>OY720349.1:60133023-60820300 GCA_963082975.1 Labia minor
AATTTTGAAAAATAAAACAAAAAAAAAATTGAAAAACATCGTTTTTCTTGGTCAGGTCGGAAACTTTTCAGACCACCCTCGTATAGCTTATTTGATTTTAACAAGAATTAGAAAAAAAAATTATTACCTTGTTTAGCGATCAATCCCTCGTTACACTAAAATGTCTATTATATATATTGTCCTAAGGAATTTGAAACCACAATCCTTCAAACGTTCCTATCCTGAGCCATGTTCATCCAAATTCTATTCTCTCCCAATTCCCTCAAGATTATTATTACATTGTTTTCGCACTGTGTTCTTGGACTAACAACCGGTCGCTTTATACATATAAATAAGTTTTGACTGTATTTTACTTAAAATTTAAAAATTTATCCAGGGCCGGATTTACCACTAGGCCGACAAGGCACTGGCTTAGGGCGCCAAATTATAAAGGGCGCGGGTGGAGACGGCCGATTTTTTCTAGGGCACCTTTCTAAATGTTGTATGGTTTACAATAACTATCAGCCTAAGCAATGTTTTATGTATTATTTTAAGATAATGTAAAGTGTATATACCATTACACGAGTTTTAATTAATTATTTATATTTATGCATTTTTTATTTGCAACCCCTTGCGAACGTCTCTAATATAACTAAAACATTATAGTAATGCAAATGGAAAGGAAACTACAGTGGTGTATAAGATTTTTAAGAAAATAAATAAATAAAATAAATGAAGGTGTACGTGAATACGGCGAAACTGTTGTCGTAGGATCGTTAGTGGCGTGGGAGGGGGGGGGGGAAGGGCGCTAGTATACTAGTGCCTAGTCGGCTCTAACATGTAAATCCGGCCCTGATTTTACCCTTTCATGACTTGAAGAATTCATTTGTTTTAAGAAAATTTTGTGTTTGTTCAAGAATTTTGTAATAACCTTTATTGACTCTTAATTAATAATTGATTTGATCAATAATTATAATTATTTTCTTTCTGTTATTCTTTTCATATATTATTTTAAATAGATACCTATAACTTTCTGATTGGACATTTGGATTTTGTGAATTTCATAAAAATACGGTTTACACTTTTCATGATTAGAAAGACTTACTTATAATTCTATGAATATACTTACTATATTTTCGAGTATTCTATACTTCTATAAAGAGACGGGTAGGCCAGGCAAATGCCGGGAGTCAAAATTTGAGGGGCGTCAATACAAAAATAAAATATTTTTGACATTGATTATTTTTTTAGATTTTATAAAATTAAATTGATCATTTTTCATGTGACATTGATTTGTTTAGTAAGCTATAAATTGTATTTTCTTTAATAAACCAAATAAACCACTGCGCTAATTATTTTATTATTGTCAACAGATTGAATAATTGTAATTATAATTATAAAAGAAAACTATTTGTATAGTCAAAATTTATAACAACTCAAAGTAAAAGTAAAGACAAAAACAAAAATTTACTAATAAAAATAATGAAAGCTAAGAATTTTATCGTCACATTGATGCAGACAAATGCTTTTTAAGTTCTAAAAGTTTTAGTTTTATTTACTATATTTCGAAAAGATCAGCATCGCAATTATTTTTATGTTAATAAATTTCGGTAAGTATGGTAAGTTTACTTTTCTTTATTGTGTAATTGTGTTTGTTTTTTTTTTAATTTGCAGTAAATTTGTATATTCTTGTATGAAAATTTGTTTTGCTCGTGTGCGCCACAAACTCTAGAACCGGCCCTATCTATACTCTATATATCAGGTGTGGCCAAACTTTTAGCTTTTAGGGGCTACTTTTTCAATAAAATATAGTCTTCAGTCGACTATGAATATGGGCAAATAATTTTAAAATTTTAGAAGATAATTAAAGAAGTCATTATATCGCCGATTTAAATTGCAAACCTCCACTTTTGGTCAAAAATTACATTTTCACACAATTAGAAAGAGAAAAACACCTTACATTGGCTATGAAACACCGCTATTATGCACCTATTTAATTGAAATCACGTGACAAGCAAAAAATTTATGCGTTTTAAGAAAGTTGTGCAAAATATGCTGAATATGAGTTAGCAGGTTTGCAATCTAAGCCGACGATATATTTTTTATTTTATGAATTCTAACAATATTTGTTAAATTTTTAAAAAATACAATGTTAAGAAATAAATACGAACAAAACAAATTTTAAGCATACAATTTTTATTTGGATGAAACCTGGCATTGCATAAGAGCAGCAAGATTCTCAAAATTTGGCTCATATGAACTTAAAGCATGACTCTAAATGTAGATCCGTTATTTGCGATCGAGGTTTTGTTTTGGTCGCATTCATATAAGAAAATGCGGATTCACATAAATATGTGGAGCCAAAGAAGGAATTGAAACGAGTAACCATTGTCCAAATATTTGGATATTTATCTTTGCTTATTAGTTTCCAAAATCTATTTATTATGTAATAAATAAATATATTTTATATTTATATTATTTTTGATCAACGAATAAAAAAATTAAAATATATAATATGTTTGTAATAAAGTGCTAAAAATGGGAAAAAATTATATATTATTAATTATATAGTCAAATACTAAAATATAGAAAGGTTAAATCAATAATATATTTATATATGTTCTTAGATATATGAAAGATATGTTAGTTTTAATTATTATAATAATATTAAAATAAAATAAAAATTGTAAATGGAAGGGCTGTTATTTTTCATTTATAAGTTTATAACTTCAATTAAAATAAATACTTCATTTTGGAATGGATATGAGAGGAGGAGGAGGTAGAGCCGAAATTTGGGTAGAGTAGAGTAGTCTAGGACTAAACGGTGTTTTGAGAAAGGGAAGCCCTTGGATAAAAAGTATATAAATTATCGGGATAAGAAAAATATATAAATATATGGTATATAAAAGATGTATTGATAACATATAGGATGATTATGATCTAAAATTTATTTTTAATAAATTTAAAAATAATATCCTGGGTAACGGGTAGATTCTTTTCTATAAATCCAGTAGAAAAGAATTCTATTTCAGGGATTGGCGTCTCTGCCCTCACGTGAGCTCATGATTTCTTCTAAATCCCTCTTCTACCTGGAGGAATCATGTCCTTTACCCATTGACGCCTTTCCATCCATTCCCTTACTCTTACTCTCCCCCCCCCCTCCCCTGATCATGCAAAAAATCAAATTTATTTGGATGAAGGAGAATACCTAGCATAGCTTCATTAAAAAGAAAAAAAAATTGAAATCTTGTCTCTTATAGGAGACTCTTTAGAGTCTCCTATATATATTTGAATTACCCCCCGAAGGGGGGTAATTCAAATATATCCAGATCACGTCAATTCTCCGACTAGCAAAACCCGTTATATTCACGAGTGAGACAAGTCTTATGTGCCTCTGAGAGGACCCACCTCTCCTACGCTTCATATTAGTAAAAACTTGGAACTCATATTTATAGAACGCTTTGGAGAATTAGAAAAAACCAATCAAATCAATGTTTTTCATTTTATTAAAATTTTTGCCTAAATCTTGTAAATTGTGACCAAGACCAATCCATTGAGCATAATTTTAGCCAGATTCTAAATAAAATTGATTTTTTGTATCATTAAATGGAAATTTTTAATTAATTTTAATATTGGTTTATTTTTACAGTTCAACAAAAATCTTGCCTCATAACAACAGATAAAACCTATACGAATCGATTCATCATGAAACGTAGATTAATTTTCACTACTATTATATAATTTTACGGTGCCTCGTTGATTAAATATTAATTATTGAATTTTGACAGATTGAAAAGATTTGCCGCTATGCTGGCCCCCCTCCACCACCTCTTCACTCCCCCCACCCACCCTCCCTCCTGGCCAGCCTGCTTGCCTGTCGGTGTGCTTCGAGCGCATCAGTTCGCATTCCCTTTCCAGTCGGAGACGTTGACCGGCGTCACCACCGGAATCATCCCTCAATCAAGAATTAATTGTAAATTTATTTATTCCTATTAATTTAAATGAAGTTTAATAAATTTTTGAAAAGATTTAAATAAAAATTTAATTTTATAAAATATAGATTTTTAACTTTTTACTGATATATTAATTATATTAATTTATTTAATAAATTTCGCCCCCACCTCCAATGCTTTGCTTCTAGGGGACCTTGAAGGGGACAGCATAGCAATGCTGCATTGCTTACCCCCAATGGATGAGATTCAACTGCCTTTGACTTTATTTTCAAAATAAATTATATTATTTCCCCTTCGTGAAATGAAATTATATACAAATTAATTATACTACGTATTACGTATACGACAAATAAATTAATACGAATTATATTAATAAATCGATTTAACCAATTTTCCATCCCAATCATTCCTTCTTTTTTGTATTTTAACATTTAAACATTTTACTAAAAAATTACTTGAAAAGGAAGGAAATAAGTTTATTGTTTTTATATATGAAGCAATAAGTTTCATGAAATGTAAAATTAATTTTTAATAAATTTAAAAATAATATCCTGGGTAACGGGTAGATTCTTTTCTATAATCCCAGAAGAAAAGAATTCTATTTCAGGGATTGGCGTATACAAATATATACACACAACTTACAACTCTTGATAGTATATTAAGAATTAATGTTAAAATAATTGAATTACCATTATAATTTTTAATCATTTATATTCTTCTTTTATTTTACTTTATTTATAAGGATGGATTTAAGCAATTAATGATGTTCTTTGATGTGCACAATTCCAGTCACATTTAGAAGCATCCCAATTAGTTGGATTTAATAGGAGCTCTTGAAAGGAACTAAGACTTCCCTTTATTCTAAAACAGTTCTATACAACTGGATCAATCAGAATTAAGTTAGGCAAGTTTCTTGAGAATTGATTATACATCTATCGGATATATAGTACAATATGATATTATATTACTTATATGATAGCTCAAAGACAGTAATCGGTCTCATTTGACATCCTAAAAACAGTTTCATAGTCTTGTCAGACTCAAGATAATAGATATATATGGTTTAACTATTTATTCCTGTGTCAACTAACACAAAAAGATTTCATATTGATTTTAGATTATAAAATAATAAAAAAAAAATTTTAAAAATTAATTTAATAAAAAAACGATTATATAATAAATAAGTTGACCTGTGGCCAGGTCCGAACCGACCGACGGTTTGAAGTAAATTAATTTCCAGCTACAGAAACAATTTCAAATAATTTTAATATATCTATTAATGTAATAAAAAACAGATATGGATATAACATAAATATTTTTATTTTATTTTTTTTTATAATATATAAGTAAGAGCTGTCTGTGACGTCATGAATAGCTGGATAACGTCATATAATTTTAAATTAAGAAAAAACTAATAAAGATGATTTTTCTCGAGGATAAAACCAATACAAAGTGCATGATTCGTGGTGATATATAAAAAAAATCTCATGTGAAATTTGGTGTGAAAATAACTCTTCCCTTCCTATCGTCGATCGCTAATACTACCAGTTACGGTTTCCGGATTTGCACCAAAAGTTGATCAATTCATCATACTGATGCATTAAATATACCAAATTTCATCAAAATCCGTTGAGCCGTTCAGATTGTACACATCTATACGGAGGAACATCATGCTAAAAATACTTTTTTTCTGTTAAGAAAATGCATGATTCGTGGAGATATGTAAAAATCTCCACATGTGAAATTTGGTGTGAAAACAATACCTCGCTTACTATCGTCGGTCGGTAAAAAGATGGACATTGAAATGAACCGTTTGAAATAAATTAAACCATTAAGATTTTTTATTAGAACCATATTTAAATATTATTTTTACCAATGATTTTGATTATTTTAAATAAAATAAATGTGAATATTTCTTTGTAAATTGGATAAATTTTATTTTAATAATATTCACTTTGATCCTCTAGTCTAGCCAATTCCAATCATCTACAAATATAAAGTTTTTCTTGTATTTTGTATTTATTATACATATATTTTCAACTTAGCGTTGTTTTAATTAAATTTATAATATCCATTGTATGAAAAAAATATAGTTGGTTGCTTTTTTACTTGAAATTAAATATATATGTGAATTATCTTTTTAATTTATAATTATAATATAGATTTTTATATAAATTTTAGATGTATACATTGAGTTCTTAAACTTGTTTTTACCGACCGACGATAGTAAGGGAGGTATTGTTTGTTATTTGAAAATATATATGTTCTAGATTAAATCTATTTTGAAAATATATGAATTTTAACTTTATTGTTAAACTTATGTATATAAGCTTACTAAATTATTTATATCTAGAGTGACTATACGAACCATTTTGAACGAAACATTACTGTTTTTTTCATATTTTTCGGCCGTACCGTCGTTTCAATAAAAATGTCAATTTTTGTCCCTTTTTTAAAATACTATAATAATAAACTAAATTTGTGTAAAGGAGTAGGAAAATTCTATGATAAACTGTTGAAAGATAGAAATTTGCTGCCTAAGAATAGCTCATTGGAAAAACACCCCTCTGAATTCTTGCATGGGTTGTGTCATTTTGTAGAATATATAATAATTTTTTTAACGTCTTACTTATTTATGAATACATAATATTTTAAAAGTTGAGAATTAGAAGAAGTGCGCTAAGTTAAGAAAAATGTCTTTGTGTGTGTGTGTGTGTGTATGTATGTAACCAAGATTACACAAAAACGGTTTGAGCTAGAATCAAGAAATTTGGTACATGAACATTATTTAAAATTCGTAGCTTTCTATCAACTTTTGAGAAATGTAGAACAACCGTAAGAGGGTCATTACCTACAACGTTTTGATTTTTTTTCTTCTAAAGTGACCGTAAAAATAAAGATATATGTTTGATAATTTTTCACATGATTAATAATTGTATAAAACTGCCATATATAGAATTTCAGCTTGAATGAATAGCTGAAAGTACCAGAATTAATTTTTTAACACTGCAAATCTCACGCGCCAACACGTGACATGGTGCCATCAACAAAGAGCCAAACATGCGCTGGTTCAATAAATATTATTTATTTATTTTAATTTATAATTTAATTAATTTAATTTAATTTAAATTAATATATGTTATTTAATCCAATTCAAATTGCGAGATAGTCGATTGGAGACACTCCAGCTTTTTTCATTAAAGGTATTTATTGTAAATTCAATTTATATTACAATCGCTAAACAATTCATAATTTAAAATTTAACAATTTTCATCCCGCCCCACACCATTTTTTCAAAATATAATAATTTCAATAATGAATTTAAAAAAAAAATATTGCAATAAAAAATTTAAATTTTATAAAATTCATTTTTTAAAGTTTTTCTTTTAAACTTAAATACCTACATACTTGTATTATATTAAAAGTTAAATAAACATATTGAAACATTATAAAATCAACTGTACGATTTCATTTTTCTTAAATTTAATATTAAAATATTTTTTTTTAAATGAAAATATCTTGAAATTATTATTATCCTAAATATTTTTAAATTTTAAAGAATTTTTTTTTAATTTAATATATATATTACATAAATTCAATAATATTATTAAAAATCTAAACATCTTTCGAATTATATTTATTTTTATGTGTTTTTTTCATGTCGTTGATATAAATCTTATCTAATCTTATTTAATTTCCTATTTATCCATGCGAGAGAAACAAGACATCAATTCAAGTCTTCGAGTTGGTCATCTAGTCTAATATGCGAGTTATATACCCTTTATTAACTCCGAGGTTAGTACTAATAGTATTTATTATTAACTAGCTATTCAAATCGCCTTCAGCGCTCTTCGTTCCTAGAATGTACCCTCGAAGTAATACGTATTATTTGGTTGAAAATCTGTATGTTATAAGTTTTCATTTCGTTGATTTATAAAATTAAAACTAACTTTTCTAACTTTTTTGATCTCAGCATAACCATAAAAAATTTGAATAAATCAAAAATGTATTTTTGTAATTTAAATATGATTTAATTTAAACTTCTGAGTCATAATAATTGATGTACAGTAATATTGAATGTTCTTGGTGAGATTAGATTTGATCTCATGTGTCGTCCGATTTGGCCTTAATCCGTATTGATATTCTCCTCAAATTAGAAAAAACTTTTAAGTTGAGTCCTACAACAGTTTAATTCATTTTCGCATTCAAGATGTATGAGGCACCTAAATATTGTCATATTTTGTTTTATTTTAATATTTTAATGAAATATTACAAATTTAAAGTATTATAATTGAACTCATATTTATGAATTTAATAAGGAGTTAATTTTCAAAATTTCCTGTTTTATTTGCATATGATTGATTACTTGTATTCAAATTTAAATAATTTTAAATATTCTATTTTTACGGACCGTCGATAGTAAGGGAGGTATTGTTTTCACACCAAATTTCACATGTGGAGATTTTTACAGATCTCCACGAATCATGTATTTTCTTAAAAGAAAAAAGTATTTTTAGCATGATGTCTGTCCGTCCGTTCGTCCGTATAGATGTGTACAGTCTGAACGGCTCAACGGATTTTGATGAAATTTGGTATATTCAATGCATCAGTATGATGAATTGATCAACTTTTGATGCAAATCCGGAAATCGTAAGTGGTAGTATTAGCGATCGACGATAGGAAGGGAAGGGTTATTTTCACACCAAATTTCACATGAGGAGATTTTTTACATATCTCCACGAATCATGCACTTTATATTGGTTTTATCCTCGAGAAAAATCATCTTTATTAGTTTTTTCTTAATTTAAAATTATATGACGTCATCCAGCCATTCATGACGTCACAGCCTGGTCTTACTTATATATTATAAAAAAAATAAAATAAAAATATTTATGTTATATCCATATCTGTTTTTTATTACATTAATAGATATATTAAAATTATTTGAAATTGTTTCTGTAACATGAAATTTAATTTATTTTAAACCGTCGCCACAGGAAACTTATTTAAATTTATATATACCCACACAGACATTTTTCTCAACTTCTAAACATATAAAAACATCAAAATCTCGACATCGAAAATTTTCTTGATCGCAATACTATCTCTGGAGAGAAAGACAAAAATTTAAAACTCGTTTATATCATTTGTCTAGAAAATCATATTTTAATTTTTAAATAACCAATCAATCATTTTGGCACTTAAAATAGTAATTAATAATTGAGTAATTAAACTAAAAACCAAAACAAGGATAATATAATTTAGTTATTTTTAGTTTGATTTCTATCATAGATTCAAACAAGGATAATATAATTTAGTTATTGTAATTAATGTTTCAAAGATATTTTTATCTTCATAAAACACTAAAAAAATAATATCTGTTTTTTTTTAATTAGACATAAATAAAATTTATACCCTTCACTTTTAAATAGAAAAGAAGAAATATTCAAATGTATAAAGAATAAATATAAAAGAATTTATGATAAATCTGATCTAAATATTTTATTAAATTAATTAAAATGGGAAATTTTAGAATAAATTAAAGAATTGAAATGATATTTACTTATTAGAAATTAAAAAAAAATGAAATATAATAATTCTTTGTTTGGGAATTGCTACAATTATTAATTTATATTTATTGTGAAAAATGAATCGACTTCTTCACTGAGCCAAGAGAGGCTCTTTGAATGAATAACACGGAGCATTATATAAATTTTAAAAAATATTGAATAGATATTAATAAAATGTATAGCCTATGTTCAAATAGAGGTATTTAAGAATATTGTGGTGTAATTGCATAGAAATCGGTTCAGCCAATTTTAAGTCTATAACATCATTAGTTTCCGGACAGACAGACAGACATGAAAAATTCTAGTCACATTTGGATTCTAGAGGTCACAAAAAACCCGAAGATATGCAAAAAATTTTAAATTCTGAGCAATGTGGAGACAAAAAGCTTTTTTATAAAATTATATAGATTTAATATATTATTTTTTATTAAATCGCATCATAAAAGAGAATTTATTAAACATTTAATAATAATATAATAAATTATAATAGAATATAATTTTTTTGATTATTTGAACTAATTTCAATTTACAAAAGGTTGATTACAAGTCTACAACTATTTTAAATTATTCTATTGTTATATTGTTGTTGTTATAACTATTATTGAAATATTTTGTAAATTAGGGTGCTCTTATAAAAGAGGATTTATTAAACTTATGTGTCACATCTTTTGCTTGAGTCGGCCCTAATTAGAAGGGGCTTATATATAATTTTTGGTTTTAACTCATCATTTTATAACACTGTAGTTTTTACATTGTATTATTTTCAATGGCTTATTTTCCTTAATTATAATAATAATAATTCAATTGGGTATCTTTCTTCGTTTTTTCTATTTTTTTTAGTACTAAGAGTAATGTTTGCAAAGTGGATCTACTCAAAGGGCGTTTTGTTTCCACTTTGGTTGCTAATAACTGACCGCCTGGCCCTTTCGCTTTGAGTCCACACCAAGATGCTCTGTTACACATGTCCCTGGCCTATGTGCTCCTCTCGGAGCCCTGGAGTCTCTGGCCCGAGTCCTGGGCACATTTGCATAATCTACTTATTGTGACACTGGCCTCTGCACACTGGGCGATGTTTATTTATCAGATTGCCTGAGAGAAGGAGAGAGGCTCTAGACGTAATCGCGTTATGGTAATCACCTCACGGCCTAACAAGCGCCCATCCACTTCTTGTAGAGGCACTTTTTATACAATTTCATACATGAGCCATAATTTAGACATCTTATTCCGAAAACTTGAGACTTGACAGTAAAAAGTAGAAAAAATAGTATAAATTCAAATGAAGTATTGATAATATAAAAAAATATCAAAATGCCAATATAATAATGTTATATAAAAAGATATAAAAAAATTTTTATTAAAAAATCTAAAATGCAAATATTTATATTATTTTTTAATGATTGATAATATTTTTACTATCTTGCCAGAGATAGTATTGCAATCACGAAAATTTTGGATGTCAAGATTTTGATGTTTTTATACGTTTTGAAGGTCCCTGAGTCATTTTCACTAAGGCTGAGAAAAATGTCTATGCGTGTGTATGTGTGTATATGTGTATGTAGACAAGATTACGCAAAAACGGTTAGAGCTAGAATAATGAAATTTGATATACGGGCATTATTCAAAATTTGTAGTTTTCTATCAAATTTTGAGAAATATAGCTCAATCGGAAGAGGGTCATTACCTACCACGTTTTGATTTTTTTTCCTCTAAAGTGACCGTAAAAATAAAGATATAGGTTTGTGATAATTTTTCACATGATCAAAAATTGTATAAAACTTCTATATATAGAATTTCAGCTGGATTGAATCGCTGAAAATACCGGAATTTTTTAACATTGCAAATCACGCGCCAGCACGTGTCGAGGTGCCATCAACAAAGAGCCAAACACGCGCTGGTTTAATAAATATTATTTATTGATTTTAATTTATAATTTAATTAATTAAATTTAATATAAATATAATATATTATGTTATTTATTCCAATTCTCAAATTGTGAGATAGTCGAGTGGAGACACTCCAGATTTTTTTCATATACTAATTTTGAGATTATTAAATGACTTATGGTAAAGCTTCAGGCACACATATGTAATCAACACATATGTAAGCATTAAATTATGTCAAATTATAATCAAAAGGATTTTAGAAGTCCAAAAGTATTTTTTTTTTCTTCTGGTGAAGAGCATAAAGCCGGCGAATTAATTCTTCCCTGTTGAGACAGGGAGAAAATTCTGCACCCTTTTTATTTATTTTTTTGGTTATTAATCTATATTTTATTTGTTTGTACTACATATTTTATTAGGTTGTAAATAATACTAGTATTATGTAATTGTTCAAATATTTAGATCATTATGATTAGTAATCTAATTTTTATTATATCAATTTCTAGATTAAGTATCTTTAATTTACAAATATAATAGTCTCCATTTAGAGTAAATTCCCTAATATCCATACAGATTTAGCCCCAAGAAATATTTCGCTTGTAAAGGATTAAAAGTTAATTCCAGTATAATTGTTAGCGAATCGAATTTTCCTGTTGAATTTTTTTTTTTTTCCATTTGGTGCAGTGATCCATTTCGAAATGATAATTCTCCATTTCCCCTTTTTTTTTTTTTTTTTTTTTTTGTTTTTTTGTTTTTTTCGGTCTCAATATCCCATCGTTGATGGATGCGTTGTGTGTTATTTCAGCTGTATATGTTTTGCCAGCTTACGCAATCCACCGTTGTGCATTGCTGGTCATTTTCACATTCCCGACTTGCGCCATTTGGCCGCTCTATAGTTTCATCCTAGATTAAATTTCCACAATGGCTAATTCGGAAGCCCTGGCGAGGCGAGGGTGTATTTTCGTTTGTGTGATAACCGCTATCACCTCTTGGACGGTTAATGCCACTTATTTTTTTACAATTTATAGAGGCTTAGCGTTGGTATTTTAATCCCGACCAATTTGCTTGGTGCTTTACGGCATCTGGAGTGTGTGCCGATCGGTGACTGGCGGCTGCCAGCGCTTGATAACAACAGGGGCGCCTTCCCAGATTACGTCCTCCCCCCACACCTCCAACTGAGTCGCTTTTCTATGGTCGTGATGAAATTTTATAATCTACAGCCCTAAAAAATATCAATGAACTGGATAGGTAATAAGGAGAAAATTACTTTTTCATAGAAAAAAAAAATATTAGGTCGCTCGTCTAACTATAAAAATTATAGCAGGCATTAAAAATAAAGGCGAGCAACCAAATTAACCATTTGAGAAATCAGACAAAATTAATGTCATAATTATACGAGACGAAGGGAGTAGAAGATTTAAAGGAAGGGTCTACTATTTTATTATCCAAATCCAGCCACTAATCACAGTTTTAGAAAAAAAAATACTTAATCAATATCTCACAGATAATAAAATTTTTATTAATTTTAATTAATGAATTTTTAAATTTTTTTCATTTTAATAAAAAGTATTTATGCGAATAGTATTGAAAGATTTCGTTTCCCTCCTTATTCTCTTCTCAATCCTTTATTTCTTACTCAAATCTCAACTCGCGTTCGATATTCTCCACCCACTTTTATTTGTATTTCTAGAGAAAGGGTTATTTAGTTTGTTCATTCTATTAGGGTTAATCAACATCAGGAAATTCTCTAGATAATTTTATTTATTCCAAGATAATCGGGTTATCGCTGATTGGCTAATTACAAATTCAGTCATTTATATATTGTTCACAAATTTTATATAATATAATTATAGTAATATATATATATAGTATATGAGATAACAGATTATGATAGAAGGCGGAAAAATTATTAAATTGATATAAAATCAATGAGAGAAAGGATTGGAGGTCAAATTAATCTGAACTTTGGTATTTATTTATTTATTTATTTAATTTTCATGTAATTTGGGACAATTTCTCGTCCAGGAAGATGAAATCCGATATTGTGAGTCACCTATGTCCGAGTCTGTTGTCATAGGGGTGGGGGGAGGGGGCTAAATAAATTAAATTAAAAATAGCCATTGGTTTGTGAATATTTTCTTGTAATATAAATGTAAACAATAAACATGTATAATTTGTAAATTTGTAATTTATTTAAATAAATATATCTATTGTCTGTTACAATTAAAAATTTTGTAGTTGCATAATAAATAAATAAAAAGATAATAATAATAAAAAAAAAATAATTTAATATCGTACCAAGATTCTTTTCTATTATAATAATTTGATTAATTTAGATTGAATATCATTTGTATTAAGTATTGTTTCAATTCGAAAATTTAACTCAAATTCTATAGTCGTTATAAAATACAATCGTAAGTTTAGTTTAATATTTAGTAACTTTCTTATGCAAGATTGTCAATAATTACGAGATTAGGTATGTTTAAAATAATAGGCAGTAGGTAATGTAACTCATACCTCAGCTTCATCTCCCATCTCTTCTACAATGTAATATATCTTACAGATATGTAGCTATCAAAGTGTTGTTAATTAAATTGAAATTATTTATTAATTAACTAACATCTTAAGAATATATACTTATATAAATTATAAAATTTAAAACAATATATATATATATATATATATATATATATATATATTAAAATATGTAAATCTTAAATTTTCTCAATTACACCTCAAATTGGAGGTTGGACGAAGAGGTGATTTCTCTTCTCCACAAAAAAATAAATCATAAAACAACAACCACATTACAGATATATTATCACTGATTTTTAATTTTGTACTGGAATATATAATTATTACAAATAAAAAAATCAAACGGAATCGAATTAAACAAAAAAATTCAAGTATTAGGTTACATAGACGACTTAAATATAATAAAGGATTCGGAAACTGTAATTAAAGTAAGAGTAGAAAAATTAATCGAAGCAGGAAATGATGTGAGGCTGGAAATTAATGGTGCTAAAACAAAATATTTAGTAACATAGAGGAATAGTATTAACACACAGTTTTAACATATAAAATGTAGAAAAATTTAAATACTTAGGTTCTGTAATCACGAAGGATAATAATATTCGAGAAGAATTTAAAGCGAGCTTGCAATCGGGAAGCGCTGTTATAAAGGGTCAAAGTTATAAAGTAAAGGAGCTTATCCCTACAAAATTATTATCATGGGGGATAAAAATTAGAATATATAATATGAGTGTGAGGCATGGTCTATGACCTTAAAAGACGAGAGTAGATTTAGAGTATTTGAGAATCTGCGAAGTATTTATGGGCCAATGCATAACGAGGAATTGCATGACCTCTATGCATCTCCAGATATAGTTAGAATTATAAAATCGAGAAGGCTAAGTGAACGTGGCTAGATTGGGAGAGGAAGGAATGATGAAAAATATATTTATGGGGAAAAGTACGCTTGGAAGACCAAGAACGCGGTGGGTGAACAATGTAGGAAGGGATGGGAGGGTTGTGGCTCAGGATAGGGATACTTGGAGAAGTGTGGTTGCTGCGGCCAAGAACTTTCGAGTTCAGTAGGGCCACAGAGATAGATGGATAGATAGATAAAATTAAAATATAATTCTTAGATTGTCATAATATATTTATTTTTTATTTTTTTTTAACTATTGTTTAATATCAATTTTATTGTATTTCTCTAATAATTGGAACTATTCTAGATATGTGGGATCAACGGAAGGGGCTTCTGTTACAGCTTCATCAGTAGTCTCTCTCCCTAATTTGATTTTAACAATAGAAATTAATTTTCTCTCATTCAATGAATACATTCTAAAGTAAACTGTGTTAAATTTGTATATGTGATTATTTTTATTTCTCTACTTTTTCTCTCTCCAGATTTCACTGGAGCAAACATAAATGAAAATGAATAATAATATAAAAATGGTTAAAAGAAGGTTATTATAAACACGCGGTTTTATGTTTCAAAATAATTTTTTTTTTATTTAATTAACTTTATCATCATCAGAAGTTTCTACTCTTCTCAATTGCATTGTAAATTTATAAATGAATTCATCCTGTTTCATGCCGATTTGTTGGATCTCAAGTTAGGACACCCTTCTTTCTTACTGTTTGATTCATTTTTTAATAAATTAATATTCATTTCAATTTATAATTATCTATCTTTACCCTGCAATATAGTTTAAATTAAAAACAATGATTTAAAATTATTACAATATTTGACATTGTTTTATATAATTTTAATAATCATGTTTGTGTTAATTAATTGGATATAAATGTCTAGACGTTTAGAGGATGAGTTATATTTGAAGAAATTTAAAGCTCAATTACCTTAAAAAGGTTAATATAATGTAAACAATGTCATAATGACAAAAGTAATAAAATAAAAATTAGTTTTCTATCTTAGAACTATAGAACTATTTCTAAGGATCAAATGACATTTTTTAATAATTTAATTAATTTATAAGAATTTAATGAAGTAGAATGAAGTTCGTCTAAAATTCTTATCCTAGATTTCTTCTTCCAACAAACTCTCATATTAATTATATTTATTGTTGACATAAACATTCCCGGTCTTTAATTAATAGTTCAAAATCCTTAGATCTCTCACCTTGAATAAATAAAATCCCAAAAAATAATGATTCGTTCAAAAAAAGGGAAAAAAAGGAAAATCTTTCCAATTATACAGAGCAAACAGACCGTCCCCGCTTTTCGTTCTTCTTTCAATTTAAAGAAACCACTCATCCCCGCCTCCGCTTTTCATGGATATTAAGAATTAGTTAATTTATAAACTGTATAATATTTTTTTTTCTCTTGGTTGGAGCCTATAATTAAAATGCAACCTCATTAATGAAGCCCACGTTTATTTTTCTCTCTAAAGAGTACGGATCCACTCAAATCCATTTGCAAATACAATTTTTTATTTAGGAATGGTATGAGTGACCTGGTGGGTTGAGGTGGGTGGGGTGGGGGAAGGGAGAACGTGTACTTTAGCTGAGCCCCCGCATTGCGTTCATATTTAATGGCGCACTCAGGCGCGAATATCAAAATGAATGTGCATTACTGGTTGTTTTGATTATCCGAATTATCTCCACCCCATCGCCTATATTATATAGATAATTGATAAATCTATACCTTCTCTTCGACATTGGCTGCTTTCGTTATGAAAGAAGATTTATATATCCAATTCACAATGTTAATAGAGCTTTCGGAATATTTAGTAATGTTTGGTCTTGTTCATTAAACATTCTCCACACACACTCGCTAATATATTAAAATTAATACCGAAGCGGTGCTTTTATCTTACCATTAAGTTTCTAGTTCATTGAATAAACCTTGGCAGAAATTCAGTTTACCTTTCTTTTAACTCAACGAAAATCATTAAATTACCCAAACTTAATGGTAGAAAACCAAAGCTAATTAGACTCTAATTATTTATTGAAAAGAATTTGTGAAATTTTAATATTTTCATTTATTCTTGATATTAATTATAGATCAATTATTCAGGACTGGAATTTTTATAACATATATTGATGGAATAATACATAATTATTAATATAAAGTACAATATTAAGTTTCTATTTCAATGATTATTTATTAAAATATATTTTTATAAAGACTTTTTTGGTTATATTCACACTCAAATTAATATAAATCAGAGAATTTGCATTTCCAATAAAACTTTTGCAAATACTCTGTGGTAATGTGGGAGGTACTACCACTATTTGAAAAAGTTTTATTGGAAATGCAATTAAATACACTATTCAGGAAATGAACATTTTAAAAACAATTAATATTGTAAGGTGAGTAACTTGGCGGCCACTAATTTTTTTGAAAGACAACTTTGCGGGGCCCTAACTTTTTTGATTTCCTAACTTTTTAGGGCTCACAACTTGGCGGGGAACCTCTACCACGAAGTGGTTTTTTGTCAGATAAATATATAAATAATCTGTATATAATCTGTAATAAATTAACAATTTTGCTTAAGTTAATTCTTTATATCTCTAAGATCAATGAAGCTCTCTTGGTTCAACATTTAACCCCTTTAATCTCTTGTCAAATCACTTATGTGTATTGTTAAACGAGATTGAAGAGCATAGATTGTAGAGATTAGAGCTGATTTTTTTTTCTTATCCAAAATTACTGAAGAAGATCTATTTAACGTTTTTAATATTATTTGATTTTCGTTGAAATTAGATAAATGTCTTTAGGCATGTGTTTACCACATAAAATACTGCTTAAATATAAAATTGATTTAATTTTTTAAATTATTCCAATAACTAATTATAATAGAATATGAACATTATTAAATTCAAATAGGTAATTAAATGAGTGAACAATACAAAGATATTAGTTTTTAAATTTCTTCGTTTTTAAATCTAAGATTAATTTTAGTCAAACTTGAACTAGTTCACAAATTTAATTTATTATATAATATCAAATTTGTTAATATACTCATAAGAAACTTGCATCGATTGGAAACTTTCATCGGCTGGTAGAGTATAGACGCGGTGGGAAGACAATTTAATTTTTTTTTTTTTTTTTTTTATTTAACTTCCAAAAATACACTAATTCCACATCTGCCTTATTTGAGGCAATAGAAGAACATTTACAGGTTAAAACTCAATATATACATAAAATATATACAATAAATAATAGAGGAGTATTATGAGGGGAGGGTCAAGAAAGAAAGATATTAATGGGAGGGGGATAGGACAAGACAGGATTTAGAAAGGAAAATAGGTGTTGAGGATATTATGAGGACAAGTAGAGAAGATGGAGCGATTCACTTGGATCAATCCGTCGGCCCATTAGTCGAAGGAGAATTGAGTCTGTCGTGTATCAAGTCGTTAGGTCTAAGTCTTTTTAGTCTTCTGGTTAGTCCTTGTGTGTCAGTAAGTTGTCTCGCTTTGTCGTTAACATGGTTTTGAAGTCTGTTGAGGTAGCGTATGCTGTTTAACTGCACCTCCTCCGCCACAGTTCTAACATTGAGATCTCCATGGATTATCTTATTAGATATGTACCATGGAGCGTTGACCATTGCCCTCAGTGTCTTGTTTTGGAATTTCTGTATTATGGACATATTAGTATTGCTCGTTGTTCCCCATAATTGAATACCATATGTCCATATTGGTTTGATCAGCATATTGTATACCAATAGTTTGTTGTCTAAAGTCATTTTAGATTTGCGTCCTATCAGCCAATATAGTTTGTGTAGTTTTAATTGTAATTGTTTTTTTTTTGTCCGTATGTGAATTTCCCAAGTCAGTCTTCTGTCTAAGTGCATACCCAAGTATTTTACTGTCTTTTTAATTGGGATTTTTTTGTCGAGTTCAACAGCCGGGCAGGTCGCTTTATTTAGTGTAAATGTCACGTGTGCTGACTTTTCTTCATTAGCTACGATTCTCCATTTGTGAAGCCACAATTTAATTAGATTTAGATTTTGTTGGAGAATCGCAGACGCAGTTGTTGGGTCCGCGTGTGAGGCAAGTACAGCAGTGTCGTCGGCGAAGGTGGCTACAGTCGTTTGTGGTCCAATGGGTAAGTCGTGTGTGTATAGTAGGTATAAGAAAGGTCCCAGTACGCTACCCTGCGGAACTCCAGATCTAATGGGACAGACATGATTGATTTTATGTTTTGGTGGGCAGTATACAGCTGAGATTGTAATTTGTCCATTTATGTCAGTAATTTTAATTGATGTCGATTGTAAATACTATTTACAATTTAATGAGAGAGTTGAGGAATTTGAAAGAGAAAAGAGTTTGAGGGGGTAACTCAGGATAGGGACGAGGAATGTGGTTGCTGCGGGCAAGAACTTTTGAGTTCTATAAAGTCACAAATAAAGAAATTTGTTAATATAAAAATATGTAAAATATATTTCTATTTACTTTGTTAATGTTATTTAAAAATAGAGTAAATTTAACTTTATAGAGATTAAAATAATTTTTAAATTACTTAAAATTAATTTATTTTAATATTATTCGTTATTGTCATTTCTTATGTATTTATCTTAGATTCTTTATATATAACCAATAAATAAATTTGTATTCATATACTTTGAAAAACACAGTTTCTATATTATTACTCGAATTACAATGGCGTGAAAAAGTAAAAACAAATTACAATTGTGAAAATTTCAAACACTTCTGAGCACACAACATTCAAGGTTACATTTTTGCGAATAGTTCTTTTAATTGTTAAACAAGCCAGTTAAATTTAAAGCGCAGTTGTGTTCCTGAGTGAGTGTGGTTTCCTATTGTGCTCAACGTATGTACTTCAAGAATGTAATAAAAAATAACAATTTTTTTAAATAATATAATCTCATTCATCCCATTTTTTCTTTTGCTATCAAATTTTAAATATTTTATTTTATAATTGGGATAAATGTAATACCAAATGTATTATTTATAAACGTAAATATTTTTTTTAAAAATCGTTACATTATTTTTATTTGCAACTTTTGAAAATTCATTCAATAATGAAATTTTTATTTTGAAATATAACTTTATTTTTGTTTCTTTGAATTTATTAAATAATAATCACTCAGTTTGTATTTCGGGTTTATTATGGAACATTTTTTTTCTAAAGAGAGTTCTTTGTGATAATTTCATTGATCGAAAATAACTTAGTCAAGTTGATAAGCTGGGGGATTTACGAACTTTTCATATATGCACAAGTTAAAGTAAAAAAAAAAGACAAGGATAAAGTACCCACTAGTCAGAGAGAAAAAGGGGGTTGGTTCTAAACAGAAGGAAAGAGAGGGGGAATAGCAACAGAGGCAAATGTGGCCAGAAAGAGAGAGGACTTGCAATTTTGTTAGAGTTAAAATCACTTGCCATTTATTTACCCCAAATTATATATAGTCGTCTTCGGCACAAGGAGGAGTTTTTGAAAATCGGCTGTGCGGGTTGAATGTGTGGGATGGGAGCATATATAAAATACCCTCTAGCGCCTGCAGCTTAGATATTGGGGAATGATTTTGGAACCATCTGCCATCAATGATGGAAATTCATTTTTGTCTCAAGAGCGAAAGTCATGGCTTTATGAACTCCTCGCTTTTTTTTCTGACTCTTCGAACCAATCAACTTCGCCAAATGGTAACCTCATTCTAGATTCCAGATTTATAGGATATGGATTTGATTAATTAAATCAAATGGATTTCCGTTATTTTTTTTTTCCTTTTCTTATTTTTTTTTTTATTTTATCAAGAGAATATATATATAAAAAAACAATATTTGTGAAATGAACTTATTGATTCATTGTATTAATATTTTTTAATAACATTGCAAATGAACTGTAATTGGAATTTCATGGCACTTCATGGTATTTCTTTATAATTTAAGTTCACAGTAATTTCAATGTACCAGGAATTATTTTGAATATTTTATAAAATAGCTACAATTATTATTTCATATTTAATATTAAAATTAAATATTTCATAATATACATATTAGATTATTACCGACCGACGATAGTAAGGGAGGTATTGTTTTCACCCCAAATTTCACATGTGGAGATTTTTACATATCTCCACGAATCATGCATTTTCTTAACAGAAAAAAGTATTTTTAGCATGATGTCTGTCCGTCCGTCCGTCCGTTCGTCCGTATAGATGTGTACAATCTGAACGGCTCAACGGATTTTAATGAAATTTGGTATATTTAATGCATCAGTATGATGAATTGATCAACTTTTGGCGCAAAGTGGTAGTATTAGCGATCGACGATAGGAAGGGAAGGGTTATTTTCACACCAAATTTCACATGAGATTTTTTTTATATATCACCACGAATCATGCACTTTGTATTGGTTTTATCCTCGAGAAAAATCATCTTTATTAGTTTTTTCTTAATTTAAAATTATATCACGTCATCCAGCCATTCATGACGTCACAGTCTGGTCTTACATATATATTATAAATAAAATAAAATTAAAAATATTTATGTTATATCCCTATCTGTTTTTTATTGAATTAATAGATATATTAAAATTATTTGAAATTGTTTCTGTAGCTGGAAATTAATTTACTTCAAACCGTCGGTTGGTTCGGACCTGGCCACAGGTCAACTTATTTTCTTTGTTGTCCAATTTCATAAATGAAAATAGTTTAATAGATTTTATGTTTTCATTCAATTTTCAAAAATATTTTTTCATTAAATAATTTTATAGTTATGAAATCATAAAAATTATAAATATTTTATTGAGAGTGTATCTTATAAAATATATTTGAAAATACAAATCATATGTTTCAATGGTTCGAAAATTCTTGGAATCAAAGTGCTTATACTAATTCTTTTCTAGTTATAAAAGGATAGCCGCAGGTCAAACATGATATAATGCTTTTGTTCAATGAGTGTAAACTCTCAGCAATTATTCCACATCAAATAAAATAGAAATGTTGAATTTCTAGATAAATTTAAAATGAAATAGGTTATAAAAGAAAGATAGATTTGAGAATAAAAGAATAAACTAATATTGAAAATAAATAGTTATTATAACTAAACTATTATAGAACTCCTATATAATTTAATTTGATCATAATTCTATAAAGATATTTTTAATTGTAATTCTCTCACTCAAACTCAATTTAATTTTCCTCTCTATTGAATTCAATCCTAATGAATAAAGCCCTTCTATGTTGTAGATGTTTGATTAAATAGAACAACTTTATTGACCATTACACAAATTTTAGGTATAATTGAAGGGTCTTATTTTGTTAAAGGCATTTTATTAGGTACTCATCTCTGACAGTTCTCTGGTCATTTCTTTAAATATTACCTTGTTTAACATATCTGACCTAAATTCTAAAGTTTTAAAGCTAATCATAAACATTGCCAATATAACGCATAAAAACATATATAATTGAATAAGTAACATATATTCATTTATTTTTTCTTATTTTTAATATTATATATTATTCAATATTGTTTTATATTAAATTATAAATTATATTAACTTGACAAAATTCAACCGCAAATTCGACAGACCAGGATTATAATCACAAGGTTACACAACTACTCTCTTTTAAAATAATATTAAAAAAAAAATTAAACGACAATAATAATAAAAACCCCACTTGATGTTAATACATAGGCAGACCCCGCTGGCAAACCGGGCATTTGTTCGGGGCGGCAAGTCTGAAGGGCGGCATTTTGGTTATCAATGTAATAAATTTTAAGAACAGAGAACCTGCAAGTTATTCTATTGTCCGGGCGCCGTAGATGCTAGAGGCGGGATATTTTTTAAATTTTTTTAAATAAAATATTAATTAATTATTTTGAAGTAAATTTTTTTTTTTATTTGTATACATTTTCATTTAATAATTTTTGCCGACCGACGGTAGGAAGTATTGTTTTCACAACAAATTTCCCATGTGGAGATTTTTATATACCTCCACGAATCATGCATTTTGTTAACAGAAAAAAAGTATTTTTAGCATGATGTCTGTCCGTATAGACGAGTATAGCTTGAACGTATTTTGATAAAATTTGGTATATTTACTTAAGGCATCAGTAGCATGAATTCATTAACTTTTGGTGTGTTTACAAAGAATTAATTTTATATTCACTGTCGGAAAATATTTAACGTAAAATACAGTAGTGATAAATAATTGATTAATTAAACTAAGATAATATAATTTAGTCATTTTTAATTCAAGTTTTAAAAATATGTTGTTTTTTTTATATTTTATATATATAATGTTGTTTTTGGAAATTAATTTATTTCAAATCGTCGGTCGGTTCTGTGCCTGGTCACAGCTCATAAATAAAGTCATTGATACAAGAGGCAAAATATAGTTTTAAATTATATGAAACATTTCCAAATTTTGAATTGCAAAAATGAAAAGTGAAAAGTAAAGTTGAAAATCTATAATTAAAGCTTGAACTTTCTACTTTCTACTAGGAATAATTTTAAATTATTATTATTTATTTAAATTTTCAAGTTTATTTGAGTGTTTGTGGCAATTTTGCTTGAAAATGTAAGTCAATAATAAATAACTTTAAAAATAAAAAAAAATGATTATGTATGTCTCCAGCTTAATATAACAAATCTTGTGTTCATGATAAAGAATTTCAAAGGTTAGTATTATTATTATATTATTGTTATTATAGAAGTATTATTTTCAATTAATCTATTTAAACTATCTACATGCACTTAATTAATATTTTGCTATATATATATATATATGATGTTTTATATATAAATATTTTACTCTAGTTCTTTTGAATACAGATACATTTTTTATAATGAATATTTATTTATTAATTTATTTTCTTCAATTTTATCTATAATTTAAATAGTAATGTACTTAAAATTCAGAATGTAGAATATGTTAAAATATTAATTTAAATTTTAATTTGTGTTTTGGCAAACTAGTATGTTCATAGATTGTGAATTGAAGGAATGCGGCTCTCAATGAGTTGTATATGAATTTGGCATGCCTGCACTACACATTTTTACGTTTTTTACTAATTAAAATAAATTTACTATTAAATTATTAGTGCTAATAAACTTCCTTAAATAGAACTATAATTCATTAATTTTTTTTTTTTTTGGCTTTTTCGGAATATATCTCCATTTAGCAAGCTTTCTCAGATTTGTTTATTATTTTTATTTTTATTTATATTTATATATCGATGCACTCGGTGAGGTTTGAACCCACGAACTCGAGTCGGCGGACCGGTCACTATAACCTCGCGGCTAACCTCCCGGTCAATTCATTAAATTAATACATACAAAAATAATAGTTTAAATTCAAAGTATGTAGTCTCTATTGATATCAGCACTTGAAAATTGATGCCATCAACGTTCATGCAGTCAAAAAACATGGCCAATGACAAGTGTCTCATGACACATTGAAAGTACTAGACATCTAATCAGCTGTGTTAATTTTACCTTTGGCGTTTCTGATATTGTTGAAGTCCCTAGAAATAAGTAAATGGAATGGAAGTAAATTGCCTTTGAGAGGTGTAAAAATGAACTATGACTGAGGCAGTCAGTCTGCGCCCGACGGAGGTAAAAGTATGTGTAGTAGATATAAAAATCATATTAATATAAATAAGATTAAATATTTTTATCAAGATGATAATCTTACAGTATATGTACTTTTGTAATATAACTTTTCGAGTAAATGAAAGAAAGTATTATAATAAACAATGAATTTTGAAAGTTTTGATCATAAATCATCTCGAGCCTCGTCTAAGGGTCCACACGTAAACAAAGTACAAATATATACAAAAGAAGTGTGCGTGCTGAAGATATTCTGTCTTATTATTTGCTCGTTTTCTTATTCATCAACATTTATTTTCAGTTGATATAATCAACCATCTTTTCTTAACATTGGAATTTCTATTTTGCGTGTTTGAACTATAACCGTTTGATTTTTGAGAAAGAATCATTACCAAATGATTTGATTTGTTTGTTTTATCCTAATCCAAATTTTCACATCAATTTTCATTCTCTAGATTAACCCAAAATAATAAAGAATGCAAATTTGCGGTCATTCCTGTCTCTGAGTTAGATAAAGATAGTCGTTCTTGCCCGCTCGAAAGAGTGGCTAATAAAACCAAAGTTTTTATCTTATTTGGGTTTCCGATGGTTCAAAACTTAATTTGCGTAACGAGGTCCCTTCAGCTTCCCCCTATTTCTCTTTCTCTCCTCATTCCCCTTCTTCCCTTGGGAGCATGCTCTCTTTGACCTCTTTCACTCTCGCTCTTTTACTTTCCCCACACTAAGATAGAAAAAACTACCAGCCAACTTGTCTTTTGTATTCCCCTTTTAGTACCCTCAATTGACAATTATTAATCGGTGGAAATAAAAATTAAAAATCTATAAGTGAAATAAAAAAGAAAGAACAACAAATAAGTTGATAGTAAATAAACGTCGATTTTCAGCGAGTATCTAATTAAAGGGCAGACAGAGTTTAATTAAAAGTTATAAAGTAATATTTTTAATTAGAAAATGGGACGAAGAGAGAGAGAGAGAGAGAGGGAGGGAAGTAGAGAGAGAAAACAAATAAAATAGTATGTTTCATTAATGAATAAATTTTTTCGGAAAAGAAATTAAATTGCACTTGGGGGATAGATTACCTAAGTATTCCTATATATCTAAGTCTAAATGAAAATTTTCTTTCTTTAATCAAGAGTAAAATATACAAACCAAGGAAAAAACAATAAATGTAAAAATAGTTTGTTTTTTTAAATGTTGGTAAATTTACAATAGTACTTTAATATATATATATATATACGAGGTAGGGTCAAAAAGTTCGCGGAATTGGTTATTAAAAATTTATTAAAAATATTTATAACATTCTTACATTATTTCTCTTCAAAATACTCTCCTCCTGCATCTACACATTTATTCCACCGTTCATATAATTGTTGGAAACACTCTTGAAAGCCGTTTTTTGAAAGTTCCTTCAGCCGCTCCGTCGCATTTTCAATCACCTCTGACGAATCAGCAAAACGATGTCCCTTCAATGCCATTTTTAACCTTGGAAACAGGTAGAAATTTGTCATCTGCATCAGCCATTTCAATCAAGTCCCTGGACAGGGTCACTCTCATTTCCTTTTGCTCAGGGGATAACATTTTTGGAACAAAGTGCAAGCAAACACGATGCATGTTCAAGTCATTATGAAGAATGCTGTGAATACTCCCATGTGAAATACCAACTTCAGAGGCAATATTATTGATGGTTGTTCGTCTGTCCGCACGCACAATTTGTCGAACGCGCTCAACATTGTCGTCTGTAGTGGAAGTGGAAGGCCACCCAGTCCGAACGTCATCATCAATTGTTGTGCGACCGTCGCGAAAACGCTTATGCCACTCGTAAACTGCTGTTTTCTTCATCGCAGAATTTCCGTATGCTTTTTTTAGCATCTCAAGAGTCTCCGAGGGTGATTTCTCCAGCAACACACAAAATGTAATATTGCCACGCTGCTCTAATGACGACATTGCACAATCCGACGAAAGAAAGAAACTACGATCTACAATATTATAAACACCGAACGCACGAAACCAACTACAACTGCCTGCTAACCTCAAAAGCACATTCACTACCAGTTATGCCAACCTCACAAACAAAAATTTCCCTTTCAGCTAAGAAATACTTGACTATAAGCGACCATTCCGCGAACTTTTTGACCCTACCTCGTATATACACTTTAAATGTTATTAAACTAAATATTTCTTGATGATTTTTATTCACTACATTATTATCTATTTTTTTCTTTTTAATTTGTTTGCTACAACTACAAAACACGGGAGCTGTGAATATACGGCGGTTCATTTAAGGAATCAAGCACGGTATCGTATAGCAAGAAACAGCATCAGCATAGATCACATAAATTCTGAATTTTTTGTTCCGTAAAAGTCATTTATGTGTTATAGAACTCATATAGTGGATCATTTATATAAGAATATAATTTGTGTTAGCGGCACCACCAGCGCCCCTGGCAGCCGAGCGATGTACTGAGCGCTGGGTGGAGAAATGCACTCTCTTGATTCTGATATCTTTTCTCCTGCGAAGTCGACCAACACTCGCGCTTGTGTACTGAACCTCCGTCCGAGACACATGCATCCGCTCCGTTAACCTCCGTCTACCGTTTACCGACTCCGTTACCCAATATCTGTTCACTCTCCCGACACCGACCAAGCCTTCCTGTTACCTGTATATTCTCCTGACAACGACCTTCGCTTGCTCAATATATGATTGCTCTCCTGTACCCGACCATTGTCTGTTTAACCAATACGATTTCCGATACATTATTCATACCGCCGCACCGAATCTCTGTTCCGTTTATCATTCCGTTCATTCTGTCTGTTTCAATATCCTGTTATCTGTTTTTCTATTTGTATTTATTAATGTATTTGCTATATTTCATTCCAATTATATTCATTTCTTATTATAAAAGATACGTTGTTTATTCTTTACCCGTGGCCTTCCTAGACACTTTCCCGAACACCCGACCCAAGCGATTAAATCATACCACTGTTAATTTAATTGCTAAAATTTGTATATTAAAACTCTTCTTTCTATCCACTTAACATTTATTTTATTATTTCCTACTTTAATAAAATAATTTCAACAACTAAAAATTGAACACAAAATATATTTAAAATTATAGATTATAAATTATAAATTGTTAGAAAAATAAAATTAAAGAGTAGAAAAGTAAAATATAATTAGAAACAAAATATGGTATTCCAATATATATTTATAAAACTAATCAAATTTTATAAATTGAATTTTAAGTTGAATATAACACATATGTACTTTGTTTTTATCCATGCTATAATTCTATAATCTATAATGAAAATTCTATATAATGTATTCTGCGTATAGATAATTTATATCATTCCAAAATTTCTGTCCTCTACCACGACCATTTTTCTGGTACTCATGCGTCCATTGCCTGATTCACTTCTCGAATAAAGCTAATAATATAACAAATACTGAAATATAATAACAATCGATAATCGCGTGAGATAAAATTAATAAACTATTTACATTTTTTTGAATTAACGCACACTTTATTTTTATCGTTCTGTTTTTACCGACCGACGATAGTAAGGGAGGTATTGTTTTCACACCAAATTTCACATGTGGAGATTTTTACATATCTCCACGAATTATGCATTTTCTAAACAGAAAAAAGTATTTTTAGCATGATGTCTGTCCGTCCGTCTGTCCGTCCGTCTGTCCGTCCGTATAGATGTGTACAGCCTGAACGGCTCAACCGATTTTGATGAAATTTGATATATTTACTTAATGCATCAGTGGGATGAATTGATCAACTTTTGGTGCAAATCCGGAAACCGGAAGAGGTAGTATTAGCGATCGACGATAGTAAGGGAAGGGTTATTTTCACACCAAATTTCACATGAGGAGATTTTTTTACATATCACCACGAATGTATTGGTTTTATCCTCGGGAAAAATCATCTTCATTATGTTTTTCTTAATTTAAAATTATATGACGTCACCCAGCCCTTCATGGCGTCACAGCCTCCTTATTATGATCACGGGCAACGCCGGCTACTTCAGCTATATATTATAAATAAAATAAAATTACAAATATTTATGTTCTATCCATATCTGTTTTTTATTACATTAATAGATATATTAAAATTATTTGAAATTGTTTCTGTAGCTAGAAATTAATTTATTTCAAACCGTCGGTCGGTTCGGACCTGGCCACAGGTCAACTTATTTTACTATCTAGCCAGAGATAGTATTGCGATCACGAAAATTTTCGATGTTGAGATTTTGATGTTTTTATACGTTTTTAATGTTCCTGGATCATTTTCACTAAGGTTGAGAAAAATGTCTGTGTGTGTGTATGTATGTATATCTATATGTGTATGTGTGTGGGTATGTATATAGACAAGATTACTCAAAAACGGTTGGAGCTAGAATCAAGAAATTTGGTACATGAGCATTATTCAAAATTCGTAGTTTTCTATCAACTTTTGATAAATGTAGCTCAACCGGAAGAAGGTCATTACCTACAAGGTTTTGATTTTTTTTCCTCTCTAGTGACCGTAAAAATAAAGATATATGTTTGATAATTTTTCACATGATTAAAAATTGTATAAAACTGCTATATATAGAATTTTAGCTTTATTTAATTGCTGAAAGTACCAGAATTAATTTTTTAATACTGCAAATCTCACGCGCCAACACGTGACGTGGTGTCATCAACAAAGACCCAAACATGCGCTGGTTTAATAAATATATTATTATTATTTTTAATTTATAATTTATAATTAATTAAATTTAATTTGAATATAATATATTATGTTATTTAATCCAATTGAAATTGAGTTAATAAAATATAGAGGCAATGCATTTTCCATCATCTTACTGACTTTATCAAAACTCAAATATATCTATATATGGCTCTATGGGTGGATGGATAGCCAAGTTGGTAGAGTTGAGTAGAGTGTAAAGAAAGCAATATGTTGGAATGGGAAACCCTACTAGAAGATACAGAATTGTTGGCTGAAATTCCAAATGAAGGGAATGTTTCAGATGATTTAATTACAAAGTCTCGTTGAGTATAACTTCTAACTTCAACTATGGAGTTGGTTTGGCTTTTGGCATACGCGGAGGGTAAAAAAAAATTGGAAAATTAACTTTGATGAAATATAATTAGGAATTGATGCCTTCATTCTAGGATAAAAGCATGTGCTGATAGAAAGTTGAAAAGCCGAATTAATATTGCATCAATCATATTTAAATAGAGAAGGTAAGATAAGGGAATGATCCGGAAATGAATTCATAATCAACTCTGATCAAGAAATGACGATCTCGAACACTTTCTTAAAAAATGTTTGCTAAACAAAATTGTCTTTCTTGAAAATATTTGAGAATTTTACTTATAATTATTGAATGAATAGCCGGGCCATTTTTTATGGTTAAAAATTAAAATAAATTTTTAGGATTATACTCTTATACTCACTTTTTTGAAAAAAAAAATTATTTAATAATTTTAAAAATACAAAAAATGTAATATTAGTTTCTAATATTAGTATTTAACTAAGAAAACAAATTATCTCATAAATTGCCTAACGAGTATAATGGAAAAAATAAAATAAAGGGTGTATCTTTTAAAGGTATAGAACTTTAAATTGCAATAAAACAACGAAATTAGACGGTTACCAAACGTGTCTTTCAATTGTGTGACATATTGCGCCGTCTTGTTGGAACTACAGCTCTTGGACATCATGGTTGTTCAATTCAAGAATGAAAAAGTTAGTAATCATGGCTCTATACCGAACACCATTGACTATTCGGGTCTTCCTCAATGCTACGCTCTACAGTAGCAATAGCTTCTTCTGTACGCACCGTACGGCGTCTCTGGGGATGCGAGTTATCAATAAGAGTAAACGTGGTGCGAAAACGTTCCATGGTTAATCGAATTAAAGGTAATTAACTCACAATTTAATTAAATAATCAATGAATAATAATAGCCGATTATTTATAAATTATTATTGTAACTACAAGGTTAGCCCTTCAGTTCTCATTTGTCCTTTGGAATGGGTGGGAAGATAACTTATATCATCATTATACTCTCTCTATTGTAGCAATTACTTGATTATTCTTAATTAGTTAGTTATTATTTTTTCGTTTTTATAAATTACTAATGATATTCTCTAAATCATTATATAATATCTATATACCAAAATGATAATATAAAATTCATACAAACATTAGGTTTCATTTTAATTTTAATATAGGCTCTAATTAAGACAAAATTAATTTGAATATATCCTTCCATTAATAAAAAATATTATAAAAATAAATTAAATTTATTACAATATATATTGAGCTAAAATTTCTTGTATATAGCAAAATATAATTTCTTCTGAAAAATTAAATAGATGAAAAAATCAATTTTAGTTTAATCCAGATTTGCTTTATCATAACTTTTAATCCATCTCTTGTATATACCTATACTATTTCCGTAATGTGTAGGTACATTTCCTATATATATTACTGAAATAGAATTATATATAAATGCGATATGATAATAACAAAGATAGAATATTAAATGGCACAAATAAAACTTATCTTTTAGAGGGTTGAGAGAGGCAAATTGAGGGCATAAATCGGATAGGTTTGATTTGATATTTCAGATATTTTGAATATAATTCCTATTAGAAATCAAATTACCATAAATCAAAAGCTTTTCAATTAAATTAGTTTTTTTTTATTTAGATTATTATTAGAATTACAGATTTTTGATGATAACAACTCTCGATAGGAATATAGTATAATAACTTTCTTCATTAATATAAAATATACCTATATTAAGCATATATCTTAGTAAAAAATAAAAAAGTAAATTTTCTTTTTTGACTTATTCGAACACACGATACATTTTTAAAATACTTGATAATCATTTCAATGATAATCTTATTTATTGAAATGTGAAAAATGAATAGGAAATTCCTTTAAAATAAATTAATAATAAGAAAAAACTTGACTTTAATTTTTTTGATCAACTCTTATGGAATTCTATTGAATTGGTTGTGTTTGTGTACTTATGAATTGTTGAACTTATATACTAAATATTGATGCAATTTGATTCAAATAATAAAACATTATTTAATAAATATATAGTTAGGGTTATAAAATCACAAGAAAGTTGCGATCGGCAGGGCACATGTCTAGAATAGACGAGGAAAGTATGGCGAAAAATCTATTGGTGGGGAGACCAATTGGGTAACGTCTGCTTGGAAGACCAAGAACGCGCTGGGTGGACATTGTAGGAAGGGACCTAAGAGAGATGGGAGAGGGTTGGAGTTGGATGGTTGTGGCTCAGGGTTGAGACACTTGGCCAAGAACTTAAGAGTTCCATAGAGCACAGATATATATATATATAATATTACCTAACAAATATAATTAGCATAAAACAATTAAAACAGTTTTTTTCATATTTAATTATAATATAAGTAAAAAATAAATAAAATTTTTATGTTTATATCTAAAATATGTATTGTTTATATTTAACTTAGAATTTAAAACTTTTTGATTTAAAGAATCTATTCATTGGATTCATGTTTTTTTTTTTTGTTTTATTTTTTTTTTTTTTGAAAGTTTCTTTTGTTTTTATAACAAAAAAGAGCAAAAAAATCCCAGAAGAAAGGACAGGACTTACCTTGGCTCTTTTCGTTTCTGGTAACATCAACTCATTCTCTACTGCCATTCCACCCATCCACCCACACAACCACATTGTGTCTAAAGAAGCAAAAATAAAGTTTATTGTTCCATTCGGTTGGGTGGGATTTACCGCAGAGTCCATCAATTGCCGATTGCAGTCAAAGCAGCTTACATTTCCCTCCCAGAGGAATCAGGTCCGTCCAGAAGGTGGACTCGATATGTGTGTATTAAATCGAGATATTGAATCCCTCCAAAGGGCTATAAAATGTTTTTATTTGCTATTCTAAACGAAAAAGAGAGCAAGCAAGAGCCGAAATGGGAGGGGATGGAGATAAATTGATGTCTAAAATAGATAGTATGATGAATCCTACAGCCCAAGGTAGATTAAATTTGGAATTTGTTTTTATTACTTTTCGATTAACTAAATTGTCTACAGTAAAATTACGTATAAAATAAAAAATTTAAAAGCTAAAAAAAAAAAATAGAAAAATAGCTAAAAGTTAATCTTCAAATAATATCAAATTATTTAGGAAAAAAAAAGATAAAATATTATCTTATTCTATGATTAGGGATAGAAAGAATGTTGAATGTATCTTTTCATATAAATTATCAAATTTCATTTTATATTGTCAATTGTATGAGAATATAAATTTAAATAGGATTGTGGGATTGTAATGAATTCCTAAAATTATTTAATTATACCTTCATTCATTTGATTGATCTAGGTTAAGTATATTAATAATCAAAAACGAAGAGAAGTAAAAAGGAATTTTTATTATTTATGAAGAAATTAAAAATATAATAAATAAATACCAAGCGTCCCGGTTTTCCGGGATTGTCCAGATTTTAGGTGCTCTGTCCCGGCATCCCTGAAAATATCTTCGGGTCAGTCTATTGCCCCGGTTTTGAAATATTTAGGTCCGACGAACGTTTTCTCACAATCAGTCATGCTCTTATTTTCGAATTTTCATTCAATATGACTCTAAAAAAATGTATAAATTGTTTTCTAATTAAATCCATTATGTATGTTCAATTCTTCATAAGATAATGATACTGTACAAATTAAAACACAATTTAACAACAACTTTGTATTTATTTATATATAAGCTATGATCTGAACTTTTCAAAATACTTTTGGAAATAAAATTCTTATATAACATAAAACCTTGTATAAAATTGTATATTATATTATATTATTTTTTAATTTTTTTTTTAATCATTAATCGTTTTTAAAGGACTAGATATATTGTTTTTAAATTTAAATTAAAAGCAGCATTAAATTAATATTAAATATTTTATTTGAATATATCTGAGATTTCAATTATTCATTACTAGATTGATTTATTCAAATGATTTATTTTCAGAACCATTTGAAAATAATTTCATCCCCCATCAATATGAGAAATTATTAATTATTTAAAATTCAATGACTTTAATCATTTATGTCTTGGGGATATAATATAAAAATATATAATAATTAGGGCTCGAATTTCGCCCTATTTGCCTTTTATACTATCTCGCCAGAAAATTTTCGATGTTGAGATTTTGATGTTTTTATACGTTTTGAAGGTTCCTGAATCATTTTCACTAAGGTTGAGAAAAATGTCTGTGTGTGTATGTGTGTGTGTATGTGTGTATGTATGTAGACAAGATTACGCAAAAACGGTTTGAGCTAGAATGATGCAATTTGGTACATGAGCATTATTCAAAATTCATAGTTTTCTATCAACTTTTGAGAAATGTAGCTCAACCGGAAGAGGGTCATTACCTACAACGTTTTGATTTTTTTTCCTCTAAAGTGACCGTAAAAATAAAGATATATGTTTGTTAATTTTTCACATGATTAATAATTGTATAAAACTGCTATATATAGAATTTCAGCTTGATTGAATCGCTGAAAGTACCAGAATTAATTTTTTAACACTGCAAATCTCACGCGCCAACACGTGCCATGGTGCCATCAATAAAAAACCAAACATGCGCTGGTTTAATATTTATTATTTATAATTTATAATTAATTAAATTTAATTTAAATATAATATATTATGTTATTTAATCCAATTCAAATTGCGAGATAGTCGAGTGGAGACACTCCAGCTTATTTTAATTTATGGCTTAAAATGTAGGCCAATAAGATATGTATACGCACGTTTCATGAAATTCTAAACAAAAGAAGAGGAATTTGTTAGTGCCTAAAATGCCTATTTTTGCCGATTTTAAGTTCAAATAGCCAATTTTCAATTTTAGAGTATTTGTTTATTTTTAATATTTTTATTAAGATGTTAATTTCCAACATCATATCTCAATAACATTATTATAAATAAATAAAGGAATTAATTATTTAATTTTCTTTCTTTTGAAGTTTGAAGTAAAATAGAAAGTTGAAATTCCCCTGTAGTAAATAAAATTTAATTAAAGAAGGGGAATCATTGTGAATTTCATGCGGATTAATTGATGTTGATATTTAATTAAATAAATTAGTTAAAGGTTTGTTGACTAGTTAGATTAAATTACATATAAAATTCTTGTCTTCAAATAGGATATATATTAGATTTCATTTCTCAAAAAAGGCATAAAATTTAATTAATCTATCAATATTATATATTTTTATCTATTATCAAGTAGAATGTACTTATATTAATTTTTTCTATCTGAAATATTATAGTGTTTTATAAGATACGTTTCTATTAACTGGGAGATTAGATACGATAAATTAAAGTATTTTCAATTTGTTTTTGAAAAATAAAGATGTATATATATTTCTAAAAAACAAACTGATCTCTTATAATCCTTTTAGAAATCATGAATTAAAGAAAATATCACAGAAGAATCTACGATAGAATTCTATTCTTAAAAAATCAACAAAACCATTTCAAAAAATTCCAAACGCTATAAAATTTGTTTGACATTCCGGAAATGTGTTCTCTTTAATAAATAAATGATTATAAAGTAATGAAAGGAGACAAAATTAGATTATATAATAATTTACATAGTAATATTTAATCATCAATAAATTCGAACTTTTTCTTCTAAAATGTTATGGTCTTAACAACCTTGACCTGACAGCCTCCAGTTTAGATCTTGAGTTTGTTCCTAATTAAATGTGGTATGATTAAAAGTATGTTTATTTATGACATTTTGTTGACTAAAAATCTAAATTAAATTAAATAAATTTGAAATTATATTAAATTAAATTAATTATATAAAAATTAAACTAAATTTTGTTCTTTTTACTTCAGTCCAGCTTAAAAACCTTTTAAAGATTTTGTTCTGCAAATGTAACCTGCAGAGATCTTCAAAACATACTAATCCATACATAATCACCTATATTAAAGATTGAAATTATTAATATATAATTAATACATATATGTATGCAGTGGCGTACCTAGAACTTTTGCCGCCCGGGGCGATCTCCAGTTTGCCGCCCTTTTTATTATAAGTCAATCAAATAGTGGTATTTATAATTAATGCACATAAATAAATTATTAAGTTATTTAATCAATATTAATTAATACACAGAGTAAATTTTTTTACACATATTTGTATGCACTTGTATAAACATATTAATATAATATTTACTCTTCTAGCTTTCATACTAGAAAAATCGTGTATAATGCTCTCAAAATTTAAATTTATATTTATTCCACCGGCCCTGCTTTTCAAAACAAAAATTGATGATTTAAAAAATATTGGTATATCACTTCAAAGTAATCGTATAAACTTTTCAAAAGAAATGACATTTATAAACTGATATCAAAAAATTTTAGTTAGGAAAAATTGCTGAACAAAATCGTAAAGATGCGTTTACGAATTCAACGAATTTTAATGAATACAATAAAATAAAATTATTATCCTGTTCTTGGAATTAGAATTCAAAATTTACACTAAAATGCATTTATATACACCGAGGAATAATATTCGAAATCATATAGTTGATCATAATTTATATAAATCAAATAGTAAACTTATAATAATCATAATAGTCATTTATTATTCAAGAAAGAAAAAAAATAAATACGAAATGAATAAGTTGCTTTTTACAACTATAACTAAATATAAAAAATGCCGCCCCAAGATAAGTGCCGCCCGGTGTGGACCGCACCACCGCACCCCCCTAGGTACGCCACTGTGTATGTATATATATAGAATCGGTCTTCTCACAAATATACTTTTTTATTAGTCTGCCCTTTCCCATTATTGTCACGTGTCCTGTCCATTGCAACCTACTCGATTTTATTACTCCACCAATGTCTGGAGATGCATAAAGGGTGACCTCATCTTTTTTTGGCCCATAACTTCTGCGAAAATTAAAAAAATATCCAATTAAAAACTTATTTATTTTAAATTAAAAAATTAGTGAACATTTACTTTTTAAAGGCCAAGAAAATATTTATTCCCTTTGCATCAACCTTTGAAAATAACAGAAAATTTATTAAGGAAAACTTAAACTTGAAAAGAATAAGATTTATTATGCTGGTACCTTCATTTACTAATGATGTAATAAAAAGAGAGATAATTTATTCATAAAAGAATATAATTATTTGCTCGTGTAAGTTCAAACAATTTCCTATGACAGTGCACTGGTGAATTAAGTAAATATATAATTGGCTAACTAGTAATAAAAAATTTTAGATTATATAATTTATAAATATTGATAAATAATTTTTAAACAATTAATAATTTATTCAATACAATTTTATATTCTATTTTATTATTAGGCTGTATTTTTCGTTTATTCAAAATATACAAAATACACCACAAATAAAAAGTTATACATTTATAAAAGTGGTTTACTATGCATTTATTCAAAATCTAAAGATTATCTGTAAAAAAAAAAAAATCTAAACCTCCATCTCATGATTGCATGCAAAACCTATAATACCTAAAAAAAAGAAACTTCTCCATTTTCCCTATGTGTGTGTGTTTTTGCGTTTTCTCGTCACATTTTTCACAGTTTTTCTTTAAAATGACTGGCGTATTTTCACCTCGAAGATCGAGTGTCCCCCTCCGTCTTTTATTCATCTGGATGAACCTGACTGCAGGGAGTTGGGGAGTAGAAAGAAAGAGGAGTGAATGAGGTGAGGCGTGGATGGTGGGATGAAGCAAACGGGATGATTCACGCTTGATCACACAAAAGACCATCTCACCTAAAATACTCTCTTGGAAATATATTCGCGTCGTTTCCCAGCAGGCATGCAACTCACCCAACGTGGTGCGTTGATCTCTTGGCGGTTCTGCAACCCGCCCAACACCACAAGCAACCCTCCTCCTCCTCATTAGACACCATCCGTGCATACTTGAATCACTAATGAGTCAGTCACCTGCTTGTTTATGTCCCATTAAGAAATTGTTTCAATTTCCACTCCACTTTTCTCAATCCACTCTTCATTCGCTTCTAATAATATTTGAGAAAGTGGGATTATAAAAATATTTCAACCATAAATTGCTGTGTTAATATGCAAGAACATCTATAATAATATCTTTCAACGTTTATGACACTCATTTTATCTCTTACAAGGCAGACATACATCTTGAGTTGCTATTTCATAAACATCTAAGATGTGTAATATTTATAGCCAATAAAAAAAGTTTTTTTTTTTTTTTTTTTTTTGTATATTCATATACTTATTTCTAATGTGAACGGGAAAAACGAATTATATTATCACTGTTTGAAATATTATATATATATATATATTTCGCCAATAAATTTATTTAAATATGAATTTATGGGTTAACAGAAGGGCACTGTTATTTGTGATATTTGAAAAGTTTATATAATAAATATTCAATTATTCCATTGTAATATAAAAAATAAAAATAAAGATTAGAAAAGACTAAAGTTTTTAAGTTAATTAAAATTTAGATTTGTTTCAACTGTAAGTAATTTAAAATAACTACTAATATTACTATCTGGTCAGCAAATATCGACCATTTATTTATTCAAGACTAATAAAAATGTCTACCTATCGTATCTTTTAAAATATTAATAAATTATACAAATTTTAAAAATTATTTATTATTGCATTATTTCTTTGATAAATTAATCTATCAATATAAACTAATTTTATTTTAATTTGATTCGTTATAGATTGAATTTATAATTGTATTTTAATTTTTTTTTCGTTTGAATTTAAATAGTCCCTGGATTGGATTCAATGTATTTGAACTTCCAATCTCCCTCCATGGAGCTGGAATTGAAGTAAATAGTTAATTGTCTGTAATTAATTAGCAGTTGTTTAGCCAACCATGAATAAAAGCCTTACAGGCGCTTTGTATGAATTATATTCAGGGTGAATGGCTTTATTGAGAGCTATCTCGTAGTTTTCACCATTATTGGTATTTATAAAACATTTTAGTGAATATTACAAAACGGCTTTTTATCGCACCAATAAGTTTTAAATATACCATTATATATTATATATATATGTGATAATTAAATATTTATTTATATAATGTACAATATATATATATATATAATTTAATTAAAACTTAATTAAATTTAATAAAATAAAAAAAATGTTATTATTAAATGGAAAATGACAACAAAGGTTATTTATGAAATTATAAAATATATTAAAAAAGTGAAATTTTTTATAATTCTTCTATCTAATTCTATATTATTATTTATCGATCCTATGTTACATATATTACCTGGATTATGAAATATATTATATCTATATATGTAGGTATTGTATATGTATATTATAAGATTTTATGGAAGTATAATTACGAATGAAAGTAATAATTGTGAGTTTCCATTTTAAAAATTTAAAATTAAATAACAAAATTCTTTATTTATTCTTTATTTTTGTTCTTTTATTCTATTATTATTTAAAAAATAATTAATATTATAAAAATGTTAATATTTCATTTCTGATCTTTTAAAAAAAAAATTTCCTAGAATTTTATTATATTAGATGTAATATATTAATAAGTAAAAGTATAAAAATAGAATATATAGGTTTAAATTATAGTAGGTGCACAGACATTTATAATATGATATGTAATAAGTCATAAATTGGTGAGAATTCTTACTAGTAATATAACTAATCTCATAATATTTACAATATTAATTAATCCTAATAAAAATTCAATGTAAGGCAGTTCAAAAAGGAAATTTGTTAATTTCTAATTTTTTTTTCTAAATCCTCTTTTTTCTATTGTTTTATTTGATAGATAATATTTTCACATTTTATTTATTATAATAATAGTGTGATTTTATTTATCCATTAGAAAACTAAACTTAACCATGATGATATGATGCTATAAATTTGTAAAGCTTTTCATTGAATAATTTAGAAGACACATTGCCTACCTTGTAGGCGTTTCCACTAAAAGTCCACCATCATCAAACTTTCATTGAACTTTAATTAAGTTATAATTTAATTAAATATTTTTAATTGCAAACTTCAATTAAATAAATTATCTCGATCAATCATCCTATTAATTTATGAATTAAGAAGTTTATTAAAAAGAAAAAAAAAATTTGAATGGTACTAATTAATTAAATCTTTATTATGGATGAACGGTGTGATGGACAATCGTTGCAGATTGATCTCTATGATCTCATCATGATTATTTTCTTCATTTATATTGATCCAAAGGGTAGAACAGTAATTAGTTTTGTATATGACAATTTATTATTATTAAATCCATAATATTAGAAGTTATTAAGTAATATATAAAAGTATGATATAGAATATTAAATTCATTTATGTGAAAATTTTATATGTAATAAAATTTTAGATTATTTTCAAAGATATTTTCAATATAAAATTTAAAATATTTAAGTAATAATTCTATAATAATTTAAATAAAGTTAAAGAAAAAAGATATCAATTTATTTTTTAATTAGTTATCATATAAATAATCTTATTAAAGTTATAATAATAATATAATTTATAAATTCAACTAAAATATGATGTTAACACTTATTAGTGAAATATCTCAAAATATATTTTAAAGTAAATTTATGTTGTCTTTTAAGAAATAAATTAAGTTTTCAATTATTTAAAAATCTACTATATGTTTACCCAGTGATTCTCAACCAATGTGCCGCGAGATTTTCAAAATGTGCCACCAAATTTTACAAATGTAAATTTCAAATTAAGAAAAAGTACTTATTTATTTTATATGTAAGTAATAAAAGGTAAAAAGTTTTTGCGATCAGGCTCTTAAACATTTCCGACTTTTTTTCAATTTTTTCAATATGGTTCTAAATAAAAAGGTAAAAATTGGTATTATTATTACACTTATCATTTCTTTGTGTGACACCAAATTTTTAAACCGTTAAAGGTGGGCCGCGGTAAAAAAAAGGTTGAGAATCAGTGTGTTAACCACACAAAAACTGGTATTAATTTTCAGTTAATACATATAGGTATATTATTAATTTTATATCAATATACATCAATATATTTTCCATTATATATATTATTTATTATTTATTTTCTCCCATATTATTTTTATTTCTTTGTCTTTAATTATATTAAATTATTATAGTATTATATTATTACATTTTTTTTATATTTTTAATAATTCTTTAAATATATATTCTTTATATATATTATATTTTATTATATTTATGTTCTGATTTATATACACAGAAAGTAATAATACGTATAATAAAAGACTTTATTCTCTTATACACCTAGGTATATACATAGTTCAATTATTATCAAATCAACTATGAAATTATAATTGAAACATTTTCTTGTTTCACAACAACAACAAAAAAAATTAAATAGAAAACTTATTTTACAATTGTTTTTATTAATTAAATGATCAATCTCTTATAATAGAACTAATATTTTGATTATGATTTATCTGTATTTCAATACAATTCGGTAGCCTCTATTACGCTTATTACAGATTGTGGTAATTGGGGTGTATTGTTAACTGAAATAAAAAATCCCAATCCAGCAATAGGTAAGATCTTCGTTAGATATTCATAAACTGGGAAGAGGTTTTGATGGAAGACAAAATCCTTGAAACCCGACACTGAGATGCGGTTATAACCTTATTTGTAACGTATCTAGGTATTATTATCGTTCACAATTACCTTAGCGAATAAAAACGACCAATACATCTTTGTTTGTAACCCTGCTCAGCAGTGGCGGATTAAGTTGATTGGGGCCCCGGGTGGTAAAATTGAAATGGGCCCTCTGTTATTTATAATTATAGTTGAAACACAAATTTTGTTTATATTATAATTTAGGCTGTTTTATACTTACATATATAGTACTTATGTAAAAAATACATAATTTTTACTGTGGTCGCCGAGACCCAAAATTGATTATTTTTTCTTAAGTTAGTCGGGGTTCAAACACCACCGAATAAAGATCTGTATCAAGAATAACTTGTTTTATTTAAACTCCGATTATCCATAAACTCAACAGTTTTTTACCTACCGACGATAGTAAGGGAGGTATTGTTTTCACACCAAATTTCACATGTGGAGATTTTTACATATCTCCACGAATCATGCATTTTCTTAACAGAAAAAAGTATTTTTAGCATGATGTCTGTCCGTCCGTCTGTCTGTCCGTCCGTCCGTATAGATGTGTACAGCCTAAACGGCTGATCGGATTTTGATGAAATTTGGTATATTTACTTAATGCATCAGTGGGATGAATTGATCAACTTTTGGTGGAAATCCGGAAACCGGAAGTGGTAGTATTAGCGATCGACGATAGGAAGGGAAGGGTTATTTTCACACCAAATTTCACATGATGAGGTTTTTTTATATATCACCACGAATCATGCACTTGTATTGGTTTTATCCTCAAGAAAAATCATATTTATTAGTTTTTTCTTGATTTAAAATTATATGACGTCATCCAGCCATTCATGACGTCACAGCCTGATCTTACATATATATTATAAAAAAATAAAATTAAAAATATTTATGTTAGATGCCTATCTGTTTTTTATTACATTAATAGATATATTAAAATTATTTGAAATTGTTTCTGTAGCTGGAAATTAATTTATTTCAAACCGTCGGTCGGTTCGGACCTGGCCACAGGTCAACTTATTTTAAATTTTTTTTAAGGAAATATTTTTATTTAGGTTTCGGTGGGCCCCTCGGGCTGGTGGGCGCCCGCCTCTGCTGCTCAGACTAACTTAGTGCGTTTGTGGTTCTTTTCTTATATCTTTTAAGTATATACGTGAATTATTTTTGAAAATATATCTTTTGAAAATTTATCAAAATAAATGAATCATTTATAGTAAATCTAGTTTAATTGTTAAAAAAACAAATTCCAAAAAAAAAATAATGAGAAAGTTTTAAAAAAGTGTATTTATTTAAATCTTTAAAGACAGAGCGGTTGCTCAGTTTACATGTTAATAAATATATATATATATAATGTAAATAATACTCGATTTATTTAATTTTCTTTTAATCAATATTAATACTAAGAGAATTAACATTTATTGAGTATAATTTGAAATTCCTGTAATTCCTCATTAAATAAACCGTTTGGACATTGTAAAAAAAAAATTCAGATTAATTATAATTAAATATGCATCAGATCAAATAATATGAAATTACATATTAGAGAATACTCATTAAATTCCTAAAAAACTAAATATTATTATTATTAATATTCTTGATTATTTATACAATTAATATATGTTTAATGATGAATAACTTTTTTTCTTTTTTTTTTTTATTATGTCTCTTTTTCTATATTTTAAAATGAAAAGAGTATTTTTATTTCGATTGAATCGACCAACATTGGCTATTCGATTGTAAAAGCCATTTACGAGCTCAAGTGCTAGAAAGTTCACACATGTTCATTATGCAACTGGATTCTAATTCCAGAGTGGATTTTTGAGTGTTTGGATAAGACAAACTATTGAAGTTTTTAGTGCCCTACAGTCTTTATATGAAAATAGTGAATTGTAGAAGAGAGATAAAGTCACTTTTGTAATCATTTGAAATTACTTTAAAAACTTTACCGACCTATTCTAATTAAAATTTAAAAGACTGAAAACATAATATAACAAAAATAGTACTTGGAACCCCGAACTATCGCTCGACCTTTTTACAAATTTATCTAATTTATTATTATTTATATTTATTTATTTAAAAATTTTACATTTTTTAAATTATTTATTACAATTATTAAATGAGTTTTCTTAAAATGGTATAAGTTAATTAAAATAACTAGATTTTCATTTCAAGATGAAAAATTTATTCGAATTTACTTGATAAAATATTTGATCCTATAATATATAGGATTTATATAATTTATGTTTTGTCATAATTAGATGGCTTCAGTTTTCAGTTTCTCTATTAGACTGTTTCGACCAAGGATTACTAGTGATAATAATATAAATTCTGAAATTATATTGACACCTGTACTTGTCTATATATTAATTAAGAAAAGAGGATTAAGAAAGGAGATTATTTTTTTTCTTTTTATTTATAATAATAAAATATCATTTATATTATTTATAATTTAATCTAAAAAACATTTTAATTAATATAATATAATTTATTTAATAATATTAGATCAAATTTATTCAACAATTTATTTGGAATTACTTACTTTATAATTGTACATTTGTAAATGCTGCTAACTTCATGAATATTTTTTTTTTTTTTGTGGGGAATGTTAAATATATTTTGTAATTTTATTCTAAAATATTATTAAAATAAATATTTTTAATTTTATTTCGAAATTAAACAAATATTTTAATATATTTTAAATATAAAAATATATTAATACAATATCAATTAAAAAAGAACGGCGGGAGACAAATTTCAATATGGATGACTTAATTTGTGACGTCATTTAAATTTACTATTTTAAATTAAGAAATACTAAAAAAGTTGATTTTTCTCGAGGCTGAAACCAATACCGATCGATTTTTCTTTATAAATATTATCTTTAGTGTGAATTTTAAAAAAAAACATTAGAACGGTTTAATATCTCAAAAATATACAATTTTTGCTATTATAATAAGATAAGATACATACTTGTGGAAAAAATAATAACTAATAATTATTTAATTTAAAATCTAATCAACAATGACTTTAAAAAAATGTTAAATAGAAAATAATAATTTTTTATAGTCTTTTATTTACTCTGCCTCTATTTAATTTTCACATGTCATATTCATTTAAAATTTTATACCCTTAATAAAAATAAATGACAATAATTTGTAAAAATCTTTTATTATTTTAATAAATAATAAAAATTTCTGACTTATACGATGTTTTTTTCATGAAAATATTTTTATACTATTTAATTAGTTTTATTTATTAGTATTAATAAAAATTAAGTTCATTTGTTTATTTTGTTTCAATGATTTTTCAACTTTTATAGTTATTAGATATTAAATAAATGAAATTTAAATTTTAATAATCTCTCTCTCTCTCTCTCTCTCTCTGTCTCCTAACTATTTTGTAATAAAAAGCTAAAACTTGTTCAAATATTATTGTTCTATATAAAGATTAATCCTAACTTAAGTTTATTTGCCGAAAAAAGAACACGAGAGAAAAAAAGCACGCCTCCTCTTAAAAGAAGCAAGTCAAGTTGCTGGCTGCCTAGACTGCTTGATTTTATGGACATCGAGCATTGCAAATATTTGAGAAGAAATAAATCATGCCCTGAGCTCCTTAAGGTGCAGGCAAGCAACCAGATGATCATTGACCGTCCAGGGCAAACACACCAACACTCACTTGCCTCACTACTACACTTGAAAAGAGATACACGTGCACTCCCTTGGCACCCAAGTTCACCTAACATACAAGTCGTTTGCACACATTTGAATACCTTGACAAATATAAACCTTAACGAGGAGGGTGGAACAATTTCTTGAAGATATTAAACAATATATATGAAAGATGAGGCGATTCAGTTTAATTTTCTTATTATAGATATACTAATATATATTAAAATATAAGTATGCTAATACAATATAAATATTGTTATTATTTGTGGGCATTAGTCATGTTTGTTTAAAAGAAAACAAATTTACAAGGAAACCAATTTATAAGTAAATTGAGTATAATGAAATCGAGTTGGAGCTAGAGTATGAAAATATGTAATAACCTTTATTTACTGTTTAATACATTAACGTAATAATCCCAGCTCGAACTTCGAATGTCTCAGAAATTCTTATTGTCGCTGGAATGATTACAGGCTATTTTCTCTCGAAAATAACCCGAAGAGGGATAGGGTTTTTGACCTTAAAAGAAAGGTAGTGGATCGTGATATTCTGTATAAAGAAAGCACACTCAAATATTCCTTTTCTGAGCTTTTTATTTAAAATAATTAATAGATTGATTAAAACAGAAATTATATACAGATAAACAGCATGAAATCGATCAAACTAGGTTAATAGGGCAGGAATTTCAATCTTGTCACGCGTCCAATGCACAGAACTGAGAACGCTGCTTCTTTTGGAGACCGGTGTTCTTCTGAAGCGACGAGTTTCTTCAACTAAAGCTCGATGTTCTTGTAAGATGGCCTTGGGAAAGATAGCTCTTGCTGGCAATGAAGAAAGGAAAGGAATAAAAAAATAGAAAGGAAGAGGATGAGGGGGTTCAGATGGTGGTATCTTCGAACAAAAGGATCTTAAACACTTTTCTCAAACAAACTCTTCAAACAAACACTCTTTGCCGTTGATCAATCTACCAAATGGAAACGAAGGAGAAAGCAGGCTCAATGCCGCTTAGAAGAGGTAAAATGACTTCCTCAGGCCAAAGGCAGGTAAACAAGTGGCCAAAAATGACTGGAACACAGCCGGACTCAGAACATGAGAGGAGGGTGACAATATCATCCGATATCTAAGTGCATTTAAAATGATTGAAGAATTTAAATAATTATTTACACAAAAATATGATAAATTATAATTTTTCTAATATATCAAAATATCTGTTTAGAAAGAATGAAATATGATGTGTGTAAGGGTTAATTTACACACACTCTGTATTTTCTTGGCATTATATCATCGAATTACAAGGATAGATTTTTGATGAATGTATATATCTATATAAATAAAAATAACAAATTGCATCCTTAAAGGATAATAAAGGAATCTTTTAAAATGATACTTGGGAAGTTCTACTTGGCAGTTTCCCAAAAGGTATCTTTTGAAATGAAATGCTGAGTGTCACACGAATTCAACTGCCTCACTTTATTTCTAAATAAACAGAAGAGAAGAAAATAGAATATGAAAGAAAAATGGTGGCATCCCAATACATTTCAACACCTACTTAATTAGAATAGCAACCGGAAGTCATTTACCTTCAACATTAAATTGCACTCGAATCATTGCCATACAATATTTTTTCCAATTTAATTATAATAATAAACTACCATAAAATGGAAACTGCAAATTATCTTAATTAAATATACTTTGTTATATGAAAAATACAAAATATCTACTATATACTAATTAGCTTCTCAAATAGAGAAAATAAAATGTATCATTTGAATTTATAATATTAGCCAAATGGTTAAACAAAAAGTCAAGGCCAATAAAAAATCTTTTAGTATAAAAGAAAAATTTTATCCTGTTCAAAAATAATACTCAATGCACATCCATTTGGTAGTAATGGAAAACAGATTATTCTGCAATCCTAATGGATTGGTATTTGTTTATTTGAACATAAACAATCTAATTGAAAAAAAATCTAACAAAAATAATTGTCTTTGATAATAATAATAATATTAATAAAGATTAAAGATGAAAAAATTTAGCAAATTTGATTATAAATTGTAAAATAATTAAAAACATAAATATATTTACCCGGACGTATGTAGAAGTATAAATTATTTAATTAATTAAATAAAAAACAAATTATTTATAAATTTATTATAAATCTTAATTATAAATGAAATTAATTAAAAAAATCTGGAGTGTAATCATGTCTACATACATACACACACATACACACACACAAACACACACACACCCACACATTTTTCTCAACCTTTTGTTAGTGAAAAAATCTCAGGGACCTTCAAAACAGATAAAAACATCAAATACTTGATATCGAAAATTTTCGTGATCGCAATACTATCACTGGCGAAATATTAAAAATCTGGAGTTTCTCCACTCGACTATCTCGCAATTTCAATTGGATTAAATAACATAATATATTATATTCAAATTAAATTTAATTAATTATAAATTATAAATTAAAATGAATAAATAATATTTATTTAATCCGCGCATGTTTGGCCCCACGTCACGTGTTTGCGCGTGAGATTTGCAGTGTTAAAATATTAATTCTGGTACTTTCAGCGATTCAATCAAGCTGAAATTCTAAATATAGCAGTTTTATACAATTATTAATCATGTGAAAAATTATCAAACTCATATCTTTATTTTTACGGTCACTTTAGAAGAAAAAAAATCAAAACGTTGTAAGTAATGACCCTCTTCCGGTTGAGCTACATTTCTCTAAAGTTGATAAAAAACTATGAATTTTGAATAATGTCCATGTACCAAATTTCATCATTCTAGCTCAAACCGTTTTTGCGTAATCTTGGTTATATACATACACACACAGACATTTTTCTCAACCTTAGTGAGAATAATTCAGGAACCTTCAAAACGTATAAAAACATCAAAATCTCAACATCGAAAATAGCGAGATAGTAAAAATGAGTAATAGTAATAGAAATAGAAAATGTACCTATCTACATACCAATTTTGTATATATTTTATACAATTTAAAAAGAAATAAAAAAATTGAAATTCAAATTTAACCTTAAAAAAAATAATTTCCATTGCCAAAATTGGATTATAATTAATCAGTAACCAATAATTGACATATAATAATGATGATGATATGAAAATATAAATATAATATATTCAAATAATCACGATGATTAATATGCAAAGCAACCCAAGGGCGATAAAATAGGTAATCATTTTATTAATAGATGACTATAATATATAAATAGATACACTCTTATAACAACAAACTACATTTTGACACACATTCAATTATTTTTATCTAATTCATTTAAACTTAAATAATAATAATAAGTGTATGTATAAATATAAGACAATTCAATTATATATCTATTAATAATAAGATAAGATTAACAGAATTAATGTGACAGAGAAAAAAAAATATATATAAAACAAAATTAATATAATTCACACTTATCATGATAATTCAAGTAAAATCGTTCAAATTACCTCAGGATTATTCAAATTTTAATAAAAAAAAACCTTTTAGAACATAAATGTTTATGTATAGACAAAGTAAAATTTAAAAAAAAAAAAAAAAAAATTAAAATAACATCCCAAGTGTAAAATTTTTATAAAGAACCAAACGAGTTACCATGCTTACCAATTCTCGTCCCGAATCATAAATTAAAAATAAATAAAAAATTATATCTTCTAGTTGGAAAAGAGAAAATGGGAGAGAAAAAAAAATATATAATTGTTATCCGGGGCGAAAAAGATGACTAACGACTCTTGTTACAATTAAAATATCTCCATCAATGAGAAATGGCTAAATATTTTTTAAACACGGTTACAACAGACCGGCCATAAATAATTAACTGCAGGGGACGTGGAAGGGGAATGGGGAGGGGGCAACGGGTCGGAACTCGACACAGCTGTTATTTTAGATAATACGAAAACAGCATGGTGCCAAATCATTATGGATCAAGGATTTTTCGGTACAGCAAAGCAGAGACCGTTCGACTGGAAAATCTCTTTTTTTGTTTTTTTGTTTATTTCTATATTATATATCTATATATATATATATATATTTATATATAAGAAAAAAAAATTAATAATGATTTTATAAAATTCAGAGTTAGAAAAAGCATAATATTTAAATCAGCTCCAGTAAAAAATAAAATATCAAAATTATTATTAATACATTTATAATTAAATATTATTTTTAATTAAGTATTATTATTTCATCTTTTTAATTATTATTATTATGATTTAGATGAGTAATAATAGAGTACATAAATTTATTATAAATGATTTTGAATTTTATTATTGATTTATCAATTTCAACTAATAAATATTACAAAATATTAAAGAAATATTGAATCATTATATTGGATATTTATACAATATTTATTGCATATAAAGAAATACATTCCTAACATACGTATCTTAAACTTTATTATCATTGTGATTAAATATGAGTTCGTATACAAAATATTATTGTATAAATGTTGGCACTTGCTTTTCCATTCTATTACCGCCTTTATAAATAAAAATCTTTTAGATTTTTAAAAGTAACAATAAGATCATTTTATTATTGTATTTACTTGCTCATCAATTTATCATTTATTATCTTATTTTTCTATCTCAAATTTAATTAATCTAAATAGTTCTTCTCTGTTATTATATTTTTAGATAATAATAGTATTTATAGTAATTAGTAAATACATTATTATTATTATTATTTGCGTTTGGACCATCTAGAATCACGCAAAGCTCCCATATACAAGGGTATTGATGTTAACTGTGCCCATATATGAATGTTAGGTGTTCATTTCATTTTTCTTTTTTTTTGTGTGCTCGTGAAGATCCGGTGTTATTCTCATCACAAACCATTGTTGCTTGAATAGGGTATTGATGTTAACTGGTGTTAAATTGAATTTATTAGAAAAATCCGTTCTTGGTTAGAATCGAACGTCGACTTCTTGTGTAGAAGGTTGCCACGCTACACTCTCGGCCAAGCCACCTCCAGTAAATACATTATATTTAGTAATTTTAATAAAAGACAAAATTATAGTCTTCATGTTTATTTGAAATAGTTATAATAATAGTCATCATAATAGGGCATCAAATTAATTTAAATAATTAATGAGAAATTGATGATATATGGAAGTGTTTTAAATAAGATTATTATTCAAGATTTATTTTTAAATTGTTATTGTGAATTATCTATTGGTTAATTTTAAAAAATAGTATTACTGGATATGTTGCGTGACTATTTATATAAGAATACGTACTACATTATTTTTTTATTAATAAAAAGAGATAAGGAATTCGAAGATTTTCGTAAAATATTTTTCTTTATTATTTTTGATGAACTGGTTTGTAAACGTTTGGATAAAAAACAAAACTATTATTATAAAAATAAATTTTATTTTATATCTATTATTTATAAAAAAAAATTAATTTACCATTTACTATTTCTATCATAATTTAAATTATTTTAGTACGCATTACTTGATTATTGTTTTGTTTGAGAATTAGAAAAAATAATCAATAAAAGAAAAAAAAAATACCAAAAATAATTTTTAAGTCATTAAAAAAAAAAAAAAAAATAAAAATTACGAAATCTTATAAAAAATCTTAGTTGTTTTTTTTTTGTTTTAATTTAAATATATATTATTAAAAATAGATGAGCGTGATTTATTTGTGTTCCTCGCCATCAAAACCAAATTAGAGTTCTGGAGTGAGACAGAAACTCATTTCTTTTATTATTATATAAAGTAAAATGCTCTATTTATATGATAAACGATTATAGAGGTATCTAAGGGAGAATGACTAATATTTCTCATCTGAAAATAGAACGAGTTGCATATTCTCGATTTTATTTTCTACTGCACTGACACATTGGTCTATATATCGTTCATATATTTCAACTAAACTGAGAGAGAAACTCAACGAAAATTTAAATAATAATCGCAATTAAAATAATAATAATAATAATAATAGCTATAATGTGTAAATAGTTATTTTAAGATCTATTTACTAAATGTAAAATATAGATTATAAAAATAGTAAACAAATGCACGAAGAAAATTATACAAATAAACATTTTCAATTACAATTTTTATTTTCTGTCTTATAAATAATTTTATTTTTAAATTATTTAATTTTAAATTTAATTGTTGAATATTAATTGTCTAATATAATTTTATAGGTTAGGAATACTTATTCGGAATCTTTGTTTTTCTTGTATTTGTATTATTAATTTTTATATAATCTTATAATATATATAAATATATATTAATATAATATTAAATAAATAAATAATAAATATTTATTAATATAATTAAGACTGAAGTGACAGAATGGGCAAACATTTCTTAATTTTTCAGTCATTTTCGATGGTCCTTACATACAAATTATGAATCATTTTCCTCTTTAGTACAATAAATATTGAACCTGGCCTACCCCCGATAAGAATTTACAAAATTTTCGTAACAAATGTCCGTTTGCCTCACCTTTACCCTATCAGAAATGGTTGTAAATTATAAATTCCACCTTTAATACTTTCTTGATAATAGTTTATGAAGGTTAACATTTGATATTTACAAAATTGTTCGACATCTCGGCTCAAACATTAGTGGAAGTATATTATTATAAAAAAAAATGGTATAGAATAATTTATTCTTCATTTATATACTTCAATAAAGAAAATAAATTATTATTTAATTTGATATTTATTTAATTGTTATTTGTGTAAAATACTAGCTTATTTTTTTAAAATAGCAAATTAAAAATCTCTTAATATTTCCTTAAATATTTATGTTATGTTATGTTTCTATTTAGTTCACCCTCCCTTCTTTTTAACTCCTTTTTACCCGATAACCCTCAAGTAATAGGACGCGATATATGAGATGGCTGATAGTACTATGATATATATAAGTAGCTTAAATCACAAAATAAGATATATTTTTGATAATAAAATATTTTTCACTTAATTGAATTATTTTTCATAATAAATCGTCTTTTTTTATTTGTGAATATGTTGAAAGACTTTTTTTTTAGTTTTTAAAACAGAAATTAATTTGACTTCTCCTATTAGATTATTTTGATAAATTCAAAACATAATTTATTCATAGGATATAATTATATTATCAAGTAGAATACATTTTGTTAAAAAATAGATATTAATTAATATGCCATTATTATTTCATATTAAAAATTAAACTACAGAAGGATTTTTTAAATTAATTAATCACTTAGTTCAAATATCCAATTATAAAACAAAATGAACCTTGACCTGAACTACTTCATTCTGTTCCATTTCATTCGTTTTTTTTTTTTTTGTTTATCATCGATTTAACAAAGGATCTATTGAGAGAGATACGAAAAACAAAAATTAAATAGTTCTATAATTCATTAAATAAGAAAATAACTAAAAAGTTATAAAAAAAAAACTCAATTATAGTAAGAGAGTTGATTTTATAATGAATTTAAAATATGAGCTGTGGCCAGGTACAGAACCGACCGAAGATAAATAAATAAATTTCCAAACAACTTTATATATACATATATATAAAGTATAAAGAAAAATATTTTTAAAACTTGAATTAAAATGACTAAATTATATTATCTTAGTTTTTATTTTTATTTTTATTACTCATTTATTAATTACTATATTTTAAGTGAAATATTTTCCAACAATGAATATAAAATTAATACTTTGTAAACTACCACTTACGGTTTCTAGATATACACCAAAAGTTGATGAATCCATGTTACTGATGCATTAAGTAAATATAACAAATTTTAACAAAATCCGTTAAACCGCTCAAGGTATACATGTCTATACTGACACACAATGGACAGACGGACGAACAGACAGATATGTTAAATTTGGTATGAAAATAATCCTTTCCTTCCTATCGTCGGACGGTATTATAGAGAGGAACTATTATATTATATATATATTATATACGAACTATTAATATTTATATGATATAGAATATATATATAAATCATTAAAGTAGTATTATATATTATCTCTATATCTATCAAAATCAATAAATGTATGTATTATTATTATAAGTGTGTATGTTGTTGTTATGTTTACAAATCTATTAAAAAATTAAGGACAAAATTATTTTAATATTATATATGTATAATATATTATATCCGAGAGAAATACTATTTACATCAGCAGTTTTTGGGATAAACATCAAGAAGTGATAATAATTTAATTACATTATAATTAATATGGTTAATAACCAATAGTAATTATTATTAATAAACCAATGACGTGGTAAGCAGTCAATATGAGTCAATATAGCTATGAGAAATAGGGAGGAGAAATATAATAATATAAATAGATAATATAAATAGATGGAAGTTAGAACTTCAGGAGATGTCAAGTATCGATAATAATGGTCACTGGATACATGATTACACAAATTTAATAAAAAAAATGTATTGCTTATTTTACGAAAGACATGATAAAATATTTAAACAAGACAGGAATAAGAGAGTTGCTGGTAATGATTTTAATTTAAATTTTAAAATATTAAAATATAAACCAATTCTCAATTTTTAGTTTTTTAAAAGTCTTTATAAAGACCTTAAATAATTATTAACTATATCAAGTGAGTAAGAGAGGAGAGAGGAATTTTACTCATTCTTTGGTAAATAAGATACTACCATAATTTAAGGTAAATATCAGAAGAAGTAAATGATGAAAGTCTTACTTTAGTGTAAATGGAATTTTTAGAATTAAGAAAACATGTTGGTGCATCATCGAAAGTAAATAAAAAAAAAAACTTCACCAAGAGTCTTTTTTTTAAAAAAAATGCAATTTCTTAATAAGGTTTATAATTTTTAAAAATATAAAATTTGAATAACTTATTTTTTTCTTATTGATTTAAATAAAAATATTGTAGAAATGTATATAATTAAAAAAAAAGTATACATTTTTTTTTATAAAATCAATTGAATTATTTAATGATTTGTTGATTGGAGAGGGTTATATATCACCCCTGGTTTGATCACAATTGATGGCAGAATACCCTGGGAGATCCCATAGATGCTGCCACTCACCCCCATTCAAAATAAAACTAAAATCCCAACATAAACAATAACCCATTTTCACTCAAACTTTAAACTACTTAGAAACTAGAAAAAATAGGATCAAACATGTTTTACTAGTCAACATTCATGTCTACCATCATGACTCGCCAAAAACTGACTGAACTTGGTTGGGAAGTTTTAATGCATCCACCATATAGTCCAGGCCTTGCGCCATCCGACTACCATTTGTTTCTGCCTTGATGGAAAAAAAATTGGCTAACAAAACCTCCGTCGAAAATACTGTGGCCGAATTTTTTTGCCAGTAAACAACAGAAGTTCAACATAGATGGAATTATGAAATGGTGGTAAGTATTAATAACAATTTTTTAAAATTATTTTTTTAAGTTATAGTTATTTGTTTTATATAATTTAAATATATCGAGGTATATATATGTAAATAGATAGATTGGATTTCATTGGAAATACTATTTCATTCAAACATACATTCATTTAATTATAAAATTAAAATTTAATTATCCTAGTCTTACACACTGGAATTCTTATACTATAACATTATCAACATATAAATCGACTTATAGCTTGAAAATCTAAACAAATACAATAGACTAGTTATAATTCTTGTGTAAATAGTGTAAATACATTTCGCAACAAGTGTCCTAAGTAAAATTGCACCAAACGAGAAAATAGTCTCTAATCATTCAATAAACATTGAAGATATTAAGAAGAAAATTTTGATTTTTTTATCTTAAAGATGGGTTCACAAGCTCGAAATTTTTCCTAAAATCTATTGTCCCAATCAAACAGTGTATGGGCCCCCCTCCCTCGTTACGTTGTTGGTAGAGTGTCGGTCTGCATGGCGAAAGATAGCTCTACCCACTTTCGACCCACACTACATTTCATTGAGCAGCTAGTACAAATATATACTATATATAATATATATTTGACAGAAACGTTGATAAATGACAACAGCATTTACTTTATAAGAGACCATTCTATTCCAATAATTTACTTTCATTCTTTTACAGATTTAATAAAAATTTATATAAATACAATCGGAATAAAAATAATATTTTAATATTTTTAATCTAGCTCAATTAGTTAATCTATTATTATCCAAATATAGAATTTAATGGTATTTTATCTTTTGAAAGTAATAAAATAACATAAAATAAAATAATATACAAAATTAAAATAGTGACATTAAGTGAAAGGCATCCAATGAATACACCAGGTTATTTTATTTTCTTGGCGAAGTTTTAAAAAGATATTTTTAAAGCATTTTTTTTTTCTTTTTGGTAGAAGATATGATTAGATTAAATAAAAAACAAACAAAATAGGACGATTAAGTTTTGTCTTCATCTTTAGTTGTAAAAAGAGAGTGGCTCCTTTTCTTCTTTCGTTTGATGGATTGGAATTGAAATCCCTTCCCACTTTCTCACTCTCAATGATCAGGTCATCCACCTAACTTGCCAAAAAAAGCGCACTCGTGTCAGTCTGTCTAGAGCGTGTCTCTTCATTTTTGGAACGGCCGTAGTACTTCACGCACACTGCCAAAATGAAATCTCACGATCTGAATTCTGACGATAGCAGCGATGACACGACCTATCAGAATCAAGAACATGGTAGAGTTAGTTAGTTGATGATTTCTTTAAAAAAAAAACAACAAAAAACAGAATAAACAAAACAAAAAAACAAAAAAAAAAAAAAAATAGGAAGAAGAAGAAAAAGAAGTTATTAACTCGTTAATGAAAATTTATTTATATAGTCATCTTGTGGGTGGCTTTTAGGGAAAATATTTTTTCATTGAATAACAAAATTCATGAGTAACAAATTATAACGATTTCATTTTTGATACAACAAAACAAGTGTAAAGTAATCCTAGGCATTTGTATTTAGGAATAGGAAATTTTTATAGCCGTATAAAATGTATAATTAATGTTTATTTTCAACTTATTTATAGAAATAGTTGGTCAAAGATATAACTAAGACATTTGTTTTATATTTTGTTGCTTTTTCCTTGACTATTCTTATCACTATAAGTTTTTATAAAAAATAAATAAGGAATATTGTAAAAATATGCAACCAATATTGTATTGTATAAAAGATATATATAGGGAGTATATATATAACTCAATAAGTTATACATAAAATATATATTTCTTAGATATTTTTCAATTTTTACTTAAAATTTTTTTAATATTTAGAACAATTTATAATTTTATTTTAAATACAAATCTTATATATTATACAAGTATGATTTAAAAAAAAATCAATATTTTATATTTTCTGATAGAAATTAATAAATAATTTAGTTATTAGATCAATGTTTCAATTATAGAATAAACAACAAATAAAAACAAAATGAGCAATAAAAAAAGAGAATAGGTTTTATTCTCGAATACTTGAGCTAATGAGAATTTCAAAGATATAAACATACTGTTTGGTAATAATACTACTATTACTATATATTTTTTATTTCAAATGTAGTTAAGAATAAATACTAATTTTTCTCTACAAAAACTAAAAATTATGATTTTCATTAACATAAATCATTAATATAATATCATGTAATACATCAAATGTATTTTGTTTATTTTAATTGAATGGAGAAAATTATCTGTAAAAAAAAGATGAGAAAGTTGAAAATTAATTTTAACATATTTTTGAATTAGTATATCATTTCAGTAGCGAATATAGAACTTTTTTTTTTGTTGGGGATTAAAACAATGATTACAATTTATAATATCCAGCTTTATTTTTTTTTTTTAATTAATATATTTCTCTTTAACCGTTCTATTATATTTTACGAGGTGTAGCTATTAAATAACGAGACTGCGTGCCCAGACGGCCTCCAGAAGAGGGTAGGCGGAAACCTAATGCACCGTTGTACAGCTGGAAGGGTCTACTAATCCAGTACGAGAACACATGTCCGGCGGTGAAGTAGTTTTTTTCCTGTAGCGGTTTAAAATAAACGTATTTTTGTTCCTACGCCGAAAACGATGCGTGACGAAAAACACGAACAACGTATCAATGTGAAACTAAGCGGCAATCCATGCACTGGAAGACTCCTGAATCGCCAAGAATCAAAAAAGCGCGGATGTCGAATTCAAAATTCAAGGCAATGTTGATCGTTTTCTTCGACATCAACGGCATTGTGATGACTGAATGGGTTCCAGGGGGGCAGACTTACTCCTTACTCCCCTGATCTAGCACCCTGCGACTTCTACCTGTTTCCGAAAATCAAGTCCGCACTAAAGGGAAGCCGATTCGAGTCGATGGAAGAGGTGAAAAGAAAAACGGCGGAGCTTCTGAAAGGCCTAACAATAAACGACTTCGAACACTGCTTTTTGTAAGCAGTCCCGTTATTTAATAGCCACACCTCGTATTTCACAATATTAATAATAATATACTAGTAAAGATATTATTGTTTTATGCATTACAATTATTCAGATAGTATATATATATTCTAATTTTTTTTTGTCCCGCTGATGAATTTTATTTATATTTTTATTTTATATTTTTATTTTACAAGAATATTTTAGCATAACCCTCATATTTTTTAAAAATTGAAAATTAATAGTTATAATAACAGAATCCCCAGTTTTATATGTATACATGTGCATAGATAAAGAATAAACTATTAAATATATTAGGTATCCTGAAGTCTACCCTCCATACATTTTAAATACCCATTTAAATACCCATGAGATGTAGTTTAAATATTAAATTAAATTAAGAGAAAATTTGAGTGCTTTATGATAAAGAATGTTAGTATAGATACATATTTCATAATATAAACTTGAAGTAATATAGGATATACACAGGTATTCATTAAGGTTCATTAGATTTTGTTAAACAGCAAAAAAGCAATAAAAATATTATTACAAACAATCTAATATTTTGTTCACGTACTCCTTCTACTTCCAAGCAGGATTATTAAACCACTCAAGGAAAAACGAAAATATAAAATTTCGCTGATAAAAACAATTTTGATGGACGTCGCTTGCTCTATGATGGCAGGATGTGACTTTTTTCTCCCGATGCCAATTACGTAGCCTTAGTGCAATTTCCAACTGAGTCAATCTTCCCGAGTGCTCTATTAATTCACCCCGATGCAGAGCTTTTTTTTATCCACATGAATATTCAAAACTTTTCCACAAAAAAAAAAAAAAATACATAACTTGAGCAAAAGATCAATTTGAATTTCCATTTATAATGACTTCTTTTTTGTATTATTATTATTATTTATTTATATATTTCTGTATATTTTCTTTTCAAACGCAAATGAATCGCTTCATTATCTTTATAAATGAAAGTTTTTTAAAAAAGAAAAGAAAAAAGAAAAGTAAATAAATAAGTAAAAATACAAAAGTAAAAGAAAGGAAAAATATTCTGGATGATGAGTTTTTCAACGCAATTAATAATTTGAAAAGAATAAAAATGTTATTATATATATATATACCTACAATAAGACTTTATGAAAATAAAAATCTAAAAAATAAAATCCTTATTATTACTGCTTATTAAAATTTTTTTATATATAATTTAGAATGGAAAGAATTTGATTGGGTCAAACTAACTTGGCATTTATAAATAAATATTATTTGACAAACGTGGAATAAGATTTTAAAATAGTTACCTCAAATATATAATTAATATCTACATACCTAAATGAGACAATTTTATTCAATTTATTTATTATACTATTTGTCTATTTTTCTCATATTGAAGAGAATTTTAAATTGTATATTCAATTGTATTTTTAATTTATAAATACAGACATATATACAATATATATATAATTGAATAATTAATCATTTTTAATTTCAATAATTCAAAATATTATAAATTTTATCTATATTTAGATTTTTATAATTAAAAAATTACTATTTATCTATCGATGCAGATAAATAATTAAAAACACTATAAATATATATATAATATTTATTAAAATACTAAAAAGTATATAAACGATTAATGGATTCGTTTTTTAAAATAAGAATAAAAAATAAAATTAGTTGACCTGTGGCCAGCTCCGAATCGACCGGCGGTTTGATGTAAATTAATTTCCAACTAAAGAAACAATTTCAAATAATTTAAATGTATCTATTAATGTAATAAAAAACAGATATGGATAGAACATAAATATTTTTAATTTTATTTTATTTATAATATATATGTAAGACCAGATTGTGACGTCATATAATTTTAAATTAAGAAAAAACTAATAAAGATGATTTTTCTAGAGGATAAAACAAATACAAAGTGCATGGTGATATGTAAAAAAATCTCCTCATGTGAAATTTGGTGTGAAAATAACCCTTCCCTTTCTATCGTCGATCGCTAATAGTACCACTTCCGGGTTCCGGATTTGCACCAAAAGTTGATCAATTCATCATACTGATGCATTAAGTAAATATACCAAACCCGTTGAGCCGTTCAAGCTGTACACATCTATACGGACGGACAGACGGACAGACATCATGCTAAAAATACTTTGTTCTGTTAAGAAAATGCATGATTCGTGGAGATATGTAAAAATCTTCACATGTGAAATTTGGTGTGAAAACAATACCTCCATTACTATCGTCGGTCGGTAAAAAAACATTTATATATATAGATAGGAAGAAGACCAATTATCAGATACCTTCCTAATATGAGATAGTCCTCCACATCCTCTAAGTGACCTAACTTCCATGCCAATTCCCTATTAAATGATTCCTAGGGATGAGTTTTAACGAGGAAATAAAAAATCACCTCTTTTCACAATCCCTTTTTAATTTAATTAAATTAATTGTTGCCAACAAATATTTTCTACTAACTATCCAAGACACTTTACAAACATTTAGGTAACTTTTTTCACAATATTTATTGGAAATTGTTCGTTCCACTCGTTTTTCAAGTTTTACTTAATTCAAATTTTTACAATATTTATAATAATATTCAATATTTTATGAAGTGCCTTGAAAGAGATACAACAATAGGTCAAATATGAGAAATCTCCAAACTTTCTCTGGTCTCACAAAAACCGTAAGAGATTCTTCAATTTTCGTTATGAAATTTAATTAATGTACTCATTTTCATGTCTTTTTCAATAATTTTTAATAAATTTTTATACAGAAGTATCTGCAGTGTTTTAATTATTTTATTTTGAGTTAATAATTGTCATGAATTTTGATTGATTAAAATTAGTATATTTCCAAATATATGTTTTTCAGAAAACACTTTCTGAAAGTTGAACTAATATAAGACAGTCTCAGTTTGAGAACACTTATAATCTCATAATAGACAACCTCGTTTAACACCTTGATAAACACAACATTTTTGGTAAATTAATTTTTTCAATCATCTTAATAAAAATTAATGGATATACGAATTCACATATTTCTGTATGAATATTTCACAACACAAATAGTAAAAAATCATAAATATTTATTATAAATCATAAGTATATAATACCTATAATATAATATTTACATAGTCAAATCATCAATGTTCAAAAACCACTTCATTATTGTCTAATTAGAATAAAATTCTACAAACATTAACAAATCAATATCTTATAATGCAGGTGTGGCCAAACTTTTAGCTTTTAGGGGCTACTTTTTGAATAAAACTTAGTCTGCGGTCGACTATGGATATGGGCAAATAATTTTAAAATTTTAGAAGATAATTAAAGAAGTCATTATATCGCCAATTTAGATATATGAAAGATATGTTAGTTTTAATTATTATAATAATATTAATAAAAAGAAAAATTGTAAATGGAAGGGCTGTTATTTTTCATTTAAATTTATAACTTCAATTAAAAAAAATACTTCATTTTGGAATGGATATGAGAGGAGGGGGAGGTAGAGGCGAAATTTGGGTAGAGTAGAGTAGTCTAGGACTAAACGTGTATTGAGAAAGGGAAGCCCTTGGATAATAAGTATATAAATTATCGGGATAAGAAAAATATATAATAAAATATATGGTATATAAAAGATGTAATAACATATAGGATGATTATGATCTAAAATCATCTTTTAATAAATTTAAAAATAATATCCCGGGTAGCGAGTAGATTCTTTTCTATAACCCCAGTAGAAAAGAATTCTATTTCAGGGATTGGCCTCCCTGCCCTCACGTGAGCTCATGATTTCTTCTAAATCCCTCTTCTACCTGGAGGAATCATGTCCTTTACCCATTGACGCCTTTCCATCCATTCCCTTACTCTTACTCTCCCCCCCCCCTCCCCTGATCATTCAAAAAATCAAATTTATTTGGATGAAGGAGAATACCTAGCATAGCTTCATTAAAAAGAAAAAAAATTGAAATCTTGTCTCTTATAGGAGACTCTTTCGAGTCTCCTATATATATTTGAATTACCCCCCGAAGAACGATTCATCATGAAACGTAGATTAATTTTCACTACTATTATATAATTTTACGGTGCCTCGTTGATTAAATATTAATTATTGAATTTTGACAGATTGAAAAGATTTGCCGCCATGCTGGCCCCCCTCCGCCACCTCTTCTCACCTCACCTCCCCCCACCCATCCTCCCTCCTGGCCTGCCTGCTTGTCTGTCGGTGTGCTTCGATTGCTTCAGTTCGCATTCCCTTTCCAGTCGAAGACGTTTTCCGGCGTCACCATCGAAATCATCCCTCGATCAAGAATTAATTGTAAATTTATTTATTCCTATTAATTTAAATGAAGTTTAATAAATTTTAGAAAAGATTCAAATAAAAATTTAATTTTATAAAATATAGATTTTTAACTTTTTACTGGTATATTAATTATATATATTTAATAAATTTCGCCCCCACCTCCAATGCTTTGCTTCTCGGTGACCTTGAAGGGGACAGCATATCAATGCTACATTGCTTACCACCAATGGATGAGATTCAACTGCCTTTGACTTTATTTTTTCAAAATAAATTATATTATTTCCCCTTCGTGAAATGAAATTATATACAAATTAATTATACTACGTATTATACGACAAATAAATTAATACGAATTATTTTAATAAATCGATTTAATCAACTTTTCCATCCCAATCATTCCTTCTTTTTTGTATTTTAACATTGAAACATTTTTTCATGAAATGTAAAATTAATTTTTAATAAATTTAAAAATAATATCCTGGGTAACGGGTAGATTCTTTTCTATAATCCCAGTAGAAAAGAATTCTATTTCAGGGATTGGCGTTCCTGCCCTCACGTGAGCTTATGATTTTTACTGCCTTCCCTCTCCCATGGAAAAATCATGTCCTTTACCTTTTAACTTTTTTCTATCAGTTCCCTTACTAGTCCCCCTCTGATCTTTATCTTTAAATTCAACCTTATTTAGAGGAAGAAGAATATTACTTATCAATTCTTTAAACAAGAAAATAAGCTTAGTTAGGGGATTAATTATATATACAGGTATATTATATATAAATTTCTCACTTTCAATTACGAAATATTTAATTTGCAATGTTACTTTCACGTGCATTATTCGACCTGATATAACTATTAGATATCTTCACCATTTCTTATTCTTTCTTAATATAAGAAAATTTCTAACTCCTATATAATATTAATATATTAAAATGGACGAATCGAATGTGAGTTAAGTTAACATACAATTATGTAAAAAACCATATTTACTTTTGTCAAAAAAAAGATTCCCATTTATTTTAAAGTGCATCCAATATAATTAAATTACAGTGGACCCAAAACAATATCTTGAGTATAATAACAAAGGACCTCGGTATCTCTCTACCAGTTAGCCTATTACATAGAGAACTCCAATTGCGCACAATCGAGGAAGTGATTAAATACATTTCTAATTAATTTGAGGATGATGCTTCTAGTTTAAACATGAAATGGAAAGTATGCATGTTTTCAATTCATTGTCAAAAACTGTTATTACGGAGTGAAAATTTAGACTCTGTAAACGAAATTCTGGTTGAACACTTTCAGAAACGCTAAAATTATATATTCATTTGTATAAAATTATTTCAGAATATAAATGATTGTATATAATAATGTAAATGTTATTTATTTAAATTATATAAATAATTAATTAATAGTATTTCTTAAGCTGTAAAATATTATATATATTCATACTGCTTAAAAAATATAATCTTCAATTATTCTTATATTTCATTTATTACACTCATTATAGTCGAAATAAAAGAAAAATGCATTTTTTAAATAATAAAAATAGGGATACAATTTTTTAAATTTTATTTTTATTTTCTAATATTAAAATATTTATATCTAAAATACATAAAATATAATAATAAGAAAAAAATAGAGCATAAAAAGATAATTTAGAATGAGAAAGTGATTTTCCTGATCCAAGTTTGAATGAAGTCCAATTTCTTTTGAATTATCTTCACTCGATGGGATTTTTAATCACGAGAGAAGCAAAAATGCTTGTTACCAATTCCACGACGAGTGCGGATTCCACTAATAAAAATATCCCACATTAATCAAAGCCACTGGCTGCGTTTATAATTAAACAAAGTTCCTTTGATATAAGGATTGTTCGTTCCTAAGGAGATATTCCTTTATAATTAGTTAAAAGTCCGAAAGTCACTATGGAAATAGGATCGGTGCCAAAGTCAAAAATAAAATGTTAATAAATATAGATTCTTCCATTGTCATGCATTTAGTTATTTATTTAATTATCTCCAATGTTTTGGCAAAGAAACTCGCGAGGTTTCGGATGAAATAATTTAGAGTTCTCAAGGTATTTATAGATATCTCAACAGTTGTTACTGTTTTTTTTTTTATTATAATTTGGAATTTGATACAACTCCCTCTTCCTCGGAAAGATACTGAATTTTTTAATTTTTATGCAAATTCCTACCTTTACTTTTAATAAAAATTCCAAAAGAGTCGCCTTGATCTTTTTCTTCATTCATTATTATTGTTTGTTTTTTACCGACCGACGATAGTAAGGGAGGTACTGTTTTCACACCAAATTTCACATGTGTAGTTTTTTACATAACTCCACGAATCATGCATTTTCTTAACAGAAAAAAGTATCTTAGTATGATGTCTGTCCGTCCGTCCGTCCGTCCGTATAGATGTGTACAGCTTGAACGGCTCAACGGATTTGGTATATTTACTTAATGCATCAGTATGATGAATTGATCAACTTTTGGTGTATATCCGGAAACCGGAAGTGGGAGTATTAGCGATCGATGATAGGAAGGGAAGGGTTATTTTCACACCAAATTTCACATGAGGAGATTTTTTTACATATCTCCACAAATCATGCACTTTGTATTCGTTTTATCCTCGGGAAAATCATCTTCATTAGAATTTTCTTAATTTAAAATTATATGACGTCACCCAACCCTTCATGACGTCACAGCCAGCTCTTACTTATATATTATAAATAAAATAAAATTAAAAATATTTATGTTATATCTATATCTGTTTTTTATTGCATTAATATCGTAGATATATTAAAATTATTTGAAATTGTTTCTGTAGCTGGAAATTAATTTATTTCAAACCGTCGGTCAGTTCTGAGCCTGGCTCCAGGTCAACTTATTATAAAATGTAGGTATTTCTTTTAATTCATACTTCACTTAAAATATTATTTTAAAAAATATTTAAATATATATAAATATGTAAAATGAAATATTTGTGATTTTGGAATTTTGTGATTAGTAAAATTTACTTACGAGATAAATTAAATATTTTAAAAATATATTTGCTATATATCAAATTTTCAAAAAATATTAGCTATATTTACAAATTCGTATTAAATTCTAAATAAAATTGAATATTTATTTATTCTCTACAAAAGATTGTTTTGAATTAAAAAAATCGTGATGATATCTAAATAAATAATTTTTAAAGCTATTCTTTTCTGTCTTTCAGTGCATTTATACGTACGTTTAAGGGGTGTCTGTTTTATGACTATTTTTTTTTAATTTATGTTCTTTTAAATTATTTGAATGGCGATTTGGTGAATCTGGTATTAATTTTATCAGCCAAACTCGATAATAAGGAATCATTTTTTTAATGACTGAGCGGTGACTCGGTTACCAGGTACTTTCAGCTTATAAGGGTTTTTTATACAAGATACTATTGATTATATCCTATAAGCCAAATTAATAAAATATGAAATAATGCATTTGATGCTATTTTTTTGCACTTTATTTTATCATAATTATTCGTATAAGTTTCTCATTAATTAACAAATAAATTTAAAATTTTGATTATATTTTAAATACAAATTATTATTATTAAATTTGTAATATATTCATTTTCATATAAATAAATAAATAGAAATATAGAAATATAAATATTTAAAAGATGATTCTATAATTTGACCCTCTAATGATCTGTAAGGTAAATTTAGAATTTTTATTTCTTTCTCTAATAGATTGAATAATGAATAATATATAAGTATATATTTATTATATTTATACCTAAATGGTTATTTGACTACACTTTTAATAGATAATACCAATCATAATGTTTAGCTAACATCGTATGGCAATAATATCATAAAATATCAATGATATAATATACTCTTTTACTAATGACTATATCAATGAATATATAGATTTTCCATTTAAAATCAACTGACTTAAATGGAGTAAATAGAGAAGTTTATGGTCAACAATTCGAGCTCCCTTTAACGTCATTGGATATTCAATAATTAATTGAGTGATCAAATTCATGTACTCGATAGGTTTAAAATAATAATGATACTTGATTCTAATAAAATTATACTAGAAAAAAAAAAACTAATGGTTAAAGAATTTTATTTTATATTTTTGTTTTTAATTTGATTTTGTTTTTATGATAAAATTCCATTAAATCGGTGAGTGACTTAAAAACAAATGGTATACGAGTGAATATTTCTTGAGTGGAAGTGTTTGTCGAGGTGTTAGTACTCGGTGGCTCATGTGGGGATTGGCAAAGGGCCAGAGACGTCGCGAGTCGCGCCGTCGAAGGGCAAATACTTGGCACCGAAGTGCTGGACTTCGCTAGACAGCCGTGACTGATTCACGAAGCTACACATATTATCAAAATACATACACACTTTTATAATTTTATATACATACATTCATATATATATATATATAAATTCTTAAGACTATTGGGATTTATAAAATAATATCATTTTTAAAATAAGCGAGGAATGATTTTTTAAATATTATTTATTTAGTACTATTTTATTTGTCAGCTCTATAAATAAATTTATTTAATACAAAAATATTTATTTACACATCAATTTATATATATATTTATAATTTACACGCAGAGGCGGATTAAACGCCGGGCGGACCGGGGGGGTGGCCGAAACCTAAATAAAAAATATTTCCTTAAAAAAAATTTCAAAAGAACTGTTGAGTTTATGGATAATCGGAGTTTAAATAAAACAAGTTATTCTTGATACAGATCTTTATTGAACAACAGATCTCTATTCGGTCGTGTTTGAACCCCGACTAACTTAAGAAAAAATAATCAATTTTGGGTCTCGGCGACCACAGTAAAATTTATGTATTTTTTACATAAGTACTATATATGTAAGTATAAAACAGCCTAAATTATAATATAAACAAAATTTGTCTTTCAATTATAATTATAAATAACAGAGGGCCCATTTCAATTTTACCGCCCGGGGCCCCCAATCAACTTAATCCGCCACTGTTTACACGCTAATAATATAATTACAAGATAAAATCACAAAGTTTATACAATATTTCCAATTTTTATAATGTACACAAACTATCGTTTATTCCACTAATCAAAACTCAAATTTTGGTATTTCTGAAAGTTAAATACTATTCTGATTTAGAAAACGATAATCCTAGTGTTTGCGCCCTGTGGGGTGGTTTTTCACATTCCAGGGGTTATTTATTTATCCTTTAATTACACTCTATAAAAAAAAATATTTATTCATCTGGTTAAAAGAAGAAATATCATTTTTATTATTTACTTAATATCTAAATAGGAAATGTTAATAACTAAATAAAAGATTTAAAATTTTTTATGATATTTTACAAATGTTTTTATTCTCTAAATTTAAGATGAGAGAAGATTATGCAAATGATAACTTAATCTACATTTATATTTACAATAATTATTTTTTAATATTTTAACTAAAATATTTAAAAGCTTAAAACTAATAATAAATAATAATGTAATTGAAAGGAATGAGTTTAGTAATTGTCTTTGCAATTTGTTAAGAATATAGAAAAACTCATGATTACTATAAATAGATTGATGATTTCTAGGACAACAGATGAGACAATTTCTCCAACTGGTAGATAAGTTGATAATTACATGCAAGTAAATGTAATTTTTTCCTTATTTGAAACAAAACAAGATAAAATGTTACCCAGAGCAGATTTTTATGAAATTAAAACTGCTCCAATTAATGCCACTTATTATGAAGACGGTCGGAAATTTTTCGACCAAAGAAGAGGGATATAAGAATTTTGGAAGATTGATTAAGAAAAAAAAAAGAATATTTAATATAATGAATAATGGAAGGAATTATGAAAAGGAATATATTTTGCCTAGAAGCATTCAATGAAGAGGAGAGAGAGATTTTGATTGTTTGTTGCAATGAGATTACCGAAGTAGATGAAGAATAAAATAGTAATAACGGCCGAAGAAAACAAAGAATGAAAATAGATCCCTTTTTGGAGAAAAATCAAATTAAATTGATTTCACTGTTTTTTACTATCTCGCCAGAGATAGTATTGCGGTCACGAAAATTTTCGATGTTGAGATTTTGATGTTTTTATACGTTTTGAAGGTTCCTGAATCATTTTCACTAAGGTTGAGAAAAATGTCTGTGTGTGTATGTGTATGTGTATGTGTGTGTGTATGTGTGTGTGTGTATGTATGTAGGCAAGATTACGCAAAAACGGTTTGAGCTAGAATGATGCAATTTGGTACATGAGAATTATTCAAAATTCATAGTTTTCTATCAACTTTTGAGAAATGTAGCTCAACCGGAAGAGGGTCATTACCTACAACGTTTTGATTTTTTTTCCTCTAAAGTGACCGTAAAAATGAAGATATATGTTTGATAATTTTTCACATGATTAATAATTGTATAAAACTGCTATATATAGAATTTCAGCTTCATTGAATCGCTGAAAGTACCAGAATTAATTTTTTAACACTGCAAATTTCACGCGCCAACACGTGCCATGGTGCCATCAATAAAAAAACAAACATGCGCTGGTTTAATATTTATTATTTATAATTTATAATTAATTAAATTTAATTTAAATATAATATATTATGTTATTTTTTCCAATTCAAATTGCGAGATAGTCTTGTGGAGACACTCCAGCTTATTTATATACGCGTCAGAGCGCAAACTTCTAGTCAGTCAATATAAAATAAATAGAAATTCCAAAATATAATAATCACGATTTTGTCACATAATACTTTCTTTTAAAAAGTTACCCAACTTTTTTTAGATAAAATAATAATCATTATTTCCATTTATTTTGCGAAATGAACCTCTCTGATGAGGTTTAAACTAAGAAAGGAAGTTAAATAAAAAAAATATCCAACGATTAATTAAACGTGAGCTGTCGTAATTTCGTATTATATTTGATTAATGAAAATGGCACAGGTGATGAATAGTGAGTGTGACAAGAGCAAGCTTGCTATTATATAAACAGAAGCGACTCGTGAGATTGCTGACTGACATTTCGCATGCAATCTCAAGTGCTCCAAACAACGGTTTGGAAGAAAGGTTAGATGTCAATCAACAACGGAAACCAAACATCAACAGTACAATCGACCAACTAAAGTTCACTGCTCTTATCATTACACATTAAACAGTTATTTAAGAGAATAAATATTACGTAAAAATTATTTTCAATTATATATACATTTTAACGTATGTACTTAGTTGATTAATTGTTATAAATCTAAATGTGTGTTTAAATATAACATGAAACAATACTTCAAGTTATTCAACTTTGGTCAACGATTTTGGATTAAAACAACAATTTATAATTATGTACTTTTATTTTTATCAAAATATGATTAGAATTAGTTTTATTATTATTATTATTAGTTATTTTTTTAGTTTTGGGTCATTTAGACTTGAAACCTCACAAAGTTAGTACGAGTAGGTTAATAAGTCCGTGACTTTTTTTTTGATTTCCCTTCTCATAAAGGAAATGGCAACACTGCTCCTGTCAACTGACACCTGTCGAAATTTGAACCAGCTGTTTTTTTTTAGTTTTTGTTTGGTATCCATTAATAGCAGATCTGAGAAGAAAATGGAAAATAGTGAATTTCCACGAAAATTCATTAATTGGGCTAAGAATGGCTCCCTCATCCGCCCTATTCTCCGGATTTGGCCCCGAATGTCTATTTCTTTTTTTCAAACCTGAAGAGATGACTCGGTGGAAAGAGATTTGACTCCAACGATAAAATCATCTCACAAAGAAATACCTATTTTGATTTTCTCGGCAAATCTTATTTTTTGGAAGGGATAAAAAAATTGGAGAAACCTTGGACCAAGTGTATAGAGCTCAAAGGAGAGACTACGTTAAATATAAATTTCAAATAACATCTATATCTATAAAAATGAATGAATGGTATCTATGTGAATACAAATATAAGCGAAGTAACTAGGAGTGTGATAGATTTTGGCATAGATGGGTGTTTAATACAATCAGTGGAATTCTGGGTAGTTTTTTTTTTTTATTTATCTCAAAAATTTGAAGGGTCAAAATTTTATATCCAAACAAAAAATTAAATTAGATTTAGTTACTTTGCTTTTTACCGACCGACGATAGTAAGGGAGGTATTGTTTAATTTAATTACCAATTTAAATCACAAAAGTAAAATCGTTTAAAATAATAATTTAATTTTGAAATATTTTTTGATACTTTTATCCAAATTTAAAATTAAATGTATATTAAACAATAAAGGAATAATTACAATATTTTTGTTCAATATTTGCTTAAATATTATATTTATATTTGAATTAATATGATAGGATAACAGAGGATTGCTAATCTTATGCAACTCCTTCTACTTAAAATGCATATATATATATAATAATACAAATAAAATTAAGTTAGTTCGTACATATGTAATATGTAAATTAGAGAATAATTGGAACAACTTAGAAATATATGGATTTGAGCTAGTATAACGAATTAGATCTAGATGATTAGGTAGGAAAAAATAGAAGAAGAGAAATAAAGACATAAATGTGTATATATAATAAAGTTTCACCTTAGACTGCTTTCTTTAATATTTCTATTATGTTATATCTTTTTAATATTAATTTGAACATTTAGACAAATTGTTACTTTCCGTTACTTATAGTTACTTCTATATATAATATTATTTTACTAGCAAAAATCTTTTAAAGGGATTTAAGTATATATGTCTATATATTCTTAAAAATTTATGAAATTCTCAAATTCGGGGTTTTTAGATGAAGATTATGATCGTTACAATTATATGAAAAATCATAATAATTGTTTTTTTTTTCTAAAAAAATTAAATTGTATCAATAAATATTCAAATCAAAATATTACAATGATTCAAGATGAATTTTGAAAACATTATATTTATGTGAGTATGGTATTTATTATTATTATTATTATTATTATTTTTATATTACACTTTAGATAATACCATTTAATATATGTATATATATTTTTAATTGTTATTAATTTAAAATTATAATTTTAAAAATGTGTATATTGAGACATCATTGAATTAAAAAAAAATAAGTTGACCTGTGGCCATGTCCGAACCGACCGACGGTTTGAAGTAAATTAATTTCAAGCTACAGAAACAATTTCAAATAATTTTAATATATCTATTAATGTAATAAAAATCAGATATGGATAGAACATAAATATTTTTAATTTTATTTTATTTATAATATATATGTAAGACCAGACTGTGACGTCATGAATGGCTGGATGACGTCATATAATTTTAAATTAAGAAAAAAACTAATAAAGATGATTTTTCTCGAGAATAAAACCACCACAAAGTGCATGATTCGTGGTGATATATAAAAAAATCTCCTCATGTGAAATTTGGTCTGAAAATAACCCTTCCCTTCCTATCGTCGATCGCTATTGCTACCACTTCCGGTTTCCGGATTTGCACCAAAAGTTGATCAATTCATCTCACTGATGCATTAAGTAAATATACCAAATTTCATCAAAATCGGTTGAGCCGTTCAGGCTGTACACATCTATACGGACGGACGGACAGACGGACGGACGGACGGACGGACAGACATCATGCTAAAAATACTTTTTTCTGTTAAGAAAATGCATGATTCGTGGAGATATGTAAAAATCTCCACATGTGAAATTTGGTGTGAAAACAATACCTCCCTTACTATCGTCGGTCGGTAAAAACGAAAAATTTAATTTTTCTAAAAATTAATTATATTATAAAAGATATATAAGTTAAGAATATAATATTTTGGTATATTATCGGTTCTCTTAATTAGTAAATTTTGGTTTCAAAACTCAGTAAGAGCAATATGTCATTTTCTATTAAAAATAATTAAATGGAAAAAATACAATCTCCATTAAGTACTAATATAACACTACTTCGGACGATAAAGAAGGGCAATCTTATTTACTGACACCATTTATTACGAAATTGAAAAAGTTTGGAATGTGTTTTAAGAGAGAGGAGGAGAAGAGTTAGGGGAAGCAAGAGTTTATTTTACGGAGGGTTGAAATTCCTGAATGAGAATCTTCCTTTTTAGACTATCAAGTATAAGATATGTGAAGAATTTTTAGTTTTAAAAACAACTTGAATTGATCAATAATTATAATTATTATTTTATATTATTTTCATTCGTTATTAAGAGAAAAAACACTTTAATATCGATTTGTGAAAAAATGAAATATATTTTTCTTTTTTATAAAAAAAATATACATAATAATTTAAATATATATAAATTATTTAATATTAGATATCTCCTTGGTCCACTTGTTATATGTTTATATAAAAAGTTGAACTTGGGATGAAAACGAGGTCACAAGTTCAATTAGGTATTAATATGAATAAATATGATTTGATTTAATAAGAGTATCATATTTAGTTCTAATTAAGTTAAAATAAAATTTTCTCTAAATTAGTTAAAACAGTGTAATGTTATTAAATATTTTAATAATTCAAAATAATGTTTATTATATTTGGATGAACTTCGTTAAATGGAAAATCATATCTATTTTGATGATATAGGTACAAAATAATATAATTTTATTTAATATTGGGGTGTGATAAAATCTAAAAAATAAATTTTCATTATACCTATATATAAAAAAATTAAATTTCAGTAAATATTTCTAAATACCCTCGTTGATAATTTTGAAATTAATTTTTTTTAATAGAATTTCTTTTGTTATTCATTTAAACTTATTAATTCAACTGGCAGGTCATTTAATTAACAATTTTTCTCACTTATTCGTTCACAAATAAAAACCACTAATCACTCATTTGCATAATTAATAAAGAAATATTGAACTTTTTATCAAAACAGACTTGCCATCAATTATTTTTTATAGTAATTAATATATGTAAATAATTTAAACTTTATATATCTATATATATATTAACTTAAATATTAACAACCAAATTTAAATTGCATATAAAATTAATATTTTTAATAATTTTCAATTTTTGATTGAAAACTGTTTGAATGAAGCTCCCAATGTGAAAAGAATTTAAAAATTATATATATAATTTTATATTCCAATATTTTTGTTAATTGGTATAAAGCAGGGGTGGGCAAATACTTTTAAGTGCGGGCCAAAATGAAATTTTTAAAATGTCTCCCTGGCCGGAGCACCATATTTCAAAAATACCAAACCGGGACATTTGTAAAAAAAAAATTTACCTTTTTTTTTACAGCCATATTGAATGAAAGATTGAAATAAGAGCCAAACTTTTTCATCGGGCCGGATAAAATAAGCAAAAGGGCCGGATCCGGCCCGCGGGCCGCCTTTTGCCCACCCCTGGTATAGAGGTTTTTTTAAAATTCAAAAAAGACATTATTATAAAATTAACAAAAAAAAAATATTCGCGGACACAACTTTTAATGATATTACACTACAAATTTTTTAATTAATAATTTTTTTATACATATTATCCAAAATCAATAGCAAATCTGTAGAAATGCTTTTCAATAAAATTCACCAATTAATTAACAATTCTAACGCGAAGGAAATTGCTTTCCGTTGGCTTGCTGCGTTGATTGATTACACTGCTAGGCGACTATTAAATGTATTTAATTCAGACAACCATTCTATATGGATTTATTTATTGTCCAATTAGTCTATTGAAGCGAACAGCCAAACTTGAATAAATCTCTATCGAAAAGAGTGGATTTTCGATTTGGTGAATAAAATGAAATTGTTCCATAAATTAGAAAGGATATGGCGATGAATCTTTTTAACAATTCGGATATAAATGGACGAATTTGCATGAATCGATACGATTCATTTGAAATCATTTCAATATGATTCTCAAACCAACTTCCTTTAGATATTTTTTTGTATTTTTTTAAAAATATTTTATATTTTTTTGATTAAATGTTTTCCATTTGTTTTGTTTTTTATCGTTTATTTTATAAATAGAGGAGATAATTTTTTTTAAAATTGATTAGACATCCTAATGAATATTATTTCCATGAACTCTATTATAATTCAATCTCTCGCGCGAAATAGATCAATATAATTTCAAACTTGCATGGAATTTTTATTTCGATTTATAATTTTTGAAATACCCTTACAATTGTAATTTCTGAATGGATAGTAAATATTACAGCTTTTTTTATAATAAATAAATTACAATTAAACATCCAACTTTAATTTTCTTCATGTATATATTCATATGATTTAATCATAAGAATGATAAATAAAAATTACATTCTTAAATTCCAAAACACAAATGACTCAGAGCTATTTTTAATATATTAATTATCATTTAATCAAATAAAAAATATTATTTTTGTTAATTAAACAACTCCACTTATAATTATATCTAGTTTGAAAAATTTTGTTACTTTAAATTTAATTATTTTTTTATTTTTTAAAATTTTTTACAATTTTAAAAATATGTTTCTGGGCAATAATTTTTTTTTAATTAAGTATTAATATTTTTCCAAATGATATTTATTATAATCATACCTAATATTTTCTTTTAAAAATTAATTATTAATAATTAAAAATAATAAAAATAATAAAAGATCTTTTTTTGTGATTGATGCTGCACTCTAGCGGCACATTTGTCTAAAGATTTTATTTTATTATGTTAATTATTATTTCATTTCTAATTGAAAAATATTATGTATATTTATCTTTCTTATTGTTATTAAAAATATAATAAACATATAAAATAAATTGTGTTAATTATTTTAATTAAAATGTAATATTAAAAATACTTCTTTTTAGAAAATCAAGACACCTCGCTGTCTCACATTCAAGGCAAGGGAATATCTCTAGCTGGGGTCTATGGGACGGAGTCAACCCAGCCTCCGGGATCAACATTGGGGAATAGCTACTTGATAAAGTAGCGCCTCCGATCAAGAAAATCAAGGTAAAGGTTGAGAGGACCCGTTCTACTGATCATAGGACACCTCATTGATATAACCGACTTGATAGGCATAAAAGTCAGAGGTTTTTTTAGGTTTTTAGAAAATCAATCTCGGAAAAAAGAAACTTAGGATTTTGGTATAATATATATAATATAAGCATATAATTATATCTTATTTAATATTATCTCTTTACATTTGGTTAGTAAAAGTAAAAAGATATATTGATATTTTTTAAAATAAAAAATGAAGGTTGGAATAATATTTTAATAATCCTTAATAATTATACAATAGATTTGCTGTATTTAGTTCTATTTAAATTTTCTTATTTCAGAAAAAGCAAAATGCCTTTTAACAATTTTTTTTAAATTTCTATAAAGTCATTATTTACAACTTTATAAACTATATTATATAAAAAAAACATTTATACATATATTTCTACTAATAAATATTTAAATTTTATGAGATTCTCAATTCCTCGTTTGTGAAAATTTTTTTTTTTGTATTAAAAAAATTTGATAACTAGTCTTTGGCTGAAAAACCTAGTTAACTTGACAAGTAAATATAGAATGTTGTTTTTTCTGATCAAATCATCTTGTGTAATAGAAGAACACTAAAATTCATTAGACAACATTATTGTTAACAGAGAATATATAAATTATTTAGCCTTGCTTATAATGAGAACCTTATCTAATCTAATTTATTATACTAGAAAAATTATGAAGGTATATATTAAGTTATGCAACTGGGGATAGTCAAAAGCACAATTTCTCAATAAGAATGTACTTTATTACATACTACTTTACTATAATTAAAAAGTTATTGGAAAGAGAGACAAAAGATAACCACGTTCAATTATACCCTAAACAAATAAAAATTTTTTCTAATCGTATCATCATTAAAATTTTATGACAAATGAATATTGATATGATTTTATATAAATATTAGAAATTTTAAATTAATTTTTAAATTAAATTTTAAATTGACCCTAATATATTCTAATTTTTTTCCTAGATATTATATAATTTAACTAGCAGACCCGGCAAAGCTTCGCTTTTGCACGTGTGTCTGTATACATATTTACGTATATGATAACTGAACACTTAATAATAATTTGTTGGAAAATTATTTCTACTTTATAAATTGTTAATAGTTATATATTACATTTTAATTAACAGTTTTCGGAATAAGTATATTCTCTTATTATAGAGATTCTTATTGTTTGTCTCACAAGTCTACCTACATTATTTCATTACCATTGTATGATTCAAAATAAAATTCAAAATATTCAATAGGTAATGACATGATCTTAGTATTTTTCCCATCCCAGAATATTTTCTAATATTACATGTTGGAGTTCCAATTACCTGCATATTCAATGCTGAATATGCTTTTAAATAAAAAAAAAATTGAAGAAAGTAATTGGAGAATTATTATTATTAAGAATCAACAAATAAATTTATTAAATATACATTTAAATATGTAAACAAATCTATATTTATAAATTTAATAAATATTCAAACAATAATTGAAACAATATGAATAAAACCATATTTTACTTACATTGTGATTTATATTTTTATTTTTATTACAACTGTTATTATGGGTATGTTATTTTTGACAGTTTAAAAAAAATTAAAAATATTAATAAAATTTATCAAAATAATAAGTTGAAAAGATTTTCAATTATTTTTATTTATTTATTGTAAATTTTTCAATGTAACCATGAATAGACTTTTACCAAAATATTACTAATTAAATTAATTTTGGATTTAACTACACTAAAACCTTCCTTATTATGCCCATAACAATCCCTGAAAGTTTCATCGCAATCGGACGGGTAGATTTTGAGTTTAGGCGAGACAGACACACAGACAGACATTCCCTTTTATATATATAGATTATTATAGTCAAATAAAAAAATAATTAACAAATCAAAAAAAAAAAACTTAAAATTTTTATGAAATAATAACTTATAAAATTTTAGAATAACTAAAGATTAATGTGGTTAATGTCAAAAAAACATTTATTGAATATTTTTTACAATACTGAGCTGCTTGGCATTCTTGTTAGTTGGATATTATAGTAATGTTTATTAATTTTGTTTCAGCAGTTGAATCTATTTATTTAACCTTTTGGGTAATTATTTGAATCTTAAAATGTTATTTGAAACGTCATTCTTAATAAAAGTGATAATTGAAAGCTATCAGCCATTTTCACACAAAATTATTTTCCCTCCATTTTCATTTGAATATTTTACTAATGAATCTTTTATTAATCTATTCTTAATTATTTTTCAAGTAACACTTACGTATGATATTAGCAATCTCTAAAATTAATCCTCTCATATAAATATTAGGCAATTTCACACATCTGTGCAAAATTTTAAAACAATAAAATTCTTTAATTGGCTTTATATGAGCTAATTTAATATCGCCAACTCGGGAACAAACATTGGACTCGGAAAATACATTTTCTTTTCCCAACCCAGTCGCCTCTTCGCCCTCTTTGCGCTAGTAAAATTCAAATATTTAATAAGATTCAGTCATCTTTTTATGATTCATCAGGAGGAGTCCAATGTATTTTCTTTCTCTTGTTCTCCTCTCTTCATCTTTATATAGAACTTCTTAATTGAGAGCTTTTCTTTCCTTCTCTTTCACTCTTTCGCTATTTTCTTTCCACTCTCCATTTTCGTCAAGTGATTTCTATATGAAATTTCCATATTAATTGAATAAGTTTTCAGAATATGATTTAATAATATTAATAAGAATGTTTTTATTATCATTGACAAGATTATTTGTTAGATTTGATCAAGCATCAAATAGCAACCATAAATTTATCTTTATGTTCTACTCATTTCTGAAAAAAATTAATTAAATTAATAATCAATTATTTTTTATTATTATAATATAATATAATATACCTGGGATACCTCCCTCGGTCGACCCTTTAAAAAATATTGATATACAATTCTTTATTACAATTATTAAATGTTACATCATTGCATCAATCTGATTAAAATGAGTGGAACTTGGGGTCCTCAATAATAATACCTGGTTCACCGAACCACCACTCGGTCAATAAAAAAAATGATTCTTTATTACCGGGTTTGGCTGGTAATATTAATACCTGATTCACCGAGTCACCGTTCCAATAATTTAAAAGAAGAACTTAAATGACTAATAAAACATATACTCCTTAAACGTATGTATTCATGCACTGAAAGACAGAAAAGTAGCCCTGTTGATATAAAATATATATATTTTTCGTAAATTTGATTTATTTATATGTATATATAGATAAAAGGATTTTTCTCTGCACATTGCTGTGAATTTAAAATTTTTGAATACCTTCGCGTTTCATGACCTCTAGAATCCAATCCAGACTGTCTGTCTGGAAATTTTGACGTTATAGTCAAAATTGGCTGAACCGATTTCGATGAAATTACATACCTCTATTTTTTCGATATATATTCAATAATCACAGAAATTAAGTCTTTCTGTCGGGAAATCTTGACGATATAGACTCAAACTTTTCAACGATGGTATCAGTTTAAAACACACGATTACTTTCATTTATTAAAATCCAAACATAAAGGAATAAATAAATAAAATAGAAATTAAATAAAATTGATTAAAAAAAAGAATTAGGGAAAAAAAATATTAGTTTGTTAAAATCTTCAATTACATTTTGGTATAAAGATTTAATTGCAATAAAAAATTATCAAAAACGTTTTAAATAAAAACAATTAACTTTTTACTAATTATTCTTCAAATTTTATATATTTTTATCAAATATAATAATTTCTTATTATAGGTTTAAAATTAAATACCTCAAAATATAGTAAGAAATAAATAATTATAGTAATAATTATATATACTTGAGAATTTCTGAAATTTGGAAAATAAATTGAAATTAGATTAGTTAAATAATCTCGGCTATCTTAAGAATACATGTTAATAATATTTATATCAAATTCATATATTTATATCAAATTCATATATTTATATCAAATTCATATATTTATATCAAATTACTATTTTTAATTTTAATATAATGATAAACATATCAAAGTATATAAATTTTAATTTTAAAATTATATTACAATTATACCTATAAAAACTGAGAAATATACTTGTAGAATTAATTAAAATAAGTCAATTTACATTATAAAAAATATTTTCTTTAAATAGATTCATCTTTATTCATTAATAAATATAAAATAAATAAAAGTTTTTTTTTTACTATTAAATAAAGAAAAATAAAAGGTTTCATGTACCAAATGGATGAGGGAGTGGAAATTTGTAAAAAGGCACGTACTATCATAAAAAAGCAAAGAAAGCGAGGAACGTTTAAGACAAAACGTCTTTTTCTTCTTCTCTCTTACTATTCCTCCCACACTCGTTTTTACTTCGTCTTTCTGAGTTCACTCTTCCAATCAATTGGTATCAAGGTAAATGCGAGTGTAGTTAGCTGCAAAAGTTATGATTCTTTTTTTATTTCCACGGATGATATTAATATCAGGTAGAGCCAAATTGGATTTTTACGAATGAACTTTTAACAAAAATCGTTTTTAATTTACTCATAAAACAAAAAAAGAAAAATAATAACCATGATATTTACAAACATGAAAGTATTTTGCGAAACGTTTATTTTGCGAATTAAATTTAATAGATTTGAGTAGGACAGAAAATAGGATAAAATAATTTTTCTTCAACTTATTAAAATTGTTATATTCAATTTCTATTAAAATAAATAAATATATTTTAATAATTATATAAATAAATATTATATAAAAATATATTTTAAAATTATATAAAAGTAAATTAGACTTGATTATTAATTTAATTATAAATTTATATCTAATATAAATTTTTAATATTACTTATACTAGATTCAAGTTCATCACAAAAATATTCTAATAAAATATTCAACTTTTATAGGATTGGTCTCGGGCTGTCGTAAGGACCAGACGTGTGTCAGTGTTATTGTCAAGGTTTCGTAACAAGGTAAGTCAAAAATAGCCCACCCATCCCAACACCCACTCTTGGTAACATAAGACCCAGAATCCCAAAAAAAAAATTCCCTCCCTAATAAACTCACTTGAAAATGGCTCCTAAATGTGCACCGAAACGCCAAGACTCAAATCTCACACTCAAATGTGTAAATAGACAAGAAATAATTTCTTATAATTATAATAATAATAATAATAATAATAATAATAATATATATTAATTATCTAACAATTTATTGAAAAAAAATTAAATTCGTAAATTTGATGATAAATGTAAGTAACCATAAAAAATAAAGAAAAATATTATATATTTATATATTTACATGCATATTATTATTGCTTCTATAATTTTATTTATTTATTTATTGGTCAATATCATTTCTTCAATATTAATTTTGCCAACACTTCTAATCTATTATACTAAACTGAAAACTGAACGATATTGTTCTACTCATTATCGTCCAAAAGGATTTAAAAATTATAAATTATATCCTTATTCTTAGTGTTTAAATTTAATTTATCTATCTGGATATATAAATAAATGAATATATAATATTATTTTAATATGAACAATCATACTTCAAATTATTAATTAATTCCAATTTAGTTATTTATTTAATTTAAATAGAATATATATGCGAAAAAATATCAGAGGTTATAGATATAAGAATGACTTATTTGACCATTTCTTTTGGCTGGTTGCGAAAATCCATGTATATTTGATCAGGATAATATATAATACGCTGAATAAGAAAGAGCCTGGTGTTTACCTTAGTTCCCTCAATTTTCTTAGCATCCACTCGCCTCCGCTATTCCAAGTCAGCCGATTGCATTACCCGGGAGCTGCTCTCTCTCTCTCTTCCTCCCGTTCTCCTGGGAGGGCGACATCGCGTCTCGCCTTAAGCCAAACTCAGTTCCGTTCCAGAGGAAGACTTTCGCACATAATACATTCGTTATCAACGGCAAACCAGATTTCCATATCGATAGCCGTCTCTCTTAGATCTTTTTTACTCGGAGACAAGGTTTTTATTGAACCCCCACTCTTTTTTTTTCTTTAGAATTAATCTATTTATTATTCTCATTTGGATAGTTCTTTCTTTAACTTCTATTCAGAAGGTGTAAAAAGAAAGTAAAATCGATTTAAAATAAATAGAAAATGTAAGTTATTTAAGAGCATGATATCGAATTCTTGCAATATTAGGATATGAAGTACAAAATTCGGAGCTAATAGAGAAGGCAATACATGTATAATTTATCATCAATTTACAATGAATCGCAAGTACAGGGTGGGTCAGAAAAACCTATCAGATTTCAAATCCCTTTTTCTCAGAAGAGGGAGCAGGTAGAGTAGTGGGGTAAAAACCGTTAGAAAGCCGGTTTTATGCCATTTGTCAGTAGTCAACAGTAGCCAGTCAGTAGCCTTGGTCTGGTGAACATTGTGCTTTTGTTATTGAGCGGTTTATCGAAAACGGCGGTTCGATAACGGTGAAAGTCATGGAAAGCTACCGCGAGCGCCTAAATCAGTATATCCGCTCAAAAGAACGACATTTGAGTGATGTGCTTTTCAAAACTTAAATTTAAAAATGGCATAAAATTTACGATATGTTAATAAAATAAATTTTTTGACAAGCTGACTTGTCTACTGACAAATGGCATAAAGCCGGCTTTCTAACGGTTTTTACCCCACTAGTCTACCTACTCCCTCTTCTGAGAAAAAGGGATTTGAAATTTGATAGGTTTTTCTGATAAATTTTAATAAAAAATTAAAAAAAAAAATTATTTTAACAAACCAGTACTTCATTCCATCATCGCCTTTATCCTTTTTATAATTTTTTTAATTATTTAATTATACTAATTTCATCTAAAAATTTAATTAAAATAAATTTGGAATTATACCAAACTTGAAAGTTGAATATATTGCAATCTTCAGGTTTTACTAGCCTTTCCTGGTGAGTTGACAATCACAACCCTGATTATATGTATATTAAACTTAAAATATGCTCAAGTAAAAAAAAAAGAAAACAAATGTAAATAAAATTTAATATAATTAAGTAAAATTGTAATAGCGTATCAATAAATGATCGCAAAAGAAACAATTTAATCTTTAATCAATTTAAACTTTCATCTTTTGTATGTTCTGATAATCAACTATTGTAAAAATTTTGGCTAATAAACATACTCTTTAAATTGAAAATTGAATATAGTATGCACTTTTAATTTTAATAAAAAAATAATTTGATAGAACAATTAAACTCGCAATTTAAAAGCATAGGTACATCCCTTCTACGGTGATCTTTAAATTATGCTTATAATTTGTAATTAATTACAAATGTATAAGCTTTAGAACTTGTTTTTGGGGAAATTTTATAGATATCCCCTTAGTAGTTGTAATTAATTATATATTTTTGGTAACATAATAAATAATTCATAGTTCGTTTTTCATAGTTATAGAATTTATAATAAATATAGGCTTATTGAGATTAATTAGAATTTATATCTCTAAGAATTTGTGCTTATTTTATTTTTTTAATTGGGTGTTGAAAATATCCCCAAGAGATTTGTCCTCTTTTTTAGTGTTTGATTAAATATCATTTTCTATAATTGTGTATCTTTTTGGTGCCAATTAGAAAATTTATTAAGGAAAATTCGGAGTACATCCACTGCCTACTTGATAGGCTGTACATTTACCGTATTGTGCAAAGCTGGTCGGACACAGGCTTGGCAATAAATGCAGGCTGGAACAAATTCAAAATCAGAGTCGATTAGTTTTGATATAATGATTCTATAACTTCAACAAATATTATTACTATTATGCATATATTTCTATGCATATGCGTATACCCTTCAAGCAAATTGTAAAATGACACGAACGCTCTCATAAATAAATCATCGTAAATATCATTGTAAATTTAATATAAAACTGCCGCAGCTGGGATGTCCATTGGCGAGGATCGATATGGCAACACCGCGCTTCCAAATTATCAACATTACCATACATCGCCATAAATAAGTCCGAGGGTTTTTAACCCCCTTTACGCAACCACCCACTCATCCTTCGGACACGAAAACAACCGGTGAAAAGTGTGGTAGTATGAAACATTCGCGTTGCTTTGGTCAACGCTTGTTTTACTGAAAAATGAGAAAGAGGGAGAAAGAAAAAAAAGAAATGGTAAATTAAAGATTCTTGAAAGAATAAATTAAGGGCGACAAACACGAAATTCTATCGATTTATTGGATAATATAATTTCTGAATTATTTATTAATATTTTCAAATTTAAATACAAAAAAAAAAAAAAATTAAATATATTTAAACTTTTTACTACCTCGTAAGAGATAGTATTGCGATCACGAAAATTTTCGATCTTGAGATTTTGATGTTTTTATACGTTTTGAAGGTTCCTGAATCATTTTCACTAAGGTTGAGAAAAATGTCTGTGTGTGTATGTGTATGTGTGTGTGTGTGTGTGTGTATGTAGACAAGATTACGCAAAAACGGTTTGAGTTAGAATGATGAAATTTGGTACATGGGCATTATTCAAAATTCGTAGTTTTCTATCAACTTTTGAGAAACTCACCCGAAAGAGGGTCATTACTTACAACGTTTTGATTTTTTTTTTCTTCTAAAGTGACCGTAAAAATAAAGATATATGTTTGATAATTTTTCACATGATTAATAATTGTATAAAACTTCTATATATAGAATTTCAGCTTCATTGAATCGCTGAAAGTACCAGAATTAATTTTTTAACACTGCAAATCTCACGCGCCAACACGTGACGTGGGGCCATCAACAAAGAGCTAAACATGCGCTGATTTAATAAATATTATTTATTCATTTTAATTTATAATTAATTAAATTTAATTTAAATATAATATATTATGTCATTTAATCCAATTGAAATTGCGAGATAGTCGAGTGGAGCACGCCAGCTAATTTTTTCAACAAAAGGAATTAATTAAAAACAAATACCGATCTAATACGCTAGGCTAGAATAATCAAATGTTAGATAAAATAAATTTTACCATGTCTTTTCTGTTCATATTGAGGAAAAAAAGTAACAAAAATTAATTTATATGAGTGATTTAATTTTAATGAAATAAATTCTCGAACCTTCCACATAGATATTCCGAATGCTGTAAATAAATTGTTCTACTACTCTCGTCCAATTCTATTATGCTATTTAGAACAACCTAATATATTAAGCAAGAACGCGTTAATTATATTCCGATCTCCAAGGTCAAGAGTGAATTTGGGATAAATTTAGACTCATGAAATGTTTACTTCATCTATAAAGATCACTAGATTTCAAAATTTGAAATTCACACAAAGTGCTCTATAATGTGTGAACGATTGTCTCAAACCCTAACATAAAAACCCACTCCCACCCTCTTTTGATCATTAATTAAAAAAAAATGAAATATAAATGACCCATTATCAATGGTGCTTGATTTAAAGCTTCATTTATAATTCTGTTTGTATATATAAGTCCAATCAAACAAAATAAAATAAAAATGGAAAATATTTGTAAATTGCATTTGGTCTTGGTATCTTCGTCATAGAACTTTAATGGAATCAAAGAGTCTTTAGGGCCGCAATGAACAATTTGAATGTTTATATTTAAAGGGTGTTTACTTGATAGAAAGGGAGTCGACTTGACGAAGAGGGGCCTCGTGAATTAAGTTGCGTGTTTTATGAATAATTGCTACCCAAAATACCAGCACCCTCTTTAGCAGCAGAGCCAATGAAATTCTTATGCCTTCAATGGAAGATAATTCAGTTATTTTGTTTAAGAATTAATAGAACTTTTTAACAAAAAGTAGACATCATTATTTCTTTAATAACTTTGATCAAAAAAAAAGTGGCAAAAAAAACAAGAACAAAAATATTAAAAAATATATATATATATATAAAAATTCAATTGTATATTCCTTTATATTGAATTATTTATAATTGGTCTGTATATATCATTATAAAGCCAAAGCTTTGATCCTTAAAAGAAAAATATTCAACAGGATCGTACAATATTTCTCCTTTTTTTTACATTTAAAAATATTCAATTTTTTCTTTATTTCTGATTATGAAGAGTTTATTCAAAATCACTTTCCCTATTTGGAAATATTTATGTTTAACAGACGGATTTTTTTTATAATATGGAAATCTTTCAAAAAAAAAAAAAAAAACAGATGATTTTCACTGGTTAGCACCGTGTGAGAATCTTACATAGTAAAACTACATCCTCTAATCGAAAAAAATGTTGCTTCTGAGTAACTAAAATACCTCTACGGACGATATAGTGATCTCACTTTTGTTATGACCTTGGTTATATTATTTTGGTACTAGGGGTATTTATGAAAGAAAGTAGAGGTGTATATACTAGTACAGGGGCGGCCAACCCGCGGCCCGCGGGCCGCATGGGGCCCGATATTAACATTTTAGCGGCCCGCGAGATTTATATTGTGCGCCCTCATGAAACAAATATCGCACTAGTGAAATAAATATGATTTCATTTTTTTTATTTCGTTGTTTCTTTTTTTATTTTAGTATTATATATTTTTACAATGTGCATTGAGTATCATTATTAATATATTATATATCAGGTGTGGACAAACTTTTAGCTTTTAGGGGCTACTTTTACAATAAATTATTGTCTGCGGTCGACTATGGATATGGGCAAATAATTTTAAAATTTTAGAAGATAATTAAAGAAGTTATATCGCCGATTTTAATTGCAAACCTTCACTTTTGGTCAAAAATTACATTTTCACACTATTAGAAAGAGAAAAACACCTTACATTGGCTATGAAACACCGCTATTATGCACCTATTTAATTGAAATCACGTGACAAGCAAAAAATTTATGTGTTTTAAGAAAGTTGTGCAAAATATGCTGAATATGAGTTAGCAGGTTTGCAATCTAAGCCGACGATATTTTTTATGAATTCTAACAAATTTATTAAAATTTTAAAAAATACAATGTTAAGAAATAAAAACGAACAAAACAAATTTTAAGCATACAATTTTTATTTGGATGAAACCTGGCATTGCATAAGAGCAGAAAAGAAGAAAATTGTCAAGTTTCTGAGCTTTAAATTACGACGCTTTAGTTGTATTGCAAGCATATTTAATTTTTCCTTAAATGACTAAAAATGCTAATCATATGTATTATTGTTGTACCTTTTCCCTGTAGCTGCTAATTTAATTGGTTAATTTTTCAGTAACATTGCAGAAAAAAGCAAGATCAAGAAGCCATTCTTGATCATTTAATTGCGGATATGAATCACCTTTAGATTGTAAATATGAGGTTATTTGTGGCAGAAGTTCTCTAAATATTGCTAAAAATGTAGCACGATTTAACCATCTTACATCAGTATGAAGTAACAGTTCATTTGTGTTCTTTTTCAATTGAGCGAACAAGTATGAATTGAAATGTTGAATCTTGACACAATCGTTTTAATTCAATTGATTTATTTTTATTTATTTATCTTATAAATAATAATACGATTATCTATTTATTATGTAATAAAAAAATATATTTTATATATATATATTATTTTTGATCAAAGAATAAAAAAATAAAATATATAATATGTTTGTAATAAAGCGCTAAAAAATGGGAAAAAATTATATATTATTAATTATATAGTCAAATACTAAAATATAGAAAGTTTAAATCAATAATATATTTATATATGTTCTTAGATATATGAAAGATATGTTAGTTTTAATTATTATAATAATATTAATAAAAAAAAAATTGTAAATGGAAGGGCTGTTATTTTTTATATAAATTTATAACTTCAATTAAAATAAAAACTTCATTTTGGAATGGGTATGAGAGGAGGGGGAGGTAGAGACGAAATTTGGGTAGAGTAGAGTAGTCTAGGACTAATGGGTGTATTGAGAAAGGGAAGCCCTTGGATAATAAGTATATAAATTATCGGGATAAGAAAAATATAAATATATGGTATATAAAAGATGTAATAACATATATTGGATGATTATGATCTAAAATTATTTTTTATTAAATTTAAAAATAATATCCCGGGTAGCGAGTAGATTCTTTTCTATAACCCCAGTAGAAAAGAATTCTATTTCAGGGATTGGCGTTCCTGCCTTCACGTGAGCTCATGATTTCTTCTAAATCCCTCTTCTACCTGGAGGAATCATGTCCTTTACCCATTGACGCCTTTCCATCCATTCCCTTACTCTTACTCTCCCCCCCCCCCCTCCCCTGATCATTCAAAAAATCAAATTTATTTGGATGAAGGAGAATACCTAGCATAGCTTCATTAAAAAGAAAAAAAATTGAAATCTTGTCTCTTATAGGAGACTCTTTAGAGTCTCCTATATATATTTGAATTACCCCCCTTCGGGGGGTAATTCAAATATATCCAGATCACGTCAATTCTCCGACTAGCAAAACCCTTTATATTCACGAGTGAGACATGTCTTATATGCCTCTGAGAGGACCCACCTCTCCTACGCTTCATATTAGTAAAAACTTGGAACTCATATTTATAGAACGCTTTGGAGAATTAGAAAAAACCAATCAAATCAATGTTTTTCATTTTATTAAAATTTTTGCCTAAATCTTGTAAATTGTGACCAAGACCAATCCATTGACCATAATTTTAGCCAGATTCTAAATAAAATTGATTTTTTGTATCATTAAATGGAAATTTTTAATTAATTTTAATATTGGTTTATTTTAACAGTTCAACAAAAATCTTGCCTCATAACAACAGATAAAACCTATACGAATCGATTCATCATGAAATGTAGATTAATTTTCACTACTATTATATAATTTTACGTTGCTTCGTTGATTAAATATTAATTATTGAATTTTGACAGATTGAAAAGATTTGCCGCCATGCTGGCCCCCCACCGCCACCTCTTCACTCCCCCCACCCACCCTCCCTCCTGGCCAGCCTGCTTGCCTGTCGGTGTGCTTCGAGCGCTTTCAGTTCGCATTCCCTTTCCAGTCGAAGACGTTGACTGGCGTCATCCCTCGATCAAGAATTAATTGTAAATTTATTTATTCCTATTAATTTAAATGAAGTTTAATAAATTTTAGAAAAGATTAAAATAAAAATTTAATTTTATAAAATATAGATTTTTAACTTTTCATCATCATCATGCATTGGAATAATAGTTAATAATTCTTCTGTAACCAACATATCATCGAAAACAATTCGAATAAAAACACATAATTGTGCAGTACCGGTATAATCCATAGATTCGTCAAACTGCAATGATAATAAAACTCATTTATTAATATTTTTATGTAAAATGTCTTCAAGATTTCGGCTCATTCCTTCTGTTCTACGCATAACTGTATTTCGCGATAACGACATATTTTTGATTGATGTTATTATTTCAGATTTATTTTTAAAATTCTGAAACAATTCTTCTTCAGCTTTAATGAGTGCTTCTTTCCATATTTCCCCATCTTGAAACGGTTTGTTGTTTCAGCAACTTTGAATGAAGCAATCGTAGCTGTCTTCGAATTTGTATTGTATTTTGAAAAACTATTTGGTTGTGCAGTTATTGTGCCTTCAGTTGTTACACTTTTGCTTTTCTTAACGCAGTACCACGTGGATAATCTTCTTCGTAATTTTTATAATTTGTTAGATAATGTCTTTTAACACACACTGATACTGATATGCGCCCTGACTATGTTCGCTACAGAGAAAAACCAATTTGAGACACACGGCCACACAGCTACCAACTAGCGCGACAGAGCTCGTTCGCTATTACTACTTTGTATTACTTTCTTATCAGGATAAATATAAACAGTATGTCTGTTTCACAAATAATTTATTATTGTACGATTAAATTATAGAATAAAGAATTTCAAAGATTTATTTAAGTTATAACAAATTGTCCAACTTTGGCTTCGCGGGCTACTTTTAAAGCCTTTGCGGTCGACGTGTTGGCCACCCCTGTTATATATGTTTATATGTAAAAATAATAGTAAACATAATAAAAATTCATTATTTTTCAAATTTGTCACACCAAACAATATCTATAATGGGTCTAAATCTAATATGGGTATGTATAATTTTATATGCGGCCCGCGAAGTTATGATACATTTCCAAAGTGGCCCGTAAGATCATTTGGGTTGGCCACCTCTGTACTACTATATATCATAGATATAAAGGGTGTTTTTTTTCGAGGTATAGAACTTGGCATTACTGTTCAAGTTGACGACCGATTTAACAGCTGTCAAGTGATTTATTCTCAGTTTGGTTTGGCAATTCATTATGAATAGACTCACGCCTGAACAACGCTTGCAAATAGTGCAACTTTATTTCGAAAATAATGGTTCTGTGCGGAATACGTATCGTGCACTACGTCCATTTTATCGTCGACAAAATCGTCCATCAGAACAGTTAATTCGATTAACCATGGAACGTTTTCGCACCACGTTTACTCTTATGGATAACTCGCATCCCCAGAGACGCCGTAAGATGCGTACAGAAGAAGCTATTGCTGCTGTAGAGCGTAGCATTGAGGAAGACCCGAATAGTCAATGGTGATCGGTATAGAGCCATGATTACTAACTTTTTCATTCATGAATTGAACAACCATGATGTCCAGGGTTGTTTTATTGCAATCTATACCTCTAAAAGAAACACCCTTTAGTAAAAATGATATATATTTTATAATTTCATTTAATGTATTCCTCATTTGTTAAAAGTTAAATTGAATATTTAAACGTACCACTCATCTCATCTCAATAGTTTATTTCATTTCGTTTCAGTTTATTTTAAAAGACAATATCTAAAATTGAATCTATTATAGATTAGTAATCCTGTGCTAATTAGATATTATGAAGTAATAAAATTCTATGTGCGGTTTATATATCCATTGTATTCATTATAAATAAATTTCATAATCATTTAATAAAATAATCTCATCTCAATAGTTTCATCATTATGAATAATCAATCCATTATGAATTTGAAATACCAGTTTATTATATATATATAGATTGGATTTTTTTATTTATTATAAATTAATAGATAAAATATTAATTTATTCTATAAGTTTGAAAGAATATCAATAATATAATTAAACAAAACAAAGCGATATCAATCTAATATATAAATGAAAATTTAATAACACACAAGTGAGATTTTAATTTTAAAAACATTCAAAATATAAAAATTAAAAGAATTCGAATTCCCTTTGTAGATATATGAACACAATAAATAATGATAATATAATAAATACCATAGTAAATAATCCATAGTGGATAAATTCACAAATATTTATTTAATAATACAAATTAATCTAAAAACGATGATAGAAAGAAAATGCAAAAATATTTAATTTTTCAAATTGAAATGCATTCCTAAACAAATTTAATTTAATATTAAAATTCTATTTTATTTTTATTTACTTTGATTTATTAAACTATTGTTAAGGGATTACGTTTTAAAAATTTAACATTTGGTTAAAACCTTATTTAATAATAATGATTTTATAAATTGTCTATAAGTAATGTTAAATTAATTAAAAAATATTTAGATTTAGAGGAAAATAATATTCAAAATAATTTTAAAATTAATATTATACCACAGATACAAATTATTTAGATTTCGATTTTTACTTTTATATGAATACTAGCTGCTCAGAACGCCTTCGACGCTCTTCACACCTAGACCGGGGCTCCGCCCCTTGTATCCCCGAGTGGACATAGTATTTGGTTGAAAGTCTTATGTAAAAGGTTTTCATCCATTTTGTTTCAATATTACATAAAAAATTTATTTGTTTTCTTCTAAAATATATTTTAATTTAATCAGTATATTAATTATATATTATTATTGTATATGTTATATTTATCTCTATTCAAAATACCTACAGATATATAAAACATATCAATTATTGATAAATATGGAGATATAAAAATGATTGAATGATTAAAGAACAATTATAATAGGTAGAGTTGGCATTAAAATTCCGCCAATTAGAAACTGAGGGATTTATAGGTCACACAGGAGTCATAAATATTAGCGAATGGAAAGAGAGAGCATCGATTAAAAAAAAAAATAATAAAAAGTTATATTTGATAAAATCTATTATTGACGTATTATAATTCCAAAAAATAAAATAGAAATAAATAAACATATTTATTGAATAAAATGATTAACTATTGAACTATTAATGATTATTAATGTAACTATTTTCGATTTTATTATTAAATTATCACATAATAAATAATTTAATTTTCTATATAAGGTTTTAAAATAAGAATATGAGAAATAATTTTATAAATAAGGAGATTAGGAATTTATAAATAAATTTTTATATTTAGTAATAATTATTCAATCATTTCTATATTATATATAATGTATAATAATATATAATTTTTACATATTGCTGATAATGGTACTTGTAATTTACTTATGAATATAATAATTTATTTTAATGTTAAACCCAAGAACACTATATTGAAATATTTATTAAAATTTGGGAAAAATAGATTTATATTACAATATATTTTACAATATATAAGTAATTACAATATATATTTATTATATATTTTTTAATAATTAAATTTGAAAAATTATCTTCTAATTTTCTTTTTATAAATTTCAAAAGTAAAAAATACTAAATTTCTTTTCTCTTCCTAACGTGTCAACAAAGTTATTATCGATTTAGTGAATTACAATTTTTTTTTTTTTTAATTATTTCGATGAAAGAGTTTTTTTAATGACTTTTTAATAAACATTTCAATCAATAATTAAGGCAGTCTATAGATTAGGTTGGGGTCATCCTCAGTATTTAGACACTTGTTGGTCAATAACAACATATTAGACCGCGAAAAGTTACTTTACTTAAAAAAGCGTTTTTATCCCATAAAAAGTTTACTCAGTTATTTTTTTTTTTGATTTTATCAAAAATTAATTAATTTATATATTCAGAGGAAACAAAGTATATAAATTTAAAAAGCATCTAAAAATTATCTTTTTTATAAGAAAACGTATAGCAAATCGTATAACAACTTGTTACTTCAAAATTCAGCCTTTGATATCTTAACAAGTTGTCTAACATTCAGGGGTTTCCAATTATTTAATTATTTAAATTTAACGAATAGATTATTCGCCTGTTTAATAATTATTATGTTAAATATAACGATCATTTATTTTATTAAAGTTATTTTTAAATTGTATGTTCTGCAAATTTAGTATTTAAAACTATAACATATAATCATTTCATTTGAGTTTAAAAATTTTTGCTACGCTTAACAAAATGTCAGAATTAAACAAGTCAGTCATCATTTATATAAATCTATCATTTTATATATCCTAAAATAAATATATATCAGCAATTTTCCATTGGGCATGTTCTAATGCATACTCTATACTGAAAGAAAGAATTAGCCCCTCTATCTAACCATTCACTATATATATAATAGGATTTATAAAGCTTTTTCTCAATTAAACTTTTTTCATTATGAAATCATTTATGATCGTTTCTAGAATATAATTTTTTTATTAGAATATTGAAATTTGATGGAAAGTAACCCCATAAAAAATTCTTCAATCATTAAACATTTTAACTTTTTTTATCACACTTAAAAATTCACTCTCCCCACTCTCTTTCCATCTCTTTCTTTCGCTCTACTGGAGATGAGTGATATAATTTTGAAAAGTTAGATAAAAATCTAATGTTTATCGTCAGCCACCAAAAAACTCGAGGTTATCTACCGATAAATGATGAAAAACTTTATATCCCTTCCTTTCACTACTTGGATAATTTAATAAGTTGCCCCCTCACAACTTTTAACCTCATACAGTTCGCAACATCTATTTTCATAATTCATATCCAATTAAAAAAAAAATAATAATAATAATGAAATTAAAGAAAGAGGGCAGATTCTATAATAAACCTCGATCATTATTTCTCTTACTGGAGTTGTCCGAGTCGCGGGGCAAAAGATAAGATTTATAAAAGCTTCTCCCGTCCCTCTTTCCCAATCTCCGCCTCGTTCAACCTCTGAGTACTTCGTCTTAGACCAGACTTAGCCAATTTATTACATTGTCTATGGCAAATAAATGACTAGAACATATATTAGTTTTCGAGAAACGCTGTCGAAGGGGCTCGAGTGAGAAAACGAGAGCTCGATAAATATTGAAAGAGGCAGAGATAATGCCTTATTACATTTTTAATTAAACATTTGAATTTTCTTTTGCGAGGGAAAAAGCTCGCAAGTGGTACTCATCTCCTAGGGGCGGCAAGAAAACACATTACGATCTCTATTTAATCATGTTTTAGGCCATATGTCATCATAATTATTAATTTGAAAGCACAATAAAAAAAAAAATTAAAAAAATAGGATGAAAAATTATAGATGATAATGAATTTTAATAAGAGATTATCTAACTTTTCATAAAAACATGAATCATTTTAATCTTAGTGATTAAAATAATTACTATAAAAAAAAACGAAAAAATTTAAATTAGCAATGTTAGCATATTAAAAATTTCGAATCTAAGTTTACAATAGAAATAAAAATTTGAAGTTCTGAATTCAAAAACAATATTTCTATTAAAATTTATTATCTGGAAGTTCCAATTTATTCTCGAGATTTTATGATTTTTTACCGACCGACGATAGTAAGGGAGGTATTGTTTTCACACCAAATTTCACATGTGGAGATTTTTACATATCTCCACGAATCATGCATTTTCTTAACAGAAAAAAGTATCTTTAGCATGATGTCTGTCCGTCCGTCCGTCCGTCTGTCCGTCCGTATAGATGTGTACAGCCTGAACGGCTCAACCGATTTTGATGAAATTTGGTATATTTACTTAATGCATCAGTGAGATGAATTGATCAACTTTTGGTGCAAATCCGGAAACCGGAAGTGGTAGTATTAGCGTTCGACGATAGGAAGGAAAGGGTTATTTTCACACCAAATTTCACATGAGGAGATTTTTTACATATCATCACGAATCATTCACTTTGCATTGATTTTATACTCAAGAAAAATCATCTTTATTAGTTTTTTCTTAATTTAAAATTATAAGACGTCATCCAGCCATTCATGACGTCACAGCCTGGTCTTACATATATGTTATAAATAAAATAAAATTTAAAATATTTATGTTATATCCATATCTGTTTTTTATTACATTAATAGATATATTAAAATTATTTGAAATTGTTTCTGTACCTGGAAATTAATTTATTTCAAACCGTCGGTCGGTTCGGACCTGGCCACAGGTCAACTTATTTTTTAAAGATTTCTTAAAAACTTTGATCAAAATTTTGATTAAATAATTATTTATATATTTTATTTCTTATTAAAATGTTTCTCTACTAACCAATTAATTATTTTAGTTTATTATTCATGTTTGAGATAATATATAAGCATATTTCCTTTAAATATTTTTCTACAGAACTGCATAAAAAGCAGTATATCTTACGTTAAATAAAACGAATCTTAATAACCTTGTGAAGAAAATGAAGCGATTAAGTTCGATTTACTTTTTATTATTTATTTCAATAGAATTGAAGATATAGAAGAAAAGCCAGATTGGAAGAAAAAGGGAATCTACTATTCCACCTATCGGGAGGTAATAAGATTTAAGGATGATTGAAAGTAAGTAGTGGTGGGGAGGGGGTAAAACGGTGGGAAGAACGAGATGAGATTGACTATTTGCATATCGGATTTCTTAGATGTTCATGAAATGAAATGATCGATGTTTTTTCGATAGCTCTGCTAAAAAAGATTTAATCAACGGAGAAATATTTTCAATTTGTAAAGATTGAACAACAAGACAATACTTAGAAATTGATTTTTAATAAATTTCTAAATTTTTCACTAATCTTATCAGAACCTCGTATGCATGGTTTCTTCTCCCATCGAATTTTTTTAATTAAATAATTGATTTATTCATTTAAATGAATTATAATTAAGCAATTTAAAGAAATATTTTTTTTTCTATTAATATTAATAATGAATATAATAAATTCTTTCTATCTTTGTGGCGCTACTCAAGTATACGATTGTTGGCCTACTATATTACACCTACCCCTACATCTGTGCAACTTCCATCCAATTTATAACTTCTCCTAGTTCCTTCACATCTACCTCTACCTATTAATAAATTTTCCAATTAATTTCTAAAATTAGACTTATTTAAATTTTAATTGAAAGAATATTTATTAAATGATGATTAATTTAGGTATAGGTATGACTATTTTTATATTTTTATTGTGTATGATGAATGAAGAATAATTATATTCTGTTAATTTTTTTTTTTTTGTTTTTTTATTTTGAAAAGCGGGATAAATTAATCTCTTACGTTTACTTTAATAAGTTTATTTTAGCGCTCATGTTCAGATGGGGTTATATCTCGTTAATACTGGTGTTGGTGCAAAATCCCGAAAATAATTGTGGTTTTTGGGTAGGGGCTTTGCTAAAAACGCCTCCCTCTAATGGTTATATATAATATTAGATATAATATCGAATTGCAAGTCACGCAAGTTAAGTAGCCCCATAATTATTGGTCGCCTTCGTTATCACGTCGGCCGGCCTAATGACTGCCATTACCACGATGGCTGCAGAGGTCACGCGCGCATAAATAGTGCAACATTGAAATTGAGAATTTATCGTCAGTGGACCCGAGTGGTCTCTAGGAAGGCAAGCCGAGCACTTACCCTTCTACCCCTTACCCGGCTGTTGCGAACTTGTCTGTGATAAATAAAGCGATAAAGCGGCAAAGATATGTGGCCATGTTTCTTCGGTTTTGCAAAATAGGCAATATATAACCAAAGAAATGCCAGATATGAGAGATAGGATTTTTTCGCGGCAATGGCCAAAGTTCACCACCAGATAGGAAAATTTAAATAAGTGCTGAATTAATAAGAAATAAACAGACATATTTTACCAAAGGACTTTTTTATTTACTTGATATTCAAATAATTTTATTTTTTATGTGGTTTCTAAAATATTGTAATAAAATTAATAAAAATTCCCTTCCAAAATGAAAACAATTTTGTACTGTTTAAATCTAGGAATATTGTTAGACATTTTGAAATTTTGGTAACTATGAGAAAATTTTATATTTCTTTTTAATTGAGCTATTCAAAGAGAATTAAAGGTAATTGATTATTGCACTATTGTATTACATGATATTTGGGTAATTCTACTGACCATGAAAGTTTTTAAACACAGCAAACACCTAATTTGGAATAACTTGATCTAAATCTGTTTAATATTTCATTTTCCAAAAACTTTTAAATTTTCTTTTATATTTTACCAATAGTTGCATATTTTTATAGAAAGTTTCTTAATAAATCAATTTTTTTGTAAAACTTTCTTCTCTTATTCATACCAACTATCTGAATATCTTCGATTTTACATTTAGAAATATATAATTGTGCGATTTATCGTGCATTATTTTTTCTAAATTATTAAAATTAATTTGAAATTAATAAATTAACTAACTCTTTAAAATACTAAATTTTGATAAATTTTTATGTTTTCTTATTTGGAAATGTAATATATTCTCTCTTATAATTTGCAAAGTAAGAGTTTTAATATTTTAAGATATTTTAATTTATTTGCTATTTTACTATAACAAGATTTAAAAATGTATATACAACATAATAGAAAATTTGAATTTTTAATCAATTATTATTTATTTATTTGTTTTAATATTAAAAAAAAAGCATGCCTTAAGTTTTTTGAACAGAAGAGATTCTAAGCCCTCTCTTATCTTAGCATCAAGACTATATTCATTTTTTGTTTAATAAGGGAAATGTTGAAACCAGATTTTTTTGCTGTTGGATAATAAAAATGTACAGTTTATAATTCTTTAATATCGTAAACATAAATTATACAGTAAAGAGTGGGATATAATTTAAAAATGGTGCTTAAGGGAAGCCTAATAAGGGTTAATTGTTGAAATCTCGTTAGCCTTTCTCCTTGTGGAGGAGAGAGTTAAGACTTAATATAAGTATATAAGTATATGTTCAAGAAAAGGAAAATGGATTTTTCCCATTCTTGACATTAAAATTTAAGATATCGACATTTGACTATTTAGAGTTCCTCAAGGAATTAAAAGGCGGTTTTTAAATTCTAGTAATGTGAGAGTAATTCACATTCAACGGGTCGTTTGCATAAAATATTTTCAACTGGGAATTCTGATCCTCAATGGATCGGAGCATCGCGGTTACTACATTATACAAAAAAAAAAAAATATCGAAAAAAAGAATTATATTTTCCATTAACGCCACAGCCTCAGGAGGGGAGGTACTAATATCGTAAATATCGTGAGCTTTAAAGGGGGTCTCTTTTTTTCGATAATATATGCGCTGGAATTGGCGCCCAGCAGATAGCGAGAAGAGTCTATTTCGAATTTCTATTTGGCCGAAGTCAAGTCGCGTTGGGAAAGAATTGATAAAGGACTGAAGGGCGCGAGGAGAAAAGGGAAGAAATAGAGAGAGAGAGAGAGTTGCCAGTTGCACGAGTTGAAATGGAGACGCCATAATCTCCAAGGCAGACAGCCTGCCGCCTCGGATACCTCAGCTAGTTCATATAATCTCCCTTCATCGTTTCATCCTGACGAAGGGACTTGCCGACACCCCCAAAATCAACCTTCAGTTCAAATAGTATAACAAAAAAGAAAAAGGAAAATCTGATGCCAATATTTAACAGAAATCAATTCTTTTTTTTTTTCTTTTTAAATTCATTATATTAAGTATTTCAAATATTTAAATATTAATAATGGTAATTATTCAATCGAGTTATTATAACATGGATTTGAATAAAACTTTACCAGTAATTTCCTTTTTTAATTCCAAATAAACTTTTCTTATGCAATTTTTGCGGGTCGCTTCTAGTTTAACAGATAAAAAGGATTAAAGTTTGCATATAAACCAAGTGATATTCTATTTAGCTACCATGTTTTATTATTTGACTACCAGCGGGATCTACTAATTTTCGGTGTTTTTTTTTTTTTTGTAATTTCGGTTTGAATATAAGAAGATTAAAAAAATTAATTAATTAAATAATTTTTCTATATCCAAACCGAACCGAAAAAATATAAAATTAGAAATAAGTGAATAATTAGTGAATTAATCAATAAAACATTGCTTAATGACATTATATTTCGGGGTTCTTAGTAAGCTGATCTGGCAACCTTTAATCCTTTTTATCTCTTAAACTTAAAGCGACCCGCAAAAATTGCATAAGAAAAGTTAATTTGTAATTAAAAAAGGAACCCATTGGTAAAGTTTTATCCAAATCCATGTCATAATAACCCGATTGAATAATTATCTTAATAATTTGATTATTTTCTGTGTATCAGAATCTGTTGTTATATTATACTAAAATTTACTTTTAATAATTAAAAAAAGGTAAATGAAATGATTTTGATGTTAATAATTTTAGACATTTTCAAATCGATCTCAGGTGTATTTATGAATTTGAGTGGATGAGATGAAAAATTTAACGAGGGCATTGGCATTTCTCATTCTTCTAATTAAAATGGTTCCTATTGAGCCTGGGAACGAGTGGTTGGGACCAATTATTTACTAATCAAAATAAAAAGCATTTGGTAATTAAAAAAGGTTTAATCTTCCATTTTCCTTCATTATATGTGCTTTAATTAATCATTTTTGTAATTTAAAAGATTTTTTTTTTAAATTGTATTTTAATTTAATCAAAAAATTACTTATACTTATATATAAATATAACAAAAAAAATATTTTTTTAAATTTAAATTTTTAAAATTCAAAATTAGTATTCTCTGAAAATAAATTGATAAAACAAATCTGGCTTCAAAAATAAACGTAAAATTTTCTTTTTTTTTTTCATTTTTACTAAGTATTAATTTCACGAAATTTTTGTTTTAAAATTTTCATAAATAACGACCTAAATATTGTCTATACGTGTTTATATAATTTTTTCTGCTAATTTTTATATAGAAATAAGTAATAATTTTGAAATACATAAGTACAAATATATTTTGAAAGTAAAAATTGTAATACGTTGTCAAATATCTCCCTTCCGCCTTATTGTCTTTTGAATTTCGCGGCTATGTATAAAGCGCTACAGAGCTCGTATCTGGCAATACTATACATCATTTCAAAGGTCTTGACATAATCTACAAAACGACGCTAGGCATGATTAGTTTGGATATTGCGTTCAACAGTTATAGACGTGTAAACATGGAGTTCACTAACGCCGAAATTCGCGCTATTTTAAAGTTTTCCTTCGTTAAAGGCAAATCCGTGAGATTAATGGTGTTTGAGGAATGGTTCTCTGACAGCAAAACTGATCTAGAGGGCCTGGACCGAATGACCGAATGAAGGCTCCTGAATAAATTTAACTGCCATCTCCCAAAATCTCTTCTGCGGAGAGACTCTACCTACCTCGCTCTGAAGGGGGGGGGGGGGCGTGGCCTGATCAACATTGTTGTTTGAGTCATTGTCTGTTTGAGTCAGATTAGGCGGATGCGCTCGTATTTTCAATGTCATGCAAATGCCAAGATAATTAAAATAGTGGAGAATGACCTGTACACTCCGCTTAAACTGAAAGATTCAAATATTGAATTCGAAGAACCACCATCTACTTCAGAATGCATAACATCTTGGAAGGTCAAAGCTTTGCATGGCCGATACCTATCCATTCTCGATGACGAGTTCGTTGATCGGTCGACGTCCTTCACCATCTTCAGGAAGGGTCAGCTATATCCCGCTACTGAAGACCATCTACCACTAATTAACAAGTCTGTAATTCTTCAAACGTGCTACATAGTGCGGAAATTCCTAATAATGAGCTGGGAGACAGGTTATCCGTGTGGGTTAGGGTGAATTCCCTCTCCACACCGTCCGAGCCCAATCCCATACGACATCTAATGGGATGGGTGAAAGTTTTCCAGCAATTTGCTGAGAAAGTGAGCTAAAATCGGATAACAATAATAATAAAATAATAAAAATAAAATACATAATAATAATAGATTTTGATTGAATTAATTCAAGTTTTTTTTAAAATAACACGATCACTAAAAATTCCCTTAAACATAATAATTCAAATCAAATTTTAGAATTCAGATCGATAACCGAGAAAGAGAGAGAATAGGAAAGAGGATTAGAGGACTTGCAACGTTATGTTTCGAACCCTGGTAGCAAAGGGTTCAAGGGAAAGAAAATAAACACATACGTTATTCTATACGTTAGTCAGTCAAATAAACATTCTTTAGTTGAAAAAATGAAAGATTGTATTAAAAATTATAAAATTATTTTGAAAATTTATCAAATTACTTCTATAAATATAATATACGAGATATACAATATATATGTTGATGTTTAGTTAATATTATTGAATTGTATACATTATAATAGAAACCTAAATTTGGTGATTTATTACTCCGTTCCTCTATTATATTGTATCCTAAATGAACTGAAATAGTAAAGGGAAGCAAATCCAATATCAATTTGAGTGTAAAATCTTTCAATCGTCTCTTTTGCACATCAAGCAAGTCCATGACCCTAAGGAAAATGTTCTTGCCCCTATCATCCACTCTTCAATCCGATGATCATTTTAACCCATTCACCTTTCTCATTAATTTGATGCATATGAATAGATACCTAAAATTTACAATATATTTATTCAGGTAGAATATTTTCAACTGGTGACTGGTGTTTATAAAAGTAGAAATTTTTAGCGATTTCACTTCCATCTTTAAGTTTATTAACTTTTATAGGCATAGCGCTAAGTTTCAAATACACTTTATCTCGTTTTATAGTGAAGATTAAATGGGATTTAAGCTGGTAATGAAAATGTCAAAGTAAAATTGAAACTTTTTAATGAAGAAAATATCCGAAATTCGTTTTGAGTTTTCTAACTAAAATACTTTTTTAAATATTGATGAATATTAATTTATAATATATAATAATAAAATAAATACTTATAGTTAAAATTTATACTTATATTTGATATAGTTAAATATTTTAAAAATTATTCAATTTTTAAAATTAACGAGCTAAAAAAATGAAAAATTCAATCTGGGATAAGAGAGTTTCTCCATTTTTACCAAAAATTCAAACTTCGGCACTAATTCTATATAATCAATATATAACATATTGTATAATTATATATTATCAATAACAAAAATTAATCTATTTGATATATCTAATGTTTTAATTGCATATTACTATTTTTAAAGAATTTATATTTATATAGTGTTACGTAGTATTTATTAAGATTATATAATTTATGTGTCTGTGTATTTAATATGTAAATCTATGTGGGAAAAATATGACGAATAAAACTATTTTTTTACCTTGATTGAAATGTAACAATTTTCATGTAAATTTTAAGAATTACGAAATATTATTAACAATGACCAGTAGAGCAGGAACTTTTTTTTTGTACTTTAAAAAATCTGGAGTGCCTCCACTCGAATATTTCTCAATTTGTATTGGATTAAATCACATATATATTATACTTAAATTAAATTTAATTTATTTTAAATTATAAATTAAAATTAATAAATCATATTTATTAAACCAGCGCGTGTTTGGCTCTTTGTTGATTGCACCTCGTCACGTTCTGGCGCGTGATTTGCAGTGATAAAAATTAATTCCGGTACTTTTAGCGATTCAATCAAGCTTAAATTCTATATATAGTAGTTTTATACAATTTTTAATCATATGAAATACTATTAAACATATATCTTTATTTTAGAGGACAAAAAATGAATACGTGGTAGGTAATGACCCACTTCCCGATTGATAGAAAACTACGAATTTTGAATAATGCCCGTCATTATTCTATCTCAAACCGTTTTTGCGTAATCTTGTCTACATACACACATTTACACACACACACACACACACACACACATTTTTCTCAACCTTAGTGAAAATGACTCAGGGACCTTCAAAACATATAAACAACAAAATCTCGACATCGAAAATTTTCGTGATCTGGCGAGATAGTAAAAATATGTTATTTTTCTCTCAATGGATTATAGTGGAAATAGAATTGAAACGATAGATCAATTCATAAATGGTTGAAATTTTGCACTTAACCTCTGCATTTTATCCAAATGGAGTTCCCCAGTGTAGTAGAGCACTAACTTTCAAAAAAGGTAAAAATCAAATAAAAAATACTTTCTCACGTTTATCATTTCAATCAACTGGAAATATTAGTACATTATATATACATATCTACTATTTAAATAACAACTAGAAAGAGGGGACCAAGGGACGAAGCTATAATAGATGGGAAACCCGTCTCAGTTGATATATATATATATATTTCTAAAATTAATCCCTCTGAATAGAATAATTATTTCATATTTGTATTTCATTTTAATATATTGTAATTGTTTCTATAAACTTAGAATTATAGTCCCTAATTTCCAATTTTACCAAAACTGGCCAAACTTCTACCCCACCCGAGGTGCTTCCCTCTTGGAAATCATCTCTACTCTCTATTATTAAATTTTGTCGGTTTGGGATGCTGAAACAACTTTCTTCATTAACTGATTTTGAATGAGTCATAACTGAAACAATTTTACACCGCAACACGGCCTAGTCGTTTTTTTTCATTTGCATTCGAATGCCCTCTAATCGGAGATCCTCTTCAAGAACATGTTTGATTTTATTATTTGTTTTTAATCTGGACGACCGTAGGGAATTTAATACATGTAAAAATTTTTAATATAATTTCAACAAGAGGAAAGAGAAATTTCCATATTGACTAGCATAGAGAATATTTTAGAGATTCTCTCATAATTTAAAGATTTAATTATGAAACTATGGACAAATAGTTTCATATATATATATATATATATATATATATATATATATTACATAATTTAAATTATATAGGGGACTAATATACGCATATAATGTTAATATATTATTATTAACCTCTTTTATGCTTTATTTTATATTAAAAAAAATTAATATTAATATATGTTTTGTATATATATATATATTGAGTAAATATATATTTTTATATACCTGTGTGTAAGTTATAAATAAACAAATTGCAATATATATATACATTTGCTATCTAAATAAATAATAAATAATTTATAAATAATTCTAAAACACACTCTAGTAAAACATGTATTTACTTTAAAGCTGCTAATGAATTATTTATTTAATTGCAATTTCAGTCTATTTTTAATATTTCTAAATACATTATTAAAAAGAATCTTCGAGCTAAAATATAAAATATGGACAAATATAAAAAGTCGACCAACTTTTAAGAATACATTTGTAATATGTATAATAATCATATTGAGATAGATAAATGTATTTGAAAATGAATTGATTTTTTTTTTGCAATTAATTGTTTAATACTATAGTGGGAGTGAGAAAGAAGGCGAGCTTCAGTCAATTTCTTCTCTCCTATTTATTTTATAATTTATGCAAAGTGAAAAGAGAGTGAATACCTCCATCAATAGACGTGGCTTAACAAGTTTTAAAGTGAAAATATCGACCTGGCTTATATATATATATATAAGTTTATTAATATATAGATATTATGTAAGTATATATGTAGACGTATATTGGGTCCGAAATCTAACACAAAAATGTATGAATATTTAAAAATAAACGTTAATTTAATTTAGATTAAATTCATTTATTTTTGTATAATCAATTAAATATTATTATTTAGAATTGTTCTTTTTAATTGTAAATATTTTTCTTAAAATATTAGAATTTTTAATATTTATTAGAAATTATTTGAATTTATTAAAATATAAATAATATTATAAAATTACTTTATATGGTATAAAAATATAATTATAATCAATAAAATATTAAAGTTTTTTATTACTTTTGTTGATATTAATTCAATGTAGGGGTAACCTCTATTATTACTCGTTTCCAATTATTAGGGTTTATAATTTCATTCCAAAATTTCAATTATAATCTGATGGTTATTTTGAAATTATATTTAAAAATCATTTAAAGTTTCTAAGGAAACTGATTATTTAGTCGTGATTTTAATCAAAATATTTTTCAACTTTTATGAATAATATTTCAATTCTGAAAATTATAAAAAGAAACATCATCATCAAGAGTTGAAGCTAAATTATGATATATCCTCCCTCTTTTTAAATTCCTATTATTATAGTTACATTCAGGTTAATGCGGAGTAATTTAGACGGTATATATTTGGAAGATATTGGAAGATATTTATATTTTTGTAGTTTTTTTTTTCTTCCCAGACCAAACAATAATCGTCATTACTGTGTGTGTGGTGTAACCACTAAAAACCCTTCCTTCACATCAGAGCACTCTACCCTGGAACCGCTTTAGCATTACTTCGAGGTAATGGCCTATTTAGTATTTATATTTTTGTAGTTTAGATTAATTTAAAATATAATAATAATAAAAAAAACCTCTAACTTAGTACGTCCTACGCAAGGACAACGCCTATTAGGCCGGTTATATCAATGACCTATGATCAGTAGAACGGATCCTCTCAACTTTTACCTTGATTTTCTTGATCGGAGGCTCTATCAAGTAGCTTTTCCCCAATGTTGTTCCCGAAGGCTGGGTTGACTCCGTCCAATAGACCTGATTTTGGGAAATTCCCTTGCCAGGCCCGGGACTTGACCATGTGAATGTGAGGCAGGTTCGCTACCCACACACCCAATGGCGCCTTCAAAATAATAATAATATAATACAATATTTATATAAATCTATTTCACCATGTGTTATAATATAATATAATAAAATAAAAAAAAAATTCACTAAATATATTTGTGGATAACTAACTATGTGCACAGTTTTTTATTGTATTTATAAATTAAAACTAGAAATTATTTAATTAAAATATAAATATTGAACGAATTCCTTATAATAGTTAACAAAAAGCAAAATTTGAAGTTGTGTTGATGTCAGGTGTCTTGACCAGATCTTGAGGGATGGTGGTATGTTTTGGCTGAATGAATAGACGGCGTCGGTGGCTGGCAAGACGGATAGATAAAGAGTAATCGAGAGGGGGTTGCGCGAAGGGATGGAAGCGCCAAAGAACTGGGTCACTAGAGGTGATAAGGGCGCATGCGTGGCTTCAACCCCTTCTGTGGGGGTGGTTGCTGCTGCCGTCGCCGTTTTCAGTACGTCACCGACCGCGAAAAAGGGCAGAACATCGCGAACGCAGATCACCAAAGCCAAAACACACGCCAGTTCATCAACATCCCGTCCACTAAAAATCGACATATTTATGGAGATATCTACCTCAGTCTTAGACATGTTGCTTTGAAGTGAGTGGTGGAATCATGTGTGACTGTTGGTGCATCAGCTGGATCCGGCATCATGTACAGCATCTTTAGGTAAACTGAACTTTACTCTAAATATCTTCTTTCTGTGGGTAATAAAGTAGTAGAAGATGGTCATCAAACTCTCGAGCAAACGTGTACAATGTTTAGAACAGCCAGAACATATAACCATCTCACGGGTCCATGAAAAAAAAAACATTCTATTGATTTCGTTCAAATATGTCTTTTTAAACCATCCGAGAGGAATTGTTGAAACTTCACATTCAATTATTTATTAAAAACAAGTTTTATTTATTATATACTACTATTAAATAATATTTATTCAAACATGGTTCATCATATTTGTTTTTTCCATATTGTTTTTAAGTATTTCTTTATTTTTAATTTATATTTTCTTTAATATATTTAATTTATTTGTTGTGTGTGTTTAGTAGACTATTAAAAAATTAAAATAAATCATTGTGCTTTCCCTCGCAATGAATTCGTTCGGCCGACTTCAAAGAACCCCACCTGAAGACGACCACATGGCGGAAACAGGACGAAGTTCCAACAAATAAAAAAAAAATAAAAAAAAATCAACAGTTAACTAACTAGCATATCACTAAACTGATCCAATTTCAAATTTTAAATATTAAAAATAACTTATAATTGAATAAAAAATACCTATATTTAAAATTTATCAAATTAAAAAATACTTCAAAAGTGAAAAAAAACATTCATTCAAAAATAAAAGATTATCTTGACTTTTAATTTCAAATTCCATTAGAAAAAAAAAGTTTAACTTGACCAGTTTATGTCAATAGAAAAATCAAAACATCAAATTATATGTTCATACATGTAGTTTGAACATAAAAAGAAACTAAATAGATAATCAAACTTAATAATTTCTTAATATTCTAAAATTGAAGGGGGGGGGGGGGTTCTGGATTAAAAAAACTTATTACTACTACTTACGCCTAATGTTATATATAATTATTATTAAAAGAACAAAATAAAATTGCTTCTTTATAAATAAGTAGATTAAATAATGAAAATTCAGTTTTTTTCAATTTGATAAAAAAAACAATAAAACATATCCCCTATACCTCTCTAATATTTTAAAATATTAATTTAAATATATATTTTTATCCTCTCTTAATACGATTAATTTAAAATTAAATTATTTATGTTTGTATTATTAAATAAAAACATTTTTTAAATAGTTCATCTAGTCAAGGAAATCCAATTGAGTTAGGTATAAAAATAAAAAAAACGGAATGATTTATTTATATAGTGATTATTTTGAATTTTCATTTCAACTTATCTTTATTGATCTTGATGAAAATTGTTATCGTCTTATAAATATTAAAAGCATAGAAAATTTTTGTATTTTTTTGAAAAAACACTAATTCTATTTAGATTTTAAATTAAAATACTATTCTATCTATTAGTTTTAATTGACAACAAAAACCATAAACAATTAGAGAAGCGTATATTTTAAAAAATATGTTATTTTTTTAAAATAAGATCAGAAAAAGTTATGTATATAATGAAAAAATTTTTAAAACATGGATAAGTTGGTAAATGATTTAACAAGTATATATATATATATATATAAATGAATTTTGGTAATCTCTCAATTAACATAAAATTTTTATTTTTAAATTCTATCCATCTCTGATTGGATGTAATTATATAAACCGAAAAAAAATATAATATGTATATCATTTTTCATCTCAATTATTCAAAAGAAACTTAACTATTGTTTGTTTACTGACATTTATATTTATTCTATAAATATGAGTATATATTATATATCTATGAATATTCGAAATTACACTTCAACATCGTTTCACATTCATCATTTATTAACACATATATGTATAATATAATAATATTAGAATAAAAACTAAATTTTAAAAATATAAAAATTTAATATTTTTAGAATAAATTGTTTTAAAAGTTTTTATAGAAATATACATTAAAATGAGATATATTTCAACTCTTATTTAAAAATTATTAAAAATTATTAATTTATTAATTATGATAATGGTTCTAAAAAGTGAGAAAAAAAAACTTAGTGTGTTTATAAATACTCATATATTATAAATAAATATAATCAAAATTAAAAGTCTAAGTAAAAATAGTTTACTCTTTTTAGTTATTAGGATTATTATTCTCTTGATTTAAATAAAATAAAATCATTTTTAAATTTTATATCTATATTAAAAGAATAATTGTCTTATTCTATTGGACCCATATAGGATTTTTTTCTTTTGTTTACAGAGGATGATTAAAAAGTATTTATTTGAACAAGATAAAAAATAAATTGATTGGCCACTCGAGAATATTATATGTATGTGAAAAGGAATTTAACATCAAATAGATATAAATAAATAATTTTATATTTTTTTTTCTTTAAAAAATAACATAATATTTTCATCAAAATAGTAAAAAACTGATTTTTTACCTTGTGAAAATAATTCAACAGTATTACTTCTTACATTTTAATTTCATTACATGATCATTAAATAAAATAATATTATTAGTCTTAAAAATACATTACTGGAGAGGGTTTATAAATATATTATTAATTTATTAATAATCTTGAGTTTAGGTAAATATATATATTTCGATATCTACATATATTTTGATCTAAAACACGGTTTGATTTTTTAAGTTCTGCCTTACTGTTTTCAATTAGCAGTTTGTTTATATTACTTTATTCATCACTTTTCTTATTTTTATGGATAAAATTTTAATATTCCCCTTTCGTAGGAGGTGTTGGCAACCCTCCTCGATCATGCATAACTTTCTATAAGCATATAATAAAATAAAATGTACATATGACAACTAAATGAATAAATTATAAAGAACTTATTAAATGCTGAAAAATGAAAATATTTTACTCTATCCCTTTAGGAAAGAATCATTAAAAAAACATCATAAACATCTCCAAAACTTTGATGAAAATATTTTACAGTAAAAATATAGTAATTTTTCAGAATAAAATATACAATCTTATTAACAAAAACAAGGACAGATGATTTAAATATAATTATTAATAATTTTAAATCCTTTTAAAAATACATAATAAGATGTAAACGTTAAATGTAAATTTAATTAGTCTAAGATATATGTTCCATTACCTCTTTATTACTTTGGTTAACTAAATCTATTGCTGTCTTTGATCAGGTAGTGTTTTCTGCCCTCAAGGGACAAAATCTAGTACCTAGTATAAATGCTCATTCAAATAAGATGAGTCGAATATCCCTCTTTGGACTTGGAATTACAATACTAATCTAACAATAGAACCGTGAAGTTTAGATTTGTCTTTGATCGTGTAAATTTAAATTATTTTATTTTTTAGCTCATTCCTAAACACCAACAATTAATTTATTCTTTTAAATAAAATGATACAAAAAACATTTGTATGAAATTGATTATTTTATTTATTTTTCAAACTTTTTAGACTTTCTATGACATATATATATATATGAATATATATATATGTAGGAATTCTTTAATCGTTTAATAAATAAAAATTATATAAATACATAAGATAACAATTCAAATTCTTAATAATTATTTTTGGCTCGTAATTCCTTGAAAATCTTTCTTCTCTTCCGTATAGTCTATCTCCAATTCGTTAATTAATCAACAACTGATCTAGTCTGCCGTTTCCCTAGCAACTTTTCACTCGTTACTCTTCTCCTGCTTGGTGACGTCATCCCACATTCGGCCATTCCTGTCCATCTTCGGTCCCCGAAGATTCCTTGGGTATGGCTTCATGTAGTGTTTCGTGGTCCATCCAAAATTCTCGGTCACTTTCCTTATCTCGATCCCTTCGGTCTCTGCCTCTAGAACATCTATCACGTTTACGTTTACGTTTCCTATCTAAACCTTTTCTTGATTGACTTCTATTTCTACTTCTCTTATTTCTTCTAGAAGGTCGTGTATGACTTTTGCGACAACTACTATGTACAGGACTCTTCTTTCGTGATCTAGGCCGGCTTCTATTTTTCCTGCATGGACGTGAACGACTTCTTCTTGATTTAATTGGTGATCGGGAAAGTGATTTATGCTTATCGTGGGAACTTTTATCCTTTTTTTCTCTATCGCAATCTTCCTCTTTATCTTTTAATTTAATATTTTTGTCAATATCTTTTTTGTATTTTTCTTTTTCACACTCTTCTGATACTTTAGATTTAATTTTATCATCATCATCGAGTTTGGATCCATTTTCTTTGGGTCTGTCTTCATTAATTTTATCATCAGTCTTTTTTTCTTCAATTTCTTTTTGATAAAGGTTTTTTAATTCTTCAACTGTTCTACGAAATTGGTATACCATTTGTATAACCATTCTCTCCTCAAGTCTTTTATATATATCATCAGAAATTTGATTAGTTGTAGTTTGTGAATTGAAATCAGGTAATTTGTTAACTGATTGTGTCGGTGAATCACTTGAAGGAATATAATTTTTCATTAAATCTTTTATTTCAGGTTTATATTTCGGAGGTGCATCGATATTTAAATCATCATCGACATTCATCATCATTATCATTTCATCGTCGCTTTGTTTTTGTACATCATCTTTTTTAAAATTTTCTTTATTTTCTTCTTGTATTTTTTTGATTGAAATATAACCTCTTCTTACATAAATTTCGCTTTCTTTTAACATTTCGTGTTCCAACAAAATTTTAAAATTAATTAACGATTTTTCAACAATGTAAAATTTGGTTTCATACTCATCTTCGTTAATTTTTATTTTTAATTTAATTATTCCTTTTGGGATTATTTCAACATTTCCCAATCCACAGCATGTTGTTGTCGTAGGGATCAAAGAATTTTCAATCTCATCGGTTTTTATAATTTTATATAAATCTTCTCTAATTATATTTATAGCACTACCTGTGTCAATTAGAGCTTCATAGGTTTCAGTGGCTATTTTAATATTTATTAATTTATATGAAGTTGTTATGCAAGCAACTGGTTCCATTTTATTCCTAGTTTCGCTACATTTTGCTGATAAATGGCCAAAATTATTACACTTGAAACATTTGGGTCCTTTATCTTTATCAGGACAATTTTTTACATCATGTAAATTGGATCCGCAATTAAAACATCTCCAATTTTTTATATTTGTTGACCTTTTATCAACTATTTGATCTTTTCTAAAATCATTCGTTTGATAATTAATAGTTTTATTTTTCTTAAAATTATATTTTCCTTGAATTCGGTCATAAATTTCAAATTGCTCTTTAAGTTGTTTCAAATTTTTTGCTTGATATAAAATTATTTTAGATTCATCGTCTCTTATCCCATCAATAATATAATTAATTAAGGCGTCTTCCTCTATTTTACCTTGACTAGCGATTTCTTGCATGGCATAAATATATTGACGACTGCTTTCATTTGGATGTTTTCTTCTTCGTGATAATTCAGAATGGATAATAGCACTGTTTATATTCTTTTTAAATTCATCTATTAATTTGTTTTTTAAAATTTTCCAAGAAGTAATTCCCTTTTCATAAGTAACAAACTGTTTTGCAGAACCTTTCAACATTCTTTTTGCATAAATAAAATTTTGTAAATCGTTCCATTTTAATAAAATACTCGTTTCCTCGAAATTTGAAATCCATTTATCGATTGATAATCTATCATCACCAGTAAAATATGGAAGGTTTTCTTCAATATCTTTTATTGAAAATTGTGCTGGTGGACATTTTAAATTAATATTTAGCTTTTCGTTTAAAATTTGTTTATCTTCAAGTTCACCCGTATCTTCATATTCACTTTCATCCTCTTCATCATCCTCCTGATCTTTATTAACGATTTGTATTAGCCTAACTAATAATTCGGATTTTTTCCCAACGTATGACATACCTCGTTTTTTTAATTCTTCTTTAAGTTCAGATAATTTCATTTGAAGTATTTCCTGCGTAGTTAATTCATCATCATGGCCGTCGTCGATTTCTTGCTTATCTGATCCTGGACGAGTCCCCATTTGTAGGAATTCTTTAATCGTTTAATAAATAAAAATTATATAAATACATAAGATAACAATTCAAATTCTTAATAATTATTTTTGGCTCGTAATTCCTTGAAAATCTTTCTTCTCTTCCGTATAGTCTATCTCCAATTCGTTAATTAATCAACAACTGATCTAGTCTGCCGTTTCCCTAGCAACTTTTCACTCGTTACTCTTCTCCTGCTTGGTGACGTCATCCCACATATATATATATATATATATATATATATATATATATTCATATATATTTAAAAATATATATAGAACTTTGAAATAATTAATTACATTTAAATTTTATTCATATGCATTTCATAATTTAAACAAAGGGATAATATTAATTTTATATAAAAGCATATACTATTAATATAATTTTTTTTATAATTGTATTAGGTATGGATGATCTATTTGTTATTCCATTTTATCAAGTTATTTTTTTTTCTTTTAATTGATTATTTTATTAAATTCCAATATTAATAATATTTTATTTTTTGAATATTCTAAATTTAATTATATGAAGTTCACCGTATTAACAACATTTTTGAAAGCAAAGATGGCCAATTCATTTATTTCATTTACTCATGAAAAGTTAAATTAAATATAAAATATTTTTTCCAAAATCTATTTTAGATAGATTTAAAATTATAAAATTCAAAATAAATATAATTGTATGCAATTTGTCATATTTATTAATTACAATATACTAAACAATGATTATTCAAAGATATTCAATATTTATATTTTTCCTTAAAATATTATTAATTATGGAATTTATTAAAATAATTAAAATAGAGTAATCATTTTCTTTTCAATTTATTCACTTATCTATTTATTTATTTTTTATAAGAGAAAATATTATATTAATACATAATTATACTAGATAGTAATTAGTTTGGTAGATATATAGTTTGTTTACATCGATCCGTTACATTCAAAATAAGTGAGGTTAGAATTCATGTTTAGGTATAATGCTAATACTAATATATATATAGATATTGATAAAGTGAATGATTTTCTTCTATTTCTCAATTATTCATAACAGAAATGAATAATATAATAGAATTCATTCAAATGTAAGAAATTAATTATTCTTTTTTTTATTTACTCTATTCGTTATTCATTTGAACGAAAAATGTCCTTTGTATTGATTTTCTTTTTTATATATGAATTTGTACATACATTTGAACAAAGATAAAATATATAATTAAATGTTGATTATTTCAACTACAATTTAGATAGTACCATCTTTTCTTTTTTGTATTTTTTTTAACATACATTTTATTATTATATAATATTATTATTATAGAATTTTTTTTTTTATTTATACCCTCCTCACAATTTCAAACATGTCAGTATTCAAGATCAAAGTCACGTTCTTAAGTATTTTGTTTTTTTCCAAGTTTAATTGAACTAGTAATTTCAAATATACGGTGTTTTTAAGATTTTGAGGATAAGCACGTTTTGTAGTGTCTGTCGTAACTATTTTATGGAATAAGTTTTACTTAGATTTCGAACCTCAACAATCATTGTTCCAGTGAACTTGATGATATCAAATAAATTTTGAAAAATGATTATAAGAAATAAGAGATTTTAAATTAAAAATATACAAAATTTTTATTAGATTTTTTTATACAAACTTAAGTTTATTACTTGTAGGTTATTTATTGATAATACTAAAAGAATGCATTTAAAAATACAATATATTTTATAATAATTATATTATTAATGATTTAAATTAGGTTAAGGCTTTTAGTTAAAATTGCTCTACTAATTTGGTAGTTTGATAATAATTTAGATCTTTCCAGTTAAGCAACAAGTATTGGGTTTATTTTGGTTTATGTTGTGCAATAAAGAAAAGAAGGGGATAACTACGTGAGCATGTTTAGATACTTACAATTCTAATGTCATAAGTGTTGTCCATGGATTGAAGATACCCACAACAAAACTATATTTTAATAATAATAAATCTATACTTTAAATAATGTTCACCCACATTTTGCAATTACAATTCTTAAAAAATAACTCTTTTTAATTATATTTGTTATTTTAATTTACTTATAGTTATAAGAATATACCTATTTCCAAAATCAAATATTAGAATAGTTTTTTCATCTTGTAAAAATAATTTTAGGCCCTAAGTAGATTTTTATATTAGATTTAATTTTGGGTATAAAATGGATTAATATGCCAATTATAAATAATGAAAAACTATTATATATTTTCAAAAATGCATCCACAAATAAGGAAGATAATTAATTTTTAATTTTTTAAATATACTCTCCTTTACTCATTTTTCAAAATTCTAATTAAATAAAGTAATTTTTCAACAACCCTCTAGTATAGTATATCGAGTAAGTACCTTTAAATAATATTTATATTCATTTTTTTTATTTTTTTAAACAATTACATTAGCTAATTACAATTCATTTTATGTGCATCTTTAGCAATATCAATTATTAATTTACATTATAAAATTTTCTAGAGTATTTCAAGTACATGTTGTTGAATGCTCTGATACCAAACCAATCGCCATCATGATTAATAGTGCATTAGACTAATTGTTTACTTGGAGTGCGTAACATTTGCAGCCCCTTTGTTGAATAAACCAAATACTCAAAGGTCGTTATAAATGAAACAGAATAAAGTGGTATCTTTATTTGTAAAATGAGAGAATCGACGATTTTGATTAATTCGGATTCTTTTTGGGATCAACCCAGAATGTGCAATATAATCGAGATTATTTTCTCTGGGAAAATTTTCTTTTGTAATTGAAAAATTTAAACAAAAAAAAAATAATAAAATAAATTAAGAAATTTCTAACTTTTATTATATTTATTTATAGTGCAAGAGTATGTTAAAAAAAATATACACAAATAAAGTTGTGTGTGTGCTTTCAGATAGATATTCCATGTTGTGTTAAGTGTCCGCCCCGTGAACCCCCGAGTGGTAGATAGTATTTGGTGGTTGAAAGTAGTAAAAGGTTTTCATCCATTTTGTTTCAATCAATATATAACATAAAACATTCATTTCTTTTTGTATTCTTATTTAAAATATATTTTAATTTAATCAGTAAATTAATTATATATATTCTTATTGTATAGTTATATTTATCTATCTATGTGGCTCAACGACACTCGAAAGTTCTTGGCCGCAACAACTACATTTCTCCAAGTGTCCCTATCCTGAGCCCTTGTCCCATCTCTCTTACGTCCCTTCCTACGTGTCCTTGGTCTTCCAAACGGTCTCCTCACCAATATCGTTTTTCTCTCCCATTTCAAGACAAATTTTAAGATCAAAATTTGAAAAAGTTTATCCGGATCTATTGAGTCTTACGTATGTCTCACTAAAGTCTACAAATAATTGTTTTTTTTTTTTATTAATAAAATGTATAGCCTATGTTACTATAGAGGTATATAAGAATATTGTGATGTAATTTCATAGAAATCGGTTCAGCCAATTTTGAGTCTATAAAATAGTTATTTTCCGGACACACAGACAGACAGACATGAAAAATTCTAAAGTCACTTTTGGATTCTAGAGGTCATAAAACGCAAAGATATGCAAAAATTTATAAATTCTGAGCAATGTGCAGACAAAAATCTTTTTTTTATATATATAGATGATATTAATATTCTGTGCACTGATTTATCAATATTAACTTTAACTAGCTGCCAAAATAATTTTTTTTTTCAATGCATATGTTTGCCTTCCTTTCAGCCACTCAATCATATTTTTTAAATAATATTTTTTCTTGGATACCCTCGCGCCCCCTAAGAGGACGCGCCCCACGGGGTGAGAATCATTTGAACTTACTGATTTTAATGTTAAATAGTCCAATATTAAGTTTTATCAAATCAATACAAAAATGATTATAATATGCTTTTTGTTCAAACATTTTTATTATATTGTCTAACTTAACATAGTATAGTTATTTTTATTAATTAATTGATCTAGGAGACCCCATTAATTTAATGTTTAAAATGATATAAGAAGTTGTATTTCATTAAGTTAAATCTAAACATAAAATCAAATTAAAAATAAAAAACGAATTTCAGGATGAAAAGAGTGCTTTCTATATAATTTGTTGTTTTAAAAAATAAAATTCAAACATTGTTTTTTTTTATTTTTATTTTTATACCATTTATTTTGATACCCTATTAAATATCATATGTTGGAGGTAAATTCACGGTTCGTCTTTTATGAAAATGAAAAACTGATATTTAACCAAATGATGTTTTTCAAAAGCGAAAACATACTTACTTATTTCTTATTAGTAAATGCAAATAAAACAATGAACGTAGATATTTCTCCATCTTCGCAATGTTTATTTTAGCATCCAGATATATCGAAAAATAATGTTAACAAGCAAATTTTACACACACAAAAAAAAAAAAAAAAAAAAAAAAAATTAACAAACAAAAATACCTAACTCCCCACTATATCGTATGTTCTAATATGTAGAATTGAAAATACAAATACATTTCTATATTATTGTTTTTTGTTTTCAAGTTATTTGAGAGGACAAATATAATTCAATTTTCACATTATATAATGATTGAAAAATAAATAATGAATTTTCATTGAATGGTTTTAAAAAAAAATTAAAGTATTATTGTTTAATATACTTTAAAAAAAGCTCCTGGGATTACATAGCACCAGCAGAATTAAATTTTCATTTAGCCATATATAAATATAATTAATCGGAAATACATCCCTGAAGTATCTAATGAAACTTTTATTAAGTATACCTCCATCGAAGATAATCGCTTTTGACATCTTGATGACCTTATATTCTACATTATACATGTTTTCATTTGGAAAATGAACGAAATAAAATGCAAAACATTTCAGAGTGGATATTGTATAGATTTTTGTAAAATGATATTAGTAAAAATATTATTGTAGCCATTAAGAGAAATAGGGTGGTCATTTGCAAAAATAAATAATATTAATTGAATGAGAATAAAGAGATGAATCAAAACTAAATTTCTCATACAGTACTCCTTTTATTATTCATTTTTTGTGTTTTGGTTTCATTTATACTTCCTAAACGTCCCAGCTTTCCCTAGTAATTTGATTTTAGGTATACGTCTCTGATTAGAAAATTTGTATGGTCTACTGATGAAAAATACAACCTTTTTAATGGCAATTGTTCCATACTAAATTAATAATAGATATTAGAAATGATTTTAATTGTGCTTATTCTTGGACGAATTCCTCCCTCTCCTAGAGTTCTTTGATACTTATTGTAGATCGTAAATCACAACATTGTATTTAGTTAAATTTATACATTAGGGAGAAAATTAAAAAAAAATGGTAAATTAACTTGATAACTGATTTTAGTTTATATATTGGTAAATTACAATTTAAATAGTCAACATACTAATATATAGTATAATTATTCTTTATTATAAAAAAAATATTATAAGGTCAACTTTTTACCGACCGACGATAGTAAGGTATTGGTTTCACACCAAATTTCACATGTAGAGATTTTTACATATCTCCACGAATCATGCCTTTTCTTAACAGAAAAAAGTATTTTTAGCATGATGTCTGTCCGTCCGTCCGTCCGTCCGTATAGATGTGTACAGCCTGAACTGCTCAACGGATTTTGATGAAATTTGGTATATTTACTTAATGCATCAGTAGGATGAATTGATCAACTTTTGGTGCAAATCCGGAAACCGGAAGTGGTAGTATTAGCGAATAACGATAGGAAGGGAAGGGTTATTTTCACACCATATTTCACATGTCACAGCCTGGTCTTACATATATATTATAAATAAAATAAAATTTAAAATATTTATGTTCTATGCCTATCTGTTTTTGATTACATTAATAGATATATTAAAATTATTTGAAATTGTTTCTGTAGCTGGAAATTAATTTACTTCAAACCGTCGCGTCGGTCGGTTCGGATCTGGCCACAGGTCAACTTATTTTGTTATTTATTTAGAAAAATAAATTAAAAAGTATATAATAAATAATAAATATAAAAGATGATACCCCCTGAACCCGATTAATGGTTTATTTTGACTCTTCATATTAGCTTTTCTAGTTTTGTCTAAAAGAAATCCAGCAAAAAGTTTGGGGTTCAATTAAGTGCAAAAGTAAAATTACCTCTTGGTTATGAGCAGATAAGCAATTTTATTTATTGTTCTGAATTATTCAAATTAATAATATTATACATAAATTTTAATAATTGATTAAAAAGATTCGAGAAATCCAGGAAAAACAGTAATTAAGGATCCAATTAATTCCTTATATTTGTATAAAATGAAAAGGAAATTGTCGAAAAGTGATGAAACGTTTTTCCTCTTGACGATTATTCACCCTGTTCTCTCGGTGCGCGTTCATTTATTCTAATAGATAAGCAAAGCACAATTGAGAAGAGGTAGCAGCCAAAGGAAGTCGACATGCATGCTGATCCTTTGTTAGGGATGTCACTCTGTCATGTCTAAATGAACGGCATGTCGAGATCCACCATCAGGTAGCTTGCTAGCTATGTATTGTTTGTTATAAATTGACTTCAAACATTCACAGAACAGGAATTGTGAATTTATATTCACTACAACAACAAGACAAATAATACAATCATTTGGATAATTAGAATCCAAATTTATCACCAGAACTAAATGGATTCTATAAAAGGCAGAGGCAGCGATAAGGAATCCCCACACTTCACCCCAATCTACATGGTTATTATTTAGTAAAAAAAAAAATTGTAATGTTTGTTGTTAACAAATAACAATTCCATCCTATCACAAGCCTTATCATAAAATCTTTCTTTCATATGTATGTATAAATTATAAATGGTGTAGATTTTTGACCATTCATGATTACTGATAAAAAACAAATGATTATATTTTACTTTGTTTATCAATATATTCTCTAAATTTTTTTTTTATCAAAACCAATGAACCTAATACAAAGAAATAAATAATTTTAACATTAAATTAACGAATGTACACCAATTTATATTTTGAGAAAAAGGGTATTTGATCATTCGAAGGTCGATTATATAATTTTCTTATATATTCAAAAGTGATACATAAGTATGCAGAGCCGTCCTAAGATTTTCGTCGCCCGTGGGCTCCTAAAATTTTGCGCCCCTTTTCATAAGAAAATTTCTAATAAATTCACGTAAAATAAAGACACTCTTCAATAAAATTTGAAACAGTGTCATTTGTGTGGAAAATGTTATATGTCAACATTTTCAAACTGCACAATTATCGCTGCTGTTAGGATATAATGAATAAGAAAAATAGATATGTATTTTGAATGTGCATGATTAAAATCTTTGAAGTGATGTCACTCCGGGTTGGAGGTTACTATAAAACTACTATTTAACAATAAGAAAAAATATATAAACCAATAAAAAATGCCGCCCCCAGAAGGATTGCGCCCTAGGGCTATAGACCAATTAGCCCTGTGGTTGGGCGGCCCTGTATGTATGTAGAAAAAACATAAGTAAATGAAAATAAAAATGAATTTATTAAAATTAGATGTTAAATATAAATATTTTAAAAATTAATAATATCCAGTCAAGTTATGTTTCTTTTGATTTTGGTGATAATTAAATTAATCATTTTATAAAAAAAAACTTAAAAACTCGTTATTTAAAAAAAAAAAAAATTAAACGACCATTAATATGTTTTTATTTCAACCTAAATTGATTAAATAACCGTCTTTCTCATCTATCTATGGCTCATTTTAGTGAAGTTAAAAAATCTAAGAGTTAAAATGTAGGTGGAAAAAAATTGGATGTCGGCCAACATCCAAGTAATACTAAGCGAACTGGATTTTAGGCAAGATAACTTTTTTTCATTTTATTTGTTTATTTTTTTTTTTTCTTGCTAATAAAAAAGATTTTATTTCTATCGAATATATATAAACCGTAGATGGAATTGAATTTTTCTAATTAAAAAAACACAAGCAAATAAAACATGAATCTGACCTTGAATATATATATATATATCTATATATATAGATATATATAATAATAATAATTAGTATTTATATTCATTTAATTTCAATTAATAATCATACATTAATCAATTAATCTTAAATTAATCATCTAAGTACTTATATTATTTATATTAATTTATATCCAAATTAATAGTTGATATTACTAATTTAATGTATTTATTTAAAACTAGCTGCTCCGAGCGCCGAAGATATGCAAAGAATTTTAAATTCTGAGGAATGTGCAGACAAAAATCTTTTTTTACACGATTTTATTTAGTTTTAACCCTTGTCCTGTCGTCGAATCTTCCAACGTGAATTTAACCCACATCCCAATGTTTGAATGAGCTGAAATTTCGCATACATATGTAACTCCGATGACAATGCAATATTCTGATTCATCCCAGGTCATTATTATCAGGTATTATTTTTATCAATTAGTAATTACATATTACTGAAAAATAGTAATTATGTACATATTGCATAATATTGAAAAATATGTATGGGGAGAAAAGGGCTGTTTTTAGTGTTTTCCCGGCAATTATTCGATTTTTTCTAGCCGTAAAAACCATCCTTGGACTTAAACGGACATTTTAAAAAAAGAATTGTCAAAATTGGTCCAGGAGTTATTGAGTGATGCGGTTACCAACACACATTTTGCGATTCATTTTTATTTAAAAGATATATATATATATATATCTTAGCTTGTAGACCCTCTTCTACAATCACGTTGGAAGACATGTCTATTTCAGGGATGCGACCCTTCCTACACGATCCTTGATTCTCTTACACCTCCTAATAGAAAGAAATCATATCCCACCCCCTTCATTCTACATATCCTAAAAAAAAAATTCAAAGAAATTCTAATTTTCAATTAATTTAGGGAAAGTAAAATATACATAAATATGTATATATATTTTAAATAAATAAATAAATAAATAAAAAAGAAAAGTAAGTATTTTCAAATGTTCATTGTAGTAAATGTGCAACATTTAATATGGGCTTTAAAATATTTTATTGCTCGTTGATAATCCTGTAGGAAATAATGACCTGACCTGACCTTCATACCGGATATTCTCCCACAGGGGTTGAACTTTGTTTTATATAATACAAGTGTATCTCCGTTATATATATATAAATAACTGGATATTATTTTGTCATTTAATTGAAAACGGAAAAAAATAAATAAATATGGTATTTATTTATTTATTGAAAAAAATCTAACGCCTACATAAGTTGTAACTGCGATGTAAACGAACGGATTCTAGTTGGATTGACCTCCACGCACTGTATCCAATGCTTGTGATGATCGATCGCTCATGTAACAAATATACACACAGACACACATTCAACATTCACACACATCCACACTTTACGACCTCACGAATATATTGCACACACATTCCCGCAGTGGCATGACCCAAACGTCCCGTTGAACAAATAAAAACAATTTTTATTATGAGAGCATACCTTCATTGATAAAACGAGACAAGACTACCCACATCCACATCCAACAGCAGCCTAGACAAACATGAAAGAATATTCGAATACTATTTGTAAAGGTTGTTTTCAATAGATACTAGGAATTCATGGTAATCAATAAAAGGTTTCTACCGTTACATTTTAACAAGCAGTGGACCCGAGATAAATAAACAAACAATTTACTAGGTTTTGAACTTGTTTTTTTATCATCCAAATGATATATATTACAATCATAAAATTGTCATAAATAATGTATTAGGATGTAATATAGGCAAGAAATATCCCTTTAAGTCATCCAATCTCATTTTACTTCCATCAATTGGCACCCCTAATCCTTTTCTTTCTCATCTGTACTTCTCTCCCAGCAAATGCTACGTGCCGAGCTCAGCCAAACGACCATGACTTCGTATTTTTCAATGAATAGATAAAAAATAATGCGTTTTTTCTTATTAAATATAGTTTTCAACAAATTCGAATATTAAATAAAACAAATAATTGTATACCTATATACAGAGGCGGATTAAACGCCGGGCGGACCGGGCGGTCATCCGGGGCCCATCAGCCCGAGGGGCCCACCGAAACCTAAATAAAAATATTTCCTTAAAAAAAATTTAAAAAAACTGTTGAGTTTATGGATAATCAGAGTTTAAATAAAACAAGTTATTCTTGATACAGATCTATTTAGGCTGTTTTATACTTATACTTATACTTATCTTTATTGAACAACAGATCAGAACTTTATTCGGTCGTGTTTGAACCACGACTAACTTAAGAAAAAATAATCAATTTTGGGTCTCGGCGACCACAGTAAAAATTATGTATTTTTTTACATAAGTACTAATATGTAAGTATAAAACAGCCTAAATTATAATATAAACAAAATTTGTCTTTCAATTATAATTGTAAATAACAGAGGGCCCATTTCAATTTATGTTTTTAGAAGTATATATTTTTTTGAAAATCTTATTTTTGAGGAGAACCTGAACAACGAAATATTTCTTGTGATCGAATTTGAATTTAATTAAAGGAATCGGTGTGACTTTGTGGTGACTTTCATTCATATATACGGATTTTAAGTGCTTAATTTAATTGATTTTTATCTATTTTTAAAAATTGGTTACGTATAGTTAAATAGATTAAAATTATTATATTATTTGTATAAATATTGATATAGCTTAAATTTTATTGGGACATTTATTCTGATATTTTTCATTTTATTTTAGGTGAATTTTTTGTTTTATTACCTATTTAATTGAAACAGATAATGAACTTTCCTACTAATAACTAAAAACAAATGTAATTCAAAAATAAATCTTTTGTTCTCGAAAACCTCACCAAAGCTTTTCTATAATAGAGCAATACTATGAAATCCACTGAAACACTTCTCATTTCCAGAACCTTATTCTATAACTAATACTATTATCTAATTAAACAATAAGTAAATCAACGAATAGGAGAAATAAGGTAGAATATTATTTTCTATCTAAAGCCATTCTAATTAATAGTACTAATTCTCTTTTAATTTAATTAAAAATAACTTTTCAACACGTGTAATTTAAATTATTTAATTAATAAATATATATAAATATTTTGAAAATTCTTATAATTTTTCGTTCAATAGTTTGTCATTCTTAATTTTTTTTTTATTTTTATACTATAGTCTTATTAAGTTTATAGCCAAAGATATTATCTTACTTATTTTACAGTCTAAAAATTGTTTATTATTTGATTTTAATTTATTAAATAATAAATAACATTCATCGTCACTTGTCACTGGACGCTCGAACAGTGCAGTCGCTTGATAACGATTGCAGAAGTAGCAACCGAAACGTTGTGTATATTTTTGTATTTTTTGAATAAATTTACAATAACAAATATCAATATGTGGTTTAATTTACAAAATTCCGTTATAAATAAAAACAACCACCAAAGCTTTAATAATTTAACATTCATGTTGTGTAAAAAGAGAGTTATGAAGATGTATCAAGTTCTTGTAAAAAATCCATTAAAATCTTTAATATATTATTTACATAAGATTTTTCATATAATTTTAATTAAAATTTCGTATTAATTAATCATACTAAAAGGGGTCATTTACTAATTTGGTAGTGTTCATTTGGACTTTCATCATGTTTTAGACAAAGAGAGAGAGAGAGAGAGATTACTTCTATTCAATAACGTTAATTATACTATTACTAAAATATAAGTTTCATTCGCTCTCTTGGCAATTCAGTATATGTTAGTATAAATTTCAATATTGTATAAATTATTGAAAATAAAATTTCATAAAAATACATATGTACAAAGTAACACTTCAAATATGGTGATTTTAATTTAAAAAATATTTCTCTAAGAGCGTGTAAATATTAATTTCAAAATTTTAAAATTTTTTTTTCAAAATAAAGAAAATGAACTGAAGAGTATTTTATAAAAAATAATGCATAGAGAAAATATAATATATTAATAATTTAATCAAGAATAATATAAATACAAGATGGATGCTTTTGAACGGATGTAGAAGGAATGTGGTTGCTACAAACAAAGTCTTTGAAGTCGATTAACGCCCCATATTAAGATACATATTAAATTAATAGATAATCAAATAAAAATCAGTTTATAAATCGTGAATTTCAATAGTTTTGAAAACTTCGTACTATTATTAATAACGAACGAAGTAAATTTTCTTTAATTAATAATTCTCTCGTATTTAAATAAGTAATATAGACACCATTTTGTACATGATATGATTCACAATAATAAAAATTTTTAAGATTAATTATAGTATAGGTCAGTGGCGGATTAAGTTGATTGGGGGCCCCGGGCGCAGTGCCGCCCTAACTACAGGGCTAAATGGGCTATAGCTCCAGGGCGCAAGCCTTTTGAAGCGGCAATTTTTTATTTGCGATATAGTATTTTCTTAGGAAGAAGGGCGCATTATTTTTAGTAGCCCATGGGCGCCGAATTCCTTAAGACGGCCCTGCCCGGGCGGTAAAATTGAAATGGGCCCTCTGTTATTTACAATTATAATTGAAAGACAAATTTTGTTTATATTATAATTTAGGCTGTTTTATACGTACATATATAGTACTTATGTAAAAAAATACATAATTTTTACTGTGGTCGCCGAGACCCAAAATTGATTATTTTTTCTTAAGTTAGTCGGGGTTCAAACACGACCGAATAAAGATCTGTATCAAGAATAACTTGTTTTATTTAAACTCCGATTATCCATAAACTCAACAGTTTTTTTAAATTTTTTTTAAGTAAATATTTTTATTTAGGTTTCGGTGGGCCCCTCGGGCTGGTGGGCCCCGGGCGGCCGCCCGGTCCGCCCGGCGTTTAATCCGCCTCTGGAATAGGTATAGTACAATGTATAACTTTACTAGTTTTAACTGTTCAAATCATTTCTTTTCAATAATGACAAATAGGATTGAGGGTTAAAAAAGAAATAAAAGTGATTGTTTGATAGCATGCAACTAATATAAAAATCCATAACTCTTTCAATTGGAATTAACAATCTTCAAAGTGCTCATTTATTAAGCTCTACGCCACGCCATCAATAAAGCTCGATTTCGGCCTGAGATGGTTTAATAAGTCAACATAGAGCCCCTTCACAGATCACTTTTTATTAATGACTTCTATCCTCTTTCGGATTGGAATAGATGGCCAAGTTCGTTCATTAGGACAAAGGTTCAGATTAAATTGTAACTCATTTGAAAGGAAATCTTTGAAGACGATTCTTTTTTTTTTCCTATCTTAATTTCTATCCCCCTTCCACCACCTCCCTCGTTTGCTGTCTTTCTTCTTGGATTATAATTCCTTATTTTTTTTATCTTATGTAATTTATTGCAGGATATACTAATTTGTAAAAGCGTAAAATATATTTATATACCAAGTTGTGAAATATAGATTCATTTTATCTTAAAGTGTAATCATAATTTCTAACAAGTAATATAAATAACATAATTAAAAAATCATTTAAATATACTGTAACAACATTAAAGAAAAAAACACATTTATTTAATCGTGCTGACTTTAAAAAAATCAGTGACTTGTAATCTTTATTTATTGTTTTTATTAGATTTACGAATATAATTTTATAAAATAAAATAATATTATAGTCACCAATGGCCGTAGTTACTGAGGTGCCTCGAGCTTCATATAATAATAATTAATAATAATGTTATTAATTTTTTACTTTCCCGCATACTTCGTATAAGGGAAGTATTGGAATCGTCAAAAATTTCGACTTCGAGATTTCGATAGATCTTGACGTTTTAGACCTCCCTGAGTCGGAAAATACCATTTTTCGAATTATGTCTGTGTGTGTGTATGTATGGATGTATGTATGTATGTAATGTCTGTGAGCAAATTTACTCAAAAACTAATCAAGCTAGGACTTCGAAATTTGGTACACCGATATTATTCACAGTTTGTAGATTTCTTTCAAAATTTCGTCAAAATCGGTTAACTGGAAGTGGTACTTTACCTACACTGGTTGCGTTTACCTTTCAAGTAAAGTACCAGTTTGCTTCGAGATATTTGCTTCCTATTTTGTATATAGATTTAAAAATATGAAAAAAATTGAGATACCAAATTTCATCATGATCTGACTACCGGAAGTGACATTTTACCTATACAAGTAGCGTTAGGTGTAAATTATAAATATATATAATAGTGTTAAACCATTTTACTTTATAATTTAAATTAATTAGTTTGTTTATTTTTATTGTTGTTAAAACATAATAATAATAACCTAATTACCTATTTATATGCGGGAAAGTCTAGGGGAGGACACTCCCGCTTTTTTAATATTAATTCAGTAAGATTCCCGCCTTCCTCTTTGTGAGGTTTATGCTTTATTTAACTATTAGCAGTTTATTATGAGAGCATACCATGATTGATAAAACGAGACAAGACTACGCACATCCACATCCAACAGCAGTAAAAATTAATTCTAATAGATTACCAGTAAAATAAAATAAGAGATATTACAGTTCCATCATAATACCATATAAAGATAAACTTATATTGTACATTTTTCCTTTTCCGTTTATAGAAGGAAGTCACATCATTTAGTCTTTATGCCGAGGTTAATTTGGTCTATCCATAGAAAATTGTCCTTTTCCCATATCGTTCTTTGGTCATGTCTCATTTTTTTCCATTTTTCATTAATGTTATGTCTATTTGTGTTCATGTCAGTAAATAATCCAAACTATTATTGTATTGTCTTATAGTATTTATTATCTTAGTTTATTATCTTTTCCTTATCAATTTATAGTTCCACAGCTCAGTTTAATTCAAGTTTGTCTGTTATTTTCTGAATAATAATATTAATAATAGTAATTTAAATATAATTAAATAATATCTTTATTTTCTTCAAAATAATAATTTATTAGCAATTCTGATAAAATTTAATTTTTTTTTTAAATAATAATAATGATATGAAAAATGAGCATGAAAGGACGATATTCCTTACAAACACAGGCTATTGTTGGTATTTCTTCAAAATATTTGGGGGAAAGGAAGAATTGACTTGTTCTTGATTCAGAAGTGTCGTAAGAAAGACCTTCATCGCACTTATCACTTTTATTCAACTGTCTTTCTCTATTTTGAGCTACCTCCATCTTTAACTCCAATTCTCTTACATTCTCCTTTATATTGACTTCTCTTTTAATTTATTTCTCTTATACAAAAGCATTGAAGACTCTAGTTTCAAGAATATTATAAACAACAACCATTGCATTTCTAGGGAGGCTTATTGGACCTTGGGGTATATTTACACTTGAATTTTTTCCATGGTCAAGAAAGGGTTCAGTAAAGCATTATATATTTTTATCTTTAAACTTGTAATATCTTCAAATTATGAACAATGAGGATGGTTCCCTGGTGTGATTTGCTTCTTTAGAAATACCTTTCTCATTGACTGATATATTCACTAAACTAAAATCAAAGTACACAAAAAAAAATCATAAAATAAGAACGTCTCTAACATATTAAATTTTCTTGTAAATTTATATTATTTAATAATTATTTTCATTTTATACAATATCTATCTTATTTAATATTAATAATAATAATAATATCTTGTATATGATTAATTAAAATTGACATTATATAGAGTTAATAATAATAATAAAATTTATAAAATATATCTATTAAAAAATACACTTTGTACATAAATTAATAAACAATTATTTAATGTATAAAATGGAATGGGTGATGGTTTATAGCTAATTATTAATTTATTTAAAAAATCACTAAAAAACATCATGAAATAATTAATCCAACTTGTTCATTTTCAAAACATAATATACCATGTATATTCTCGTATACAAATGTAAAAAAAAATAGAGAAAACTTATTACTAGAAATAATTATCAATTGAGTTTTTATTTTAATAACACTGATAAATAAATATTTTTAAAAATTAAATTTTTATATAATAAACTTATTTTTTTATTATTTATTTTATTAATATTATTATAATTTTAAAATAATGATTGAGAGAATTCGTTGTATTTATCATACAACAACTCTACTCAGTTTAGGAAGTAACCGGCTTGATAGGTGACATTCTTTCATAGAATATTTAAAAACCAGAGGTTTGTTCATCTATGATTTATATATATATATATACTTACAAATTATAGATATTTTAGAAATTTTTAATTCTACTTTAATAGTTTTTTTATCAATAGAAAAGTAAATCCTAAGAATATATACTTGAAATAAAATATTTTCTAATGTGAATTTGAAAGTTTACATGCTACTTTTGTATTCATTCCCCACTATCGTTTGAAAATTCAATTTAAAGTTGCACAAATTAATAATGATTCATCCATAAAATGGTAAGCGCTGACAGTTTGAGCAACAATAATTATATATGTATTTATGGGAATATAGATGTTGCTAATGTTGGTTTGGCTCGTAGAAACAAGATTCAAACGCAAATATATATATATATATATATATATATATAGAAAGAGAGAGAGAGAGAGAGAGAGAGGGAAAAACAACCGAGGTAGCGATAGCAAAGTTCAGGTGGTAGGGCTTAAGATCTAACCTACTAAAACTTTCTTCTCTCTAATTTAATGTCAATTAAACGGAAAAAGTGAGAAAAAGATAACGAGCATCTTGACTGGGCTTTTATTAATTAAACAGTTTCGATTTATTCCATTTGATTGTATCTTATATATATTTACTTAAAAAAATATATAAAATACATACCTTTTCAAAAGTAAATTAAATTATTTTTTTTAAAGCATTCTATAATCAATAACTTTTTCAAAAGATAAAATATAGTTGTTTTTTAAAAGTTTATTTTTAAAAAAAATAAGAGGGTTTAGTCATCATCATCAAATTAAATGTCCAAGTTTACTTAATGTTAGTTCATATTTAATCGCAATTATTAGCGGATTGTGGTATTCACTCTTCCTTACAATTTAGAAGATAAAACAAATTTAAAAAAATAATAAAACGAAAAGATTCATCTCGTCCTTGTCGTTTTTATAATATAAAGCTTATCTTTGGTGAGAATCAAAGATACAAAATGGTCTAAAATTATCAAATCACTCTCTTTTTGACAGGATCCGCAAGTGATCGTATATTATCATGTTATTTAAAAAAATAGAAGGATAATTAAATTTGAATAATAAATTAATATAAGATTTTTAAAAAAATGATCTTATGAAAAAAATGTACTTACATTATACGGTAACGATAATAAGAGAGGCGAATGTGAGGGGCTACTGTTTGCATTAAATATAATTTTCTTAAAATTTTGCTTTCATTCACCTCTTTTATTCTAAAATGTTACGTATTTGACCATGACTTGCTTCATTAGTTTTGATCCTGGGTATTTCTCTTTAAATTAAAAAAATATTGTATATTTTTTATAAAATTTTATATATGGATATAACATTAATATATATTGAAAAATAAATAGTATAATATTTAAGAATACGTATTCTGGTGAATTTAAAAAAAAATCGGGAGTGTCCTCCCCTAGACTTTCCCAAATAAATAGGTAATTAGGTTATTATTATTATGTTTTAACAACAATAAAAATAAACAAACTAATTAATTTAAATTATAAAGTAAAATGGTTTAACACTATTATATATATTTATAATTTACACATAACGCTACTTGTATAGGTAAAATGACACTTCCGGTAGTCAGATCATGATGAAATTTGGTATTTGAATTTTTTTCATATTTTTAAATCTATATACAAAATAGGAAACAAATATCTCGAAGCAAACTGGTACTTTACTTGAAAGGTAAACGCAACCAGTATAGGTAAAGCACCACTTCCGGTTAACCGATTTTGACGAAATTTTGATAGTAATCTACAAACTGTGAATAATATCGGTGTACCTAATTTCGAAGTCCTAGCTTGATTAGTTTCTGAGTAAATTCGCTCACTGACATTACATACATCCATACATCCATACATACACACACACACAGACATAATTCGAAAAATGGTATTTTCCGACTCAGGGAGGTCTAAAACGTCAAGATCTATCGAAATCTCGAAGTCGAAATTTTTGACGATTCCAATACTTCCCTTACCTATACGAAGTATGCGGGAAAGTAAATATATACTCAAGAATTTCTATTAATTTATATGATTACTTATATATTTTTAATAATCATTTTGAGAATAATTTAAATTTCTCTAAAAATAAAAATTCTACTTATTTACGATATTATTTTAATTCTGACACCCTTTTGGAATTTATATAGATATATATATATACCTACAATATCTAAGTATATAGAACCCACATTTTTTAAATAAAACAAAAAATAATTTATATTTCCTTGTTGGGGTAATCATTCAATTTTGTTAATTTAGTATATAATCTTCAATCATTTAATGATTAATATTATCTAAAAATTTATTCAGTTCTTCACACAAGTTTTCAATTCCAACTCCATCTTTCCAAAAACTTTGTCATAGCTTTTTCCCCAATATCTTCATTATTTCCAAATCATGTTTACATTTAAATTAAAATTGATTTTTAAAAAATTTAAAATTTATTAAAAATCATTAAATTAACTATTACATAGGAATATAATATTAAATATTTCAATACTTTTCAGTAAAAATATCAATAATTTTATTTTATTTTTTAATTCATTGTTGTTATTATTTTTCCAGTATTTATTTTTCCAATTGAATAATTCCGATTCTTAACATTCAAGCCACGTTTCTTAGACAAATGTCAACCCATCCTCTTGTTTGCGACATGTTCTTCAGGAACGTTCGATGTGGACTTCTTTCTTTTCTCATCCCTCGCTGTCTTACAATTAGAGAGCACGTCGTAAAGGATGACAGTAAAAAAAATCTATCTATCTATCTATCTTTCCCCTTTTATCTATGAACAGGGCAGATTTTAGCGTCAATGTTCTCACGTCATCAGCAGCCAACGCCTTTTAGATATCGAGGCTTCGACACCGTCAATTCAGCCCCCGTGGGAGGCGAACTCCAAAGTTCTTGCTTTCTTTACGAATGACCCCAACTCCTCCACTCACACCCAAAACGACTCTTTCGGTTGATTTTATTTGGAAGGACGAATATCGGGTACCCAGACCACGTAGACCAGCTAGCGTTAAAACTTTAATCCGGCCCTGCGGCCCCTCGGGTCCCAGACTGCGTCTACGCTGTCGCCGACTATTGTTTTTCTTCGACACATTTGGGGCCGAGTCGATCGTCCAAATAATCGCCATTTTTATTTTTCATGCCAATATATTAATAATTGAATAAAAAGAAAAATTGATCATCCCTATATATATATATATATATATAAGTATTACTATTTATAAATGGCAATATTTTTATTCAATATTGAACCAAACGGGTTTAGGGTGGGGGCCATCTTTATTTTCAATTTATTTTAACACTATCAAATTTAATGGAAATTAAATGAAAATTGATTCTTAAATAAAAACTAAATAATCAATAAAATTTAATATTTATTCCACTTAATCAATATTTTATGAAACAATTAAAGACTTATATATATCAAAATCATATAATATATATGAAATAATCAATTAGTATATTATTTACTTTTGTAATTATGAATTGAAAACAATAACACTGTTTTCCAACATTCTATCTATCTATCTCTGTGGCTGCGTTACTCGAAAGTCGCAGCAACCACATTTCTCCAAGTTTCCTTGAGCCACAACCATCCAACTCCTACCCTGTCCCATCTTTCTCACGTCCCTTCCTACATTGTCCACCCACCAGGGCCTTAGTCTTCCAATCGGACTTATCCCAATTGGTGATTTGTGATTTTACACATCATTTTAATTAATTATTATTCCCTTAAAATATAATTTCTTACAAAATATTTTTTTACCCTATTTGTAGTTTAATATTATAATTTTTAAATTTCCCTTACTGCATCCATCCAACACAGTACTTTCAAGTACTCTCAAGTTACCTTCAAGTTTTCTAGTTCTTATTATACATTGTATATGTTATAGGATTGTTATTTATATGAATCTTTGATAGAGAGTAATAGGAATTACTAGCATAATTTAGATTTTTTTTTTGTTAATGATAATTATTCTATAATTTTTATAATTTAACGTATCTTCACTTAACTGTTCATCAAGATAAAATAAAAATGAAATATTGATATACCTTCTATTCAAGTGGTTGTTGTCAATTTGGTTTGATCACTTTGAGTTGAAAACTTGACTGGTTCCCATGAAAGCCTATTACGTGACTTTATGATGTCACAGGAGAAGGAGGTGGCGAAACAGTAGGGGATACTACTAGGAGTTTAATATTACTAACAGCCATCAAGTTTTAAAATTTACGTTCTCGGATTATTATAATGGCTTTTCAAACAAACTTTTTTATTATTTGCCAACTGACTAGAAGTCGTGTGTTGGCTCATCAACAAATTGTTAATGTTTCACTAGATTATGGATATTAAACACGAGTAACATCTTGTTATGTCGTCATATTTCAATTTGCTATCATCTTCTAAGGAGAAGTTTGGTCGTCTTGCATTTTTAAAATTGGCTTTGCAATAAAAACGAAAAAGCTTTGATGAAATAAACGAACAATATCATTAAACAAAGAGTCAATAGACAACATACAACATAGAAGAGAATGGATATACAATTAATATTCATCGAATGGTTTTAAATTATTTACTGAAAATAAACGAAAAATATATATATATATTAAATTCTCAATAATTCCATCAACAATATTTTACAATTTATAAAATAAGTAATTAAATTTGATAATTCAATTTGTAAAGTGGATTAGGAATGTAGCTGTAAAAGATAGATTCTACGAATGGAATATATATGTAAGGTATTTTTTAAAATTAATTATTACTGCATATTCTGACTAAATTTTAATTATTTTTTTTTTATTTTTAAGTTTGGTTATAAGAAAAAATACATTTATTGGAATCAGAAATGATTGTAATGCTTAATTGAAAATGAATTTATATATTCCTATTAGGTTATTGTAATTTTTTTGTAATGTTATTATAAAATCTAGTAATTAATATACGTAATAAAATTTAGGATCTAAAAAAATATTTAAATATCACTGATATAGGTATATATATACAATAATCAAAATTGTTACCATAATATAATAAAAATTTAAATATTTCTTTTTAATTCTAAAAAATTCAAAAAGATTTAAATCTTTTATCAATTTCTATGTATTTTTTTTACTATATTTAACAGAAATAATAATAATAATAATATTATTGATGATTGTTTATATTATTCAAAATACAAATTAAAGATAGATCAGAGTTTTTATTGTAGATTAAAACAAATAGCTACTAAAATACATTTTTATATTACTAAATTTAAATGAATCATTCTTCAAATTAATTTTAACAAATGACAAATAGTTATACATCTATAATACTATTTAATTATTGATTAAATGACAATCACTCAACTATAACATCCATAACATAAGGTGGGTGAGAATTCTCCATCTATCTCTATACCAGGGGCGGCTAACCCGTGGCCCGCGGGCCGCATGCGGCCCGCGAGATTCATCGCACTTTTATATTCTGCGCCCTCATGAAACAAATATCGCACTAGTGAAATAAATATGATTTCATTTTTTTTATTTCATTGTTTATTTTTTTTATTTTTAGTATTATATATTTTTTACAATGTGCATTCAGTATCATTATTATTATTATATTATATATGTTTATATGTAAAAATAATAGTAAACATAATAAAAATTCATTATTTTTCAATTTGTCACACCAAACAATATCTATAATGGGTCTAAATCTAATAAGGTTATGTATAATTTTATATGCGGCCCGCGAAGTTATGATGCATTTCCAAAGTGGCCCCCAAGATCGTTTGGGTTCGCCACCTCTGCTCTATACAGTACTCTTACAATTATTTGCGTTCCAACTTGAAGGTGAATTCAAACTCATTGAAAAATCAAATAGGACATCTGTTGAATATACACTCAGCAAATATTCACATTAAGAAATATTTTAGCATATATGCAAAAAGATTTTACTTATTGTGTACTGTTTCAATTTATCATAGTTTCAACAGAGTCAAAGTTACTGTTGTTCGGGTTATTTACATAAATTAGAATATAAAAAAAATGAACCCTTGAAATTCTATGTACATTCTATTCACTATTTTGTTTGAACAAGAAATAAATATTTATTATCTATTATATTAGAATAAGAAGATTTTATTTAAAGTTCAAGTTTCTTGAATAAATGAATATTATACTTGTCAAAGCTTCTATAATAAGGAATTTTTATTTATTTAACAGTTTAATATTCTTAATTTTATAGTAATACTATTATTTCAAAACATAAAAATATAATCTCAAAATCAGGTTACTTGTTCATTATTGATGATAATAGAATTAATTTTTTCTTACAAATCAATTTGTTTAGAAGAATTCGATGTATTATATATCGTTTACGGGTAGTATTTGGCTTAACAGGAGAGATATAAATAATTTTTAACCACCATATTACTGCAATGATATTTAAAAATATTTTTTTAAAATCTCGATAAATCATTCACAGCCACCGTATTCGTCTGATTTAGTACCAATCCGTTTTTTTTTTTTTTTATTTATTTATAGAAATAACTCGTTTGAGGTAGCTCGATATTTTCTCTAACTCTATTTTAAAATTTTATCAATTATAATAAGATTTTATTTTTTTATTTAATTATTAACTATTGCTAATCTCTGAAATCTTTCAAAGAAATAATCTATTATATTCTTTTAATTAAAATTAGGTTCATTTTACTGTATAATTTTGCAATTATAGATTATTAGTTCATTGTGTTCAGTTGAGAGATCTCTACTCTAGTTTAGACTTAATAAATAATGTTTCCATGAGGGTACCTTTCACTGAATATAATGAATTGATTAAAGTCACCCAATTGCAAAATCGAACCCCCGCACGTTGCCCTCGTCCGTTTCCTCATCCGTATGATAACAGAAATAATCAATATTATATAGAAAATCAGAGAGAAGAGAGAAAGAGAAAGCGAGTGTATATAAACGCTCATTAATTTTTAATAGTTTTCATTAAATGTGAATAATGTGAAGGAAATTAAAAATATAAAAGGATCTTAATTTCTTGGAGTGGCGGGAGTGAGAAAGTATGATAAATTATTTACAATCTCATATGACAGGACTTAAACGACAGTTCATTTATATGAAATATTATATGTAAACAAAAAAAAATATCAATATAAATAATTTAATTAATATTAATTTATACAAAGACTATCAACTTCATATTTATATCTTAAATTTCAATAAGATATTCTCTTTATATAGAAGAAATTTTCAATTATTAACTTGTCTTTTATTTAAAATACTACTTTATATATTAAATATTACTTGGCGGGGAATAATAATTCATAACTTAAACAGTATCAAAATACATAACTAAATTTATAAAAAAAAAACGAAATAAAAATTCATAAAAACATGATTAATTTTGAAATATTTTAAAAGAAAATTATTTTTTTATATTAACCTTCAATTTATTAATAAGTATTGAATTAATAAACATTGAAATTTTAAAAAACAAATTTTAATTTTAACTATTTATTTTTACTTTCCCGCATACTTCGTATAAGGGAAGTATTGGAATATCGTCAAAAATTTCGACTTCGAGATTTCGTTAGATCTTGACGTTTTAGACCTCCCTGAGTCGGAAAATACCATTTTTCGAATTATGTATGAGTGTGTATATGTATGGATGTATGGATGTATGTAATGTTTGTCAGTGAGCGAATTTACTCAGAAACTAATCAAGCTAGGACTTCGAAATTTAGTACACCGATATTATTCACAGTTTGTAGATTTCTATCAAAATTTCGTCAAAATCGGTTAACCGGAAGTGGTACTTTACCTACACTGGTTGCGTTTACCTTTCATGTAAAGTACCAGTTGGCTTCGAGATATTTGCTTCCTATTTTGTATATAGATTTAAAAATATGAAAAAAATTCAGATACCAAATTTCATCATGATCTGACTACCGGAAGTGACATTTACCTATACAAGTAGCGTTAGGTGTAAATTATAAATAGATATAATAGTGTTAAACCATTTTACTTTATAATTTAAATTAATTAGTTTGTTTATTTTTATTGTTGTTAATTATTTATATTTTATTGTTCTCAAGATAATGGTTAAAAATAACTTGTTTCTTATTAATAAAATTAGTTATTTTTCTTAAAATGTGATTGTAAATTTTTTAAAATATTCCCCCTTTCTTTACATATGACGTTTGAGTTCTTTTTGTTTAAACGTCTAATTTAAAAAAATATTTTTTTTTTCTAATTAACTAATTACTAAAAATTTATCTTATTTCTTATTTATAAAGTTTAATGAATTATTATTTAATCCTCTATATTTAAAGATTTTTGTGAGTCTATTCTAATTGAAACCTTTCCAATTTTTTATTTTTTTGCTAATTATAAATGTAATAGCTATTCAAATGTATTACAAATAACATGTATTTTAATTTAAGTGATTTTATATAAGTTCAATTACCTTTGTTAACAAAGACCTTCTTCATTTCTTAATTTAGAAAGATTTAAATGTTTATTTTTTTTTTATAATGAAATTTAATCTCTAGTAATATTAGACTTGTAAAATATATTAACAGATATGTATTTTGATTTACCAATTATTCAAATTCAAATACGAGTTTCCAATGAAACTATGTATATATTTTAAAAATTCGTTAAAATACATTGTTCCCGTAAAATGACCAATTAGTGTGTCTGTGTAAATGTGAACAGCGTAGCTCTCAAATGTACAGGGGTTGGACAAAAATATGGAAACACCTTTAAAAAAACATGTTTCTTTGCTTAAGCACGGCCAGCAATTCCCTGTTTATGAAGCTCCCTTCTAATTGTTTTGGTATTCACAGGGTTCGGTAACACAACCTTCATTTCGGCAGTAACTTTTGCAGCTGTGGTCTTCTTATTTTTCGTCACAATTGCCCTTAATGATCGTCTGTCGCGATCACTCAGGACACACTTTCCGCGCTGTGATTTAGCAGATGATGTTTTTCCGCTTTTCAAATATGCGGAATAAATCTTCGATACTGTACCTCTTGATACACTAAACACCTCGGCTACCTTGCTTACGGAAGCACCTACCATACGTGCTCCAACAATTTGCCCATGTTCGAAGTCTGTTAACTCTGACATAATGCAATGACAACCTCACTTAACAATGCTCCGACAACAACTGAACTGTTTAGCACATTTAAGAAGTTGTATAGGTGGCGTCAGTAGTCAAAAGCGCCAGCGGCACCTACATATTTCATTAAAATCATTCTTTCTTTTCAAACATGCATTTCACAAGGTGTTTCCATATTTTTGTCCAACCCCTGTATATACATATCTAAAATATTCTCATTTGTTGTTAAAATCGAAAGTACCACATTACATCATTGAATTTACACATTTTTGGCACTTTCTTAAAAAAGACTCTAAGAATTTTGATTAAACTTGTTTAATAAAAATCTATTGAAAATATGTAAAAAAAAAATCAAGTTATTTTTGATCACTTTAAAAACACTTAAATGGCGATTCTTTATTTTCTAATGTACCTTCTATATATTTATTTTAGATAATTAACAATTTCACCTTGTAAGATGGATAAATATAAACTAAATATAAACCCCATCAGAAAAAAATTGCAAAAAAGTAAAAATGTTAAAAATAGGATATTAAAGGGAAATTATGTGATATATAAGATTTTTTTTATTTAAACTTCCTATGCAATAATTCATGTTTATTTTACTTTAATGTAATCTTGTTATTTATATATATATATATATATATATATATCCAATCAGATTTTTCAGATCAAATGGTGATCGATTTTTGGTTAATTATCCTATCTAAATAGAGACAGAAAACATTTTCAAAATGAGTCCGCCCATCTCTTTTTTCTCTCTCGTATATAAACGAATATATTGAAATGGATTTCAGATCCAATAGCATTGCCTATCTAGGGTTGAGGTCGCAATTCTGGAACGAGCACCAGTGAGACTGAAGAGGGTAGTTGTGGAAGGGAATGCTTTTTTACGAGACTTGGTTGATCCAGTCCAGCCATTGTGTGCTCCCTTCCTGCTCTTCTCTTTGATAGATTCTGAAGCGAAAGGGTGGAGGGGGTTAACCCGCAGATACCATCTCTCGCTTATATACTTTTAACACTCGGTACTAGCAAGTATTGGGCAATAACCATTAGACTTATTGTGCCGTTGAAATATACGGCAACCATTTATCCTTTTAAAAGGTTGCCTAGGCGACCAGCAAATTGGAATCCATTGAGGCGGCCTTAAAAAAGAATTATTTCATGTATTTTTAAAATAAAATTTGATCACTGATCGAATTATTAGAGATATTTTTTAATGTATTGTATCGAACAATACCCAACCAGTTTCAATATGCTTCTATTTTTGTTTTATTTTCCTTTTATCAAAAAATAATAATAAAGCGAAATTCATTGATTGATTAATGTATCATATATAATTTTGTGATTTTAATTCATCCATTGAAGGCTCTCGAACGCGTTGATAAGTTATTTTTTTTTTAATTAGGTTTCAGATAGGCCACTAAATATAAAAAATATTTAATTAAATTTTTCATTTCGGAAATAATTATTAAATACAAGGAGAATAACTAGGCTCTTAAATATAAACTAAACTCTTAAACATATCTTTACACATGTAATTCTTAATTTAAGGAATTGAAAGCTTTAGGTATATACAACTAGAAACAATGATATCATAATTGAAATAAAAATTGGGTCTCTTACATTTTTTATATTATTTAATTTATATAATTAATATAATTACCATAGAGATATCTTAAATTAATAAATATTATTAAAAATTATGAAATTAAATATTTTTTAATAATAATATTAAAAAAATTTAAAAAAAAATCAAATTTTTAATATATTACAAATATTCAAAATGTGTGTATTTTAATTTAATATATTGTTAATATATAAACCTAGGCCGTTTTTTTTTTTATTTGACATCCATTTAACATTGTACATCTGCCCGAAAGCAATAATATATGGTATACATGGTAAACAAAAAGCAATTATTAAAGGGAGAGGGTAGGTAAAAGAGAAATAAAGAAGAGGTTAAGGAAAGAGAATCGTTTGAAATGTAGTCGAGGAGGGAAACGAGAATGTGACTGAATTATTAACCTGTAGGTTAAATCTAGTCAAGGCACCATTGCCGGGTCTATTTTGTAATGTCTCTGGTCAAGTCATGTGGTTTGAGTCTTTTGAGTCTTCTCGATTGTCCTTGAGTGTCTAATAGTTGTCGGACTTTGGGATTAGGGTGTTTAAGAGTCTTTCTTTGTAGTGAAGGCTGTAATTTTTAATTTACACATTTCGATCTATTCCGAGGTCTCTAGAATCAGACTGTTAGGGACATACCAAGAAGCACCTACTATTAACCTAAGTATTTTGTTTTAGAACCGCTGAATTTGGCCTTTGATGGATTTGCTAGCGGTCCCTCACATCTGAATTACTTAGGTCCAAATGGATTTCAGGATCATTTTGTAGATCAGAAGTTTATTGTCTATCGTCAGCTGAGATTTTTGTTGGAGCAGCCAGTATAATTTGTTAAGTTTAACTCAAGTTAAACTTAACAAATTAACCAGTTAATAAGGTAAAATTGTAAACTCTCAAAATTACAACTCTAATGAGAAAGTAATTTTTTTTTTCAACATGAAAGTATATTTTTGTAACTCGAACTTAAGTGGTAACTTTTATCCTTTATTTTTTGAAGTTGTACCTCTTTGGTAACCATGGTTACCACTTCTAATTAATAATATAAATAGTCTACATACCACCCTATTTGTTCTTAGACTGAAAATTCTTATTAAAAAACTTTTTCATTAAGAAAATACCTTACTATATATATATATATATATATATATATATATATATATATATAATTTTAATTAAAACGCACAATCTTATCTTCAATCTATTAAGAAAATAATCTATTGAAATTTCTTTTTTTAAATAATGAAAATACACAAAGAACTTGCTTTTTTGGGCTTCTTTAACAAAAATAATAATAAAAAAATATTTTCTCATTAAAAAAAAAAATAATTTTTTAAAGATTAATTTAACTTAACATCATCCTCGTAGGAAGTGGGAGAAATTGTAGAAGGATAGAGGAGTGAAAAGAAAAAAAAGAATGTTTAATTCCCATACTTTTATAATAAAAGAGATCCGAATCTCTAGAAAATTCTAATGATCTTATAAAAGAATGAAGCAAAAAAAAAAAAATACCCAAAGTGAAAAATTGATTGAAGTTTGAATGGAAGGGTTGGGAGTGGATGCGTCCCTAACAACTCGCTATTAACAATAAAAGAGGGGCTCACTTTTCAAATCACCCCTCCTTCACTTAATAGCACTGATAAAAATTGATCAATAAGACTATCAACCTGGTTCATCAGCTGTTCTTTTTAAAATTATCAAATTAATTGATCTTATTGTTATACTAACCAATTCTACTCATTATAGATAACAGTTTTTTTTCATAAAAAAATATTTTTTTTTTCTTTATTAATTTATTTATCAAACGAAAAATAAATTATTTATGGTCAATAAATATTTCCATAATATTAATTTACCAAACAGTAAATATATTTACATTAGGTTATGGGGCCTGATTTCAAACTTTTTATTTTTTTAATGATTAACTTTTAAAAAATAATAAAAAAACAACCTTCTTTTCTAATAAATGTTTTTTTTTTAAATTTGGTAAGCTTTTAAGAAAGTATATCTAATATTTTTAACTTCATAAATTAATTAAAAGGGAGAATTTCTAAAACTTGAATGGATTTAATTTTTTGTATATTTGTGAGTCCTAAAAATTATTTTGTTCTATTTGTTTTTTAAATTATTAGAATTAAAATAAATTAGTGAAAATATTCATATTAAATTTAAATTAAATTTAAAATTATTCAAATAATACCTTTAGGGTTGTTGAGGGATTACCAGGGTCTCACTTAGGGTTGCCAACTCTATAAAGTTTCAAATAAGTTGACCTGTGGCCAGGTCCGAACCGACCGACGGTTTGAAGTAAATTAATTAGCAGCTACAGAAACAATTTCAAATAATTTTAATATATCTATTAATGTAATAAAAAACAGATAGGCATACATAAATAATAAATATAAACATTTTTAATTTTATTTTATTTATAATATATATGCAAGACCAGGCTGAGACGTCATGAATGGCTGGATGACGTCATATAATTTTAAATCAAGAAAAAACTAATAAATATGATTTTCCCGAGGATAAAACTAATACAAAGTGCATGATTCGTGATGATATATAAAAAAATCTCCTCATGTGAAATTTGGTGTGAAAATAACCCTTCCCTTCCTATCGTCGATCGCTAATACTACCACTTCCGGTTTCCGGATTTGCACCAAAAGTTGATCAATTCATCCCACTGATGCATTAAGTAAATATACCAAATTTCATCAAAATCGGTTGAGCCGTTCAGGCTGTACACATCTATACGGACAGACGGACGGACGGACGGACAGACATCATACTAAAAATACTTTTTACCGACCGACGATAGTAAGGGAGGTATTGTTTCTGTTAAGAAAATGCATGATTCGTCCACATGTGAAATTTGGTGTGAAAACAATACGTCCCTTACTATCGTCGGTCGGTAAAAAGGACAACCTACAGTTCCAAAAATTCTTTAAAAATTAGATACACTTAGGTTTGTCGAGAGTATTTAAAAAAGGACCGTCCTTTCCAAAAAAAAACAGTTGGTAAGCCTAGTCTCACTCATCCATGGTTACTAATATAAAATAAATTTAAATATATTTAATTATATTTTTTTAAAATTAGACATTTTTGTTTGATTAAAAATGTATTTTTTAATATTTATGTTCAGTATATTTTTTTTATCTAACATCTAATATACTATTTTGTGTTTGTTTGTAATTCGCCTTGAATTCGAAAATTCGAAAATTCACGGTGAATCTATTTGATCTGGCTTAATTTAACTCGATTATTTATATTGGACAACAAAAAGGTGCCAACCGAGCTTAGTTGAGCTTAGTTAAACTTCTCCATTTATTAGGAATAAGAAGACGGCAAAACATAGGCCTGACAATGTTTATATAAAAATACAACTCTATTGATGTTGGCGGATGTCCAGCAAAGATGTCGCCCACCCCTTGGACAAACATCACCTCGATGATGATCAAGACTTGAATACATAGGATCAACGAGTTTATTTGAAGAAAAAAAACATTGAACTCAGGAAAAATCAATTAAGACTGAACGGATATTATTTTAAGAGTTATTTTAAATATATCTATGTTTAAATATCCATTGATAATAATATATATACATGTTTTTTTTTTCATAAAATTAAATCAGTTTAAATAATATTATTAATGGATTTAAAATAAAATTAATCCTACTATAAAATATGTTTTTCAACGATATTATTATTATCAACTTAATCAGAATATCAGTTTTTATTTTTGGCTTCATCAAAGCATTGTTTAATTTAATTAAATTTAAATTTAATTAAATTTTCTTTGAAAATATTCTATGTTTCGTTAGGTATTTTTTTGAAAAATGTTTAATTAAATTTTAACTAACTTATTTATCATTATACAATGAATGAAGAAATTTATTCTTTGATAAAAAATTTCAATTCATTTAGAAAGTTGCCTAAATTTATTAATTCTTCATTTTTAATATATAAAAACAATTTATTTAAAAAAATAATTTATAAAAAAAAAATGTTACAAAAATTTCAATTTCAATAATAAAAGTTAATTTCATAATTTTATAGTATCTGGTTTACCGAGCCGCCGCTTAGAACTTTTAAAAAATGATTCATTATGGTCTGTAAATATTATTTTCTGATTATTATAACCGGAAAAAGCTGACACTGTTGAGGTGCTGATGTCGCTGTTGACGCCATTTTATCTTTAATATTATTATTTTTTAAAAAGAAAAAATTAAAAAAGATGATTATTCCCGAGGCTGAAACTAATACAAATCGACTTTTTTAGAAAATTTGTTGATAATTTTAAAAAAATCCTTAGCAGGATAAAATTTCTAAAAAATATACAAATATTTATAATACAAACATACAATTTTTCCTAGTATAATAAGATAAGATTAATGTAATTAAATTAATTTTTGTTCCTAACTATTTCCTTATATTGGTAGGAAAATAATATTTCTTTTTTATTAAATGTGTTGATTAATTCTTCTTTTTTTCCAGGTATGAAAATTTTCTTCAAACTTCCATAACCTTCTTCATTTGTTATATTTTCTTCCAAAGTAAGTAAATACCATATACTTTACAATTAAGTATTTACTGCTAATTAAAATATTAAATTTAAAGAATGTCCAATATTGATATTCGTAGATCAATAATTAATATATATTTTTTATATATTATTTTATAGATATATAAATATTTCCTAATACAAATCGTTCTTAAATAATACCAATTAACTTATCATTATTTATTAAATTCATCTCACCTGCAATTTGATACAATTTTAAGTATTTTAAATAGTATGGAACAAAACTATTTAATAATTTTTTATATTTACTTAAAATTTTATAGATTTAAGAACATTCAATATATAAAATTAATAAACAATTTAATAATAATATGAAAAAATAGAGATAAGAATTTACTCATAAAACACGGACGGCTAAATATATTTAATATAAACCCAAATATACCAGATTGTTTGTGATTTATTAAAAAAAAAATCATGCATTATATATTTCTTGTTATTATTTATTTCTCTCTTAAATTAATAATGAATCCCAGCATGTTTTGAACATTTACTTTCTCATAATCTATTTTAATTAATTCGCCCGTATATTTATCTTTGCAAGTTCCATTCATATTATCTGATGGTAAATAATATTATAATTAAATCTGATTTTCCAATTTATACTGTACACAATGATAAACCAACGCAATCAGCCTTCAGAACAAAAAATTATTTCAATATTTATTTTAGACTTTTTAATTTATTATAAATCTCCAGCCCCCATTCACGGAATATATAATTAATAATGTATTCATCAATAGATAATCAGTTAAAATTTGAAATAAAAATATTAGATTTATTTATTTCTAGCGAAGCATAAATCTTGTTTAAATTATTGAAAATTAATATAAAATATAATATAATGGAAAAAAATTGACCCTGACTTACACAGTAGATGATTTAAATGTTTCCCAAAATCGAACTCTTAATTGTTATACAACTTTCTTCGGCGCTTCACACTTAGACGGGAGCTCCGCCCCCTGTACCCCCGAGTGGTACATAGTATTTGGTTGAAAGTCTGTATGTAAAAGGTTTTCATCCATTTTGTTTCAATCAGTATATAACATAAAACATTCATTTCTTTATGTATTCTTATTTAAAATATATTTTAATTTAATCAGCAAAATATATATATTATTATTGTATAGTTATATTTATCTATCTATGTGGCTCAATGATACTCGAAAGTTCTTGGCCGCAACAACTACATTTCACGCCCTTGTCCCATCTCTCTTACGTCCCTTCCTACGTGTCCTTGGTCTTCCAAACGGTATCCTCACCAATATCGTTTTTGTCTCCCATTTCAAGACAAATTTTAAGATCAAAATTTGAAAAAGTTTATCCGGATCTATTGAGTCATACGTAGATTTTACTAAAGTCTACAAATAATTAGTGGACAGAAATATTGAATTCGCGTTTTTTTTCAAATATCTGTCATAATGAAAATATCTTAATTAATGTTGTGATCCATTTGGCCTGAACCCGCAATGATATCTCTTAATATTTCGCCTATGGTTCGTAAGTATTGTATATGTTATAATAGAGAAATATATTATAATATTTCTTGATAATTTCATTTTGATATTTTATTTTCAATGCTTGATTTTTATTGAATATTTTTAATTATAATGAAATTTGAGAAAATCTTAAGTTAGAGAGATTTGAGACAATTTATAAAAATAAAATTAACACAATTAACGTTATAAAAATATAGATAAACTAACAATATATACATTCATTAGTAGTATTAATTTAAATTAATTGATTTATTTGTTTTTTTATTTTTAAGTTCATTTATTAATTTTTTTAGATCATAGTTAATTTCCTCCCTTAAAAGAAACTTTCCTAATTCTGTGGCGCTAGGAGATTTCAAAATTATTAGTTCCAACATGAAGATTTCGCTTACAGCATGTGTGGCCAAACTTTTAGCTTTTAGGGGCTACTTTTTGAATAAAATATAGTCTGCGGTCGACTATGGATATGGGCAAATATTTTTAAAATTCTAGAAGATAATTAAAGAAGACATTATATATGAAAGATATGTTAGTTTTAATTAATATAATAATATAATATTAATAAAAAAAAATTGTAAATGGAAGGGTTGTTATTTTTCATTTAAATTTATAACTTCAATTAAAATAAATACTTCATTTTGGAATGGATATGAGAGGAGGGGGAGGTCGAGGCGAAATTTGGGTAGAGTAGAGTAATCTAGGACTAAACGGTGTTTTGAGAAAGGGAAGCCCTTGGATAATAAGTATATAAATTATCGGGTTAAGAAAAATATAAATATATGGTATATAAAAGATGTAATAACATATTGGATGATTATGATCTAAAATTATTTTTTAATAAATTTAAAAATAATATCCCGGGTAGCGAGTAGATTCTTTTCTATTAAATTAATGGATATACGAATTCACATATTTCTGTAGGAATATTTCACAACACAAATAGTAAAAAATCATAAATATATATTATAAATCATAAGTATATAATACCTATAATATAATATTTACATAGTCAAATCATCAATGTTCAAAAACCACTTCATTATTGTCTAATTAAAATAAAATTCTACAAATATTAACAAATCAATATCTTATAATGCAGGTGTGGCCAAACTTTTAGCTTTTAGGGGCTACTTTTTGAATAAAATGTAGTCTGCGGTCGACTATGGATATGGGAAAATAATTTTAAAATTTTAGAAGATAATTAAAGAATTCATTATATCGCCGATTTAGATATATGAAAGATATGTTAGTTTTAATTATTATAATAATATTAATAAAAAGAAAAATTGTAAATGGAAGGGCTGTTATTTTTCATTTAAATTTATAACTTCAATTAAAAAAAATACTTCATTTTGGAATGGATATGAGAGGAGGGGGAGGTAGAGGCGAAATTTGGGTAGAGTAGAGTAGTCTAGGACTAAACGTGTATTGAGAAAGGGAAGCCCTTGGATAATAAGTATATAAATTATCGGGATAAGAAAAATATATAATAAAATATATGGTATATAAAAGATGTAATAACATATAGGATGATTATGATCTAAAATTATCTTTTAATAAATTTAAAAATAATATCCCGGGTAGCGAGTAGATTCTTTTCTATAACCCCAGTAGAAAAGAATTCTATTTCAGGGATTGGCCTCCCTGCCCTCACGTGAGCTCATGATTTCTTCTAAATCCCTCTTCTACCTGGAGGAATCATGTCCTTTACCCATTGACGCCTTTCCATCCATTCCCTTACTCTTACTCTCCCCCCCCCCCTGATCATGCAAAAAATCAAATTTATTTGGATGAAGGAGAATACCTAGCATAGCTTCATTAAAAAGAAAAAAAATTGAAATCTTGTCTCTTATAGGAGACTCTTTAGAGTCTCCTATATATATTTGAATTACCCCCCGAAGGGGGGTAATTCAAATATATCTAGATCACGTCAATTCTCAGACTAGCAAAACCCGTTATATTCACGAGTGAGACATGTCTTATATGCCTCTGAGAGGACCCACCTCTCCTACGCTTCATATTAGTAAAAACTTGGAACTCATATTTATAGAACGCTTTGGAGAATTAGAAAAAACCAATCAAATCAATGTTTTTCATTTTATTAAAATTTTTGACTAAATCTTGTAAATTGTGACCAAGACCAATCCATTGAGCATAATTTTAGCCAGATTCTAAATAAAATTGATTTTTTGTATCATTAAATGGAAATTTTTAATTAATTTTAATATTGGTTTATTTTTACAGTTCAACAAAAATCTTGCCTCATAACAACAGATAAAACCTATACGAATCGATTCATCATGAAATGTAGATTAATTTTCACTACTATTATATAATTTTACGGTGCTTCGTTGATTAAATATTAATTATTGAATTTTGACAGATTGAAAAGATTTGCCGCCATGTTGACCCCCTCCGCCACCTCTTCTCACCTCACCTCCCCCCACCCATCCTCCCTCCTGGCCTGGCTGCCGGTGAGTTTCGAGTGCTTCAGTTCGCATTCCCTTTCCAGTCGAAGACGTTTACCGGCGTCACCACCGAAATCATCCCTCGATCAAGAATTAATTGTAAATTTATTTATTCCTATTAATTTAAATGAAGTTTAATAAATTTTAGATAAGATTCAAATAAAAATTTAATTTTATAATATATAGATTTTTAACTTTTTACTGAATATTAATTATATATATTTAATAAATTTCGCCCCACCTCCAATGCTTTGCTTCTCGGTGACCTTGAAGGGGACAGCATATCAATGCTACATTGCTTACCACCAATGGATGAGATTCAACTGCCTTTGACTTTATTTTCAAAATAAATTATATTATTTCCCCTTCGTTAAATGAAATTATATACAAATTAATTATACTACGTATTATACGACAAATAAATTAATACGAATTATATTAATAAATCGATTTAACCAACTTTTCCATACTAATCATTCCTTCTTTTTTGTATTTTAACATTGAAACATTTTTCCTGCTATTCTATTCTATTTTCAAATTTTATATTCAAAAATAAATAACTTAAAATAACATAAAAATTACTTGAAAAGGAAGGAAATAATTTTATTGTTTTTATATATGAAGCAATAAGAAAAAATTGAATAAGTTTCTCATGAAATGTAAAATTAATTTTTAATAAATTTAAAAATAATATCCTGGGTAACGGGTAGATTCTTTTCTATTATCCCAGTAGAAAAGAATTATATTTCAGAGATTGGCGTTCCTGCCCTCACATGAGCTCATGATTTTTTCTGCCTTCCCTCTCCCATGGAAAAATCATGTACTTTACCTTTTAACTTTTCCAACTTTGGCTTCGTAGGCTACTTTTAAAGCCTTTGCGGTCGACCGGTCGACCTTTTTGGCCACCCCTGGCTTACAGTTTCTGTCATGTCTGACCTCCATCCAACACTTATTTTCTCTCATATTTCTTGCTTCTCTTAATCACGTGATCTATATATTTAATTTTTTTTGATTCATTATAATAAAATTTAAACAAATAAAAATTTTTACTTTGTTAATTTATATAAATTTCAATTTAAACTGATTGTGAGTCATACGCTTTGCCAAGACTGAATAATTTGTGTACAGAAATATTGAATGTTCTTAGTGAGATTTGATATAATGTTGTTGGAAAATAAAAAAATAAAAAAATCCAAATATGACTTACTTTCTGTTTAATGAGTGCACTTGAGAATGTTATTCCTTTATTGAAATAGGATAATACATATTACTATTTCTGTATATTCTATCATAGTAAATACATTTTCTTGAATAGATAGAAATTCTTTAACACAACACAGTAACATAAAAAAAAGAATTTAAAAAATCAAAAGAATTTTCTAAATCAATGAATTTTGTTTGAATGAAGTTTTTGACTAAACAAAATGCCAACATGATTCTAATTATTTGACTTATTATTTTCTTTTTATCTTGTTTTATTTTTTACAAACCCCTAATATGGATTTTAATATTCTAGTTCAGTATTAATATTTTTTTCGCTCTAGGCACCCCCTATAGCTTCTAAGTATTTATTAAAATTAATGAACGATAATTGTGCAATCTTGTAATATAAATTCCTTCTTCTATACAAAGGAGGTTAAGATAAAAGAAACGTAAATTTAACTCTTCTCATCTGAATTTTCATTTGGGTATGAAATATAGCGTGATTATTTTAAACCCCCGCATCCAGATATTCTATACATAGACTCTCGCTTATTCATACGGAAAAAAATTTAATAAATGGCAGAAATAAAACGGACGAATTCTGAAAAAAAAAGAATTGAATTAAATGAAAGAAATGATAAAGATGTAAAAAGAGATGAAATCATCGTTTATTATAAATTAGAATGATATGAAAGAATTATTATACAAAGCAAAAAAAAGTAATGAATACTGGTTCAGTATTAAATAAATATTTTGATTTCGACACATCACACATGTATTCAGATATTTTGTTTTACAACATTTTCAATTATATTTTATAAATGAGCAAAATTTTATATTCAATTGGATAATTCTATTAACAAAATCGGAATTTGAAATTTAGGTTTATCAAAATTATTATTTTTTCATAAAATTCCTAAGTGTGACATCAGGATAATGATTGACCCATATAGTTCCACAACCACCGTATTTCCCTGATTTAGCACCATATGAGTTCTTTCTGAAGAACGTATTAAAGGTCATCCTTTCAGAATTTTTGGAGGATTAGAACATCAGTGCTGAAAGTACTTTGAAAGCATTAAATTTAAGGAAAATTAAATATTTTTTTTTCTTTTCATCGTTTTTTTAAATTTATTTGTTAAAATTAGTATATGAATATAATGTATAGAGTTACAACTAAAAATACACGACCATAAATTTTCCAACTACCGATGAATAGCTTCCTGAATCTATCTAATAATTAATTATAATTATCTTATTTTACTTCAAGTATATGATATTTGTTGAGGAAAATGACATACTATACAACAATACAATAGAGTAAAGTTCTTTTTTAACTCATATTTTTTCTTTAATAACATACATAATCAATTCGTACCTTCGTTATATATATCATTAATAATTTATCTAGTACATTTTACATTTTAATGAAGTATTTTTAGTATTTAATTCAAAAGCTACTTGAGAGAGTTAAGGTATAATTTATAACATACAATAGTTACTATTATAATATTCAAACAAAAGAGAAAAGGAAGTGTACGCTGCTAGGTCAAAAGGGTGAATCTCCAATTAGTGTTTATATTTATAATATACATGTTATAATACGCTTTTTATGTACAGTTTGAAATATAATACATATAATAAACATTTAAATGAAGATAATACAGTATATTATTAAAGTTATATTTTTTTTTTAATTTTATATATTTTTGTTAAATAATATATTTAGTTAACAACATATAATTGAAAATCCATTTTCAATTCTATGAACAAAAAAAAAGTTTAATTTTTTTACATAAAAGCAAAATTAAAATTTTTAATCACCTCTCCTACCAATATTATAAACAGGTACCAACGTATTTCCAATCAACGAAATATTTCTGTTAAAAATTTTTAATAAAGATTCCAAAAGCATTTTTATTAAAAGACCACATTATTTGTATAAAATTATTTATTAAATTAAAATAATTGTACAACGTTTCAACTGCTTATTCTGCAGTCGTTTTCAAGTAACCGTACGCTTGCTCCGATTCAAGCGGACTGATGCATGTCGGGACACGTCACCTCTTATATAGGCAGTGATATTGGCGCCAATTTTTGGCTCCAATTTTTACCGCCAATTCTTAATCTCAACATGAAGTCAGCAGCAATTGTCAAAGCAAGCGTTTACAATCAAGAAGTGTGATAGTGCATTATGTCTCTAAAATGAAGATACTAAATTATTTCCATAATCAAGATATATACACAAATACACATTAGATTAATTATATTTAATTTAATCTGACAAATTTTACTCATCCAACACTATGTTCCACATCTTATTAAGTCTATATCCATCCTCTTTGTTAATATTATTGGGATGATTATCAATTTCTATAGATTCTTTTATTTTTCTTTTCCACCAATTATTTTCAATATGAAGTGTTTCTACATTATCTAAATTTATTTTATGTCCTGTTGTTAAGGCATGTTCTGCAATTGCTGATTGATTTGGATGTTTCAATCTAATGGCTCTCTCATGTTCAGACAGTCTTGTAGAAATCTTTCTACTTGTTTCACCAATGTATACTTTTTTGCATTCACAAGTTACCTTATAAACTCCATTATTTTCGTTTTTAATTTTGTCTTTTATATTTGAGGTGAGAGAAGACATTTGTTTATGAGGTTTATATGTTACTCTGATGTTGTGTTTCCTCAATTTTGACGCTATTTTTTCTGTTGTTCCTTTTATATAAGGTAATGTTATTTGTGATCTGTATATTGGTTTTTCATTTTCATTTTTGATTTCTGTCTTTTTTGTTTTACTGAATTTCCTAATTTCATATTCCGAGAAGCCATTGTTTATGAAAGCTTCCTTCAATCGTTGTTTTTCTTTTTTAATGTTTTCATTTGAGCATATCTCTTCGGCTCTTTTGTGCAGTGTTTTTATCACTCCATATTTTTGTGATGGATGGTGGTGGGAATCTGCGTGGATATATCTGTTGGTGTGAGTTGTTTTCCTGAAAATATCAAACCTTAATCTATTCTGTTTCTTTTTAATTAATACATCAAGAAACGGTAACTCTTCATTTATTTCCCATTCAACGCTTAGTTTTATATTTTTATGTAAATTATTTGCTGCTTCTACAAATTTAACTAAAGAATCCTTACCATGAGGCCAAATCATCAAAATATCATCCACATATCTAAGAAATATAAGATAAGATTCTTAGATATGTGGATGATATTTTGATGATTTGGCCTCATGGTAAGGATTCTTTAGTTAAATTTGTAGAAGCAGCAAATAATTTACATAAAAATATAAAACTAAGCGTTGAATGGGAAATAAATGAAGAGTTACCGTTTCTTGATGTATTAATTAAAAAGAAACAGAATAGATTAAGGTTTGATATTTTCAGGAAAACAACTCACACCAACAGATATATCCACGCAGATTCCCACCACCATCCATCACAAAAATATGGAGTGATAAAAACACTGCACAAAAGAGCCGAAGAGATATGCTCAAATGAAAACATTAAAAAAGAAAAACAACGATTGAAGGAAGCTTTCATAAACAATGGCTTCTCGGAATATGAAATTAGGAAATTCAGTAAAACAAAAAAGACAGAAATCAAAAATGAAAATGAAAAACCAATATACAGATCACAAATAACATTACCTTATATAAAAGGAACAACAGAAAAAATAGCGTCAAAATTGAGGAAACACAACATCAGAGTAACATATAAACCTCATAAACAAATGTCTTCTCTCACCTCAAATATAAAAGACAAAATTAAAAACGAAAATAATGGAGTTTATAAGGTAACTTGTGAATGCAAAAAAGTATACATTGGTGAAACAAGTAGAAAGATTTCTACAAGACTGTCTGAACATGAGAGAGCCATTAGATTGAAACATCCAAATCAATCAGCAATTGCAGAACATGCCTTAACAACAGGACATAAAATAAATTTAGATAATGTAGAAACACTTCATATTGAAAATAATTGGTGGAAAAGAAAAATAAAAGAATCTATAGAAATTGATAATCATCCCAATAATATTAACAAAGAGGATGGATATAGACTTAATAAGATGTGGAACATAGTGTTGGATGAGTAAAATTTGTCAGATTAAATTAAATATAATTAATCTAATGTGTATTTGTGTATATATCTTGATTATGGAAATAATTTAGTATCTTCATTTTAGAGACATAATGCACTATCACACTTCTTGATTGTAAACGCTTGCTTTGACAATTGCTGCTGACTTCATGTTGAGATTAAGAATTGGCGGTAAAAATTGGAGCCAAAAATTGGCGCCAATATCACTGCCTATATAAGAGGTGACGTGTCCCGACATGCATCAGTCCGCTTGAATCGGAGCAAGCGTACGGTTACTTGAAAACGACTGCAGAATAAGCAGTTGAAACGTTGTACAATTATTTTAATTTAATAAATAATTTTATACAAATAATGTGGTCTTTTAATAAAAATTCTCTTAATAATTATCAAAATAACCACAAAAGCTTTAATAAATACATTCCAAAAGCAAACCGTCAATTTTTATTCCTACTTTAATCAACTTAAAATATTAATCTTATATTTTGGCCATATTATTTATTTTCTGTCAATAAGGGTAAATCGATATATTTCCAAGGAGAACTTTTACTTATACTTTTTAAAATGCCATAATTGTAATCTAATTCTTATAAAAGAATCTAGCAATTTTGATCAAAAACTATTCCCATCGAGACTCTTCGGGCAGAGGCGGATTAAACGCCGGGCGGACCGGGCGGTCGCCCGGGGTCCACCAGCCCGAGGGGCCCACCGAAACCTAAATAAAAATATTTCCTTAAAAAAAATTTCAAAAAAACTGTTGAGTTTATGGATAATCGGAGTTTAAATAAAACAAGTTATTCTTGATACAGATCTTTATTGAACAACACATATTTATTCGGTCGTGTTTGAACCCCGACTATCTTAAGAAAAAATAATCAATTTTGGGTCTCGGCGACCACAGTAAAAATTATGTATTTTTCACATAAGTACTATATATGTAAGTATAAAACAGCCTAAATTATAATATAAACAAAATTTGTCTTTTAATTATAATTGTAAATAACAGAGGGCCCATTTCAATTTTACCGCCCGGGGCCCCCAATTAACTTAATCCGTCACTGCCTATATAGTCAACTATTAAACTACTAAACAAATAAAAGAAATTAAAATGTTTTTAGAAGTATTTAATTTTTTGAAAATCTTATTTTTGAGGAGAACCAGGACAACGAAATATTTCTTGTGATCGAATTTGAATTTAATTAAAGGAATCGGTGTGACTTTGTGGTAACTTTCATTCTTTATACGGATTTTAAGTGCTTAATCTGATTGATTTTTATGTATTTTTAAAAATTAGATACGTATATTTAAATGGATTAAAATTATTATATTATATGTATAAATATTGATATTTATATGTATAGCTTGAATTTTATTGGGACATTTATTCTGATATTTTTCATTTTAATCAACTTAATCCGCCACTGTCTTCGGGCATTTGTATATCGTGATTTCCTAGCTCAGGGGGTTCAAAAATGTGTAAATTACATAAATAACCTAATTAACATTATAATTATAATAAAGAGCTCAAAGTATTCACCGAAAAATTATAAAAAAAAAATAGGAAAAACGTTTCCAGATTAACTTAAACTTTTCTTTATTCATTATTATCATTATTTAGAAAATTACTCATGTAAGTAATTCAGAAAAATTATTAAATAAATAATATTCTATAAGTTATTGTTAAATAAAATTACTATTTTATATTTTAATTTATTTTAATGTATTTTTAATATAGGTGGTTCATGAATCTTTATATAAATACAAACTCTAGTCGGTTGTCACCAAATATCTTTTATATACTTCCCCTCTCCCCCTTTTTTCCTTCACTTTTGAGTTACTAAAAATAAAAGTTGTCTACCAAGTGATTATACTAATGTATTTCATAAAAATACTTTTTATTTAATCGGTTTTATAGTAACTTTTAGTGTTTTTAATGTTCAAAATAGTTGGCTTACACCCAACGGGAGTTTGTTTTTTAAGTGATATGTCATTTTTATACGAGACTTATATCATTAGTAATTTTATTTACCGACAATTCAATCTCATCTCTTCTCTTTGATATAATTATTGTTTTAATATTTTATTTTTTAAGATAATTATGACAAAAGGAGAAAAATTTTAAATTAACATTTGTTACATATATTTTAGATAAAAATATGCTTTGGTAAATAAATATTTTTAAGATGAAATTGTGTCTTTATAATGGACTAATGAAAAAGATTTGAAACCCTTTGATCTTGGTAAAAACAAAAAAAAAAAAAATTGTAAATATAATGTAAAAATAGTTGGAAAATAAAAGTAAAAGACATAATTTTATAGAAAAATATTATATTCCAGATCTTTCATTTTCAACATTATATTATAGGAGATTATTTTCTTTTTTACAAATGTCATCACAAATTTTGTCCCATAAATCAACTTAAAGAAATTTAAACTATATAACATTTAACTATTGAATGATTATAAATTAAATTATTTTTAAAATCTCAACAATTATTATTATATTTTTATTATATATTTAATTTCAATCACTACTCAAAGAGGTTCTGAAAATTAATAAAATATTTATCAGAAGTTTTTTTATTTCAAACCCAATTCTAAACCAAGTTTTCAATAGTATAATTTTGATTCACGACATTGATTTAGGAGGCAGGGTAGCCGAGAGCGTAGGATACCAACTTTCCACGCAAGAAGTCGGAGTTCGATTCCAACTAAGAACAAAAATTTTCAATTTAATTTAACATCAGCTGCCTCCGGCAAGCCCCACCATGGATGTCACCTTGTCGTGTTGGGGGGCTTCGACTTAACTAAGAACATCCACGTCTCGGAGATGAGACTAGCAATCTACTCAAGAGACGCAAATCACAATTGCTTAAAGAACCACACACAGCCTCGAAAATTGGAATAATTAACACATTGACGACACGGCAACGAACCTATTACGGCAAATGGGTTAAGATTCGCCGTAAAAATGGAACGAACAAGTAGGAAGAGCCAACGCGGAAGGGCTCTTGAGAATATAGCCCGGGATGGAAGGCCAGCAACACAAGAGACCAAGCCACCGAAAAAATGGGCTGACTGCTGGGCGTACTCTTCCCAAAAAAAAAAAAAAAAAGACCTGAGGATAGTGAAGAAGAACAGGCCTTAGGCCTATAATAGAAGAAGAAGAAGAAGAAGACATTGATTTAAATCAAATATGATTATCAACAATCATAGTTCAGGAATATTCCAATTATTGTCCAGATTTTAAATTTTAGATTAAAATTTTTTTGAATATTCTTGAAAGACAAAAAAACACTAACCTGAATCTTTGATCTAAAGGGAATATAGTCATAATAATAATAATATACAGGATAAAATGAGTATAGATAATAATTTTAATTTTATTATCTTACAGGCAAGATAAGATACAGGATTAAAGATCATAGCTTATCTAGTTTAGATTTGGTTATAGTGTTCAGGAATTATTGATGTGATCTTTATAAACAAATTAGTATGATACATTGATTGAACATAAATCTTAAAAAGAATGTCATTAAGTTCATTTTTATATTTCTCAAACAACATCATTTGATAAGATTATCGTGTAATTAAATAATATGTTTAGATGAAGTTAGGTGGGTGGATGAAGAGAACTAAGGGAAGTAAGGGATCGTTTCAAACACTCTTGAATTTGTGACAAGCGAATCTATTAAGAAGATTCTAAATACGCTTAATTAAGAAAACAGAAAGGGAGAGAGGGATTGAAAGAGTGAGGTGGGTTTTCTCAATTTGGAGGGTCCAATTACGTTAAAAGGATTACTTCGGCCACTCAACATCAAGAAGAAACTATTCAACAAAGATCAGATTGGAAAAGAAGGGGCACATTTCTAAGAGGATTCCTTCTAAATGGAAATGAATCAATTGAGAAAATACTCGAAGAATCGACCGAGCTTTTAAGTGAGATCGTTAAGCCTTATATATTCTAAAAACCGAACAAAAGGCTTATTATTTAAAATAATAATAATAATAATAATATTAATAAAATAACACGATAAAACAATTTAAAAACTAGTATAAAAATCAAATATGGAAGAAGGGCTTAGGGGTTATAATCCAGTTTTGCTGAATTTGACGCAGAGGCTTGTGTAAGTTAAATAATATACTAAATAATTGCAAAAGCTGACTAAAATGAGCTTAGATACTGATGGATAATAATACGAAATAAAAAATAATAACTAAAATACAAATAATATACCTTTATTTTAAATAATAAATAGGATTATGTCGAATAAGTCATAATAGATTAAATTATTTAGTTTATAATATAAATATATATATTGTCGTATATTGGAAGCTTAGTATGGGTTGGGTTATTAATAAAAATTGGTTTAAATTTTTTATAAAATTGATTTTTAATTTAATTTGTAGCACTCTGCTTGTTATTAAATAAAAATAGTATTGTGAATCCAGCGAAGGAAGATAAGGAAAGAGGTAAATTTGATAAAATAAAATATTAAATTATAATAAAATTAATATTTAATAAGGAAATAAATTAATACAATTATGATAAGTATCATGAGAAATTATAATTTAGTAATTAACTATAAAATAAACTGCATTTATTTTAATATTATTGATAGATCAAATTTTATGTTTGTTTAGCAATTGCGAATTATTAAGGGTTAGGGGCAAAGCAGTGCAGGATAATTATTTAATAAAATTCATTGTAAAAGTTCTCATTTTAATTAATATAATATAATTTAATATTATCAGAATTATCAAAGAAAGAAATTGTTTTTAAAATATAATACACTAGCAGACCCGGCAAAGCTTCGCTTTTGCATGTGTGTCTGTATACATATATACGTATGTGATAACTGAACATTTAATAATAATAATAATATACCGTTTAATATGTGAAAATAATAATAATAATAATAATAATAATAATAATAATAATAAAAATGTAATTAATAAAGTAGAAATAATTTTCCAACAAATATTTCACTTTTAGTTTAACAAAAAATCAAAAAACGAATATTTTGCAGAATAAAAACACTTTGTACACTGCAAGCGGCTGCCACCACATATAACACATACAGCGATATAGATGAATCGAATGAATGCATGTATAGCGAACTAAACGTGTTCATTCGTTCATTCGTATCGCTGTATGTGTTATATGGTGGTAGCCGCTTGCAGAGTACAGTGTTTTTATTCTTCAAAACATTGGTTTTTTGATTTTTTGTTAAACTAAAAGTAAAATATTTGTTGGAAAATTATTTCTACTTCATTAATTGTTAATAATTATTACATTTTTATTAACAGTTTTTGGAATAAGTATATTTCTATTTGTTCTTTACCACTATATATTTTAATTATATTTTGTTTTCGTTTTGACGGTATTGTTAGTTTATTACGAAAGTAATAATATTTTTGTTGATAAGAGATTAATGTATTGAAATGGATAAATATGTGGGGAAAACACAGGAAGTAACAGTTATCACTTGACAACACTCACAAAGTTTTGTTTCAATTGGACTATTTGTATCTTTTTGGACGCCATTTTGGAGCCGCCATTTTGGATTTTTGAAAAAATAATATATTCATAATAAGAAACCCTAAAAGCTCTTGTGTACCAAGTTTTGTTGCAATCAGATTATTTTTAACATTTTGGACGCCATGTTGGAACCGCCATTTAACTACACTAAAATCTTCCTTGGTATGCCCACAACAATCCCTGAACGTTTCATCGCAATCGGACGGGTAGTTTTTGAGTTTAGGCGAAACAGACAGACAGACAGACATTCCCTTTTATATAATATATATAGATACGATATATTACAAGGTTCAACCGAGTGCTTACGGTTAAATCTATGAATTTCATGAAAAAAGAGAATCATTAATAAACAATTGTAAATTTTATGTAATTTGAATATAATTTGATAAAATAGAAATATTAGGAGTAATTTAAGTTTGAAATCCTCTTCCATCTACTGCATCCACTTGGCACTCATCCTTTTTTTTTATTCTCAATGTTTTTATATTTCGTTAGCTCTCCTTGCAAGGAGCTATTTTTTATCCTCAGCTCCAATTCTTATTAAGAAGCGAATTGAGTTAGAGTGTTTCCCTGGGACATGTTTTAATGAGATATTCTTTTATCTTATCTCATTATGCATTCATGCCTAGCTATACTACGCGTTCCAGTAAAATTATATTACTGAAAATATATATATATATATATACATAACATAGAACCGCAGAGACTTTTTAAATCAGTGCGTTGAATCAACCTCTCAACAAAGATTTGAACATTTTACGATCCTTATCTTTTTTTCTGTTGAAATAACTGTTCCTTAAGGTATTAAGAATTATTATGTATATCACAAAAAAAATTACTTAAATTATAAATTAACGTATAAATTATAAATTTTAGTTTGATTTGAAAATGAAAATTTATACATCTCATTTAATATAATTATATTATTATTATTATTATTATTATTATCCGCTTTAATTGACTTTTCTTAGTTAGTAGTAAACTTTATATATTTCTCTTAGATGTGGAATTAATATTATTAATGTTATACTTAGTAACTTTAATATTATATTATTTGGTTTAGATAGGATATATTATATTTTTATTTAAATGATATTAACTTAAAGAAAGACAGGAAAATTGAGAATTGGTTCATTAAATAGACAACGCATGTTTTGAATTTCGATAAATTAAAAGTTAAACAATTGTACGTTTATTGTAGGTTAATCAATTCGCCATTTGAAGCCTGCATTATTTTAAGCTCGCATTTTGGAGCACAATCCAGATAAACATTTTGTATGTTCCAAACTTTTTCTAAATCTTGCACCGATGTAAATTCACTTATTTGTTCCCAATTTTTAAAAATTATTTATTTATTAAAAATTTTAATTTTTTGAAAATTTCTTGGCACTTAAATGATAGAAGATTGACAGTTAAACAATCCAAGTATACTGATATACTTAAGCAAAGAAATAATACCATATCAAATTATTTTGAAAAAACTTAAAAATTAAAACGTATTACTTACTTAAGATATCTAAAAGATTTGCTTAAAATGTGAATATTTTGATCTAAAATCATGTCTTAGTTAAGATAAATTGACAAATTAAAAATTTAAATACAATTATATTAAAAACAAAAAGCAAATTATGATTTTATTGATTTTACTGTGAAGTTAATGTTCAACTTTACATAATAAACGATTTCAATCACTAAAACTTGAGAATATTACTGTCTAATTAAAATCAAAGTACTTAGTGACATGAGATAATCAATAAACTTAATATAAATTAATTATGCAAGTTATTGTTTATTTATATTAAATGACATTGATTAAGGATTAATAATTCAGAAAATAAAAATTATTTATTTGTTCTTTTATAAATGTATTAGTGGGATGAAAATTGAACTGCCTTGAACTCATTTTTAAGTAAAATCAAAATAAAAGAAAATAATAATCAGGGTTTTAATAAAAAATAATAAAAGGTTTATATATTTATTAAAAATTAAAAAAAAATTAAAAATACTTAAATTATTAGTATTTATCTAGGTGACATGTAATTAAAAAAAAAAGTTTCTCATTCTTAAAAGTTTTTTTTTTTTAGAATTATTTAATTAATTTATCTGCACAATATATATTTGCATGTTTTGGCCGATGATCTTGGCAAACGAGAGTAGATTTAGAGTACATATTTGAAAATATGATTCTTATGGGCCAAAGAAGGATGAGTTCACCGGGGAATGATGGAGACAGGAAAACAAGAAAATGCATGATCTCTATGCACCTCCATATAAAGTACAAGGCTGCTAAAATCGAGAAGATTGCGATGGGCAAGGCACGTGGCAAGAATGGGAGATGAAAGACTGGACGAAAAAATATATTTATGGGGAGACTTATTGGGAAAATTATTGAAAGGACTTTATAGAGATGGGAGAAAATAGAGGTTGGATGGGTGAGGCTCAGAATAGGAACACTCGGAAAAGTTCGAAACATTTCTCTGATCTATTTATAGTCGTTACTAGTACAATTTCACCCTGAATATTTTTGTTATTTAAAGGTAAAAACGGGGTGTGTTTGGGCATGTTCCCGTGGGTACGATCCAGTACGTCATTGAATGATGAATCCACATTCCAGTTGAATTTGGTGCGATACGTCAAAATGTCAACAGTGAGGCGGACACATACGGTCTGTAGCAACCACCTCCGAATGATCTATCATTGGCGACTACCTTTATAGACACTAGCACAGTCCCATGTAATTTTACAAAATATTAAAATACAATAATCCTAAAAGAACAGAAAAATATTTTGTTCCTTTACTTTATATATTAATTTTATTATTTCACTTTTTAAAAATTATTTCATTCATATATTTTCTAATTAAGATAAGATATTTAAAAGTAAATATATTATATACCCTTAGAGCAGGGGTGGGCAAAAGTCGGCCCGCGGGCCGGATCCGGCCCATTTGCTTATTTTATCCGGCCCGCCGGCCCGTTGAAAAAGTTGATTTATTAGTAAGACTCTTATTTCTATCTTCTATTCAAAATGGCTCTAAAAAAAAACAAAGGTAAATTTTTTTACAAATGTCCCGGTTTGGTGTTTTCGAAATATGGTCCTCCGGCCCGAGAAACATTTTGAAAATTTCATTTTGGCCCACCCCTGCGTGATAAAATTTTATAATATATCCAAATATATAATATATTGATTTTATATATACAATTTTTTTTTTAAATAATATACCAATATTCATTTTATAAAATGTTTATTATTATGAAAAGTTTTCAAGAACTAATGTAATATATTTTCTTTTTGACAAAAAATAACTAAATAAAAAATTCCATAATTTTTCTTCGAAAAACTTAAATATATAAATCCTGTCAAGACTATTCTCAATTTTTCATTAATCGACTTATCATGAATTTGACATTATATATATATATATATATATATATATATATGCATATAAAATAAGAAAATATTTAAAAAAAGATTTTAAAATGAAATGAGTAATATGTATGTTCAATAAATATATTTGATTTAAAATAAACTTAATAATTAATAATATGTTTTTATAAATACAAAAATTGGAATTAGTATTATAATTATGGAAGGTAAATTTATACTACCTACTACTTAAAAAATAATTAAACATTTATACCTATATAAATAATTATCTTTTTTTGGAAATTAAATTTAAAATTAAAATTGAATTAGATATGAATTTAATTTAAGTAATAATAATAAATCAAAAATATTTTATTTCAATATTTCAACATTGTTATCTTCAGACTGATAACGTAATATGAGGACAGAAATAAACCCTCACGAATTAGTATTATAGATAAAGCGTAATTTAAAAAAATATATAAATGTGTAATAATAATATTCAATAAATTAATATTCCAACCGATTTTTCATTTATCTCAAATAGAATGATGTTTGTATTTTAATGAACAAAATAAAACATAAAAATTTAATTAGGTAAAGGCGATATTATAATATATATTAAACAAAATGGAAATTTTTTTATTAGAAATTTTTTAAATTAAATTTTATTAATTTTTGGGTAAAACTCTCATCCCTGGCTCAGCTCATTATAATTCAATTCAAATGAATAAATTATTTATAATTCATATTTCATACACCACGAAAAAGCTTTACAATAAAATAAAATATTCATATTATTTCGAGTCATTTGGATTTGTATTAATTAATATTTTTCATTTATTGTATATATATATATATATATATATACATATATAAATATTTTTAATGGTTATCATTCTATTTTAGTTTATTGTGAAATCCTATTCAGACATGGAAATGAAGTTTATTTAATTATAGAATTCAACTATTGAAAAGAAAAATGGACACAATAAAATAGAACAAAGCAAGAGCCTAAAGGGGAGATAGGGGATTTGTTAAAAGTTTCCAATACCAGGACCATAAGTTAAGGTCGGTAGCTGTATCCCCGAGTGGACACAAACAGGAATGGCTCTCGTGTGTGGAAACAAACCACCCCACTACCCGAGGGGATGAAAAGATCCAGCTTAGCTTTCGTATGCCCAAAGCAAAAAGAGTATTTGCTTTATAAATATTACTACCACAACTATAATTTCAGATAACTTTTATAATTTGATTTTATATAATATATATATTAAATAAAAGAAAAAACAATCGTTTGATCATAATTTTGACAGAATTATAAATTTGATAAAATCTTTTATTCAATATAAAAATAATACATAAATGTTTATTTCATATTGTTTCAATAAATAACATGATAAAGACATATTAAATCAAAAACATACTAGCTAGTTCAGGTTAAATAAAAAAATATCTAAATATTATAATAACAAAAAATTCAAGTATAATATGATGGAATTACTCAATTCATTCTTATCAATAATTCAGCAATTTAATAATTTTAATACATATTCTAAATTTATTTTTAATATTTATAAATTGTACTATGAATATTTACCATAAATTATGTAATTTGGTTTTAAACCTTTTTTTTCATTTATTTATAATATGTCTAAATTTTTTTATTTATTCAGATTATACGAGGTGTGGCTATTAAATAACGAGACTGCTTACAAAAAATGGTTTAATTAAAAAAATTATGGTAAATCGAACTTTCCCCCTCAATATACTCCCCTCCACTCGCCACACACCGCTTCATCCTTTTTTTTCAATGCTCAAAGCAGTGTTCGAAGTCGTTTTTTGTTAGGCCTTTCAGAAGCTCCGCCGTTTTTCCTCTTCCATCGACTCGAATCGGCTTCCCTTTAGTGCGGACTTGATTTTCGGAAATAGGTAGAAGTCGCAGGGTTCTAGATCAGGGGAGTAAGGAGGGTGTTCCACCACAACGGTGCATTAGGTTCCCGCCTACCCTCTCCTGGAGGCCATCTGGGCACGCAGTCTCGTTATTTAATAGCCACACCTCGTATTTATCAATATAAAATAATGATAAAAATTTAATATATAGGTAATTGATCAAAAGGTCAAAAATTCAAGAGAAACAAAATCAAAAATTAAATTAATAAAGAAATAATTTTTTTTCTATTGATTTGTATCATTGAAATAACGCTTTATTTAAATCCCCACAAAGAGAAAATAATATTTTGTTGAATGGCCCCATTAATTTTCATTTATTTTTACAATTATCCATATTTTATTATTTACTCATTTTAGATTAGATCTAAAAACTATTTAACTATCTATCTAAAACTATTTCTTGAGATTTATTATTTCAATTCAATAATAAAAAATAGATACTTGTATAAAATCTATTCATACTTCTTATTCCATGTATTATTTTTAAAATATAAAAGAAAATTTAATAACATTTTTTTGAAATTTAATAGCATCGCTTTCACTTCTAATATCCAAATACTAAAAGAGGACTCATGGGAGAAATAGCTCTTCGATACCAAGAGGATATATGTATCTGCTTAGGGAGTGTTCATAGATAAGGAACTTTAATCTAAAATATATTTTAGATAAAAGATGAAATTTTACCTTTGAGATCAAATAGATAACAAATAATTTAACGAAATTTGTTTAAAGTATTAATGTTATTTGAATATTATAATAATAAATTAATCTTTGAAAAGAGATGATTCACTCACTTATAATTAGAATAAATAACAATGATGATTTATCAAAAAAAAAAAACATCTGCATAAAATATAACATAAGAATAGGTAGATTTATGCTAATTTTACACCATACATATTCTGTTCAGAAATAATACTTAATAAATAGGTCTCTTTTTAATATTTACTATACAGATTATTTATGATTGGCGTATGCGCAGTTAGTAAATAAAGTAAGTATTTTGACCGAAAATCAGTAGGGAACATTTACTTTAGTAAATGTGTAATACAGGTTTTAAAAATAAAAATTAAAATGAAGATAATTATGTTCACATTTTTGTCCCATTTATTATATCGTGTAGCATCAACTAGCAAATAGTTCTAATTCTAAAAAATATAAACAAAACAGATTTGCTATTTTTACAGTTCTAACTGTCCTTGTCCGACGAATTTATAAGCAAGCGATTGAACATTTCAATTTATATATTAAATAAAAGATTTAATAAGTGTTTTTAGCTGTTATAAGCCTAAAAATTGAGGTTAAAAATGCAATATATATATATCTTATATATAAAATTCTCTTTTCACAAAACTTTGAAATCTTACTCCTCCGAAACGCCTGGACTGATTCTTATGAAAATTTTTATGCATATTCAGTAGGTCTCAAAGAAGGTTTTTATTTTATTATCAAACCGCTATTTGGTAGGTGTGTCCAGGGGGTGGTATTTACTTAAAAATAGTTTAGTTACAATGCTAGATCATAGAAGCACTGATGGCGACAATTTGACCTCTATATATATCCTAAATAGACATTCGAAAAGAAGAATCATTCCTGGCTGAGCGTGCTAAGGAGTTATCTTATATATATATATTTTACAAGAAAACAAATAAATGTCTTATCTACTTATACTGATTGATACAAAATGGATGAAAAACTTTTACATACACACTTTCAACCAAAACCTATGTATCACTCGGGGGTAAAGGGGGCGGAGCCCCCGTCTAGGTGTGGAGAGCGCCGAAGGCGCTCGGAGCAGCTAGTATATATATATATTGTAATATTTTATTTTAAGAAGAAAAATTCTATATATAAATTTTAAAAACTCCATCCCCGTTAAAATTTAAGTGCCTGTTACTAATAAATAAAGGATCCTGAGGATTATTCATAAACAAATGTATAGAGTATGTTAATTGAAAGAAATTAAGTAAAAAAATTGAAACTAAACTTTAATTTTTAGCCGCGAACTTTCTAAAATCCCCACCTTAAATAACATAAACTTATAATAAGGGTCATCTATAAATTTTAATCATTTTTCTCAAGAATACACGGATTGTAACATTTTATATTTTATAATATATAATTTTAACAATTTTTCTATTCAATTTAAATTTTGTTTTATTCAATTGTCTATTAAATTCTTAAAAATCTTTATTATTCTAAATAAACGTAATTATTATTACTATCGCCAGAGATAGTATTGTTGTGATCGCGAAAATTTTCGATGTCGAGAATTTTATTTTTTTTTATGTTTTAAAGGTCCCTGAGTCATTTTCACTAAGGTTAACAAAAATGTCCGTCTGTCTGTCTCTCTCTCTCTCTCTCTCTCTCTCTCTCTCTGTGTGTGTGTGTGTGTGTGTGTGTGTGTGTGTGTGTGTGTGTGTGTGTGTATGTAGACAAGATTACGCAAAAACTTTTTGAGCTAGAATAATGAATTTTGGTACATGGGTATTATTCACAATTCGTAGGTTTCTATCAACTTTTGAGAAATGTAGCTCAACCGGATCATTACCTACCACGTTTTGATTTTTTTTCCTCTAAAGTGACCGCAAAAATAAAGATATATATTAGATCGTTTCTCACATGACTAAAAATTGTATAAAACTGCTATATATATAATTTCAGCCTGATTGAATCGCTGAAAGTACCGGAATTAATTTTTTAACACGTTGACTGCCAATCACGTGCCAGCAGGGTGGTGTCATCAACAAAGAACCAAACACGCGCTGGGTTAATAAATATTATTTATTAATTTCATAATTTACAATTAATTATTTAAATATAATATATGTTAATTAATCCAATTCAAATTTACGAGATAGTCGAGTGGAAACACTCAGGTTTTTTTTTTTTTTATTTTTATTTTATTTTTATTTTTGTTTTCAATAGTTATTTTTTTGTTTAGAGTGAAAAACTGACCTAGTTTTCAATTAAAAAAAAAAAAAATTTAAATTAACAATCCACAAATATTCAATGTTATTTTTAATAGGAAGTCTAATCAAAATTTGCCTTGCATTTAAGGGGTGCAATGTTCTGAATATGGTTTCGTATTTCGGGAATTCCCTTCAATGTGTCCGGGACTGTTTTGCCAGATTTTCAACCCCCTCTCCCACTCTTCTCTTTTCCAAGAGAAGGGCGTGCATTCGCAATAAAATCGCATGAGAGGAACTAAAATCTGCGAATTGTTTTAGTTATTCCGCGAACGCCTCACGGACTCCAACTGCCGCTTTACATGCATTGCATAGAGACCAGCCAATGAAATAAACTTAATCATGGCAGATGAATACTAAATTTCTTCGTTCTTCCCATTTTAGTAGCCTAATTTTTTTAAATAAAGAGTCGATTTTTTCTATTCTCTACGTGTTTTGCATTCATGTTAACAGATTATATTGTTTACCATTTTTTCTAATTATTTGATTTAATACTTAATTGTTAGTCAAATAAAATAAATTAAAAAAAAAAAAATTAAGATCATAACCCTTCTTGATAACTCAAACTAATTTATAAGCTTAAAACAAGATTGCAGAAAGATTTTCTCTCAATAACTTCTTACTTAACTATTTAATACTATTATTAATATCTTACAAAATTTATGAGATCACGAAGAAAAACTTAAATTGAACAATTCATCCTATTATCTCTTCATTTTAAGTTCAAAAATGAAAAATTATTATACCATAATTCTCTTCATATATATTTTTTATAAAATTCTAAATAATTTTAAAAGTTATAGTTTAAACAGAATTTCATACTTTCTTTAAGTATAAGTTAAGTTGTTTTTTAATGTTCTTTAAAATTTACAAGCAGTTATTATAAATTTTAGGCCATTAGTTTTAATAATGATAAGAGAAGATATACTAATAAAACAAAGAATATGATAAAATTATAATTTTATAATTATATCAATAAATATTTACCATATATTTATATTCATAAAAATGTTATATAAAGTAATTTTAGTAATAAATTAAATAAAATAGAAAACATTTCAAAATAACTTAATTTAATTTTTGTGTATGTAAAGCTCAAATTAATAAATGTTTTAATCATATTTTTTACTATCTCGCCAGAAGGTTGAGAAAAATGTCTGTCTCTGTGTGTGTGTGTGTATGTATGTAGACAAGATTACGCAAAAACGGTTTGAGCTAGAATAATAAATTTTGGTACACGGGTATTATTCAAAATTCGTAGTTTTCTATCAACTTTTGAGAAATGTAGCTCAACTGGAAGAGGGTCATTACTTACAACGTTTTGAATTTTTTAACTCTAAAGTGACCGTAAAAATAAAGATATATGTTTTATAATTTTATTCGAGGGAAAGCCATATCGGGGGCTCTAAGTATTAAAGGTACTAATCAATTTCCAAATACACCAATCATAATTGGCATAACCATAAAAAAAATCATGACAAAAGCATGGGCTGTAACAATCACATTATAAATCTGATCATCCCCAATCAAAGCCCCTGGATGCCCGAGCTCTGCTCGAATTAATAATCTCAAAGATGTCCCCACCATCCCTGACCAAGCTCCAAAAATGAAATACAAAGTTCCAATATCCTTATGATTAGTTGAGAATAACCATTTTTGCAGTAATCGCTCGATTATACATCATTCAATGTTCACAGAATCCATGATAACTCTAGGGTGAGACCAGTTTATTAAAAATTGTATAAAACTGCTATATATAGAATTTGAGCTTGATTGAAAGTACCAGAATTAATTTTTTAACACTGCAAATCTCACGCGCCAACACGTGACGTGGTACCATCAACAAAGAGCCAAACATGCGCTGGTTTAATAAATATTATTTATTAATTTTAATTTATAATTTATAATTAATTAAATTTAATTTAAATATAATATATTATGTTATTTAATCCAATTCAAATTGCGAGACAGTCGAGTGGCGACACTCCAGCTAATTTATTCTAGAAAATTATTTTAAATTCTTTCTTTTTTAAAAAAAAATCTCTATGAATTGGATTACTATAATAACTTTATTTATGTCCAAGTGTATGAGGAGGGAGTTATTTTTGAAATTAAAAATAAAAATAAATAATATCACTTTGAGAAAAATCTCCTATTACAATTTATTTATTTATATTTTGATATTCCCGTTGATAACTGCCACCCCTTCCATCAACTCGAAAATCAACATTGCAATTTTAGTTGAATTTTATGTAAATATTAAAAAAATACTTTCATTTCATCTGTTTATTTTCAACTCGGAATGAAATTCTCTTTTTTTCATTATCATTTGAAATCTGATGATATATATGGTATAATATTAATATGAATAGAAATCTAAACTAAATAAATATTGAATAATGAATAGAAAAAATTTATAAAAATTAACCATGTATTGTTAAATAATTTACAATTTTAAAATAATTATTATAAATAATATTCTAATTAAGTTAATTACTTATATTTGAAAATGAATATATATAATAGGTATGTATAAGGCTCCAAAACATCAAAAAACAATGGACCTATTAGTTATTTGGTTATATATAATAGAAGATTATGTGGAGGTGGCTTGGCCGAGAGTGTATCGTGGCAACCTTCTACACAAGAAGTCGGCGTTCGATTCTCACCAAAAACGGATTTTTCTAATAAATTCAATTTAACATCAGCTGCCTCCGTCTCCAGGAACTATCTATAAATATATATATATAACAAGAGACCAATTATTCTTAATTATTTAATCATTAATCATTATAAAAAACCAATTTCTTTCGAAATAATTATTTTTAAGAATTTTTACATACATTAAGCTTTTTACTTTATTTCTTTCTCGTTTTTTTCTATTAAAATATTGAACAATGGTCTTTGTTTTATACATAATATTCTTGAATTTATTGTTCTTATTAAATACTTAGCTTTAGAATCTCAGGAACAAAAACTTGTCTTAAATGATTGACATTTTTATTTTATTGTATTTTATTTTATTTTATTTTATTTATTTATTTATTTATTTTACTCTTTATACTAATATCTTCATTTCTTTGTAAATTTGTAATTTTAAACACGATCATATTTTAAAAAAAAATTATCAATTAACTAAAACCTTAAGAACAAACAACATCAAGAATGAAAAAGATGGGCTTGTGGAGAGGGTAGGTTATTCAATTGACATCCTTTTTTTTCTACTCATCTTTTTCTCTTTCCAGTTCCTTTCTTTTTAGGCCATCCTTTTTTTTTCTTTTTTCTTTCTGTCTCTGGCCTTTTCTCCCATCCTCCTTATTCGTTCCTTTCGATTCACTTCAATTATATTGGCACATTCAACTTTTCATTTACAAGTATAATAGAAGTTATATTCAAGGATCGAAAAATCCATTAGGAAAATTAAACAAAAGTACTGGGCCCCGTCGAAAGAAAGAGAATCTATTAATTAAAACTTAATATATGGTTAGAATTATGTTTAAATGAAAACTTTTTTTTTTGATTGCGATTCGTGAAATAGAATAAAAAAGAACTGTCATTCATTGGACAGATTTTTTCAAATGAAAAAAAATCTAATCCGATTTGTCGAAAAATATTTTCCATCAACTGAATTTTTTTTTATTCAATTCTATATAGATTTTAAGAAATATATTTTTTTTTTTAATCCTAATAAACTAATTCTGTGAATTGAAATAAAAAACATGTTTGATAGATTTTTAGCAAAATTAGGTTAACGCATCATATTATATAATCACGTAATCAAAAATATATCTAATTAAATTTATATATATATATATATATATTTGTTTAAATATCCAAAGAAATAATTTGATTAAAATCTAAAATCCAGAAGAAATCCTATATTTCAATAAAATTTCATTAAAGATAATTGAAAAATAAGTAAAAAATTAAGTAATAAAGTAATTTGTCAAATTAAAATTATTTCAGATTAACATACGAACAATAAATAACTAAATAAATTGATTTAATAATCATTAATAGAATTTTTTAATTATTTAATAATATATCAATAAATTCATGGAATTTAAAATGAGACTAGTAATTTATAAATAATTCAAAAGTTCATTTCCAAACTGAATTAATTATTCGTAAGAAAAACATTGGTAACACAATCCTGGAGATTTATCAAATTATAAATCACTCGGGGATTCAAATTATTTCTTCTATTTAGATAAAACAAATTTATTTTCATTTTTTATATCCACAATTTCTAAAAAGTATGACATATAAGAGAACTTATCTAACCACCTCTTAGTATTTTGTCAAACTAAATCTTGACTTTTTAATAACTATTCATATTTTCTTTTTTTGTTTTTTAGACCTATTTTTCATATTCATTTATTTCAAATAAATAAATAAATATATATATATATATTGTAATATATAAACATAAAAATGCATTTTTTTATATATAATGGTGCGGAAACCGAGAAAGTTATTTTTTGAAAACATATGAGACAATATAAAGACATTCGAGAATTCTTATTTTAAAAAACTCATAGAATTTCATACCATCTAGTCCCCATATGATATACAGGGTGTTCGGGATAAATTTGACAGTTTCGTAAGGAAAAAGAAAATCTTCTTTCTAACTATTAAATTTAATGAATTGACAAAAAAAATCACAGGCAGAGTAAATTACAATACTATCAACAAGATTCACTCAAAATAACCACCATTAGCATCAATCACAGCTTCAATCCTGCTTCGGAACCTCGAACAAGCTGATGCTACAGTCTCTGAGAAGGGCCTCAAAAACTGTTTTAATTTTAACATAAACTGGGCTTTTGTATTACTGGAAGTATGATTGGTGTCTTTTTCAAATGTGCCACATACAAAATAATGCATGGGGTTAAGGTCTGGGGAGTTTGAAGACCAAACATTTGGACTGGTGAAGTCGTAGAAATTTCCAGATAACTATTTTCTGTGAGTAGCTGAACTTTAAGGCGCTTGTATGAATTGTAGCGAAGGTCTTCATTGAGTGCAAGCTTCATAGTAGAGGTTGCAACATTCATTTCACGTGACAAAGCCCGAATTCCAATGCCAGGGTTCTTTAACACCTGTTTCTGCAGATTTGCGAGGATTTCTGCTGTACAAACGCAATCAGATCGTCTACTTGGGATCTTTCTTCTTTCTACATCCTCCTAGTCACCATTGAAAGTCTCTAGTTTATGCCTGATTGTTTTTTTTGTGTTCAGGGAGCTTTGGGTATTAGTCATAAAATCCTTATTTTGATGGCCGGCGCTTATCATCATGATGCAAGTTATTCTCTTCCATGATTCAGGTGGCTTCCAGTCATCCAATCTTTCTGCCATCTTTAATATGAATAAAGAAAGGTTCAAACTTTTAAATGACTAGTAGTTTATGTTAATACCTCTAACCTACAGAAAAATATAATCAATTATAAATATGTCAAATTTATCCCGAACACCCTTTACTTCTTCGTTACCCAAGAGGGGATGAGGGGTGGAAAATTTTGCCAAGTTGATTGGAGGGGATGATTGGCTTCGACATGTTTGATTCCGTCTTGATCAAGAATTGGAGAAGGAGACAACAAATCCCTGGCAGGAGTGAACATCCCGGCCAACCCTTTTTGACGAATACCGCTGCCCACTAGATGTTCCAGATAAATCCGCAGGACGACACTCAAGACTCAAGTCTCCAAAGAATCCCCCATTCCTTCCTTTTTAATAAGAGATAAGTGATCGACCCTTAATAATTAATAAACTTTGCAATTGCTTAATATAAATAACATCTCATTTAATTTATATTTATATTTCTAACGGTACCATTCAATTTCTTCAATTTCATATTAATTTCATTGTTATCTATTGTTATCATATTAAATCTTCTATTTAAATAAAATACATAATTTTAGTTTGGTTTTATATATGCATTTTTAATCTGAACCTATTCAATTTTATCAACCTTCGCGGATTCAATAACCATTTATTAGTCTAAATTTAACCAGAGTGCTACCAAATCTAATTTAATCTTATTTTCAACCAATTTTTCTAATAAAACACCTTACCTAAGTCATCCAATATACGACAATATATATATATATATATATATATATATATTATTATTATTATTTATTAAGTAGAATGAGATGAAAATGGTCGTTTAGGGTTCATTGCCTAAAATTGCAACGGCAGGCTTTCTTTATTATAAAATAAAAAAAATGAATATTTATATTTTCAAGTTGTATTTATTCATATTTTATAGACAGTTAAATTGAAATGTTGATTTGTAATGAAAGAGTATTGCGCACCTTTCTTTTACTTTATTTCAGCTGAGTTGCTTTTTACATTTCTATGAGGTTGCAACTTGTGCAAAAAAAAACCTTTGGAACATTGAGAGCAAAAGAAGATATAAAGAAAAAGAGGGAGTCACGGAAAAAATGTTGAAGAAAATACATAGTTGAATGTCAAGGGATGTCATTTGTCCCCTCGAATGTAATTAATTTCGAGAATATTCACCCTCCACTCCCAAACAGTTTCTTACTAAACAAATTATATCTGGGGTATATTTTTAAAAATTTCCCTCGCTCTTGTTTCTCTCATTTCTATCATTCAAATCGACTTAAAGACAAAAAAAGCAACTGTCACAGCGACTGACAGAGTGACACAAAAAAAAGAACTCATTCTTTTTCCTTTAACCCACCCTTTCCCCCACCAACTCCCCCTTTGCTTTGTTTCTATAGCTTTTAAAAGCTATTTTCATTCAACTGGACACATACATAATGACGTCACGGTTGCGGATGTTGCGATCCGCCGGAAATTGCTCGCCTGAGATCACACCTTCATATAAATACATGTGTTGGATGAATATTTACTTGTTTGTCTTCGTTGTTCTTTTTCTCTTGGAAAGAATCGTTGAAAATTGGGTCAACAGAAATGCTTTGATGTCCAAGTGATCCGTAAAAGAAACAATTTTTTACATTCAAATTTATACTTGCGATGAGAAAGAAACAAATTTGTCTTAACAAAAACAACTGAAAAATAAAAATCTGGACTGTCTCCACCTGACTATCTCGCAATTTAAATTGGATTAATTAACACATATATTATATATTTAAATTAAATTTAATTAATTAAATTACAAATTAAGCATAATATAATGGATCAATTAATTAATTAATTAACAATTTTAAATTTACAGTATAGTATTGTTATTCAATTAAATTAATTAATTAACATATATTAAATTTAAAACCTTTACCTTCATTTTTAAGTCAAAATTTAAAAATATTAAAAATTCTTTGTTGATAGCGCGTGATTTGCAGTCGTGTTAAAAAATTAACTCCGATACTTTCAGCTATTCAATCAAACTGAAATTCTATATATTGCAATTTTAAACAATTTTTTATCATGTGAAAAACTATCAAACATATATCTTTATTTTTTCGGTCAGTTTAGAGGAAAAAATTTCGGGAGTGTCCTCCCCTAGACTTTCCCGCATATAAATAGGTAATTAGGTTATTATTATTATGTTTTAACAACAATAAAAATAAACAAACTAATTAATTTAAATTATAAAGTAAAATGGTTTAACACTATTATATATATTTATAATTTATAACTATCGCTACTTGTTTAGGTAAAATGTCTCTTCCGGTAGTCAAATCATGATGAAATTTGGTATCTGAATTTTTTTCATATTTTTAAATCTATATACAAAATAGGAAGCAAATATCTCGAAGCAAACTGGTACTTTACTTGAAAGGTAAACGCAACCAGTGTAGGTAAAGTACCACTTCCGGTTAACCGATTTTGACAAAATTTTGATAGAAATCTACAAACTGTGAATAATATCGGTGTACCAAATTTCGAAGTCCTAGCTTGATTAGTTTTTGAGTAAATTTGCTTACAGACATTACATACATACATACATACATACATACATACATACATACATACATACACACACACACAGACATAATTCGAAAAATGGTATTTTCCGACTCAGGGAGGTCTAAAACGTCAAGATCTATCGAAATCTCGAAGTCGAAATTTTTGACGATTCCAATACTTCCAATACGAAATATGCGGGAAAGTAAAAAAAATGAAAACGTGGTAGGTTATGGTCCTCTTCCGAATGACCTTTTGAATAATGCCGTATACCAAATTTCATTATTCTAGCTCAAACCGTTTTTGAGTAATCTTGTCTACATACACATACACACACCCACAGACATTTTTCTCAACCTTAGTGAAATTGACTCAGACACCTTCAAAACGTATAAAAATATCAAAATCTCGACATCGAAAATTTTCGTGATCGCAATACTATGGCGATATAGTAAAAATATTATTGGGTACTCAATACTGATCTTAATTAAATCTATTATTTATTACCTTTCTCACACACACAAATATAATAAAAAAAATATTAAGTTATAAAAAAAATACATAAACCTAATATAATTAACAATTTCAGATTTTAGAAATAAAATAGAAAATATATAATATAAATAAATAGCAACGGTTATACTATTTTTTATACACACATTCAATACAAATATTCTAATTTAGAAATTAATTTATTTGTATTATAAATATACCTTTTGCTTCTTTTGATTTTGGCTAAACCTAAATCATAATAAATATTCGTGAAAATAAAATATTTTTCTTTATTATTTCAAAGAAATTTATGTTTGTTTTTTCATTCATCATTAATAAAGAAAAAAATTTTTTTTTAAGATGACTACATAAACTAAAATAAAACTAAGTATTATTGAGATGTTAATTTAAAAATATATATTATTTGTTTTAACAAGTGAATTTTTTCAAACATTTTGACTATTGAGTCAATTTTATTTATATTTATTTAAAAATAAAATAATTATAATAATTAAATATAGTTTAATTATTTATTATTTTAAAAATATAGCCATGGTTTTTCATTCATGAAACGTTTTTTATTAGAAGTTGAATAAATGGAGAATTTGTTATTACTACTTTAAAAATAAAGGTACGAATCATCTTAAATTAATGTGTTTACTAAATATTAAAAAAAATTTTATGTATATATAATTTTATATTGTACAATTCAAATATTCTAGTAATTTTTTTAATAAAAAAAAAAAAATAAAAAATAAAAAATATCAACTTCATATATCTCAAATTAGTTTACAATCCATTTTTAAATTAAATAGTTATTTATATTTTTTATTTTATTTGCTTTACTTTCTTGACTTTTTACTTTTTACTTATTAAATATTTTGTTTTTATATTGTTGAACTTGGTGAGATTTGAACCCCCTTCATAAATTTCTTAGTTAACGATTTTATCTTTGAATTACAATTTTATTACAAATATGAGTTAAAGATATATGATTTTATTAATTTAATATTAAAAAATATTAAAGGCGATATTACATATTACATAATAATATTATTTGTTATTATTATATTCCTATTTTAATTTAAAATAAGCCTTCAGAGGCTTTGGAAATTATAAATGAAATACATAAAAATCTTTATATATTCAAATATCATTAAATAATATTAAACAGACCATGATACACCTCAAACGTTTGCATATTAAACATATATATATATATATATATATAGTTTTTTTTAAATGACAAACTGTTAAATATACATATTTCAAAAAATTTTTGTAATCTACATTTTACATTATATTCATAGAGTGATTAATTTCACTTTTTTGATCAAAAGGAAGAAGATTAGAAGAAATCTATTTAAAGGATATTGATAGATTTTTAAACTAATTTATTGAATAATAAATTCAATCAGATCTTCCTTGATCTAAATTAGAGGCTCTGTATTCTATCAACAAATTAAAAGATAAAATAATAAATTTTAAAAAACACTTATTGCACACATATTTATATATATCACATTATAACTATACAATATAGTTTACAATTAATTTAGGGATAAAATTAAAAAAATAAGGATTTTAAAAACGATTTGAATTTAAATAAATATAATATGTTATAAAATAAAAAAGAAATTACTATATATCACTCCGTAGGTGCAGATTCGTGTTATTTGAGCAGTTAATAGGTGTATATTATATTTTATGCCATATTATTAATTTATTTTTGACTTTCAGGAGTTTTTTGAGAGGACTTAAACATGGTATACAAAAATAAAAACATTGAATTAAAGAATTTTAAAAAATAGTTTATAGTAGGATGATAAATATTATGTATAAAATTATTTATTTCTTATAAAAGTTTAAAGTGGAAAAATAAATTTGATTGGTACGTGATAAAAAAAAATTATTTGGCAATTTTAATTTTCTCATAATATAATGCTATTTGACTTTTTTAATGACTTTTAATTAAAGTAATCCAAAATATTTTCATATATTACTTCTTCTAATAAATTGTTTTTTTTTTGTTTAATGAAATATGAAAAATACTTTCTGTTTGTTTTTGTTTTTTTTTACTTCAAATTTCATTATCATAATTGTATTTTTATTATAATTATACAAGTTCAAGGAATTAATTTTACATAATCATTTTAAGTTAAAAAAAATAATTCAATATATAACAGAATTAATAATTTGTTTTGAATTTATTCTTATTTCTTTCGCGATCTCTCTATTTCTCTCTTTCTATCTACCTAAATTTTGTGTTTTATATATTACTAGCTGCTCCGAGCGCCTTCCAGGCGCTCTTCACACCTAGACGGGGGCTCCGCCCCCTGTACCCCCGAATGATACATGGTATTTGGTTGAAAGTCTGTATGTAAAAGGTTTTCATCCATTTTGTTTCAATCAGTATAAGTAGATAAGATATATATTTGTTTTCTTGGAAAATATATTTTAATTTAAGCAACAACAAATTTTCCTAGTTAATATAATTAATATTATTTATTTATTAATACCAATTAATAATATTAATTACTTATAAATAATTCATAATAATAATAAATTGTGATACCAACTTATAGGAATATTAAAATAATATAATTATTATTTTACATATATATGAATATAATATAAATATTTTTAATTTTATTTTAAGAATAGATATATATCTAAAAGGCGGTAACTGTGACGTCACATATATACATTTAAATTAAAAAAAACTAATGAAGATGATTTTTTCCAGATATGTGATCAATAAAACAAAATAACTTAAGAGTATATATCTAATGGTTTTCAATTTACAAAATCTAATTTAACACACAACAATTCCGTCTCATTATTGTATTGTAATACAAAGTTAGAAATATTAAGTTTAAAAAAAATTAAAAATATTTGAATGTTTAAGTTTATATGTAGCGCCATCTGTCGATAGTTTTGTGACACTACAGACTTTTACCAAAATATTACTAATTAAATTAATTTTGGATAAATTAATTTTGGATTTAACTACACTAAAACCTTCCCTGGGATGCCCACAACAATCCCTGAAAGTTTCACCGTAATCGGACGGGTATTTTTTGAGTATTGACAGACACACAGACAGACACACAGACATTGCCTTTTATATATATAGATATATTATTATATTTGAGTTTTCATTTCATCAAATGTAATAAAAATTAATATTAATTGTAAGATCAATACCAAAGTTGATATTCTCATCCATGTTTTCGTCTCTTTTATCTATTTTAATATGTCTAAATCAAAAGTTCAACATTATTTGACAAATATTCTATTTTTATCGCTAGTAATTTATTCAGATGAGACTATTTTTAAAATATATTATTTAAAATGCTAATTATTATTATTATTATCATTTTCATGTATGTTATTTATTTATAAACAAGAATTTAATGCAAAAACATTTTTATGAAAATAAATTTTCAATAGAATGGTTTTTAATAATTATTACTATCTCGCCAGAGATAGTATTACGATCACGAAAATTTTCGATGTCGAGATTTTGATGTTTTTATACGTTTTGAAGGTCCCTGAGTCCCAGATTACGCAAAAACGTTTTGAGCTAGAATAATGAAATTTGGTACATGGGCATTATTCAAAATTCGTAGTTTTCTATCAACTTTTGAGAAATATAGCTCAACAGGAAGAGGATCATTACCTGCAACGTTTTGATTTTTTTTCCTCTAAAGTGACCGTAAAAATAAAGATATAGGTTTGATAGTTTATCACATGTTTAAAAATTGTATAAAACTGCAATATATAGAATTTCAGCTTGATTGAATCGCTGAAAGTACCGGAATTAATTTTTTAACACACGCCAGTACGTGACGTGGTGCCATCAACAAAGAGCCAAACATGCTGATTTAATAAATATTATTTATTAATTTTAATTTATAATTAATTAAATTTAATTTAAATATAATATATGTTAATTAATCCAATTCAAATTTGCGAGATAGTCGAGTGGAGACACTCCAGCTTTTTTTTAAATATAACTTTAATTTCTTTGAAAATAAATGTGTTATAAATTTAATTATCAAGTAAATAAGAGGCAGAACATAATCATGAAGAATGAAGGACTATAATTTTCTTGTCCTTGATCTTTATATCTTTGTACCCTTATTAGGTATTTTTAATATTATAATTATTATAATAAATATATTTTAATGATTTTTTTGAATCTTAGTATGATGAGTTAAAAAAAAAATTATTGATATATATATTTTCTTCAATCTTATTTAATTTTAATTAATTTTATGCCTAAACAAATTAAAATAAAATAAAAAAAATACAAATTATTAAAATGGTTTTATTTCAAAAACAATTGAAGGCATTTTATTCTAATTAATTTTATAAAAATATTTTTTCCATAAATTCTTTTATATTTTCTCCACAATACATATAACTTTCTATTGAAATACAAAGTTTTTAAGAGGTATAATAAAAGATGGAAGAAAGCCTAGCAAAGTTGAAAGCTGGTGAAAATTTTAGGTTTTAATGTGAACTACATACTAGAGGGATGGCAAACTTAAGCGACCAAGATGATTTCATTCAATTATTTATTTAAACCGAGCGTTGTTCTGTATTTAATTACTAATACCTACCAAAGAACATACATTTTATTCTGAAATTTATTTATTTATTTATGGTTTCTATTATCTATTAATTAAAAACTATATAAATATTTTCCCATGCTCCATTTAACATCCCTTTCAAATCTAATAAATTCTCTCTTTTGTTTAAACAAAACAAATTAATAATGGTTCTATAACTTTTCATTAACCAATAGAAAATATTATATTTGTTAGTAAAATTATCGATATTTTGCAAATTAAATAAATCTTTTCGATTTTCAATTTCAATTTTTCAATTATTTAATATGTAGTAGACATAGGTAATGAATAATTTTTACTTCCCCGCATACTTCGTATAAGGGAAGTATTGGAATATCGTCAAAAATTTCGACTTTGAGATTTCGATAGATCTTGACGTTTTAGACCTCCCTGAGTCGGGAAATACCATTTTTCGAATTATGTCTGTGTGTGTGTGTATGTATGGATGTATGGTTGTATGTAATGTTTGTCAGTGAGCGAATTTAATCAGAAACTAATCAAGCTAGGACTTCGAAATTTGGTACACCGGTATTATTCACAGTTTGTAGATTTCTATCAAAAAATCGTCAAAATCGGTTAACCGGAAGTGGTACTTTACCTACACTGGTTGCGTTTACCTTTCAAGTAAAGTACCAGTTTGCTTCGAGATATTTGTTTCCTAATTTGTATATAGATTTAAAAATATGAAAAAAATTCAGATACCAAATTTCATCATGATCTGACTACCGGAAGTGACATTTTACCTATACAAGTAGCGTTAGGTGTAAATTATAAATAGATATAATAGTGTTAAACCATTTTACTTTATAATTTAAATTAGTTAGTTTGGTTATTTTTATTGTTGTTAAAACATAATAATAATAACCTAATTACCTATTTATATGCGGGAAAGTCTAGGGGAGGACACTCCCGATTTTTTACTTAATCATGCACATTAATTAATAATTTCTCGAATATTCATCATTTGCCATTTCATATTTCATCCAAATGATATCAAGATTAGGGTAAATTTTTCTTTCATCCCCTTTCGACTAGTTACATGAGACTCATTGGGTAGGAGAAATTCGTGGTTTGGAGTTGTTTGGAGGGAGCGGGGGTTGCCGACGTGTTTCAAACGGGATCGTTTGATCCTCTCAGGCACCGGTCGAGTTGATTAATTCCAACCCGAGGATCTAATCTATTTATCCTGAAACCGATCTGGGCAATTAGCTCATTCCTTCTCCTCAGTTCGGTAGTCGCATGTTGGGAGGGAAAACGATCCACGCTACCCCACCCAAGCCGCCACTTAAGAGTTATCAAATCATATTCTAAAGAGAAAAAAATTCAAATTAAATAAATAATTTTAGTGATAAAAATCCGATTGAAATCTACTTAGTAATTAAACATTAAAAAGTTTTTGAAATAAGTTTATTTACTACCTACTACGCATAGATAAATTATACAATTTATTTTTAACGAAATATTATATACTTCAAGAAATTTTCCTAAATATAATCTCCCCTTTATGTTTTGATTATTATTATTATTGTTTTTAAATAATAACTATTATGGACTGACTTAGTAAGGAAATCTGAAAATATGGATAAAATTAAAAATAAAGGGGGAAATAAAAAAAAATCTGATATGTCTTCACTCGACTATGTCGCAATTTAAATTGGATTAAATAACATATATTATATTTAAATTCAATTTAATTAATTAAATTATAAAATAAAATTAATAAATCATATTTATTAAACTAGCGCGTGTTTGGCACTTCGTTGATGGCACCACATCACGTGCTGGAGCGTGATTTTGCAGTGTTAAAAAATTATTTCTTGGACTTTCAGCCATTCGATCAAGCTTTTTAATCATGTGAAAAACTATCAAACATACATATTTCTTTATTTTTACTGTCAGTTTAGAGGAAAATAATGAAAACGTGTGTGTTGTAAGTAATGACCCTCTTCCAGATGAGTTACATTTCTCAAAAGTTGATAGAAAACTACAAATTTTGAATAATACCCATGTATCAAATTTCATTATTCTAGCTCAAAACGTTTTTGCGTAATCTGGGACTCAGGGACCTTCAAAACGTATAAAAACATCAAAATCTCGACATCGAAAATTTTCGTGATTGCAATACTATCTCTGGCGAGATACTAAAAACAAGGGTTATAATTATATTTAAAAAAATATTTACTAAAATTTGAAATCAATCCAATTAATATTGATATAATATTAATATTAATAATAATGATAATAATAATGCAATTTAATATTCGCTCCTGAGGGTATAATAATAACAAAAATGAAACAAAAGATATAATTTTACAAATTCTATGATTTATGGGAATTAATCTCTTTTATTATTTTAATTATCATAATATCATATAATATTTATAAATAATAATTATTCAATGAATTATTAAATTTAATTACGTGGCGCTAACATAAATCAAAGATGTCATCTTGATAAAGGGCATCTTCTTTAATCTTTCATCTTGATTCAACAGAGTTCAACATATAACATCATACAGGATATATTAATATTTACGGGAAGGAAGCATAGTGACTGTCAAGAACAGAAGCATTGTGATGCAGTTTCCATGGTAACCAGATGCATTGTGTGGAGTTTACAATGAATACCTGCAACCGTAAATTAATTCCGAAGGGTAGAATAGAAATCGAAGAGGGGCGTCACATTAACTAATCCTGTTTTAAAATAGTATTTGTATAAACCTTCCTAAAACTATATTTCATTAAACAATTGTTGACATAAAATTATCAATAGGGAGAAATTAATGGTTTGTTAAATTTTAAATTATAAAAATTTAAGTTTGTTTATTAGAGTTTTGTTAGTAGTTTTTGTCCGTTAGTGAACATTTTGTTCCTTTATCCCATTATTGTTATCAAATACTCAGACTAAGAAAATACAATTTTCTATTTTTACTCTAAAAATTCTTAAATAAAAACTAGTAACTATTATTTTTATATATGCGTTTTGATTAATGATTTTATTTACATATTATGTAAATTACATAAATATATTATTAAATTTAGAAAATATAAAATATGATTTTATCCTCGAAAAAAATCATCTTTATTAGTTTTTTCTTAATTTAAAATTATATGACGTCACCCAGCCCTTCATGACGTCACAGCCTGGTCTTACATATATATTATAAATAAAATAAAATTAAAAATATTTATCTTTTATATCCATATCTGTTTTTTATTGCATTAATTGATACATTTAAATTATTTGAAATTGTTTCTGTAACTGGAAATTCATTTATTTCAAACCGTCAACTTATTTATTAAGTGTCTATGGTTAAATTTATTAAATTTATCGCAAATTAGTAATTTTAAATTATATATATATATATTATATAAAAAAAATTGACAGAATTTAGTAATCAACTCAGTTTATTGTTATATATCATTTAATATCTATTATATTTAAAATAAATTAAAAAATATATATTTTTTTGTAATGAATAGATACAAATCAAATAAATTAAAATAAATCTACTCAAAAGATGATTGATTTTTTAGGTCCTGTATTTTAAATGTAAAAAAAGAAAAAATGTAAATCCGATGGAAAAGGAGTGTTACTGAATTGTCAACGAATTGTTCGATTCACTTATAATTTTTTAGCACTGAAAATCCATTAACCTATATTGTTGATCAAATGGTGACCTTTTGCACTTTGAATGACCCTTCACCTTAATGTTGCTCTATTATGATGATGCCTGTTTGATTTTGGTGATAAAGATGTTCTACAAAAATGTTTTCAAAGTTTCTAGCTACAGAGATATTTATGAATTTACTTTTTTTTTTTTTTATTTATAAAAATTCTATTACATATGATAATCCCAATTTTAATTATTTCATTGTAGAATGAAAATGTTTATTTAGTTAGTTTCCATCTGCATATTTATGACCAAAAATCTTATTATTTAATGAAATTGAAAAATATTAATAATTTTTTGAAAATATTGCGGATTTATTTTAAAGAAATTTGATGATAAACTTCGTGGTTCAACCCTCAATTGTCACTTTCATTTTTTAATAAATTTTATTCTCATTTATAACTCTTATTATAATAGAAATATTTATAAATTTAAATCGAAACTATTCGATAGAAAAAATTTGAAATTAATTAAAAATTGTAAATAATTATCTTATTTAAAATTTATTGAATATTTTCGTATGGAATTTGAATAAGTTGGAGATTACTTTTATTTAAGGTGATATTTTATTTATTTATTTATAATAGAAATAGAAATAGTTAGAATACCAATACATACCTGGCTTATTTCATGTTATAAATAGACTGAAGGCTAAGGATTTATTAAATAATTTAATAAAATACTTAATATAACAGATTTAACAATTATTGAATTTTATTTACATTTGTAAAAAAATTCTATCGTAACAACAAATTTTCAAATATAAGATAAATAAAATAATAGTAAAATGTATATATAATTTAATGTAAATGAAGATAATCTATATTGGGGCAGTTAATATTTTTAATTGTGGGGGTATTAGAGAGCAAATATCAGAGGGAAATTAATTAATATCTTAATTTCAAAAATGTAGAATTTATTACTTTTTATTTCCATATATGCATGTCAATATAATTTACAAAATACACCATTGAATCATCACAAGTGAGATTTAAATATAATTTATTTAAAACAAAAAAGAAAATGCTTTTAATTTGATGTATAATGAATTATCAAAATATACTGGCAGATGTATTTTAATAAAAAACGCTACAGATACACGATTGATATATGTTTTACAATAAAAAAAGTATAAATACAATTTTTTATTCTTTATAATTTAAATCATAAAATTTCTTTTATTTTTATTTTATTTCTTTTGGAGATAGTAGAATTTAATTTTTTAAATTTTTAAATGATAAAATTAAAAAAAAATTTAAATTTGGAATATAGATTTAATATACCTTTATAATAATAAAAACTAATAATTTCAAAGATTTTAAAAAATTATATATATTGATATTTTGTCAAATTAATCAGACTTAGAAATTTATTAAATACATTATTATAAAATTTATATGAATATTTACAAAACCATTTTTTTTATTATGGATTCAAAAACTTTTGCCTGATTATTCGAATTTGTTTATATTACCATGTTCGTACCGACTTGCAAAATTTTGCCTTCACCTTTTTCGTTCTAATATGAAACAATGACTAGGGCTTGTCCCCCACTGGTTATGGGAACGACCCTTTATATGCGCTAGTCTACTCTTTATTTATCTTTAATAAAACCTTTAATTACGAAATGGATAACTTTTATATTTCAATTTCTCTTTCATATCTATGTACTATATGTATTAATATACAAATATATATATATAAATATATATATATATATATATATATATATTTATACATTTGTTGACCAACTTTTTGTTTAATTAAAAAATTAATCAAATTAAATATTATTTATTTTCAAACTTTTATTCATATTTGATTCCATTCCAATTAAATCTTTTATATTTTGCTTATAGCAAATAAAATAAATATACAAATTTAATATTTATTTCCATAACGAATGGAAAGGAAATTAAAATGATCATGATAAATAATAACTATTATAATATTCGTAATTTTTTTAGGTTTTAATATTATAAGAATCTACTTCTAACACAAATGTGTGCACTACCTAATGTTTTAAAGTATTTTTTTCTATTAAATATTTTTATAATTCTTCTTTGATAAATTATAAAAAATTTATATATGAAATCAATTAATTTATGGGGAGGTTTACAACCTTTAATCTATAAATGGATAATCTGTTTTTTTTTTTGGAAGGCAGGGCGGCTCTTTGCCTTGTGCTTAAATTATAATATAATTTTTCCTCTCCCATTCTAGCCACGTGCCCTGACTATCGCAATCTTTTCGCTTTTATAACCCTAACTATTTCTGAAGATGCATAGAGGTCATGCAATTCCTCTCCGCCATTCCCCGGTAACCTCATCTTTCTTTGTCCAATAAATACTGGGAAGAATCCTATTCTCAAATACTCTGAATCTACTCTCATCTCCCAGGGTCATAGACCATGCCTCCCTCCCATATAATACAACAGGCAAAATAATTGTTTTATATATTTTAATTTTGATTCCCTTTGATAATAATTTAGATGAGATAAGCCTCTTTACTGCATGATAACAGGCGTTTCCCGATTGCAACCTCGATTTAAATTCTTCTCAAATATTATTATTCTTCGTGATTACATTCAATTTTTCTTCATATTCAAATTCTACATTTTGTATATTAAGATTTTGTATGTTAATACAGTTGTTCTTTGTTATTAAATATTTTTTCTTATCACTATTAATTTCAAACCCCACATCTTTTCCTACCTCGATTAATTTTTCCTCGTTATCTGTAATTGCAATTTCCGAATCTCCTATTATATTTAAGTCGTCTGGCTAACCTAATATTTTACAATTGATTTCCACATCCTACTCTTTCTTTACTACCTTCAAGACAAATTTTAAGATCAAAATTTGAAAAAGTTTATCTGGATCTATTGAGTCATACGTATGTTTTAATAAAGTAATAACTAGTGAACAAGTATATTGCATTCGCGGTTTTTTTCTAACATCTGTCATAATGAAAATATCTTAATTAATGTTGATTGATTTGGCCTGATATCTCCTAATATTTCCTCCGCCTATGGTTCGTAAATATTGTATATGTTATAATAGAGAAATATATTATAATATTTCTTGATCATTTCATTTTGATATTTTATTTTCATAGTTTGATTTTTATTGAATATTTTTAATTATAATGAAATTTGAGAAAATGCAAAGTTAGAGACTTGACTTTTGGATTCTTTTAAATAATAATATAAATTTTATAATTAGGTATATATAGATATATATTATATAAATATAAATATATATATATATAGTATAATGTTATCTATTTTTTTAAATAAAAATAATAAAAATAAGATAAAAGGTTCCTGGAAATCAAATTCCTTGTAAAATTCATAAATACTTTTAGTTAACTGTTCAATTTCATTGTGGGCTCAGTTCGAGACAATCTGCTTGCCAAATAACAAACCAACTAAACTAAAATAGGTAAGAATCTCTCATTTTGAATTAATTAATTGATTAAAATAAATTCGTTCCTTTAAATAAATTAAAAAACACAAATATGGTTCTAATTATTTAATATTATTTAATTAATTATTTGTAAAAATGAGTTTAATTATTTAAAATACTCTCAAATATATTTATAATATAAATTGATAACTTTATTTAAAAGTGCAATGAATATATAGTTAAAAGATATTTAAATATATTCTAATAAATTTGAAAATAATAAACATTCTGAGGGTCAGTCGAGTATTCGATTAGATCTCACATCTCACATAGCATTTTATTTTATTCATTTGATTGATTGATATAGATTTTAGATAGTATTTGAGTTGTTCTTTTGCAGACCGTTCCGAATTTAATTCTTGACAACAGACACCAATTAAATAGGATTTATTCCAATTATTTTTTTTTTGCATTCATTCGTTTTTAAATACCATTTTCTATTGGCTGGTAACAAATAGCAACACAATCGACCATGATCAAAAGGAGCAGATGTCACAAATAATTTACTCTTGTGATGAACTAACTATCCTTGGTTGTATTAAGGACCATTCAAACTTGCCAAAAGACTTTAAAATAAACTTAACCCAAATGATTTAATGACAAATATTTCACTTTTACAAAAGAGGATATATGTATTTAAATTTGTTTATAAGATTTTTTTTTTAATTTTACCAGTAAAATTCAAAATAAATCGATGAATAATTAGAAAAAGTAAAAAAATCAAACATTGTCTGATTAAATTTAGATTTTCATCTTAATTAGATGAAAGTTAATGCAATCAAAAAATACAACTATTTATCCAAATAAATATTTAATCTAAATATAAAAAGAAAACCTCTGACTTTTGTACGTCCTACGCAAGGACAACGCCTATCAAGCAGGTTATATCAATGTCCTATGATCATTAGAACGGATCCTTTCAACCTTTACCTTGATTTTCTTGATCGGAGGCGCTATAAAGTAGCTTTTCCCCAATGTTGTTCCGTCCCATAGACCCCAGCTAGGGAAATTCCTTTGCCAGGCACGGGACTTGAACCCGGGACGATGTGTATGTAAGGAAGGTTCGCTACCCACACACCCAATGACGCCTTCTTAATCTAAATATAGTATCCTTAAAAAATATATTCTTAATTTATAATTAAACAAATGGGCTTAGATCCTAAAATATTAAAAACATATCTCTAAATAATTAAATTATTATTTTAATAAAATTATTACAATAGAATTTAATTATATAAGATAATAATATATACCTATTTTTTCCTATAGAAAATAGTATTAGATACTAACATGTATTAACATTGAAAAACGATTGTACAATAAAATTAAATAAGAAAATAAATTATATAATACTTTAATATTCGATTGTATATTCATATATTCATGTGCAACGTTTTAATAATAGGATAAGTTTCTTTGTATTGTGTAGAATATTAATATTCTCTATTTGGATATTAATATATTTCCATATTAAAAACTGGTCTCATTTAAATTTTACTTTTTTATATTATATTTCTCTCTCTCTCTCTATATATATATATTGTATATCTTATAAAATATAAAATATAAAAAATTTGTATTTAAATATTTCAATATAAATACTTTTATTATATAAATACTATATTTATGTGGATTAATAATAATTTGAATTTCAATATTTTAATAAGAAAATAATTAATTAGAAATTATTGTTTTTAAAAAAAAAAAAAACATTCTCAAATACTTATTACTACTAAATCAAAAAAAAAAAAAAAAAAGTTTAACATAATTAATCATTCAATTAAAACATATACATTTATTTCAAAATCGAGTTGAGAGTACAAATTTGATTAAGATACGAGGACGTTTAATTCTCGATGGCAAGTTGGTCAATGCAAACGAGCAATGAAGTTTTTACCGAACTTTCTCTACAGTTCACCCACCCTACTCTCAACATATGTTGATGACGTTTCGTCCTCATGATTGAAAGGGGTACGCCATTTCACGTTAGAGGATTCGACGCGAGGATCAAACTTAAATCAAGTTAGCGTTGGCGTCGTGGAGGGATCAACGAGTGGCGTTAAGGGGGGGAAGGAGGGGGGAGGAAGAAACCGACAGGCGATTGAAAAGGGGATGTTAAAGGGTGAGGTTTTGGTGGCGATTTTCTCAAAGAACAAAAAAACAAGCAACCAATGGAGTTTACCAATTAAACCATTTCAACTTTGATAAAAATTTTTTACAATTTTAAATAATTACTTGTTTATCGAATAAGTTTTATTAAATTATTATTAGATAGATATTTTAAAAATTAAAATATGAAATTAAATTTGTTGATTTGTTTACTTCAAATTATATTTTAAATAAAAGTTTCTTTCTTTATTATTATTTTTATTTTTGAACTAAATGAGTTTTATTTAGAAGGTAAGCATTTAGGAATTAAATATTTAAACTTTAATGTTGATGCGAATCAAATTAGATATTTGGGAAGAAAGTAGGTTAACTCAATTATATATTTTGTGTGAATACTTTTTTGTAATAGTAGAATTTACATTATAAATAGTATTATATAATAATAATAATAATAATTATTATTATTATTTTCATTAGGATTATTTTTTTTTTTCATTTAGGCCGTCATCGTAGTAAAATTAGGCTTTAGGTGGATGTTTAATATTCATTTAATTTTAATTAAATATTATTTGATATAAATAGATTGTGAAGTGTGTTTATACTAGTACAATTTCCAAGCGTTGATAATGAACAAAGCAGTTATGTAGCTTACAGAAAATTATTTTCCATTAAAAACAACAGTATGGGAATTTTCACATTATTATTTTATCTTTGTGATAATCCTCCAAATTTAGTCGTATCCATTCCACCATCACTGCCCTCGTTTCCACTCCAAAACCCTTCTCTTTTTGGAGAATTCATTTAGGTTCAAGTCTATTTGTGTGAGAGTGTATGTGTATTCTTTGCTGGGTGGTAGCAGTGAGGAAATAGGTATGTGTGTATATGTGCGGGTGAAGGATGGGGGATCTGGGTGCAACATTGGAAAAGGGGAAGGGGTTGAAACACGAATATATTGTATTTAATCTCTTGAAGAGGATGCGGAGCTAATTTATTATAAACCTATGAAATTTCTAATTAAACTGATATTATTATATTATTATCTTTTAAAATGAAAGTAATTAAATCTAATTGGCGATTTTATCTCTAAAGGAATTAGAAATACGCTGAAAATAAATAACAACGTAAAACGTAGATGGAACAGGTTTAATTAGGCCGTTCGAAAAGGGTGAGCTTAAAAATTATAGAGTGAAATTAAAGATCGGAAAATTTGACGTCAAAACAAAAAAAGTGATGATTTTTTTAAAATACCTTTAAGTTATACTAGTATTATAATAATAAAATAAATTATTATCTTTTTAAACTATTTGAAAATCATTATCTTTCATATAAGATTTTTATTATCTAATATAAGAAAAATTTATTGAAGTGCATTTTTAAGAATCCAAACTCAAAATTAAAATAAAAAAAAAACGATTAATTAAAAAATAGTTGAAAAATATAATTAATTTAAAAAATGATTACAAATTAAAAATTAAAATGTTTAGTAGATAATTAAAAAAAATAGAATGGGTAAAATTGATTTTAACTCACCTTTGTTTGTAAATTTTAATTTTGAACAAACTACAAATACCATAACTATTTCCTTTTTTGAGAATAAAAAAAACAATTTCTAAAAAGAAAATGAATTACACTGTTAATAATTTTGCAATTTTTGTAAAGTTGGTGAGTTATGAAGCCCCATTCTCAAGTTTAATAGTTCAATATTTTGAGAATGCTCTTGATATATTAATAAATTAAAAATATATTTATATTTCTTCTTCTTCTTCTTCTTCTATTATAGGCCTAAGGCCTGTTCTTCTTCACTATCCTCAGGTCTTTTTTGGGAAGAGTACGCCCAGCAGTCAGCCCATTTTTTCGGTTTATATTTCAATATTTAAATATTCTAAATATAATAGATTTAATATAATAATTCGTATTTCAAATTAAATAAAACTAATAAATTGATAAATGTTTAGTATAATATAAAGTAACTGGAACACCGAGCTATCGCTCGAACCTTTAAAAATTTTACAATTTTTTAATTACTTTTTACAATTGTTAAATGTTAACTAAAATGGTACAAATTAATTAAAATAACTTGATTTTCATTTCAAGATGAAAAATATATTCAATTTACTTGATAAAATATTTGATCCTATAATTTATAGTATATAGTATATAGTATATATATAAATTGTTATAATTAGATGACTTCAGTTTTATTTTTTTTCAAAGTTAGAATAGCTTATAGACTGTTTCGACCAAGGATTACTACTGATAATAATATAAATTCTAAAATTATATTGACAACTGTACTTGTCTATATTTTAATTAAGAAAGGATGTTATATTTTAATTTTGAATTTTATTTCGAAATTAAATTAAAAATAATAAAATTATTAATAAAATAGCAATTAAAAAAATATATGACAGAAGGCAAATTTCAATATGGATGATGTAGCTGGTGACGTCACTTAAATTTACTATTTTAAATTAAGAAAATATTAATAAAGTGAAACTAATACAGATCGATTTTTCTTTATTAATATTATATATGGTGTGAATTACAAAAAATCCTTAAAGCGGTTTAATATCTCAATAATATACAAATATATATATAATCTTATATATAAAATTCTCGTGTCACAAAACTTTGAAATGATACTCCTCCGAAACGGCTGGACCGATTCTTATGAAATTTTTTATGCATATTCAGTAGGTCTCAGGGCATGTCAGACTTCTTTTATTAAACCGCTAATTGGTAAGGTATGTCCAGGGGGAAATATTTAAATAAAAATAGTTTAGTTACAATGCTAGATCATAGAGGCACTGCTGGCGATAATTTGACATGTATATATCGTAATAGGAGACTTGCAAACAAAAGTGGTTCGTCAGTGAACCGTCTAAGGCGTTATCTTATGACTTTGCACTCTCAGTTCGAAACTCGCAAAGGCACTTTTTTTTAAGTATTATATATTTTTTTACAAATTTATTAATTTTTATTATTTTAATATTTTATTAAATAATTTTATTTTATTAAATTAAATTTTATTTTATTAAATTAATAATTATGTCAATTAATTTTTTCTGCATAAATAAACATATATAAAAAACTATAGAGATGGGACAGGGTAGGAGTTAGATGGTTATAGCTCAGAATAGGGACACTCGAGGAGGTACAGGGGGCGGAGCCCCCGTCTAGGTGTGGAGAGCGCCGAAGGCGCTCGGAGCAGCTAGTATATATATAAATATACAATCTTTGCTAGTATAACAAGATAAGATTATACAAATTTGTTTTTTTTTCAAAACTTATCTTTATGAAATTTTTAATAGAATACTTGTCATGGTGTTAATTTAATAATTCTCATACATCATTCATATGGTAACTTAAAGAGGAAAATCTAAATATCTGATCAATCGGTTTAAGGAAAAAAATGTTTTAACTTTTTTTTATATAAATATTTCTTCTTTTTTTATAATTTGATCCGGTGCCGTATATGTAGATAGATGCGTTTTTATTGACTCGAAGAAGATGAATTGGTGACCTCGAAAGTTACAAATTAAATGAAAATAACCGAAGGAGGAGGGTAGAGAGTGTTTAAATTTCAGAGTCCATTTTCAGTTGAGCTCGGGGGCGGAAAGCCCATCTCTTCAAAGCACTTCTTTCTCATTCCCTATTCTGCCATAGAAAACGGAACCGGAATTGAGATAGAAAGGAGTTTTTTTTTTTATTTCAATTCTAATTTCTGGATATATATTCCAAGTTCGTTGGTATTACGAAAAGCCGTCAATTTATTTTAATATCAAGTCATGTGAGGAAATAGAATTATGCCTCAAAGGGAAAATTAATTCATCTGAAGTTGGAAAAAATTTTACTAGAGAATATTCATCGTCATTTAAATATGACTAGGAGGAATTAACCAAAGAAAATATGAATGAGTATCAAAGAGGTTAGATAAAGCTATGTGGATTTGTATTTTATATCATTTAGTTAACAAAAAGTTATTAATAATAATAAATTTATAATTAAACGGTTATATTTTTTATAATTGTCAAATTAACATTAAAAATAATCCAATTTCAAATTTTATATAATATATGTATAACTAAATCTTTACTAACTTAAGTTATATATCATGTAATAGTGTAACCAAAAGCACATGTATTTTTACCATAAAATACATTCCCCATATCTGTTGAATAAAATACTAAACGACTAGACGGAAAAATGTTTCTCACTTAATATTCACGATTAATTAGTTAATGAAAATCTAAACCCTTTTATCCTGTCACTATCTAAATAAATTGTTCAACACATTATTAATATCATCAAATATGTAGTAAAATTATCCATAAAAATGATATCAAAATTATAATCGAATAGCAATTATATATAGTATATTTTTTGCTATTTATTACTATCTCGCCAGAAAATTTTCGATGTTGAGATTTTGATGTTTTTATACGTTTTGAAGGTTCCTGAATCATTTTCACTAAGGTTGAGAAAAATGTCTGTGTGTGTGTATGTGTGTATGTTTGTAGACAAGATTACGCAAAATCGGTTTGAGCTAGAATCATGAAATTTGGTACATGAGCATTATTCAAAATTCATAGTTTTCTATCAAGTTTTGAGAAATGTAGCTCAACCGGAAGAGAGTCATTACCTACAACATTTTGATTTTGTTTCCTGACCGTAAAAATAAAGATATATGTATTAGCTTTGATTATTTTAATAGATAAAATAACCAAAGGGGATGGGACAATGGAATATGATCGGGATTTTACTCGGGAAAATTCACAGACCGATGTTTTATATAAAATAGAATTTATAATAATTAATGAAAAAGACAAAGTATAGAACGAGATATAAAGGGTGTCCCAAAATTAACGCAAGATTTGAATTAAATAGAAAACACAGTTTTTTAGTCTTTTGATTGTAATTTTTTTAATCATTCATAAAGTACATAGGATAGGGTTATTTATGGAATAACACATCGGGCAAATGGCCTCCGCGGCTTTGCATACACATACGCACTCGTTTGTCGAAATTTTCCATGACTGTTCTGCATAAATGTGGCTGAATTTCGTTGATGCAACGTTGAATCTCCTCCTTTAATGCACGCTTTGTTGTGGGCTTATTGACGTAGACCTGTGATTTTAGATATCCCCATAAAAAGAAATCTAATGGTGTTAAATCACACGATCTAGGGGGCCAATTCTGATCACCGAAACGAGAGAGTACACGACCTGGAAATGTCTCATGCAGTAATTGAAGTGTTTCACGGGCTGTATGGCATGTGGCACCGTCTTGTTGAAACCACATATCTTGCGTTAATTTTGGGACACCCTTTATATGAAATATACCAAAAGCAATCGGATAACGAATTGAACAGGCAATGAAATGAACAATTAATGGTAATATTGAATATTTCAACTCGCGCGCGCGCGCGCGCGGACAACGGAATAAAGAAGGAAATATTACAAATCTAGAGACGGGGTGAGAGAAATACTTATAATTATACGGAAAGGACGGGGATGGGACGGGAAATGTAATTACATGCAGTTAGACGGAGACAAGACAATTAATAAAGAGAACGGACAAGAAATGGATAAGACGGGAATGTTAAACCATATGCTCACTAGATTTGAGCCCCTTAAGGGAACATGTAAGATCCCCCAGCACGTAATAAAAACCGTCCGACGCAAGCCTCTGATAGGAGAAAGGACATTGCTATTTATTTTGAAAATATTAGTAAATATTAATCGGGATTAGATGTTAATCAATAAATAAAAGATTTATACTGGATTGGGAGAGGGGGGAGAGGAGTGGGGTATTTGCTTGGCTGGGCGATGAACCTTTGAGGGTGATTAGTTAAACCATTAACTAAAATTAAATAAGACTATTTTTGAAATAATTAAAATTCAATTATCAATTCAAAATGATGTAAAACTTACCACCTTTTTTACCAAATACCCCGAGGAAATCGGATAGGAATGCGACACACGTCTGCCCAGCGTCAATTACACTCATACTTATTATTATTATTATTACAAAAACAATTTACAATAATTGTTGAAAAAAGTTTGTTTCATTTCATATGAGAAGTATTTTTTGCAATTTAACATTTAATAGTCTAAATTCTAAATAAAGGAAATTCCGAGAATAAGTTCTGAAAATGAAAAAAAAAAGTTGGATGGATTTAACTGTTTGAGTAAATAATCATTGATTTTCTTATATAATACTAAAATGAAAATAAAGAGAAGACTGTATCCAAATTATCGTATTAACAAGTGACTTAAGAGTTAAATCCATAGATTTAACAAAAACCCAATTTGCATATTTAAACACTTACCGGTGAATTCTAAAAGTGGATTGATTTTTTAATTGGCCTTTTTAAAGCGGAATTATAATAAAATAATACAATGATAGATGAGAAGCGATAAAAGACGACAGCCTGATGTAATGAGTAATCGATACGTACATCACATGTGGCCACTAATGTGTTTTGTTAATGGCCTCCAACCACAGAGCACCGTGGTTTCAAAAAATAAACCTAATTATCAATTAGTTTTCTAATTAATAATATAACAAGAACATTTTTCATCGAACTATTGTTATATTCAAGTTATCTTCTTTTAGTTATATATTTTAGTTATATGGTTTATAGGGGAAGGTTGGTACCGATGGGCCATTTAAAGAAAATTTTGAATAAGATCCATGAATATTCTACTATATCTTATGTTATCTTATTATACTAGCAAAAATTATATATATATATATATATTTGTATTTTGATTTTTCTGAAATTCCATAGATAATTTTTTATAAAGAAAAATCAATCTGTATTGGTTTCAGCCTCGGGAACAATCACCTTTATTAATTTTTTCTTAATTTAAAATAAGAAATTTATATGACGTCAGAAACTACGTCAAAGGGCTTCTTTAAAATACAAAATATTCTAAATATAAATCAAATCAAATTACGAAAATATTATGTTATATCCACAGGCCATACTTTTCTGTCTTTCAGTGCATTAATACGTACGTTTATGACTATTTTTTAAAATTATAGTCTTTTAAATTCTTTGAACGGCGGCTGGTTGAACAAGATATTAATATTAACAGACAATAAGGAATAATTTTTTTAAAAAATCGAGATGCGGCTTGGTGAACCAGGTACTATGTATATATATATATATTTGTTAATGCATTAGAGACATTATATATTGTTTTTCACTATACTATACTATGAAATATTAATGAGATATTTGAAAAATAAAAAAACAACTCATTATAGGCGATTGGTATCCTTGATTGGTCAGGGCGGTTGTCCACCACTCCAATAAACAAACAAGAACTTAATTATAGACATTGTCGCTACAATATGAATTATAATTAATATTATATTATTGATTTATTGTTTAATTTAATTGTAAATTAATTACAATTAATTCAATTTTGAATCAATTGTTTATTTAATGATTACACTTTAAATGTTATTAAATTAATTAAATTTTATTCACTCTGTTATTATTATTCAATTATTTATTTTAATTTGTTCGCTTAACGTAACTTGGTAGTTGTGACAAGGCGCACAGATATAGTGGTTCATTTAAGGTAACTAGCACAACTCCACTTAGGAAGAGCAAGTTTAAGGCCAAATAAATTTATATTGTGAATATGACAAAATACTGAGATTTCATTAAACTTTAAAATATTAATTTTTTTTTAGTGTAAGATTCATGTAACTTTTTTATGTTTAAAGAAGTAATTTAATTCTAATAAAAATAAATTTATAAAGATGATTATAAACAATGCGATCATATCTATATATATATATATATATATATATATATATATATATATATAATTATAATTTATTTATTTGATTTAAGTCAATGTACGAGGGTGGGATGAAAAGTTTCCGACCTTTTATTTTTCAAAATTCAAGATAGCTGAGACCTGTACGATTTCAGCTGAACGTGTGCAAAATATTTTGCAAAACCATTTGAATATGGAAAGCTGTGTGCAACATGGGTACCACATTTCCTAACGTTAGACCAAAAATTGCTTCGAAAAAACATTTCTAACGACAATTTGGCGCTGTAGGCGTAATCCAAACGAATTTTTGCTTCGATTCATAACTGTTGATGAGACTTAAATTAATTAGAACACCGTTATGAGAAATGTATCAGTGTTGATGGAGATTATGTTGAAAAATATAGCAAAAAAAAAATTGAAAAACATCGTTTTTCTTGGTCAGGTCGAAAACTTTTCAACCCACCCTCGTAAATAGCAAAACAAATATTGGTAAAATTTTATTAAGATATTAGTAGTTACCTATATGTATTAAAGATATACAATTTTTATTAAATCACTTTGTATATTAAAATTTTAACGTACTAGATAGACTAAATGTGATATATTTTTTAATTATTTAAATTGAAAAATTTCGGTTTCATTTATTGTTTTAAAATTGAAAACATATAATTTTTGTATACATCTATTAAAATTATAACAGATTAAATAAATAGGTAGTAAATATGAGATTATATTAAAAAAAAATATAAATAAAATAAAAATAATTAAATTATTCATTTTATTATACCTACTATGAAAGTTATAATATTATGGGAAATATAAATTAGAATCTGGATGGAAATTTGACAGAAAATGATTTCGTAGAGAAATTAATCCTCAAAACATTCCCTCGTTAACCTGATAAAATCATCTTTTTGCAGGGATATAAAGCCCTTTACCAAACATGGCTCTATTGGAAAACAAACCCGAAACCCGATTCACTACGAAAGTTAATACGCAAACTTGAAGGAGATTTATTAATAAAAATATTTTTCTCAACATGAGTATACGTTTTAATGTAGATTGTTTAAGTATAAGAGAAATATAATAATAACTTTCTTCTATCTTTTATTATTGATAATAACAATTATGATTTTATTATTTTAATTTCCAAATATATAGCTATTTATATTTTCAAAATTTTAGATAAAAATCTTGTTTATAATTTTGCTTTCATTTTAAATTAAAACATATTTCATTGTTTTTCTTTAAATTAATAAATTTATTTAAATTAATATGAATATAGCAATGTTTTTTTTTATTATACCTACATTCTCTAGAACAGGGATGTCCAACACGCGGCCCACTCAAAGTTTTGATGCGGCCCACTATCGACTCATTTTGGAGTTAAATTTTAAAGAATTCACAGTCCGGCAAGCGACCTATAACTTCGAGGCTATAAAAAAAGGCTGCAACATTCAAAAACAAAAAACCACCTCTATCCCCAAAAATCTCCATAAGTTTTGAGACATTCACTAGCTAGGCTTAACATATTCTGGTAATTTTGCGGTCCATTTAAATATTTAAGTTTGCGATGTGGCCCATTAAATTAAAAGGTTGGACATCCCTGCTCTAGAACATAAAAAAACAATTTTCAATTTAAAATTTCAGAGAAAGGTTATTTATAATTTATTAATATTATAATTAAAACAGAATATTCTCATTTATTCCATCTCAATATTTACTTGTAAAACTTTTGCCATATATAATAGATATAATATTTTATTTGGGGTGTTAAAATGTATACTAAAATTCCTATTCAATAGATTTTATCATGAATAGAATTTCAGAGGTTGTTAAAGCGTATTCGTTATTTCCGGTCAAGGTGGCTATTAATGAGATTGTCAACATTGATAAACCAGCCAAAATACTTTTTATTGAGATAATATTATACCAGTACAAAAGAGATTTCATTTTAAACAAGTGGACAAACGGAGTAATATATTTATTTAGAATGAATACTTTTCATTTTTGAAAAAAAAAGCTAACTGAATGGAAAAGGGGATTTTTGCTTCGTTGTCCCGTATGGGACATGATTCTCACTCTATATATTCACCAAAGAGCCATTTCAATTACAAATTTATCATCTCTTTTTTTTAATAATATTTATTTCGATAAAATATGTCTGTCGCTTGGTTGAATAATCTCACCGGTTTTTAATACAATCGCGGGAAATATAAATTCAAAATTCCTGGATTAGCCTTATGTAGCTGAATATAAATAACAAGAGGTAATCCAGCCCTTTTGCGAACCGCCCCTTTTTATTTAATACTGAGTTATCGATTTTGGCGCACTAGCTTTAGGGTTGGGGCTGTGAGTGAAGTTGGGGTGGGGGGGATGCTACAATTTTGGCGCGTGCGACATCTTTCGTTATGTGCGATTTCGAAATCTGAACTTTATTATATTCGCAATTGGATTTCAAATATATTCGGTTACACGTAAACAGAATAAAGTTTAATAGATTAGAGTCATAATCAGATAAGACTGGCCTTGAAAGGATTTAAGCCCAAAGGAGTGGTGATTATAATTTTCTCTCCTCTTCTATACAAACGAGATATTATTCTGTCATTTTTTATTCCTCCTTTTAAAACATGTACTATTTCAAAATACGTTCTTAAAGAAGAAAAAAAAATATATTTTGAAATGATTAGTCTCTGATACAGTATTATTTCACACACACACATACACACATATTACATAGATAAAAACAATTCATCTTCTTTTGACATATGAAAAAAATAAATTACATTTCAATTTATTTTTTTTTTAAATTTAATGAGTTATTATATTTGTGACAGTACAGTTCTCCTGGCAAATTGCTTCAATAGTTAATACTTGTTTGATATACATAAGTGGCTTGTTAGTTTATATATATTCATTTATTAAATATTAATTGGTGTTATTGATTTTTTTTTATTAAGATGAGAGAATTCATATAGAAAATAATTCACATTTAAAAACCAGCAAATATATAATAAAATTTTATATATAAATGGTTCGAGGGTGTAATACTATACCATTCATCTTATAACTCAACTACTCATAAGTTCTAACCTAAAAAAAAAAATTAACAGTGATATAGTTAATTTTAAGAAAAATAAAAAAATAAAAATTAGTGATTAGAATACAATTACGAGTATATATGATAGATGAATTTGCGATAAATAATAACTACTCTATTTTTTAATTATCAAAAATAACTATAAAAAGAATAAACAAAGATTTTATTATGTATTAACACGAATTAAAAAGGAGGGGGGGGGGAGGTGAATCCGAAAGAAAAACACGGCCGGCCTATTCTCCCATGGAAAAGGGCAATAACATAAGACAGATGAACAGATTTTATTTCGCCATTGAACAAACCCTAAGATGTTTTTCCCTCTTGTGTTCTTTTGATATCTCCTCAATTCCAGGAGATGAGTAAAAAAGAGCCTCCATGTTTTTAATAAATATTTGATATATTACCAAAAGCTCAAAGCCTATTCAATTTAAAATCAGAGCATCTGAGGAGGAGATCTATTAAAGTTATTTATCATCCTTTGAAAAATGATTTTTTGTCAATATATAGATATATATATATATAATTTATGTTGGTAAAGAGCATGTCCTACTACGTTCTAAGAGCATCCATTGCCATTACTTATAAATTCTTTTTCATAATATATGCAAATAATAAATTTTTCGAAATATTACCAACATATATATATAGAGAGAGAGAGAAAGAGAGGTTTGAAAGTCAATAATAATAAATAAACAGTAGCTTTTAACTTAAAAAGGAATTTTTGAGAAAAAGAAAACGACCATCAGTGAAAAGTTTCATATAAATAATTTTTAACTCGAATAAAAGACGAGAAACTGATGAAAAGTTTATATACTGAAAAATGAACGATGGTTGAGGTAAAAGTGCAGAGGGCAAATAAATCCGATATAAGAAAATTAGAATTGGGTGAGGGTTATTGAGGATAGTGTTAGTTTTGGGGAAATGTTATTACTCAAAATTTTCGAATACACAATGCCATTCAGTGAAATCCTGGCGCTATTCATTTTATTAAGACTAATACTTATTTTACTTTTATAAAAAATATATTTTTAGTTGCTTTTAATTGTTTTTTTTTTTTAATAATTATCAGCATTTTATTAGGAAAAAGAGTAAGATTAGTCTTTATAATTCTGAAATTTTATTTTTTACCTATCATTTATAATTAATTTTTTAAGTAATTTCTTAAAAATTTCCATGGTTAATAATCCTTTTAGGGAAGTAAGTAAATTGAACGTACTATCTTATCTTGAATGAGGTTGTAATTTCCAAGATACAAACTTTCCCTTTAATATCCTTCTGCCTACGATGGAGTTCTTATTAATGAGAGTAACCTGGTAAAATATGATACTTGAAATATATATTTTCTTATACAAATTAATCACAGAGGTAATTTCATCTCACCTGTTTCAAATCAGTCCCCACACTCAACCTCCTATCTTAGAATATAACCCCATCTTTCTTCTCAATTCCCCAGTATTTAACTTTCCAACATTCTTTTTATCTTCTTTCTTAGTTTCCATCTCGCCCTTTCACTCCCTCTTTTACCTCTTTCTCTTTATTTTTTCCACTTCTAAAGATTCAACTTTAACTCTCCAACCTCCATCTATTTGTTTGTTCTTTTATCAGACTTTCTCAAATTCCACTTGGGGTGTATGTATATCTGACTTTGATAACCCACCTCCAAGACTTTTCTACTCTTTAGATACAAGATTGTTGAATAGAAACGGGTCATAACCGATAAAAAAATAATCAGACTTGGGGCCCAGGTCATCTTTTGTCCTGATCAAATCAACCCAATACAAACTTCAATTATTATTGTAGTTTTTTATATTAATAAAAAGTTATTTATTGATCAATTGAAAAGAAAATACAATTCTATTCAATATATCGATTAATCGTTTTCTTTAGAAAATATTATCATTTGAAAAATAATCCTTAATAAGAATCTTGGAATATTATACAGGATATAAAATATCAAAATATACTAAATATTATATATTTAAAACAAATACAAATTTTTTTTAATATAATAATTATAATAAAGAGGTGGCTTGGCCGAGAGTGTAGCGTGGCAACTTTCTACACAAGAAGTCGGCGTTCGATTCTAACCAAGAACGGACTTTTCTAATAAATTCAATTTAACACCAGCTGCCTCCGGCTCCAGGAACTGACAAGCCCTGGTTCTATACAACTCTGCACCAGCAGGACTACTTCAAAAACAAGCATCCATAAGCAACAATGGATCGTGATGAGAATAACTCCAGGTGGTACCAATCTACCCGTCACCTGGAGGATCCGGATCTTCACGAGCAGACAAAAAGAAACACCTAAAAGGGCATTCATATATGGGCCCACTTAACATCAATACCCTATTCAAGCAACAATGGTTCGTGATGAGAATAACACCGGATCTTCACGAGCACACAAAAAAAAAATGAAGTTAACACCTAACATTCATATATGGACACAGTTTAACATCAATACCCTTGTATATGGGAGCTGTGCGTGATCCTAGATGGTCCAAACGCAAATAACAATAATAATAATAATTACATATAATAATTAAAATAAATTATGGTCATAATAGATTAAAACATCTCCAATAATTAATTATTTATTTGAAAAATAGGACTACAGCGTTATTATTTTTTTTTGTTTATTTTTCTTTGTTGGATGTTAGACGACAAACTTGATTTTTATCTGAATGACAGTGATTCAAGATTCATGTCTGCTACAATTTTTTTCTTAGATAATTGCGGTCGGAAAGCGTGAACAGCGAATAGAAGAAAGCACTCAATTAAGGCATTCAATGAAAGGAATTTTTGAGAGATACGAGCGGTTCGTCGATGGGGCAGTGAATTGTATCAAGGGATATTTGTTTGTGATGCCAAATGGACGTTCGCCAACGAGTGAGTTGCTCTTGCAAGCGGCTGTCCTACTCAGTGCTATTCCTGGTCACACCCCACACGTTCACCATCTTTTGTCGAACATAAGTCACCACATAGGGACAAAGAGTTTCACTTCTTTGTTCTTTCAACAAAATTATTATCAATATAACCTGAATGGTTTGTTTTTCTTTTGATTTGATCAAAGATTGTATAAAATGTATGATATATTTCAACATTCATTTAAAATTTATTTTATTTATTTCCTTGGATTTATCAAATCAGTTTAAGCATAATTTTGATATCCTAAATTTTGAAATATGTACTTACTTAATTAGGTATACAAATTTGTTAAAATTTTTTGATGAAACAGATTAAAAATACAAATTAATATAAATCCTTACTTGCTAAATCGTACAGAAGGTAAAACTTATTTAAATGCTTAAAAAACATACTTAATTAAAAATAAAAATAAAATATACAGCCTATCTCTATGGCCCTACGGAACGAAAGTTCTTGGTTGTAGCAACCACTAATGGCCCTATCCTGAGCTACACCCATCCAACTTCTATTTCCTCCCATCCCTCTTACATCCCATTCTACGTTGTCCGCCCACCGCGTCCTTGGTCTTCCAATCGGTCTCTTTCCACTAGGTCTCCTCACAAATAGATTTTCGCCCGACTTTTCTCTCCTATTCCTGCCACGTGTCCTGCTCATCGCATACTTCTCAATTTTATGACTCTAACTTTCTCTGGAGATGCATAGAGGTCATGCAATCCAAGTATCCTTCTCGTATGTCTTTTTTATTCTATTCTAATTTCATTTCTACTTTTATTTATTTATTATTTTAAACTACAAGTAGAGTTAAATCAAAAAAAGAATTCAAAAACAAAAACAAAAATATAATAATTTTCAATAAATATTTTATTAAAATCATTTTTATTTGTGTAAAATATCTATCTATCTATCTCAGTGGCTCTACGGAACTCGAAAGTTCTTGACCGCAGCAACCACATTTTTCTAAGTGTCCTTACCAATCATCCATCCAACTTCTACTTTCTCCCATCTCTCCTTTCCTAGATTGTTCATCCACTTCGTCTTCCAATCGGAGACTCCCTATAAAAATACCCTTCGCCAATCTTTCCTCTCCCATTCTAGTCACCACCCCTGCCCATCGCAGTCTTCTCGATTTTATAATTCCAACTCTAACTGGAGATGCATAGAAGTCATGCAATTCCTCGTTATGCAGTTTCCGCCATTCCCCCGTGCCCTCATGGTCCATAAATGCAACAATACTATTCTCAAACACTATAAATAATATAAAAGTATTGTACAAATAAATTTAAAAAAATTCTAAAAAAACAATAATCTACTAAGAATGAGAAACTTATATTTTTATTTATTACATGTTTTATTGATAAATACTAAAAATTTAAGTATTTTTCATTTCTTTTTTAATTTTTAATAAATATATAAACCTTTGATTATGTTTTTCTTTTCTATCTGCAATAGATTTGAATTTAATATTAATTATAAATAGTTCTTCGAAAGATACCATTTGCACAATGAATTTATTCTATTAATTGCTTATGACAAAAAACTCAAAAACTAAAAATCGTTATAAAGTTACCATCGACATTAGAGAGAATTTTAATCAAAGGATTTAATCTAGGTGACCTTGTTTATATTATAAATATTGAAAACAGTTCTATAAAGTGGAATTAATTATCTAGAGCCAGATGATAGATAAATAAATAGATTAAAAGAAACAATTTCAATGGAACAGAGATAGCTCTTCATAATAGATAGAAATAAAATAAAGTTTATCTCTGTTATGTTTCTGGGTATATATATGACTTAAGGTATTTTTTAAATGGAAAAAACTATCTTTTTATTTAAATAATAAAAGTGTGATAAATAACTAGAACACTTTAATTTTTATTTTTTACAATAAATTTTTATTAGGTCACGAATTACCCATTCAAAACTAATACAATTCTAGAACCATGATCACTTTTTTATAGTTTATGTCCTAAATTGATTCAAAAATATTTCTAAAAGAACAAAGAAATTCAATAATTAATGTATAACAAGATATATATATATATCTTTTCCAACTGATTTCTGCCAATTTCACACTTCAACATATCAGATATAATAGAAGGCCTCATCTTATAAACTATTTACTTTTTAAAATAACTAACCATCAAAATGGAACTATTCAATAAATATTAAAATTCATATTTTACTAAAATATAAATATCAATTAAGTTGTAAGGGATTTATTAAAATTAAAAACTTAAAAAATTAATATCAAAACGAAATAGTTTTATTATAAAACTTTTTTCATGAGCGTATAATTAAATCATTTTTTTATTAATAATATATTAGATTTAATAACTACTGAAAATTATATTTCTTTAAAAAATTTAACTGTTTAGATCATGATCATCAAAAAACAAAATTTGATTCAAGACAGGAAGATATTTAGGAGAGGTGGTGGTGGAGGTGTTAAAAAAACAAATCCGGCATACAAACTTTTCTTTAACATTAGTAGTCCAAAAATATTGTCGTATATTGGCCCTTTTTTCGTTGGAAATAATAATAATAATTAGCAGATCAACAATAGGTAGAAATTTTTTGGAAAAAATCCCACGTTTCAATGTTTTCTTTGATTCCACATGCTATTAAACTTTTAAAAAATATTATTATTATATTTGTAAAAAATTATATTTAATTATTAGAATTTTAAATATATTTTTCATTATTTTATCCTATCACATTCCTTACCTGGAAGTTTTCTTCTATACGAGATGAAACAAATTTATTTTCATCTTGACATTCTATTAAAATATTACACTGTCATAAATTTTCTAAAATATCAGTCATAGAGGAGCGGAAAATTGGTTCCGGAGCATCTTCTTTCGCCATGTCACTTCAGAATCGATTAACAAACACAATGCCACCCCCTTCTAATCCCCTAACATTCATCCCATCACCAACCACCCAAACCACCCCCACCTCCCGTCGCTTGTTTTCTAAAGTCAAATAAATTATAATTTGATATACTACGAGGGAGGAAGATTTTAAGATGAAAATAAATAATACCTCTAAACAGAGAAGCATTCAATTAAAGTCAATTAGGATAAGAAAAATATTCTTCGAAGAAAATTAAAGGGGCGTAAGGAAGCGGAAAATAAATAGGAAATCATAATAATAATAATATTTTTTAAATGATATTATTTATTTAAATAAATCTTAAATATCTTCTATAATTTGAAAATTATAAATAAATTAATTTAAGTAACATTCTATCGAGATAAGCCACTACGAGGGTGGTATGAAAAGTTTCCGATCTGACCAAGAAAAACGATGTTTTTAAAAATTTTTTTTGATATATTTTTCAACATAATCTCCATCAACACTGATACATTTCTCATAACGGTGTTCTAATTAATTTAATTAATTTAATTAATTAATAATGTTAATTTAAGTCTCATCAACAGTTATGAATCAACGCAAAAATTCGTTTGGATTACGCCTACAGCGCCAAATTGTCGTTAGAAATGGTTTTTCGAAGCAATTTTTGGTCTAACGTTAGGAAATGCGGCACCCACATTGCACATAGCTTTCCATATTCAAATGGTTTTGCAAAATATTTCGCACACGTTCAGCTGACATCGTACAGGTCTCAGCTATCTTGAATTTTGAAAAATAAAACAAAAGAAAAATTGAAAAACATTGTTTTTCTTGGCCATGTCGGAAACTTTTCATCCCACTTTCGTATAAGTAACTATATAGAATTAAAATATAAATTTAATATTAATATAAAAAACAATCGTATAATATCAATTTTTTTTATTGTTATATTTTTTAATACATTAACTATAAATATATGTAGAAATGGTTAATATATTATTATATTTGATCATCGTTTGATAATAATTTATATCAATTTTTTTTTTGAGATATAATTCAAGATTATATTTTTAAATAAATTTAGTTTATACTCGTAGTACAAATAAAATCAAATCGATTAGTGATCAAGACAAGTCACGTATTCGATTTATATATTTTTATTTTGTTAAATAACAAAGAAATTGAATTGTTTTTTTTTTATACCAAATAATACCTAAATTCACTTCATATTTACAATTAACTTATAATAAATTTATTAGATTAAATGTGACAAATGAAGACCGTTTTTCACTTCAATACAACTATCAATTTTTATCTTTGGTTATTTGAATAAATCGATATCTATTTAATTTAGCATAATATTATTTTTATTCACATACACACATTTGTTTTAAAATAATTCAGATTAGGGATTTAAATAAACAAAAAGTTTCAATATAATCATTCATTTGAACATTCTAAACGATAATGATTAAATTCTATTTATATATTTATTTTTTATTAATAAATTTTCCATTAGTTATTATTAAATATTATAGTATGCATATAATTCTGTTCAATCATATGTAAACCAATTAATTAAAATAATTCCTATTTCATTAAAGTTTGTAATTGAAGGGGGTTTATTTTTAATAATTTTATCATTCAAACCATTAATATTCAATCAATAAAATTATTGTTTTATATTTCTTAAATTATTGCACTAAAATCGAATTTAAATTTATTTAGTTTATTTTTATATATAAAAGGATCTTTTTTCAAATATTAAAGAAATATTTTTAAATAAAACTTCAAAAAAAAAAAAAAAATAAAATAAAATAAAATTGAAATATTACTATTTTTGATTAAATCCTATGGATTAAAATGGCGAAAATGGTCATGATTTTTAGAAAAGTGGAAAATAAATGTTAAGTGTGTTGGGATTCAACCTGTTCTATTTTCAGATGTTAGTAACTAAAATGAACGTTAACTTGTGTAGAGAGAATTAACAATTTAAGGAGAAACAACCTACAAAAGTTTGTCTGTATATTCAAAGAAACAATTGTTCGTAAGGATTATCCACCCTTCCAAAGAATTCCACTCACTATAAAGAAATAGAGGATGTACTTGAGAAACTTGAATGTCATTATTTATATATATATATATATATATATATTTTATGTCTTTCTCTATTGTAAAGAAACTTACATATTTTATAAACCTATTCAAATTATTTTAATATATTATAACTTGAAAATGATTTTATTTGGCAAATAGCCTGATTTGATGTTAAAAACCAGGCTCATTTTGAATTAGAGAACCTACGAGGGAACCTAAAATTTAATAATTTAATTTAATATACAAAAAAAGTTAAAAAATTCAAAAAACTAATTCAAATGCTGATCAATATTAGCTTAAATAATAAACAAATAATTTTATTCTTTGACAATATTTTCTCAGTCACTAGAAAATTTCTAAAAATTTTAAGTGTTCTTCATTTTATTTTTATACCTAAATAAAAATAAATTAAACTTTTATTTAATGAAAGTTTTTGTCTTTTTTTGAGACAAATTTTAACTTCTTTAACTAATTTATTTATTTATTCAAAATATTAATCTTTTTTTTAATAGAGTCTATTTTTTAAAATATAATTCTAAATAAATTTTCTTATTTGATAAATCAAAAATGAATTTATATCATCAAAATAAATAAAATATTCTTTTAGAATATCTTATTCTATAATTCTTATAATTGAGTGTCAATATATTTTATTTATTAGTAATAATATATGATTATTAATTAAATTATTTTTGTTTTATTTTTTAGGGGCGGTTGTGCCGGCTTGGCCCGTGCGCCCGCCGCCTTCTCTGCCTGCACAACTCCATCTATAAGAAACTAAACCACATTTGAGTCAAGGTATGTAAAATCCCTTTTCAATACCGAAAATTGAAATTTTGTTTGTCGTACATATAGAGAGCTTTTTTATAACGTTTTTCTTAACTTCACTTGGCGTCTGTTTCTCTGTCTGTTCGCTCTTTTGACAAATTGAAATCGATTTTTCATTTACTTTTTATTGAGATAGACTTTTGAAAATTTTTATAGATATTTCAATTGATTCCTAGAAGGTATAGAGGAAATATAATTGAATTATAATTAATTAATTGTAATATAATTAGCGATTAATTACTTTTAGTAACTAATTCCTTTTGTATTGCTCCAATTAATTTTATTTCAACAGATTCTGAAGCATAAATATTAATTTCAGGATAGATTTTCATTTTGAATGTAATTAAGATTATTTTATAGCATTAAAATTAATGATGAATTCTTGTTAATCAGCACTAGCATCGATGAAGTAGGGGGTGTTTTCCCCTCAAATGGCATAGAGAAAAGGTTATTTTTTATATATGTCCCAGAGAGAAAATTAAACAAATGAATAAAATAAAATCTTTTTTTCTTTTATAGTAATTAACAATATTTAAATAAATATTTCAGTTTATTATTTATTTATCACTGATGATTTTTTTACAATAATAAATTTTTTATTGCTAAGTATCATAAGGACACTGAGGTGGCGCAACCGTCACGCACAGAGCGAATAGGTATAATAAAAGCAAGTATCATTTTCTTTGTTATTTAAATTGACAAAAACTTTCATAAGATAGATGAAATGTCTCTTATTTAATTCTCTTTAAATTGTTTCAAATATTTTTTTTTATATTTTTGATATTTTAAGAAATACGGTCATTTTACTTTTTTTAATACTTTTTATCTTGTTTATGTAAGAGTTTATCAAAATTTTTCATATAAGAGATGAAATTTGTAGAATAAAATTTTCTATAAATTGTGTTTCATATCAAATTTTCAATATTTTTTATAGTTTAGGAAATATGACTATTTTTGATATTTATTTTTTTATTTTATTTATGAATGTATTTAAGCGAAAATGTTGACAGGTCATTGACAACCCAATAAGAAGCATCAATATAAAATTTAGTTATAATCGGTTTTAACCTTTAAACGTAATTTTGTTCATATACATATAAGTTAAAAGGGAAAACCACTTTTTTGGAATCACAATGACTTGAAACATGGTGACTTGATAGTCTATCGAGATTAGAAAACCTTTACTCTTAAAAAACTCTTAAAAATAATTTTTTCGTTTGAAAAGTAAAAAAAAAAAACAATCAGAAATATATCTTGAAAGATCTATTTTTATTTATAATATATTAAATATGTTGTTTATTTTAAGGATATTATTATTATTAAGTCAAATAATATTCGCGTGAAATCACACTTCTTCGATCTTGATCAATAATTAAGGTCATTTATGAATATTGAAAATCATTTAAATTTCAAATCAAATTAACTTTAATATATATACATATATTTAAAAATTAATTTAAAGTCTTAAATCTATAATCTTAATGGTTGGGATCTGAATGTAACCATTAGAAAGAATCTAACTGCAATTATTATCCCTGGTGAATGGTAAATGCATTGCTTAAGCTGCTAACAAACTAGTATTTTGCCTCCCTTCTTTTTAGTCTCGCTAATGGTTTCTTAACTACCCCTCTCGCTACATTTAAACCAGAGCCTAATGATAATGAAACATAATTGAACTCTATGCTGCTCACTTCCTCCTGGCTAGCTGATTTTTTTTCCCTTTTCCAACTCTCCCCATGTTGCTACAAAGTTCTCTACAACTTTCTTTAATTGATAGGAAGTTCAATGAAAATAACAAACTCCAAACCTGATTAGATTGTATATATATATTATTTTTTTCAGAAGTTGATAAAAAGATTGAAACTTTCTTTCTGATTTTATTTATTTATAAATATTAAATGATTATACAGTATTAATTTTAATTTCATGTGAAATAGATATATATTAAAATTATTTAATCTCGAATAAGTTATATAATTGTTTCCTTGTTTGTTTTATTTACTCTGAATAAATGGTATCATTAAGATATTAACTGATTACTATTTTTTTCCTAAACCAAGTCAGGTTATGAGAGAAAATCGCTTAAGTGTGGTGCGATGGTAGATTTATTGAACACAATACTTTATTTTGATTTAAATCCAAATTAAATTAATTAAAACTAAATTATTTATTTATTTTCTTTATAATTATAATTTTTACATATACAATTATATTTGTAAAGTATTTATTAAAGCTTTGGTGGTTGTTTTTATTTATAACGGAATTTTGTAAATTAAACCACATATTGATATTTGTTATTGTACATTTATTCAAAAAATACAAACATACACACAACGTTTCGATTGCTACTTCTGCAATCGTTATCAAGCGAAACGTTGTGTATTTTTTGAATAAATTTACAATAACAAATATCAATATGGGGTTTAATTTACAAAATTCCGTTTTAAATAAAAACAACCACCAAAGCTTTAATAATTTGTAAAGTATTTATTTATTAAAATCTTTATTAAATTTTGAAAATATATTCAACGCATGCCAATATCGAATAGAAATGATATGCTTCTTTATGTTCTAATCATTTCTATGAAATTGTGATAATTTCTTTAAAAAAAAACATTTAAATAACATTTATATAAATCAATAAAATTTGGTTACCGACCTTTTAGTTTTTTTTTATGTTTTTTACTTCATATTTTTACATTATTTAAGTTAAAACTAAATTTATTTGATGAATAAATTGTTCTTCAGTATTTTAAACAATGATTATATCAAAAATTAAGAAATACAGTCACTGAACTCGAGTTGTTTTTGGTCATTCCTTCTAACTTTTTATCATGAACCACATTCAATTCTTATTTTGAACCTAAACGTTCACATCTATCTATATTTTGTGCCCACTACTTCCTTGGTCGACTCACCAGTTGTTTACCAATTGGTCTATTTGTAAACAAACTTTTCAGTAACCTTTCTTCTTATAACCCACGTGTCCCGCTCATGAAAACCTCTTATGTTGGGGGACATATAAACATCAAGACATTTCCAGCATTCCTCTGAATCCCTTAAGACTATTGCGAATTTATGTTAGTATGGACTCAAAATAAGTTACTTATAGCCTAATGTAAATATATAATTACCGAGCGACGATAGTAAGGGAGGTATTGTTTTCACACCAAATTTCACATGTCCACGAATCATGCATTTTCTTAACAGAAAAAAGTACTTTTTGCATGATGTCTGTCCGTCCGTCCGTCTGTAGAGAAGCGTACAGCTTCAACGGCCCAACGGATTTTGATGAAATTTGGTATATTTACTTAATGCATCAGTATGATGAATTGATCAACTTTTGGTGCAAATCCGGAAACCGGAAGTGGTAGTATATGCGATCGACGATAGGAAAGGAAGGGTTATTTTCACAGCAAATTTCACATGAGGAGATTTTTTACATATCACCACGAATCATGCACTTTGTATTGGTTTTATCCTCGAGAATAATCATCTTTATTAGTTTTTTCTTAAGTTAAAATTATATGACGTCACAACCTGGTCTTAGATATATATTATAAATAAAAATAAAATTAAAAATATTCATATCTGTTTTTTATTACATTAAAAGATATATTAAAATTATTTGAAATTATTTCTTTAGCTGGAAATTAATTTACTTCATCGTCGGTTCGGACCTGGCCACAGGTCAACTTATTTTATTTTAATTTTTAAACTATCATTGAAATTAAAATTTTAAACTTAAATCATTATATTTTTATATATATCTATATATACCTGAATAATAATTATTCATATACTCACTAAATTAAAAACAAAAGAATTAAAATAAAGTATTTAATAGGAAATTTATGAACTTAAAACTAAGTTTTCGAGGAAAAAAAGAAAGTTCAATTAATATAACTACACTTTATATCCATATTTCATTTGTAATATTTCCAGGCGATTTCAAATTAAACTGTCCACTAATCCTCTTAATCCATCATTAACTGGAATTATTTGTCTTCACTCTCTTCATTGATTATATCACTTCAATGCGATGGCTTATATAAATTGACCTATTATGCGCTCGCTCATAAATAAATAGTAGGATGGATGTGTCGCAGAAAATAACCAGATAACTATTGTCTTGATAAGAAAGGAAAACAAATGATTGTTGTTCATATTTGCATCAGCATACAAGAGAGAATTTTAAAACGTGTTGTGATAAAGTGAACTTCAGTATAGACCTAATAAATATTCATAATTTAATTTTTATGAAAGAGGCTAAGAGAAATTGAATTTCTTATAGGAATAGAAAATCGAGCACAGAGACCTCAAAAACAACCCGCGTCTGGTTATAAATAATACAAGAACGAATAACCTAATGAGATGCGTTTAATCAGTTTTTGTTTCTCCTAGAAGATATTATTTATAGAGTTACGAATATTTCATGATGGTTCCAGAATTCTTGAATATATAAATAGTTAAACAAAGCGCGGAGGTTAATAAAAAAAAATAATAAGATTATTATTCTTAATATTAATGGTGAAAGGCGTAGTTGTGAGGTTAATGGAGATATTTTCTATAACTGAAATTTTGAAATCACCTTGAAATATTATCAGTTTACAAAAATTATATATGTATAAAAACAAAAAACAAAAATAATTATTTATAAAAAAATATTTAAAAAAAAAATTATATATATATATATATTTTTAAGGGAATTTTTATTAAAAGACCACATTATTTGTATAAAATTATTTATTAAATTAAAATAATTGTACAACGTTTCAACTGCTTATTCTGCAGTCGTTTTCAAGTAGAATAAGCAGTTGAAACGTTGTACAATTATTTTAATTTAATAAATAATTTTATACAAATAATGTGGTCTTTTAATAAAAATTCCCTTAATAATTATCAAAAATAACCACAAAAGCTTTAATAAATACATATATATTTTATATAAACAATTCAGTGAAAGAAATTTGATTTATTAATTAGTTGTTTTTTTGCGATCACGAAAATTTTCGAGGTTGAGATTTTGATGTTTTTTACGTTTTGAAGGTTCCTGAATCATTTTCACTAAGGTTGACAAAAATGTGTGTGTGTATGTATGTAACCAAGATTACCCAAAAACGGTTTGAGCTAGAATGATAAAATTTGGTACATGGGCATTATTCAAAATTCATAGTTTTCTATCAAACGGATTTTCATGAAATTTGGTATATTTACTTAATGCATCAGTATGATGAATGGATCAACTTTTGGTGCAAATCCGGAAACCGGAAGTGGTAGTATTAGCGATCGACGATAGGAAGGGAAGGGTTATTTTTACACCAAATTTCACATGAGATTTTTTACATATCACCACGAATCATGCAATTTGTATTGGTTTTATCCTCGAAAAAAATCATCTTTATTAGTTTTTTCTTAATTTAAAATTATATGACGTCATCCAGCCTTTCAAGACGTCACAGCCTGGTCTGACATATATATGTAAAGTTATAAAGATGGCTTGGCAAATGAAATTCGAATTTCTAAAAACAAATAGAATTTATTATTATTTTAATATGATACATGACTAATGAATTATGATATTGGTACTTAAAAACAAATAGAAATCGAATTTTCAGGTCCAATCTCACAGGTTTTTCAATATATTTTACAATACAATTATTGGATTAGATATTTGATAATTATTTAAATTTTGCTGCTGTCTTGGCGTTCTTGATGCAATTCTATGATGGGCGGGACAGTCGCTTTCCATTAGTGAGATGCGATTGTGATGCGCTCTACACTCTAGTGGTAATTTCAAATTTACATATATTATAAATAAAATAAAATTAAAAATATTTATGTTATATGCCTATCTGTTTTTTATTACATTAATAGATATCTTAAAATTATTTGAAATTGTTTCTATAACTGGAAATTAATTTACTTCAAACCTTCGGTCGGTTCGGACCTGGCCACAGATCAACTTATTCTCTTATAATCTCTTAAATTCAACAAATAAATCAAACTGATTTGGGAAATATCGAGAAAATCTATATAATCTCCTAACAAATATATATAATTTAAATCAAATCTTAATTAATATTTTCAAGAAAGGCGAGAAATAACCGATTGATCCATATTTGAAAATGGCTATTAATTTAAATTTAATTAATAAACGTTTGCGAATTCTTGATTTAATACTGAAACTACTTGCGTAGTTCAATTAAGAGTTATATGGAATAGATTAGGTATTAGGTAGATATCAAAGTTGGCAAGCCAATTTCTGGTTTGCTAAAGCTAATAAAACTTTCCTATTGCATTACTTGATATTAGTTCCGCCTTTCCCCTTCTCTTATAGTCTTCGCCTACCCATCCAAAGCCACCCTCCTAAATTCACAGCAGCCAATTTACACTCGAATGTCATAATTGAGTTGTTCAATTGTTTTAATTGATAATTGTAGTATATCTATTTGGGCATCGTCTATGCAAATTTACCGCTAATAATATTCGACAGGCCCACTTGGGACATCATTCCATCTATATAGAAAGATTCTATTCAATATGATATACATTCATAATGGTAGTGGAAATCAATGGAATGAGAAATTTTCCATTCCAATCGTGAGAACCATTATTAAATTCCAATTGGGCCAATCGACAATTATAATTTGTCCAAATGTTAAAAAAAAAATCAAATGGTCATTTTATTAATTCTTCTTTTGCAAAAATAAATACATGACAACATGATGAACATAACAAACGAATATATTGATCTCCTCTCTCTACATCCCTCTCTTTCTTTTTCACTCTCTTTCCAATTGAATGTACATATATATTTAAAATAATTCCAATTAAAGTAATAGAACTTTTTTATATGTTAAATATTTTAAAAAATTCGACGATTGTCAATTATATTCAGAATTATTATCAGTTAGATATTTATTAGATGTAATTTGGACCTTAAAATAGGATTAAACTTTTTGAAATAAAACTATACCAATTTCTGGAACAATTGACTAATTATTGGTTATTAAATGCTACTATACTTTTAAGAAATTAAATTAAAATATTTACTTATTTTAATATCATTATGTTAAATGTAAATGTGAATTAAAAACAAAATATTAAAAAGGAAGCAAAATAGAATTGTTTAAAATAAGATATTAATCAATCGTATTTACTCTTATAAAATGATATGAGTTCAAATTAATAATTACATAATACGAGAAAAATAATTTGAAAATTGAGATAAATGTATATACATATAAACATATTCATGAATAATTTAATATAAATTTAAGTAAATAAATGCAAATTGACAAATATACAGTTAATATTTTATTAAACAAACAAAATAATTATTAATTAAGATAAATCGATAAACAAAATGTAAATTAATTATTTATTTTTATTTATTTATTATTATTGAATTATATTTATCAAAAAATATTTCATTTTCATATAGCTACATAAAGATTTTTATATATTTTAAAAATAATTATAATCTAAAGATATATAAATTATGTAATTTAATTAGTTAATTGAAATTAATTGAAATTATTATTGACTTGTAGAAAGTTAATAGGATATATTGTGGAAATTTTAGTGAGTTCGAAAATTATAATTTTTAATAAAGTTTAACTCAAGTTCCATTCAATTTCAGTCGACTTCAATCTCTTTTCTATCAATACAAAATGAAATGTACTTCAATTATGAAAAACAAAACAACTAAAACAGCTTAGTTTGTGTTTCTTACACAAATTATCAATATTTCTTATTTTTGGTATTTTTGTTTTTTATTAAAATTTGAAAAAATTAATTTTTATAAAATAGCATTAAAAAAATCCTATAATAAAAATTAGCTGGAGTGTCTCCACTCGACTATCTCGCAATTTGAATTGGATTAAATAACATAATATATTATATTTAAATTAAATTTAATTAATTATAAATTAAAAATAATAAATATTAAACCAGCGCATGTTTGGCTTTTTATTGATGGCACCATGGCACGTGTTGGCGCGTGAGATTTGCAGTGTTAAAAAATTAATTCTGGTACTTCCAGCAATTCAATCAAGCTGAAATTCTATATATAGCAGTTTTATACAATTATTAATCATGTGAAAAATTATCAAACATATATTTTTATTTTTACGGTTACTTTAGAGGAAAAAAAATCAAAACGTTGTAGGTAATGACCCTCCTCCGGTTGAGCTACATTTCTCAAAAGTTGATAGAAAACTATGAATTTTGAATAATGTCCATGTACCAAATTTCATCATTCTAGCTCAAACCGTTTTTGCGTAATCTTGTCTTCATACATACACACACACATACACACACACATACACACACACACACACACACACACACACACACACACACACATTTTTCTCAACCTTAGTGAAAATGATTCAGGAACCTTCAAAACGTATAAAAACATCAAAATCTCAACATCGAAAATTTTCATGATGGCAATACTATCTCTGGCGAGATAGTAATAATGTATATTTAGTTATTTATTTATTTGTTTATTTAATATTTTATAAATCTTAAGGTCAACATATTAAAATAAATAGGATAAGAAAAATATTTGATTGAAAATCAATTTATCTTCATAAATTATTCATTTTTTTTTATCATTAAGGAAAAATTAATACTAATATCTGATCTGGCTAAAATAAATACAAATTTTCTATTAAAATATATTAATCAAATATGGCAGGAAAATAAATAAGTAAATATGAATGTACGGACCTTTTGGTTAGATTATTATCTTTTTTAATGAGTTAGGGATAGATGTTCAGATGATTATTACAAAGAAAAAAAAATCAACGAATTTATCCGGTCCTTTCAAACTGGTAAACAAGGTAATTTCCAAACTGACAACCTATGATAAATGGATAATTTGAAACAAATGAAATCGCAAAAATTACAACCATCTGCGTGTTTTTATTTATATCGCTTCTTTTGCTTTCAATGTGAGTATTTATATTTGATGGTAATACTAATATTATTATATTTTTTTTTCATCAATAAACTTGATTATAAATTGTTTATTCATTTATTTGAACTTTTTAAAATATTCACCCTCCAATTGGCTTTATATCAACATTTGTTTATCTATTTATCTTTCTTAAAATATGAAAGAAGCTGGGTTTTAATCGGCCCACCTATCCGGCAGCCAGGTCACAGTAATCCGTTGAGTTATTAGTTCCGGACGTGTCTCCTCCAGGACACGTCCAGGTTACCAGAAGCTATTTTGACAATCCAATTCCTTTGGAGGGATAATTAACTTCACCTACGTGACACTGAAAATGTTAATCTTCATTAATAAACGCCATATTTGAAATTTGTATGAAAAATGACTATCATCTATTAAATTGAAATCGTATTAATTGAAGCAGATTGCATACAATTCAGAAAAAATATTTTCCAAAATTATTACTATACTAGCTATCGATTGTAAGTACCTTCTTTTTAAATATAATAAAATTATGAGAAACTAATAATAATTACAACAATTTTATTATCATACACACAATTTGATAGAATTATTTAAATAACTCATTCAAATAATATTAATGTATGATTTAACTAGAATTAAGATATTCATATTCTTTACATATCATTTTAAAAGGATAATAAATACGAGGATGGTCTGAAAAGTTTCCGACCTGACCAAGAAAAACGATGTTTTTCAATTTTTACCGACCGACGATAGTAAGGGAGGTAGTTTTCACACCAAATTTCACATGTGGAGATTTTTACATATCTCCACGAATCATGCATTTTCTTAACAGAAAAAAGTATTTTTAGCATGATGTCTGTCCGTCCGCCGTCCGTCCGTCCATCCGTATAGATGTGTACAGCCTGAACGGCTCAACGGATTTTGATGAAATTTGGTATATTTGCTTAATGCATCAGTCTGATGAATGGATCAACTTTTGGTGCAAATCCGGAAACCGGAAGTGATAGTATTAGCGATCGACGGTAGGAAGGGAAGGGTTATTTTCACACCAAATTTCAGGAGATTTTTTACATATCACCACAAATCATGCACTTTGTTTTGGTTTTATCCTCAAGAAAAATCACCTTTATTAGTTTTTTCTTAATTTAAAATTATATGAGGTCACCCAGCCCTTCATGACGTCACAGCCTGGTCTTACATATATATTATAAATAAAATAAAATTAAAAATATTTATGTTATATGCCTATATGTTTTTTATTACATTAATAGATATATTAAAATTATTTGAAATTGTTTCTGTAGCTGGAAATTAATTTATTTCAAACCGTCGGTCGGTTCGGACCTGGCCACAGGTCAACTTATTTTTTTTGGAAAGAATATGAATATCTTAATTCTAGTTAAATCATACTTTAATATTATTTGAATGAGTTATTTAAATAATTCTATCAAATTGTGTGTATGGTAATAAAATAGTTGTAATTATTATTAGTTTCTCATAATTTTATTTAAAAAGAAGGTACTTACAATCGATAGTTAGTATAGTAATAATTTTGGAAAAACATCGTTTTTCTTGGTCAGGTCGGAAACCTTTCAGACACCCTCGTATGATACATACGTACATTAATAATTTGTATTTAAAATTCAAAGAAAGGCATATATTTAGAATTAAAATCAGGCTAGAATTACTTAAATAATTAATTTATTTTGATTTTGATTTTCTTTAAAATTTATCTACAGATATTGATTGGTTCTATGGAACTCGAAAGTTCATGGCCGCAGCAACTATATTTCTGCAAATATCCATCCATATCCTATTTTCTCTCATCTCTCTTATGTCCCTTCCTACTTTATCCACCCATAACGTCCTTGGCCTTTCAACCAGTCGCTTCCCCATCAGTCTCCCCTCAAATAGATTTTTCGCAACGCCAGATATTGATTAATTGTATTAATTAAAAAAAAAATTAGATCTATTAATTTCTAAAATGCGCAAATTTCATAAAAATCCATTTTCAAGATCATTAATATTTGATTTATATTTTGTTTAAGTGGTTTATTGGTTTATTTTATATTTTTAAAGAATATTATAAAAATATTATTTTTATTATTTTTTTTCAGTAATTCCAAATGAGAATTATAAAAGAAATAAATTGTGAATTTTAGGTTTATTAAGTGTTTGTTTTTATCTACATAGATGAACTTTTTTAAGTAGCCATATTTCCTTATCTTTTATGGCTGGTTTTAATAAGAATAAATAAATTAGTGGTTACATACTTGAATTCAAGTGTAACCTTGATGAGTTTCGGTGGTGGTATAATAGCTTATACATATGTAGCAATTGCATAGGTACTTAAGTTGGAAACCACTTTTCTATTCTAAGTATTGAGTAGTTCAGGGTAGTTAATTCATAAAGGCAGCGAATGACGCTTGGAAAGGCATAATAAGAACAAGGGGGACTGGTTAAAAAAAACTTAGGTCAAAGGGTAGGATGGGGTTGTTTGTTATACTACAAAACGGGTCTGGGGATGTCTCGTTTACACGCGCCATTTAGGCCGACAGCGTCATTATAGACCCAAACATAAAAGTGCCAAATTTATATCTTCACGTGTACCCAAAACATAAATAAAATTACAACTAAATGGTATTAAAGGGCAGAGTATGTCAAAATCCCTAAACATCAATTAATTGTTTAACTCAAATCCATTTCATTTTTTTACACCAGTCTAGCTATATGGGTGCGTGTGCGTGTGTGTGTGTGTGTTTGTTTTTTTTAATTCATTATTAATTATGATTAATGGCTTTAGAAAAAATGACGTGAAAACATTGTAACTTAATTTCACTTTACTTCGTCCAATTCCAATACTGATTTATCTAAAATCACCTGCTCTCTTTAATCTATAGAAATGTACCAATCTTTTATATAAAAAAAAATATATATACAATCATGTTTTTGTCCATTGAAAATTTTTAATATTTGATAAAGGGGCGTATTAATTTAGTAATGTTTTTTTTATATAGGGATAAATATTATTTTAGTCTAAAAGTTTTTAGCTTGTTTGTTTTTAAAAATAACTAAATATTAAATGTTTCTAAATATTTAATTATGAAAAAACAATCTTTAGTCCGTCGACAATATGAGGACAGGTCAATAAGTCCGTAACTTTTTTAATTTCCCGTCTCTTAAATGAAATCGGAACACTCTTCCTGTCAACAGGTTGACTCATGTCGAAATTTGAACTAGATGGGTTTTTTAGTTTTTGTTTCACAATCATTAATAGCTACCTCGTGATTTGAGAAGAAAATGGAAAAAAGTGAATATTCATGGAAATCCATGAATTGTTCCCTCAACCACCCTATTCTCCGGATTTAGCCCTGAAGAAATAGCAGAAAGAGATTTGACTCCAACGATGAAATCATCTCACAACAAATCTATTTTGATGTCCTTGATAAATCTTATTTTTTGGAAGGGATAAAAAAATTGGAGAAACATAATTTTTTACCCAAAAACCTGTGTTCCTTCAAAAAGTCGCAGACTTATTGACCTTTCTTCGTATTTTTATTGATTAAAAACAGATTTTTTCTAGATTAAAATTTTTGATATTATATGATTTTATATTATTAAGATAAAAGCTAATATAATATGTATGTCCCAAAAAAGAAAGATAGAGTTCTTCCGAGATTGGTATAGTCTAATTTATATCTATGATGTTTTCAAATGAAAATAAAAAAAAAATAGATAAAACTAAAAGAATAAAATATTCAACTAAAATAAATGAAGATAAAAAAAAGATAAATAATTAACTAGATAATCCAAAGGGAAATTAAATTTTTAAATATCTATTTTTTCTTAAATCCGGTTTTGTTGTCTGATGTGATTTAATCATGAAATTTGCGTCATGGATAGGTATGTTTCTCTCTCTCTGTCTTACTTATTCAGTCACATAATCTATCTCTTTCTTAGGCTAACTAGAATAGCCGTCGTGAATGTCGCGTTTATTTTAAACCCGGCGCCGATGGCGACGATCCCCTCTTGATTAGGTTTAATAGACGTTTGTTAAATGGAATGGATCTCTTTGGACATTCCGAACTTCAATCTTTTTTCTTTACTTCTCAAATAAATAACGAAAACAAATACAAATTCTGATTTTGTTATATATGTATATTATTTAGTAAGTATAACATTACTTTTTAGCTTCCGAGGTACACAATTTTATTTTTAAACTAAGTAGAAGATGATTGGATGAGATCTCAGGTGCCAATGACCCTGAGTTATTCTTAAAAAAAAAAAAAAATGAAAACGCGAAGTTCATTGTTTGAAACATGTAGATAAAAAAAAAGGAAATAAACAAATGAATTGTTCGTTAATCGCTCGAAGTAGCAATTTTCTTTGTGAATTATTATACATAATGAAAAATAAATCTGAAAGAATCGTTTAATTTTCGTTTAACAAAAAAGAAAAAAAAAACAAGAAAGAGTGGAACGTGCTTAGAGAATTATGGATGGGTTCAGGTCAAACAGACATTCATTTCTTTAGAAAGAAATTTGCTAAAAAATAAGAATTTTAAAGGATCTTGACAAAGTATTTAGGAAAAGAAATTAATCTCAAGATGGAATGAAATTAAAGTATAAGCTTAATGAAAAATATGTGCTCAAATTATTTATTTTTCTTTATAATCTAAGTGAATAGAAAATAAAACATTATATAAACATTACATTTAAGTTAGAACAGGTTTCTTTTTATATATTTTAAGTTTTCACCCAGTCATAGTAGGTATTTAGGGTAGTTTCTTTTTATGATCTAAGGCAGGGCTTCTTAAACTGTGGGTCGCGACCCCCAGGGGGGTCGCGATACTACTGAAAGGGGGTCGCAAAGATCTGATACTTTTGAATCATAAATAAAATTTTAAAATTATTAAATTATATATATGTGAAATGAATGGGTATGTATTCTTTAATCCTTATTTTATTTACATTGTAAAATAGTGCGATATTACATCTACATCTACGGTTAATATATATTTCATTATATGGAGGAGGGGGTCGTTTAAAATTTCCTAAACTTGAAGGGGGTCGCTATATAAAAAAAGTTTAAGAAGCCCTGATCTAAGGTATAAGGGATTAGTAAAGTATGTGACCAAGAACTTTCCCAAGAGATGGTGGGTATTTTGCGTTTCTAATGAAATTAACTGATTCGAAATAAAGATAGTTGAAATTTCTTAGTTGCCAAAATTTATTGCTATTCAAAGTATGCCATGAAATTTGGACCTTTGTCTTGAAAAAAATGATATTGAGTCTCCCCCCCAAAAAAAAAAATATTGTATCCACCAAATAAAAATTATAATATTTATTCTCAATGATTTTTTTTTTAATTTCATCATTAAGTTTAAATTGTATTATTTTTTGAATTAAAGATTAAATTTTATTTTAATAAAGCTTATTACAAATGTCAGATACCTCAAAAGTTTACTTACACTATCGACAATTTTACAACATTTTTAAACAAAGATAGGTAAACAATAGATATTTAATTTTTTAAATTTTTTGTTTAAAGATGATGCGATCTTATCTATAAAAACTCGTCTATCTATTATAACCATCTATCGAATTTACTATTGTCGCTAGTGATAAAGGTTAGCCGTCTTCCACCATGTGTTGTGTTAAATTTGTTGGGTCACTTTTCAACATTTCGATATTAAAAAAAAAAACACTTTTACCGTGACAAAAGCCTCCGGTAAATCTCAACATTTTTCACATACCTTTTTCGAATAATCTCGAAGGAGACCTGAAACCTTTTCAGCATAGTATTTAAAAGATAATTAACATATTTAAATCAGGTTGCCACCTTTCTTTGTTTATAATATCATTTTTGAGTTTCACTCATATATTTATATTTTGTCAGGATGGATAGATACTTTGATTTTAGTATTAATACATATGCCTTTGTAATTTCTTGATCCTAAAAAAATTGAAATTGCAAATATGAGAGACTGAAAGTTTCTAGGAAAGAAAACATTATTTTAAGCAATTCAATTGTTAGCCGATGACTCAAGGGTCGTCACAGGAGACCAATAAATGCAACGAAATAATGTTCGTGAAATAATTTAAGAAACAGAACACAATAAACAACAACACAAAGTACAGATATATTATCTACAATTTTCTCATTGATAACATAGATTTGAAATAAGAAACTTTAATGAATCATTAAAACAAATGCATTAAGAGAATACATATAGGTATTATTTTTTTTTTTTTATAACAATAACATTGTATTTTCAGAAAAAAACTTATCTATAATATTAAAAAACAAAATGATTTATTTTATTATTAAAACATTTAATTTTGGTGCTATCCGTGTAGATGTCACCTTTAAATGAATTAAAATGGAATAATGAGAGAAACTATAAAAATATTAGCTTTATTGAAAAACAATTCAATCATATCGTCATGTTGATATTTCATATCATTAAAATTGTTAATTAACTCTCAAATTATAGATTAAACTAATTATGTTTCTATCATTATAATAATAAGTAGGAAATTTTATGTTCGATTTCAATATTGTAGATGAAGGTTAATTTATATTATAATCTAACTGCGTTAATATAAAATAGAATGGAAAGGTTTATTGTGCACCATAGGTCACCTGGTTATTTTTAATCTTATTTTAGATAACTAATCTTGTCTTCTCTCGCTGCACTAAACTTGGAAAAAGATCATTCGATGTGAAAATGCACCCGGAATGCATTGTGGCAATTTTATGGGTCTCGTGGGCCTATTTTTGTCACCGAAAGAGGCAATTAAAATGGGTGGCTATCAATCTAGGAAGCCCTTAATGAAACGAAATCGGGCGGATTTTTTGCATCGTCAACTTAACAGAGATGAAAGCTTTATGATAAAATTGAATTCGAGCCAATTTTATCGATTTCTACAATATATTAAAACTTTGATGTTCAAGTTGAAATTGTTAAACAAATGTTTGTTTCAAATATTACAAATCTGAGTACAAATCTATTTAAAATACTCGTTAATTAAGCCAAAGTGTATTTCTTTTTTTATAGAAGGATTGACATTAGAAAATTATTATCAATAGAAAATTAATTATAATTATAATCAATATTTACATAAATAAAGAGAATAATAACTAAGGTTTATAGAATCAGTATTAAATATAATAAAGCCAAGGACATTTAATAATTACAGAATATCTAATCAAAATAGATATAGTACATATACAACAATATTTATATGAGAGGTGGATATTTAGAGATTTTTCCATCCAATCTTAATAGTTATAAACACATTCGTGAACTAATATATATAATATAAATATAAAAAAAATTTATAAAATAACGTTTTTCCAATGGACTAAAAAGAATAAAATAATTTTTCTATAAACCTTAATGAAAACTTAAAGCGCCGAACGTTTTTAAGTTGAATATGAAGCCATTCATCCATAAACTTTGTCAGGCTTATAGAAAAATGATTTTATTCATTTTAGTTCATTGCAAAAACGTTATTTTATAAAAATTTTTTATATTTATATTATTTTATTCTTTTTAGTGTAATTTTAATTTGATAAATTTATTTAATATAACAAGAGAAATAGAAAAGATGAAGTTATACGAAAATTTACACAAATTGAATAAAACAAAAAAATATATTAATATTCTAAAATTGATTTTATGCATTTATGTTAAGTAAATGTTATTATTGAATAATAATTATTATATTATATTTATAAATAAATAATTTTTATTAATATGAGATTTTATAAATGTATATATATATAAATATATACATTAATATATATATAAATGTATATGTTATAAATAAATAAATAAATAAATATATATATATATTATATATGCGGTGTGCACACTGCAATATCGGGCTTGTGTGTGTGTGTGTGTGTAAGGACACTGTTTCAGAAGACTCATAAGACAGTCTCCGACCTGACTCATATTGTCTTCAAAAAAAGGTCAATGCTTTGTTTAATTTTCTCTCCGGGACTTATATAAAAAAACTTCCTCTTTGCTATTTGAGGGGAAGAAACCCCCCTTCATTGGCGATACAACTGATTAATAAGAATGCATCATTAATTTTAATGCTATAAAAATTTTTTAAATAAGTTCAAAATGAAAATCTATCCTGAAATCAATATTTATGCTTCAGAATCCGTTGAAAAAAAATTAAACGGAGCAACACAAAAGGAGTTAGTTACTAAAAGTAATTAATCGCTAATTAATTACAATTAATTAATTATAATTCAATTATATATCTTCTATAACTTCTAGAGATCCATTGAAATATCTATAAAAATTTTCAAAAGTCTCTCTCAATATTAAGATGATGAAAAATCAATTTCAATTTGTCAAAAGAGCGAACAGACAACAGACAAAGAGACAGACGCCAAATGAATTTGAGAAAAACGTTATAAAATATAACATTTCCTGCAGAATTTAAGCGATTTACATTATATTCCATGAAATTCATTCAAATTTTTTTATCAATTCTAAATTTTGATCACTGATTCTCAATTTTTATTTGCTATTTGAATTAAAATAGATAAGATTAAAACCACAGCCAGGAAATCAAATAAATTTTAAATTTAATTTAGAGTTCATTGACCTTGCGTGCTAGTCATTTTCTCTGAAGTAAAAAAAACATAAATGTGGTATTGCATATCATGTATGGAATATTCATTTACTCATTACCCTTGGGGTGGAAAACCGATGCTGTTTTATCAATTTTTTTTACCCCTATGTAACCGAATCTTTTCACTCGATCAGATTATTTCTAGGTAAATTAATTTTATTGAAACTGATTTAATTTTTATTCATAATTATATATATATATATATAAGCCTTGTATAATTATATTTATAAAAAAAATTTCTAATGTTAAAATATAAAAAGCTCTTGAAAATCAATATCTTTATTCATTGCACATGTTTCGCAGCAATTATTCCCATTTGCGAATCAATGCATTTTTCAGCCATATTAATTTTAAAAAAATAAACATACATTGCTATAAAATTAACATCATTTTTATGCGGAAAAATAAAAAAAAAGTCTATCAATAATAAATAATACGAGTATATTCAGTAAATTTTTAATATTTTGAATGTAGATTTTATAAATTTATACAAAAAAAAAAAAAATGGAAATATGTATATACGATCTTTAATAACCTTTCAATTATTAATTATTATTATATAAATGAATTTATTAAGTATATTTCAATGAGAATGACAATTGATAAGTTGTCTGATTCCTTAAATACATTTTACAAAAATCTGGAGTGTCTCCACTCGACTATCTTGCAAATTTGAATTGGATTAATTAACATATATTATATTTAAATTAAATTAAATTAATTAAATTATAAATTAAAATTAATAAATAATATTTATTAAACCAGAACATGTTTGGCTCTTTGTTGATGGAACCACGTCACGTGTTGGCGCGTGAGATTTGCAGTGTTAAAAAATTAATTCTGATACTTTCTGCGATTCAATCAAGCTGAAATTCTATCTATAGCAGTTTTATACAATTATTAATTATGTGAAAAATTATCAAACATATATCTTTATTTTTACGGTCACTTTAGAAGAAAAAAAATCAAAACGTTGTAGGTAATGACCCTCTTCAAAAGTTGATAGAAAACTATGAATTTTGAATAATGCCCATCCATTAAATTTCATCATTCTAGCTCAAACCGTTTTTGCGTAATCTTGGTTACATACATACACACACACACACAGACATTTTTTTCAACATTAGTGAAAATGATTCAGAAACCTTCAAAACGTATAAAAACATCAAAATCTCAACTCCGAAAATTTTCGAGATCGCAATACTATCTCTGGCGAGATAGTAAAAATTGGTGTTTATATTAAGATGAAGGATGTTTTTTAGAAAATTAAAAAATAAAAATTTTAACTAATTTTAAAAATATTAATATAAAAATTTGTTTTCATGAAATAATAATAATAATAATAATAATAAAAGTTTTCGAATTGATATAAGTATATATTTTTGTCGAATGTGTGGGTCTGTGAGAATAATTTCAAATAATGTTTTATTTCACTTCTTCCCGATGAGAAAATTAGCAATTTTTTTTTTTTTTACAATTAAAATTACTATTTTTTTTTAATAATAGTCATCTATAAAAAAATTTCTTATGAAGGTTTTAATCATTGGAACTTTTTTAATATTCAAAGAGTTTCGCTTCACTTCTCTATGAGAAATGCCCCATTGATAAGAAAGCGGAGATTAGGTTCGCCAAAAAATAATATTAATAGCTATAAAAACGTCAATAAAACATATTCTATTTCCCAAGATGTTCGCCTTTCTTTCTTATTTACTCATTTTATCTCATGACCCACCCCGGTTGTTCTCCATCACTCTCCCCCACTCTCTCTCATTCCCAGTTGACAACTCATATTTTTTCATTAAGGCGAGTTTTATTCTTTTACTCCAAACAGACTCTGTTTGGACAGTGTTTCTTCTAACTATCTTTTTATATTTGACATCCTCATTTTGCTCTTTTCTTTAATGTTTCTTTACTATTTCCTACTTTAATATATTTACTGAAAAGGGAGGCGGATCCCAGACCAATCCTTATATCACCCAGTCTTTCTTTTTCATATTCACTCTTAGAAGATAATGTATTTTATCAAGATATTATATTTTGCAAAAAAAAAATCAATTTTTAACATTCTTTTTTTAGATAAATTCTTTTTTATAAACATTATCATACTATATTAGAATTTAATTCTTTTCAACTTCTATAAATGAATAATCTTTTATATGATAATATAAATTTAGTCTTATTTAATCTTAGATTCTATAATTGGAATAAAATAGGAAATTGGTTTGTGGTAGTAGTTTAATGACTTGAAGAATATACGAGGATTACTTACTAAGTCATGGTAAAATATTTCTTATTAAACTTACTAACCCCCCTCCCCCAAACCGGAATATTAAAATAAAACATGGGTCCTGTAGTAGGTACTATATATAATTTCAATCTTGAACAAAGGTTGCAAATGTTCTGATTCTGCGCGTTTCTCCCTTTACTATCATCGAATATAGGTATATGAAAGTTAGTAGTCGGATACTACAGGGCTCATTTTCTATTGGTATGATATAATTAGGTCAGGGTTTAATAAAAAATATATGTCCAGAACTTAGTAAGTATTTAATCCGACCAAAAACTTTTGCTTGCAGAAGCACCACAAAGTTAATATTAACATTTCTTCGTTTTGAGTTAGAATGAGAATTGACTTTGGAGGCTTTAAAGGAATTGAGAGGACAAATTAATGAATATATTATATTGATCCTAAAATTTTTGTAACTACAATTTATAAAATGAATAATACAATAGATAAATAAATTTGTTAAAGAAATTTAGGGAAGGTTTATTATTAAAATACATTCATCTACACGTTAGGTGTGGAATAGAAATTGGAACTTGAGAAAAAATAAATTTAGGTGATCGTTATTTTGGTGCTAATAATATATTATAAAAAATAAAATATTCAAAAATTCTCATAATCATCATACAATTTTTATTTTTATTAAGTTATTTGTAAAAGGAAATAATATAATATTATATTATACTAATATTTCAATCTAGGAAGGAAGAATCAATTCAAATGAAAATGAAAATGCTAATGTTTTCATTTTTCAGTGTTCATTCAAAAATATATTTTTTTATGTAACATAGAATATATATATATATATATATACAGTATATATTAGAGGTAAAGGGAGAGAGCGAAAGAGCCGCCTCTTAAATTGCAAATTGGAATAAGCATAAAGGATATGTTATAGCTTTCCAGAGTTATCATTCCATTAAATGCGAAACATCTAAAGAGATATATAATATTGTTATTATTAGGCTTAACAATGATATTTGAAATTTAAATCCATTCCCCAAAGACCAAAAGGAGGAACATATTCTGGCTATCTCGCCTGTGTCGTAAAATGACATCTACTCATTTTGATATCATATCTCCGAGCTTGGTGAATGGCTAATGTAATTAGAGGCGATGGTAGTAAAGTAAGCTTTTAAATCACCTTTTTAATATTTTTTGTTTTATTTTTCTTAAATGTTTTCGTAAATTTATACAATAAAAATACCAAGCATTTATCAATTATATCGACAAAATTATAATGATTCCTAAGCGATAAACTTGGAATTATATGAAAAATACTCGATAAATCTTTAGTTGAAACACACACACACACACAGACACACACATTCATTGTTCATTGACTTCTAAACTGATAGAGAGAATGAAAAGCCCCCAAGTAGGAACAAAACAAAAGGCTCGACATCACCACTTTTAGTCTCCCATTTTGTGATAATGATAATGTTTTGATTGAGGATTTTCATTTAGTTTGTAGATTTAATTTCTTTGGAGATATGTTATATGACTAGAAGAACTGATAACATTGTTTGCAATAAGTATATCCCCATTGACGATTTTCGTTTTCTCAAGATAATTTTCTCATTTGTCACTAGTTCGAAATGGATTCGTTAGTCTCCCCTCTTAGAGGGAGCCTTCTACTCGCAACCACTGAGGTAGAATGGTTTGTGAGGATGAGAGAGAGAGATAGAATGGGGACGGAAAAAGGAGCGTCAGGTCCGGAAAAACAAAGAGGAGCTTCGTTTCGCATTTTGCGTGACGTTTTCAGCAACGTTTGTTTTTATTGTATGTGATAAATGGAGCTTCCAGGGGCATTGCGTTGACGCCCCTGGCAATCCAGATTAATTGACAAGAGAGAAGACAAAATGAGAGGCGCAAGTCAAGCCTTTCGGCTTCTTCCTCTTTTCCTCAACAACCTCCACCCATTTCTACTTCAACTCCTCTTCATTTCACACTTCACCTTTTTCCAAGAAATGCGCTTTTAACTTTTTCTAAAGATGCAAACACTCATTTTAACTATTCTCTATATTTTATCTCATGTTTTTCTTCAAAACTCTTGACATTTGAGGTAAATCTCTAAAAGAAACGCGGATTGCTGCTCTTTTTTCACTTCACTAAATCAATTATTTATATATATTTATTTATCTATATCTTTATAATGATATGCATTGATAAAGATATAGAGAATATATTGATATTATTTAAATTAGTATACTAAAAAATAGTCAAAAATCTATACCTAGCTTAAATGAAATATTTATTAGAAATTCTAAAAGTTATAAGTTACAAAATATATTTAAATTAAGTTACAATATATATATTTAAAATTTTAAGCATGTTTTTAAAAATTCTCAAAATAAATTTAAAAGATATTTATTTTCAATAATTTAATTAATTATTATGAAAAAATATGACTTTCTTAATAAGAAAATAATTTCCATAGTATTTATTTCTTTTGAAATTTGTTCATTGAGATAATTTATTTAAAATAAAAATTATTATTCAAAATTAATATATATTACTAAATAATAAATTAAATTAAATTATGATTAAAATTTATATATAATAGTCTATGTTATCATAATTAAAATATTTTCATATTTAGATATGTAAAACTCTCCACATGTGAAATTTGATGTGAAAACAATACCTCCTCTACGGTCGGTAAAAAATACTCAATTTAAAAAAGACAAAAATTTAAAACATCTCGTTTATATCATTTGTCTAAAAAATCATATTTTAATTTTTATATAACCAAGAAATCATTTTTGCACTCTGTGTTGAAAATGTCAGCGATATCAAAAAGAAGCGCGAAAAAAAGAAATTGAAAAAAAAATAATAAATTAAAAAATTTCAAATATTTTAAAGAAACACAAATAAATAAAATTTCTTAATAACTATCGAATTATATACATAATAATACATATCTTATATCCTATTTTTAATTTTATTTCGAAATTAAATTAAAAATATTATTAAAACGCTCTGTCTAACATATAGTTACTAACTTCTTTATAATGAAAAAAAATATTATTTTGATTAATTTATAATTAGTATTTAAGTAATTATTAATCTACTATAGCCTAAGTGTAACATTAATGTATATGCTATATTATTGTAAAGTTTCAATAAAATCCATTTAGAAGATTTTACGTGAAACGCGTTGGATATCCATCCATACATCCATACAACAGCCAATTATAAGATTTCTAAAATTTGAAAATTAATATTTGTCTCTTTCTTTCTCTAATATACACGATAAATATTATTTCTAATTCAATTTTTATCAGTCAAAGTAATTTATTTCTTTAGCTAAGGAAAAAGATAAATTAGAGCTTATTTCTAATTTACCTCAATTTATGTTAAAAATAACCTAAAAATAAGGTCATTTGATTCAAATCTGAAATGGATCAGATCAATATGTGTAAAAAATGTAACATATATATTGTTATAATATAAATGACATATTTTAAAATTAAAAATTTAATAATTTCTAAATCTCTATTAAAACCATTGGCTGAATAATACAATTATTTATCTTCTTTAAATACATTATCCTTCACTTTTCACAATTCAAAGGATATAATCCATAATACACAATTATTATATTATAAAAATCCTGTTTCTAATGTTGAATTATGCTTTTTCTATATACAGATTTTTTTTTAAAAAATTATATATCTCCCCTTTACATCAAAGAACACTCTGAACCTAACAAAAGCTGCCCGAGCTTGATAGATGACCTTCGGGTAAAATTTCCCCGACCAAGCCACGTGTTAAGTTGCCTCATTTAAATAATAAAAAAACGCACACTGAATGAGTGATCCAGAGGTAGTGGGGATGGGAACTTGTTCTAGAAATGAAAACAAGCGTGGTAATGTGAAAGAGGGAGAAATAAAAACCATTCTCCCTCAATAACTATCAAGAACCCCTTTTTATTTAAAAAAAAAAAAAGTATTTATTATAGATAAAGGCAAAAGTATTAACTTTATTTAATGATAAACATACATACATATTAATAAGTATTTCTATGCATCAAATGATATTAATTAACAAGTATTTAATTTGAATAAATCAAATAACAATTTAGTTCAATTAATTCATATTTATAGATATACTTATAGAGATGATACAAATTCTTCATATTAATCCTATCGTGGATTTGCTAATTTTGCAAACTCAGGAAAAAAAAAATTCATAAATCATTAATATATTTTTTTGCTAAAATATCCATTATGCGCTTCATAACAAACAATCCTTTTGTATTGTTCCCTTAATTATGTTTGTTGTTGTTTTTTCCCTCCATTTCTTCTATCATCTCTCATTAATATTTCTCATTTATGCCTCTTTCCGTTCATTTTTATACTACTTCTCATTCTTCCCTGCTGATCTATCTTTTCTGCTCGCGTTTTGTTCCTCCTGTCTTCGAAAGAGCGTCCTTTCAATTTCCCATTCCCTTTAATTCTGCTTAATCTTCAAGTTTCATTCGTGCCATTTCTATTATCGGGTCTTTGCACTGTTTCACAAGTTTTGACAAATCTAAATTTATTTCATTGTCTATAATGAAAATTATGAGAATTGGATTTGTAATATCAGCGTTTTATTTTCCCCATTTGAAAATCAATTATATTAAGAAGCTCTCAAGCGAAATAACGTTTTGTAAAATATTCAAGAACCAACATTCTCTATTTATGTTTTACTTCAAAAGTGATCTGTTCTTTGTCATGCGGCAGATGTTTTGTTGAAAAAACTTATTATGGACTAATGTTGGTTAAAAAACTTTAACCTTAAAGTTAATTTTTTTTTATAGATTTCTTATATATATATATATATATATTTAATTCATTTATTAGCTAAAACAACTATTTTTTTAATATTTATTATAATTTTTTTAATATTTATTATAATAATAATAATTTGATATTTAGATTTTTATTATAATATTTCTACCATGAAATCTTTTTAATTTATGGCTAAAGTACCTAAATAGGAGCACATATATATTATATAATATAGAATATATGTATTTTATTGTGAGAGATGAAATCGTAAAAAATAAATATTTTTTCTCTCCCTTTATTATCTCCACGTTATATTTAAATTTACAAATGCCACATCATATTAAATCTTTAATTTCAAATAATTTTAATATATAAATTTGTTTTTTTTCTTTTTTTGTTTCAGGTAAGCATCTTTTGTCATTTTAAAGATAAATAATCAGGTTAGCATAAATTATTATTTATTTAAAAATACACTAGGAAATCATCTATAGTCTAGGAAGTCATCTATACATTGATACGTATTGTCAAAAAAGTCAGAAATTGAAAAAAAATTATTAATTGATTATTTAATTAATATTTTTTAAATTATAATCACACATATATCTATATAATTATACGACTACCCAATCCTAAACTCCTTCTAAACGGCTTCATGGATCTTAATGGTTCGGGTACCATCATAAAACCCAAATAAACAACGCTCCATGTGGCGCCTCTGGTGAATGTTTATATTAAATTCTAATATTCTATAACAGTGGTTCTTAAACTGTGGTCCGCGGACCCCTGGGGGTCCGCGAAGCCTTTACTGGGGGTCCGCGGTCCTCGGAAAAAAATCATCGTAAAAATATATACATATATAAATATTTAAAGTTCATTGTGTAACTATATCCTCCTAGAGAATTACGGCTATAATTTAATACTATTAATAATACTATTTTATTTTATTAAATTGATAATTATGTCAATTAATTTTTTGTGAATAAATAAACATATATAAAAAACTATATATAAAATTTGAATTTTCATCCATTCATTCATTTAAAATCATTTTTCGATTGTTCCTTTAAAATAACCCCTCTTAGGGGCTCGGAAGGGGAGGCATATAAGGGAATTTTCTTTCACTTTGTTATTGGGGAAAACCAGGGGAGGGGACAGTCTTACCCGGAAAAACCCAAATTGTCAGCGTCCACTCTGGGGTTTTAAACAGTTTTAAAGCAAATGTTAATTATAAGTTCATTTCTCAACGAGTTGTATCTTTAAATTATTTTTATTAATGTTAATTATAAGTTCATTTCTCAACGAGTTGTATCTTTAAATTATTTTTATTAATTTAATTAATTATAATTAAATTATAGCTAATAATAGTTTATTATAGCTAATAATTTTTTTTAATTTTTAGTGTAATTTGCATGATCATTATTTTATAAAAACACTAAACACATTTTGCAATTTCCCAGAAAGGCTGTTTTTGAGAGTAAGTATAAGTTAGTTTTATGAATAAAAAATATTTATTTTAATAATATTTTAGAATCAAATTACGAAATTAATAATATTTTAGAATCAAATTACGAAATTAATAATATTTTAGAATCAAATTACGAAATATATTTATTATATAAATTAATATTCATTTAAAATGATATTAAATCATTTATTTAAAATGATTTAAAACATTTATTAAAATGATTTAAAACATTCATTTAAAATGATATTAAAACATTCATTTAAAATCATATTAAAACATAGCTAGTAAATAATAATTCGTTATATTTATATTATATTTATATTATATTTATATTATTGTAGTTCAATGTTAATAAATTACTCCATAAAATGGATCGTTGGCTACAAACTGGTTCAACACAGAAACGGAAAGAATCAGATGATGAGGCATCAACAGCAAACTCTACCAAGAAACGCAAAACTAGAAAATATTCGGATGATTATTTATCATTTGGATTTACTTATATTTGCAACAATGATGTGGAAAGACCAGTCTGCGTTCTATGTCAGGAAAGTTTATCCAATGAAAGTATGAAACCTGCTAATCTCAGACGTCATTTACAAACAAAGCACAGCGAGCATGTTAGTAAGTCTATCGAATTTTTTAAAATGAAAAAAGAAGAACTTAATTCAAGTCAGAAATTGATGGTAAAGACGGGATCTGGTGGTATGAGTAAGAAAGCAGTAATGGCATCATATGAAGTAGCTCTACTTATTGCTAAAGCAGGAAAGCCGCATAATATAGCAGAGCAATTAATTCTTCCTGCTACAAAAGTAATTACAAATATAATGTTAGGAACTAAAGCAGCAAACGATATAAATTTGATTTCATTATCAAATGATACGGTTAAGAATAGGATTGAAGACATGTCATGTAATATAAAAGAAGAATTAATATCGAGAGTGCGCAAAAGTCACTATTACTCATTACAATTGGATGAAAGTACTGATGTCACTAATAATGCCAATTTGTTAGCTTTCATTAGATATGAGTTTGAAAATCAAATACAAGAAGTGGTATTGTTTTGTGATTCACTACCTTCACGAACGACAGCTAATGACATATTTAACAGTTTGAATAATTTTATAACCGAAAATGAAATAGAGTGGCCAAAATGTGTTGGAATTTGCACTGATGGTGCTCGTGCAATGTCAGGTACAAGAACTGGATTGATTGCTCTTATTAAAAATGTTGCGCCTCAGGTTGTTTGGAATCATTGCTGCATTCACAGAGAATCATTAGCAGCCAAAAATATGTCACCAGATTTGAAAAGAACATTAGACGAAGTAGTTAAAATTGTCAATTTCATTAAGGCTCGTCCACTTAATTCCAGAGTTTTTAAAATTTTGTGTGAGGAAATGGGTAGTCAACATACACATTTATTATTACATACAGATGTACGTTGGTTGTCCCGCGGGAAAGTAATCATTCGCCTTTTTGAGCTTCGAGATGAAATACGATTGTTTTTAATAGATGCGCATTTTGAACTGACCGAATGTTTCAATGATTTTATCTGGTTAGCTAAGGTGGCTTACTTGACTGATATTTTTACAAAATTGAACGAACTTAATTTGAGCCTGCAAGGTACTGTTGTAAATATATTTAAAGTTGAAGATAAAATAGAAGCAATGATTAAAAAAATCGACTTGTGGTCGAAACGCATCCAGAACGGTGTATATGAGTCTTTTCCAACTCTCAATGATTTCATAGAAAGCTCCAGTGAAAAATTGCTTAATCAAACGCGTCAATTATTTGTTGAACATTTAATTACTTTGAAAAGCAACTTCAGGAAGTATTTTTCTACTCCTGATCCTTGCAATAACTGGATCAGAGATCCATTTAATATGGAAATTACAAATACTAAACATTTATCTGCACCTGAACAAGATATTCTCGTGGAATTATCATGTGATACAACTTATAAACTAAAATTTAACAAAACTGAATTGAGCAACTTTTGGTTACTTCTCAGGTCAGATTATCCTGCGCTTGCAAATAAAGCACTTCAACACTTGATTCCATTCTGCACAACATATTTATGCGAACAAGCTTTTTCGGTACTATTTTATATTAAGTCTAAATATAGAAACAAATTAAATGTAGAGCCGGATCTTAGATTAAAAGTTTCCAATATTAAGCCAGATATTGAGATTCTTGTTTCAAGAAAACAACTGCATACATCTCATTAAATATGTAAGTTATATTTAATGAGATAGATGCAGTTATTTTTTAAAATATTTCTTATTTAATATTTTCTGAAAAAAATTATAAAATATTTATATGAATTTAATGTAAGTACCCATTATAATTTGTGAGATTTGTTGCTATGACAATGTTTGTATTTTCTTTCTTCAATATTATAATTTCTAATAAAATGTGTTCTACAATATGCAAAAAAATCGTTATTCACCAATCACTGTTAGAAATATTCATCATATATCCTTGTCCTTATGAGATCGTAAGCCAGAAATTAATTAATAAAATGACGTAAAGTACCTAAAGTTGTGATGGGGGTCCATCAAAAAAAATTTTTTCAAGTGGGGGTCCGTGGAGTACATAAGTTTAAGAACCTATGTTCTATAATATTAAAAGTAAAATTAAATTAAATTAAATTGAATATTACTCCTATTCTAAAACAAACTAAGCAATATTTTTACCGACCGACGATAGTAAGGGAGGTTATTTTCACAACAAATTTTACATGTGGAGATTTTTACATATCTCCACGAATCATGAATTTTCTTAACAGAAAAAAGTATTTTTAGCATGATGTCTGTCCGTCCGTCCGTCCGTCCGTATAGATGCGTACAGCTTGAACGGCTCAACGGATTTTGATGAAATTTGGTATTTACTTAATGCATCAGTATGATGAATTGATCAACTTTTGGTGCAATACTACCATTTCCGAAAACCGGAAATGGTAATATTAGCGATCGACGATAGGAAGGGAAGGGTTATTTTCACACTAAATTTCACATGAGGAGATTTTTTACATATCACCACGAATTATGCACTTTGTATTGGTTTTATCCTCAAGAAAAATCATCTTTATTAGTTTTTTCTTAATTTAAAATTATATGACGTCATCCAGCCCTTCATGACGTCACAGCCTGGTCTTACATATATATTATAAATAAAATAAAATTAAAATATTTATGTTATATCCATATCTGGTTTTTATTACATTAATAGTTATATTAAAATTATTTGAAATTGTTTCTGTAGTTGGAAATTAATTTACTTCAAAGCGTCGGTCGGTTCTGCGCCTGGCCACAGGTCAACTTATTTATATTTAAATTTATATTTTTAAAAATATTGCAATTTGCAAATTTGAGTGAAAACGAAGATCTAAATGAGACAAAAAATATACTGATTGAATTAAAATTAAATTTAATTAATTAAAATTTAATTAAAATTAAAATAAATTAAAACCTTTCGCATACAGACTTTCAACAAATTACTATGTATTACATGGAGGTTACAGGGGGCAGAGCCCTCTGTCTAGCTTCTCAGAGCTCCTTTGGCGCTATAAAACGACTCATAATTAAAATATTATAATTGTTTCTAATAGTTTGTATAATACGAATATTGATATATTAATTTAAATTATACTATAAATCCAAACAAACGATATTTTAATGAATTGTAACAACCAAGATCAATCGACATGTATTATTATCCATTAATTGTCTCAAAGCCTCAGCGAGTAAATATATTGTTTATACAATATATATATATATATATCGTAAATTTTTTTTATTGTAAGGATGAAGTTTCTCTGAGGGTACACAAACATGTAGGAAAGTTATTGATTGATGATTGTTTATTTTTTTTGCAAATTGTGTTTTAAAAAGATGAATAGAAATTTAATACAATAAAGGTCTGAAGATAATCGCTTAATGTATCTGAAATAATCGGCGAAAAATTCAGTTTAGTTTTTTATTTTGAAACACTACGATGAAATTCTCATCCCATATCTACTGAATTTAACAATTACTAATAAATAAAAAAAAATTTCAATAATACTGCATGATTAAATTCCATTTAAAATACAACATAATAAATACAAATAAATAATTTACCAAATTCATTATATAAAAAATATAATACCTATTCATATTATTAAAACGATTTTTAATATTTTATTTAAAGTTATGTTTCGGGAAGGTTTGGGAATTTTATGAAATATTAATAAGACAAGTGTTTAGTTCACTGGTTACTTTATTACTCCCTCCTCTTCATTCATACATCCACACTCGCACCATTATCTCGTCTCCCCACTCCTTGACGTCACTGGACCAGTTGTGCCAACTTTAATTATTTTAATTTTTTCTTTTTCTTTTAAAAATTTTAAAAAAATTAATATTTACTATAGGAGTAGTTACAAATTTTCTATTTTTTTTATTAACTATTTAACTATGATATGAATTGAAATATTCCTTCAAACTATATTAGTAGAGCATCAATTGTTATTTGAATAAAATAAACAATTAAAATTACAGTATTCTTTTTAAAGAAAATATAAATGAATATTAAAATTATTTCAAATTTGACTAATTGCATAATATAATATTAAAATTATTTCATCAGATTAAATATTTTTAACAAATATAAATTGATTATCGATATTTTCTATCAATCTCCTCATGTTTACATAAATCATCTCATTTCCAATATTCTATATATTGAATAAATGAAAATTAAATTTTCAATAGGCTCCCCAAAGAGTAAATGCAACACAATTTTATTGAATTAATTTATCCTATTACAAAATCGACTTGTTAAAAAAAAATACTTGCATTCAGTTAAAGTTCCTTCCCGTTTGTGAAATAATAAACAGGCATTAATTCACAAAGGAAGTCATTTACATGAAATGTTCGGCGCTCTATTATGATAATATAATCAACTTTGAACTACTTTAAGCCGCTTGTTCATTCTATCCTGGGCTTATATTAATGCATCGATTCAAATAGATGAATTCATAATCTTCGAAATGTACCCCTCACACTCTCCTGCCCCATTCTATAAACAATGTTTCCACCTGGTTAGTTAAAATCTATCGATACAACCATATACATATGCTATATGTTTTCAATATATTATCCGTTTATTCTTTAATACTAATATACCATATTTATAATTTTATTATTTTATTATGCGTAAAAGTTCAGATGAATTATTTCATTAAAATCATTTCCTGTAAATACGATTTCAATAAAAGATTAAATATCTGTAAATTTTATTTAATTATTTATTTCATTTATTTTTGTTTTTTTTTTTAAAAATATTTATTTGCTGAAATTGATTTTTTTATACCATTCATAAATACTAAAAATTTAAACTAAAATTAAATATTCTCTATTTTTATTAATTTATAGAATATAATATTTTATAACCTAACTTTTGAGTTTATATTTATGAGAAAATATAATTTTCCTATGATTTTGGGCAATATATTCCACTTGAATTCTTAGTAAATACTCTAGCTATGGAAAAAGTTTTACCTATCATATATACCTACCAGGATTAATGGATCAGTCTCAACATTATCTATCACTCAGTCACTAGCTACCTGATTTCAATTCTAATTATATAATTTAGTATAAATCTATAGATTAAAGCTTAAAAGTTCTCTTGGTTATGTTCATATGCAATTTGACCTGAAGTCCCCGTTTTAGTAAAATTATTTATAAATTTTAAATAAAATAAAATAAAAATAATAGATAATAAATAAAGATTTTTAATATTTTTTAAAGATTGTTTTAAATAATACAAAAAATGTTAAAATATTTTATGGTTTACTATTTTTAAAAACAGCAATTAATATATAACGGCATTTGTGTATGTGTGAATTAGTACTTATCTTAATTATATTGTATTATAAATGCATAATACATTTTTAATAGTTCACAAATATATTTTATTAATATATATATATATACATTATATTTCTAAACATATTGCTATTTATAACGGAATTTTGTAAATAAAACCACATACTGATATTTGTTATTGTAAATTTATTCAAAAAATACAAAAATATACACAACGTTTCGATTGCTACTTCTGCAATCGTTATCAAGCGACTGCACTGTTCGAGTGTCCAGTGACGAGTGACGAATGATACTTAATATAACACCTAAGTCACCAACCAGATGGCGCTCGGAACGTGCTTACAAATTCAAAATTACAGGAGAAAATAATTATTCTTAAACAATTAATTTAAAGATTATAAACAATACGTGAACAACAATTATTTTATGAATAAATTGAGTTCTTTAATTTTACATTTTATTATATTAATATTAAACTTAAGCAAAAGATTTTTGGCGGGTAGCAAGCCAGTTGTAATTGGCGGGAATTCAAACCAGTGTTGCTAAAAGATGATTCTCAACAAATGGAAAGTGTTGAAATATAATTATCTAAACAATAAAGTTTCAAAGTCCTAAAAAATAATAATAAAAATGATGATTAATAAATAACTTTCAATTCACAAGATCCCAAATTTGATTTATTATAGGCCTTTGTCTTTGTTCATGTTATTCTTATTTTTCATCAATTCTAGGCTCTCTTTAATCTTTCTTTTCCAATAATTATGTTCAATGTGTAGAATTTTTGTTGATTCAAACTCCACCACATGACCATTAGTCAACACATGTTCAGCAATAGCGGATTGATTGCAATTTTTCAACCTTATTGCTCTGTTATGCTCATTGATCCTAGTTGAGACTCTTCTTCCTGTCTCACCAATATATACCATTCCACACTTACACGGCACTTCGTATTGCTATTTAATTTACTATTAACCATTTATTTTAATTTTGTATGTACAATTGGTAACGCGCAAAGATGTTACCAATTGAGTCCTGCTACGGACTCACCAAAATAAATTATGCTAAAGCGCATAAACAAATCCCTTACTTGCATTAACTATTTTTAATTATATAAAGACTGGTAATCCACGGAGATCATCAATCTTTTTTTTTTTAAAGGGGATTAGCTTAACCTTTAAATTCATTTAATACCTACCTAAATATATATTTCGATAATATAAAAAGTTATAATTAAGAAACAGCTACATGTATTTATGATTTCAATATTTAGGATTATAAATATAATAAAAAAACAATTGAATATTCTTATATTATTAAAGCAAAATATTATTAATATTACTGTCAATTTTAATTACAATAGTTTCATTAAATTAATTTAATTAATAAAACGTATCGAAATCAGGTGGTAGTTACAAAGCAAATGAATTGAATCGATGAAAATATTATAGTATGTATACCATTCATAGGTAGCTCCATTAAATATATTATTTTTTATGAGTCGTAAAACAAAACGTTTCCCTTCTCAAATTAGAAGTATTTAATTAATTTCAAAAAAGAGTATATTTTATTGCTAAAAATTGACGAAATAAACGGAAAAGTTTTCATTTCATATTTTTTTATCTATAGCAAAAAATTTTATTACTCACCATTCGAAAATTATGTTATAACTTTGAAAAGTATTTTAATATTCTACAATACATATATATATATATATATATTATATATATAAAGAGAGAGATAGAGAGAAAGAGAGGTTTTATTAAAAAAAAAATATATATTGAAATGTAGAAAGTATTTATTTGCAAATATAGAATTTATAGATAAATGAGCCTAAAATAAACAAGGGGTATTTTTCAATTTATTTATTATTTATTTATTCTTTTAATATATTATTATTAACAGTAATTTACTAATTATAAATAATAATTATAACTAATCAATTCTTCAAATAATCTATTTGTTTATTAATTAATAATAAGAATGGCGATTTTTAATATTTATAAATTTGATTTTAATTGATAAGAAATGGGGATGGAGATGAAAGTGTTTATAAAAATAAATTAAATATGTTTTTTTTAAGGTATTTACCCCCCCCCCCTCCAACTAGATATTTTGTAAACTAAAACTTTATAATTACTTTGGCTTCTAGAACTTTTGATAAAATATTATATTTTTTGATCTTTATTTTTTTAATTTTTAATCTATTAGAAATTTTCTAAATATTTGATTTATTTATTAATTGATTTTTAAAATTTTATTGAAATAATTTTTATTAAAACATTATCTTGGATTTTATGGATAGAAAGGTGAGGTCATTTCTATATAAATTTGTAAAGTGTTGAATGAAAACAACTTAATCCCAAGACCCAAATTTCAAAGAAAATTATTTTTGAATTTACAAGTTTTCAGACATATTTCGATTTTATAAATAGTTTATTTTAATAAATTTTACATGTTCACGATAAAAGAAAATAAAATAATAAAAAAAAAAAAAAACAAAAAACGAATGTCATTTGGACAATAAATTTTATAATGACTCTGGAATATTTTCAAGTCATGTGGCAGTTTCTATTACGTGAAACAGTAAAATGGTTTAACAAAAATTCGTTAACTTAATGAAAAATTCTTTACAAGAGAATTCAATTTAAAAAAAAAAACGAGAAATAAAAAAAAATTAGTTCATCTAGTGTGTAAGTTTAAATGTCAAGTTATTTTATTTTATTTTAATACATTTATTATCTAAATTCTCTAACTATTAATAAGGAAATAAGTAATTTAAGTAACATTTCAAAAATATTTATTACAAAGAAAAAAAATATATAAATTTGATAACTGAATATTTTATTCGTGTTAAACAGAAAATAAATAAATACTTAAACAAACACAAACATTTAAGAAGATTGATTTAATTTTAATTTTCATACTGTAGTGTAAATTTAAATTTAAATAAAAATAAATAAATATATGTACTATGATAAGTTCACACTGGTTGGAATGAATCGTGACTAAGATGAGAGTCGATACATTCACTTGCATAGAGTTTATAAAAGGATTAAACTCACAGAGCATCCGTATTAAACTGTTTACGTTTATCTTAGGTAATTTATGTCTAAAAATTAATAAATGTGATATTATCTGTTTTAATTGATTACTTATTCTTATTTTATTCTTATGAACAACCTTTATGATTGTACACTATAATACATACTATATATGTATATTAGGAACAAGAATAATGGTATTCACAATAAAATTAGAGAAATGCAATAGGTTTAGGGAGTTGTCTACATTACAGAGGCGTTTTGAACCCGTCTCCCACATACACCTATAAAATAATTAATTTTAGTATTATTTCTATTTTTATTTTTTGCTAAATTCAATAAATAAAATTTATTTTTGATATATATATTTACATTTTTTGTTTAATAATATTATATAATACATTAATTAAATTTTACAAATTATTTCATATCTGTTCCAAATATTAACTGTACATTAAAATTCGCTACTATTATTTGATATATATCATTATTTAGGAAATGAAATATTTTAAAAAATTAGTATTATTTCTATTTTTATTTTTTGCTGAATTCAATAAATAAAATTTATTTTTGATATATATATTTACATTTTTTGTTTAATAATACTATATATAATATTGGATATTTTTTTTTTTTTTGTTTTTCTTTATTTGCATTTTAATGGGTGGTCTCAGCTGGTTTTTGTTTTAATTCATTCGCCAAAAACGGATACATTTGTTTTTCGCTAACTCTGGTTAAGCGCTTGAAAAAGATCCATTAGCGGTTCGAGGAACTTGAAACTTGAAACGGTAGTTTATGTACGACAGTGAATAATGCTATTTGACCAACAGCAAGAATTAGAGAACAAAATGTTCAAACTTCAAGTTTAGAAAAGTTAATGGGCCCTCAACTCACTCCAGTTAGTCGTCTCAAGTAAACAAAACCATACATTATCAGTAGAACTGGTTTGGAGAGAGAGAGAGAGAGAAAACAATAAAATCATCAATAATGCATAGTTAAGAAATTTTGACTACTTTCTAGTCAAAGATTATTTTGTTAAAAAAATAAGTGAGTGTGACTTCAATTATGACATTTGATAATGAAGAAAATAATCGAAATTATACAAAAGTCTTATAATTGTATGTTGAAAATTATTTAATTAATAAGAAAATAATATTTATTTGAAATTAAAATATTTTTTTTTGGCTTGCTTCCCGCCAAAAATCTTTTGCTTAAGATAATATTAATATAATAAATAATGTAAAATTAAAGAGAACTCAATTTATTCATAAAATAATTGTTGTTCACGTTTTGTTTATAATCTTTAAATTAATTGTTTAAGAATAATTATTTTTTCTCCTGTAATTTTGAATTTGTAAGCACGTTCCGCGCGCCATCTGGTTGGTGACTTAGTGACTGGACACTCGAACAGTGCAGTCACTTGATAACGATTGCAGAAGTAGCAATCGAAACGTTGTGTATATGTTTCTATTTTTTGAATAAGTTTATAATAATAAATATCAATATGTGGTTTAATTTACAAAATTCCGTTATAAATAAAAACAACCACCAAAGCTTTAATAATTTAATATCTACAATATTTTTTTTGTTTTTCCTATTATTTATTTGTTTATCAATTTTGTGTATATCTAAAAATATTATTCATTTAAATTTTCATAGTGAAGACCAAAATAAGTCTCATTATTTAAAAAAATATTGTTTTTTAACAGATATATTTTATAATGTATTGTATTGGGTTTAATCAAAATCTAGTTTCGATAAAATTACAAAAAAATTGTTTAACAAACCACAAAAATAGATAATTAATATTGTTCTATCACATATCAATAAATTCATGTTATAATAATATTAAAATTTTATTAGTTGAATGCTTCCATGCATCATTTCTATATAATTTAAAAGACAATATAAAGAAGAAGATTTTAAATTTCTGTAAAATGAATATATATATACGAATTTATATTTACCATAATATATTAACCATAATATTTCATATTTTAATACTAAATAAAATATTATTAACATAATATATATGCCTCTCGCCCACACCTGACAAAATGGAAATATATTCTTTACAAAATTCGATATGATTCAGAATATGAATTAATTTCACCAAAAAGAAAAATGATTTTATGATAAAAGCGCCACGAATTTCTTATATGATATTATATTCTATAATATTAACATTTTTTTTTTATTTTGAATCGTGTATGAATTGTATATACATACGATTTATAATATCAAAAATATCTTTCAACCAGTTTTTCTTTTCTCCGTTCATTCATTCTTCTTCTTATATTTATAAAATAATATAAAATAATATAGAATAAAATATAGGTAAGTGTATGTATGTATTCAGTTAATGTATAGGTAGCTATATGTAGTTTTATTAGATGAAGCGTAGTTGGTAAAATAAAAAAAAAATCCAGGTCATATTATTTATGGGAAGAGAAGGAATGTGTAGCATGATAAAATTTCAAATATTTTATTGAATCATAGAATTTAATTTATAAACATTAGTGGTTGAATTTGACATAACTTATTTCCATTGAGTGGGCATTCTAAAAAAAATGAAGAGTAAATGTATAGTGGCATTATCTTGTTTATTCTTGACTGGCAAAAGATCAATCTCTCTATATTATGAATCATTCTCAGACAAATGGTTATTTTGATTTAATGATGTAAAATCATAAGCAATATATTTATGCTTTATACTCTAATCTCTCTCTCTAATCTTGTTAGATAATTTATTTGTTTTTATACTTACATCTGTATCTTTATTTTTATTTCTTTTCTTCCTTTAAGTCATGGAAATATTAATACACACATATTAAAAAATATATAAAATAAGATTTAATTTAATATAAAGGGTGTTTTTTTTCGAGATATAGAACTTTAAGTTGTCATTACTGTTCAAGTTGACGACCGATTTAACAGCTGTCAAGTGATTTATTCTCAGTTTGGTTTGGCAATTTATCATGAATAGACTCACGCCTGAACAACGCTTGCAAATAGTGCAATTTTATTTCGATAATAATGGTTCTGTGCGGAATACGTATCGTGCACTACGTCCATTTTATCGTCGACAAAATCGTCCATCAGAGCAGTTAATTCGATTAACCATGGAACGTTTTCGCACCACGTTTACTCTTATTGATAACTCGCATTCCCAGAGACGGTGGAATCATTGGTCCGCACTTCTTCAAAAACGATGATGGTCAGAACGTTACAGTCAATGGTGATCGGTATAGAGCCATGATTACTAACTTTTTCATTCCTGAATTGAACAGCCATGATGTCCAACAAGTCACACAGCTCGTGCCACAAACTATTTATTGAAAGACACGTTTGGTGACCGTCTAATTTCACGTTTTGGACCTATGAATTGGCCTCCAAGATCTTGTGATTTATCACCGCTAGACTACTTTCTGTGGGACTATGTAAAGTCATTGGTCTTTGCTGATAATGTTGGAAAAAGTTATCGAAAATTGGACGTCCAGATTGGACTACATCCGAGCCAGCCAGGGCGGTCATATGCCAGAAATCATATTTAAAATGTAATGCCACAAGATTATCTTTCGTATAAATAAAATTCATGTCAATCGAATAATCCATCGTTGTTTTATTGCAATTTAAAGTTCTATACCTCTAAAAGAAACACCCTTTATATCTATACATAATAGTTAATAATGTTAAATATTAATTAATTAATTTCAGTACATTATCAGTTCACATTAAACAAAAATAAAATATTTAAAAAATTTATTTTAATTAATTAGTTTTTTTCCCATGGATAGTTTTATATTTATATTTTATATTATATATATTATTATTTATTTCAAATTAATTTTATTAAAATTTTTTTATAATTTAGTATATCATCTTTTAATTTGAAATCTTATTTTTTTGTTTTTATATGAAAGTAAATATCTCCTTCTTTTGTTATAATGATTTTGTTTGAAAATGGTACAAAAGGGGGTCAAGGGCGCCGTAGCTTTTGTGCCTAGTCAGAGAGGTCACTCCATAAGCTAATGGATGTATAGATTAATATTTAAAGCATTTACCGAAAAGAAAATAATAATAAACATATCTTGACTCCTCTATTTGAAAATATAAACGTTGGGGCATCCTTTTTAAACTTTTTTATTTTTAATTAAGAACTCGAAGAATCCTACTCGAGTTCTCAAAGAAGTGAAATTCAAGATGTCGTCTCGTGGTCTAATTCTCTCTTGGGGCTGTGGGGTCGCTCACCTCTCCTCCAATTAGTAAAGAACTTTTTTCCCCTTGGGGTAGCTGTCAAGGGTGGACCGTTTCAGTTATCTTTACGTTACTCTGTTCTTCTAGTTATGTTAGTAATGATTTCCTCAAGTTCCACCCCCTGACCAGGTCAAGGAAACAGTACAAAATAGCGGTCATAAGATTTTCTTTCCATTAACCTCGATTTAAAAGAAAAAATAAAAAAATAAAAGAGAGAAAGAGAAAGATGAAGATAAAAAAATGAAAAACAAAACATTTATCTTTTTACCTTAATAAAGAAAATTTCATATTTATATTTCACATATATTTAATTTTTAATAAAAGTAAAAATAAAATTTTTGAATGTTGAAATTCATTAAAATAATTAAAAAATAATTATTACTTTTTTTATTTAAAATGATTGTATCATGTGCATTGTACTGGAACTAAGAACCATAATAAAATAAAAAGTAATAAAATTAAACTAAATAACTATTTTCAAACGCGCGAAAAAAATCTAAATATTCCTATCAACACTTTAGAATGAATAATAAATTTTAAAATAGTAAATCATTATATAAGTATATTCTATCTAGTATTATATTTAGAATTATACAGAATTATTTTTTTATTTGTATTTTTTTATTTGAATTATGTTGAATTATTTAGAAATTATTAAATCAGACTTTTTATTTTTGTTTTATTGGTCAACCGGAACGTTTTTCTTTTTTCTTTTTTTTTTTTTTTGGTTTGATGTAGATAAATACCTACTCTTATTTATAGTATAAAGTAATTTTTTTCGTCAATATGAATCATTTAGAAGACAAGAATGCGCGTGACAGGTCACCTCCTTTCCTGCCTAAATTTCCGACAAGCGGGGCCATAAGGGAGAACAGATGTTCATCAATAACGTAAGCATCATACATTGTTAGGACAGTATTACGTTGGTAATTCTAGGGTTTAAACCCATTTAGAATATGAACAAAGTTGATGGAATAAAGGCGTTCGCATTCATTAAAAGAGAATTTATACGTTTGATTAGTAATGATAATGAATAGTATTTATTGGATCCAGACAAAAGGTTTCCCTACTGAAGGTATACAGGATTTGTAGAACATGGAACAGAGCCAGGAATAGGATTGTTAAAATTCTAGTTGTATATTAAACGTTTTTATATCTCAAAATGAAAGACCTTTGAATCTCTTTCCATTTGTGGCCTGGATTACATTTAATGTTCTCAGATAATAAAAATCCACTTTCATTTTTAGGGGATCTTTTACTCGAATCCTATCGGCTACTCAGTTTAATAATCCGCTTTGTATGATATGATCATTAAGCAACCAGTATTGATTATCATTGGTTTTATTCGCCTTTGTGAAAAACATACAAATACAAAATTTTTTATATTATACATCTTTTTTTTGATTCAAAGAGCAAAAAATAAATTATTTAAATCTCACTAATACATTATTTATAATATTAAGACTCAATGAATTGTAGAATTTATAGTGTACAATCATAAAGGTTGTTCATAAGAATAAAATAAGAATAAGTAATCAATTAAAACAGAAAAATATAACATTTATTAATTTTTTACATAAATTACATAAGATAGACAAAAGCAATACAATCATATATGAACTCAACGGAAGTGAATGTATCGACTCTCATCTTAGTCACGATCCATTCCAACCAGTGTGAACTTATCATAGTACATTTATTTATTCCCACTTAAATTTAAATTTACACTACAAATTAAATAAAATATTAATATAATAATATGTTCTTCTTGTAGATATTTGTACTATTTATAAACATGCCCATTGTGTGTTTTTATTAGTAAAAAATTCTCAATCATTTATTATTTTTTAAATGAACACTTTAATAGCAAACTGTGTGAAGAGAGTTATTTTTTTTTTAATTTAATGTCTCATAGATTAATCTGTCCAAAACAATTATTTCTATTATTCAGAAAAATGATTCTTTAGAAATTGAAAAGATTAATTACTTCACTTATATTATATTTATATACTCGTATTCTTCACAGGAGAGAGAATACTATTGTATATATACAATATATATAATCTATTTTTCAATTGTATATTAAATTAATAAAAGAAGAATCTTCGTTATATAATCAACCCATCAAGATGACAGTTTGAAATACGCCTAGACGTTCGAAGCCGCAGATTAAAAAAAAAAAAAACAAAATAAAAAGAAAAATTGTTTTTTCCTTTTCTCATTTCTGGATTTAATTTCTCTCTCTCTCTCTCTTTTTCATTTCTCTATCGTTTCTTCTTCATTCTGGACATGTTAATTTTAATAAAATCTCCCATTGGAAAAGTTTTTACATTAGCATTGTAATGTGATTTTATAGTCAAATAACCTTTTTTAATTAATAGATTTTTTTTCTATATATAATTCTAATTATATAATATAATAAAGGAAAATTGTATTTTTAATTTTAAATATTAAACCTTCCCAGAAAATAAAAATATATAAATTGAGAGATAAGTATAAAAATTAAATTTTTTTTATTATAAATTAAATTTATTTACTTATATTAGAAAATACAATATATATATATTATATACGTATTATGAAAAATTATTATATAAAAAGTTAAATAAATAAATCAAATAAATATACAAATTGAAATTTCAATTATTGATAATTTTTATATTATTAAAATTGTATTTTTCTTTAAATTCGGTGATATTATTTAATCAAAAGTGTATTTTGAAAAGGATAACGGTCCTTATGTTCTACTTCTTGTTCGTAGAATATCTATTTAACTTGAACTTAAATATACTAATGTACATATATGAAATGTATACATAATCTATATATATAAAAGAATATAAGTGTATTTATATTTTTACTTCTTAAATAATTTAATTTTCCTTTTTAATTTTGTTTGTTTAATGAAAAGAACACCTGTGCGTTTACCCATCGATTATTCTTTAGAATATTATTTTTTCAATGAAACTTCAAACTGATATATGAATATATATATAAATATATATATATAAATATATATATATATATTTCTGTCAAATTCAGTTTAAAAGATTCTTTAATAGAAAAGTAATTAGAAGACTTAGAAAGCTTTGATTTGCTTTTTATGAGAACAAAATATCCAATTTCAACCAGAGAAGTCTGTGACTTTTAATCTGAAAACATGATTGAAAGTCAAAGACAAAATGACGTATCAATATTAAAAAGAGCAGAATGTTACGAGTTAAGATCTGACAACATGACGTCTATTTTTTCTTTAATAACTTTTTCTTTTCTTTCTTTTTTTCTTTCTTTTTCTCCGTTTCTCTCTCTCTATTTTAAACTTATCCAAGATTGAGTGTATATTCAACCCTCTCCTCTTCTCTTCACATGAAATATTATTATTATTAATTAATAATATTATATATATATATATATTAGATTATATTATTCTCGAAACAAAACACTATTATTATTAAACAACACATTATTTAAACAAATTAGTTATAAAAAAAGGCAGTGAATATTTATTTAAAAACAAAAATAAATTTCAAATGAAAAACAAAACTAAATGGCACTTTTGTGTTCTATATTATTTTGCTTTTATACTTTTATATGAGAATATCGAATTACAATAGGATTATATACAAATATATCACATATGAATTTAATTTAATAATATTAACAGTAAAAAAAAATAATGATTTTTTTCCATTATATATATTATCATAATTTACATATTCATTTTTAAGCTTTATTAACAAATTTTTAAAATATAATCATAGAATAATTCAAAAATATAACACTGATATCGATTTTTACACGAGAATATAAATACTAATAATAGTATTCTAATAGTATAGTACATTTCCCAATATCATATTTCATATTATATTTCCAACTCTCAATAATGTTTAATTAATTAAAATAAAATCTTTAGATTGTAATATTATATACGAGGTGTGTTCGAAAACCGACCAAACCACCGAATCATCGACCAGGCACCGTACAGTCCAGATCTGGCCCCGTGTGACTTTTTCCTCTTTCCAAGACTAAAATTGTCACTCCGAGGAACCCGTTTTGATTCCATGCCGACCATAAAACAGAATGCCATGAGAGAGCTATAAAAACTGTTTCAAAGATTGGAAGAAGCGTTGGTATATGTGTATTGCTCTAAAAGGGGCATATTTTGAAGGAGACAAAATAAATATTGAAGAAGATTAACTATTTTGCGTTTTATTTAGTAATTCCGGAAAATTTTTTGTCACAATGGATAGTAAATAATAAAATCGTGACTATAATTCATCTTAATCTTATAAATTTAGGATTTATTCAAAATGGTTGAAAGATAAAAACATATAATTTGAATATATTTTAATATTTAAAATATTTTAAGAATATGTGCACATAAATATCTATAATAATAATAATAATAATATACATATACACTAAACCCCTTCTGATTACACTTACAAATTTATTCATACCTTAAAACACAAACAAGAGAATTTTAAAATTTTATCCAAGTATTATTAGGAGGATACTATGTATTAGAAGAGTCAATGTATATATATTTCGTTAAACCTTATATTAGGATTACATAATGATCTTTAGATTGACTTTCTTTATCATAACTTCTTATACAATCAACAAACTAAGTTTTTGCATTGTTCCTGGCCACTTATCTTTCTCACTTTCAAAAATATATATAATTTATATCAAAAAAAAAAAAAAAATTAATAAATTATTTATTAAAATTAGCCATCTGAATTCTTCCATTATCTTCATGAGTATATATTAATATCTAATTTTTTTTTTCTTTACTTTTTAAATTTAATTAATATTTTGAAATCGCAATTTATTATTTCAATTCTTTGGAGTAAAAAAAAATCTTGGTTTAGATACCAATGAAAGGTTACGAATCATGTTTTACTATAGATATTCAAATTGTGGTTCGGGCAAGTCCATTTTCGAATGCATTGTTCGTCAGTCGGTAGGTTCCAAAGGTGTTGATTCACAAAGTACTCTCCGGGTTTTGGGCCATTAATTGCGCCTATTGCACTTGGCTGGGAATTCGCCCTTCTATTCTAGCTAAGAGGAGAAGAGGAGCCAATAAGCATTAGAGATCCACGTTGTCTTCCGCCCTTTCTTCCCATGGCGGCTATTATTAATGAAACCTTTGCGAAGCAATTTCGACTTGGGGCGAATTCAAGAGAAGCCTCTACTATTACAAAGACTTAAACCCCTTAAAATGACCTCCAATCCTACCTGATCATCTAAATAAAAGAGGAATTCGAGAGTTTAATTCAACTAACATGTGTGTTATTTTATTTGTTTTGCCTAAGAGAACGGGACTATTAATTAAAATAGGGGTTTTGGGAGGAGATCTTATTACTACAAGTAAAGGGATGGGTGATGATGAAATGGAGTGTGGAGAGGGAGTAATGAGGAGTTCGGGACTGATTTTAATTCATAAAATATCCCTCGTTGAAATTTCATATTTCACTGACGGTGAACAATTAGGACCATTCATTTAAAGATGAGATTTTAATCTCAAGTAGAATTAACTAATTAAAAAATAAGGGCCGTCGCGATTCTTAAATACATAGATATTATTTATATAATAGTATCTCATTTTCTCAACCCTACATTTATATTTAAATTGAGATTATCAATCGTAAATTAGAGCCATTACATAAATTGTTATTATAAACTAACATATATAAAAAGATTATAAATATGTATAATGAACAAAATAAATTAAAAAAATGTATAAATTATCAAATATTATACGTAATAGGCTTAAATATAAAATTAGAATATTAAATTTATATTATTTCTAATTGTGCAGTTATTAATAGATTGTGGTATATATTTTCTTGTCGTGCCTTAAGATTACTTTCGGAATATACATATATATTAGTAGAGAAATTTTGAAAAATTGTCATCTTAGAATCAGTATTTTTTTTTTATTTTCAAAAATACTTTAATAAAATAAATATAGAATAATCAGTATAGTTCATAATTATATATATATATATATATATATATATATATATATCGATAGATAGATAGATAAATAGATAGATAGATAGATAGATAGATATATGTTAGATATAGATATAGATTTAATATATAACTTTAAAATCTATTATTATTATTATATAGATTATCAAACAACTAAATTCAACATTATTATAAATATGATTATATCTTATTTAATTAAATAAAATATTTTTTCTTTGTTTATATATTTTACATATAGATTGGAGAATTCCTGCATTATTTCTATATTTATATTGAACTTGTCTAGAGACTTTTGTTAACTTTTATTTTTATTCAAACAAAACTAAAAGATAAATAGTGATAAAAATTAAATACATTTTCTTTCAACAAACAGACTTAATAAATATTGAAAATGTTAATAGTATTTTCAAATCGAGATTTTATTCTTGTTTATATTTTATTAATGGATAAGAAACTAATTAATTAACATAAATAAATAAATGAACATAAATTTATAATTATTATATGACAAAATGAAATGTAATTTTAAAGGAATTGCCATTTAGTTATTACTTGAAGTTTGAGTATGATGATTGACTAACTTCCAGGGGCCACTAGTAATCGGTTTCTATAAAATGAAAAATTCATTTTTTTGAAACATATTTAACTTTAACTATTTAGTTGATATTGAAATTAAATAATAAATTTAATTTTGTATATATAGATATATAATATATCCATTATATAAATTATATATTAAGATTAAATATATTTTGATTTAATTTTTGCACTGTACACACAAGATTCGTTGGAAAAATTACTTTATCCAACCCAAAAAATTTTAATAATATTTTAGTAAATTGTTTTATTATTTCAATTAGACTGTTTATTATTTATTAATTAAAGAAAATATATAGTTTTTCAATAAAAAAAAAAACGATAAAGCGCTTACCAAATTGGCATAATATCTTCAATTGATAATTTAACTGGGCAGGAAATTGAATCTAACTCAATCTAATGTGAACAGAAGGGGGAAAAGGAGAAATTTAGAAAAATATTAAATAGATTCGGCTGTTCTGCATACTCATCATCGGTGTGCTTTCGCGGTGTGTAACGAAGGGTGTCTAAATGGAAAGAGACTCAAGGGGGTAGATTAAAGTTCAAGGAGACTTGTCGAGGGTCCTGAAGTGCGCCCCCTCAAGAAGGGCAAGGGGGATGAGAAGGGGTTGGCTTTAGATTAGAGATGAGGGTGTCGCTTGGTTGCGTGTCTTTGCCACCATCAGACAGTATTTCATTAAAATTAATGCATGCGGCTCTATCTATGTCAATTTCAAAATAGATAGATGGCGTTAGATCTTATATTCCTCGCCCCTCTTTTCATACGTGTATAATTGGCTAAATACTTAGGTATTATTAAGTTTTATAATTTATTACCTCAAAAGAATTGCAAACAGTACGCTTAAGGAAAATTAAATAATTCATTTTTGTAAAAATACTTTAAATGTTTAATTGCTAAAGTGATGAAATGTTAATACAACTCGAATGTTATTTCAGCGGTTTGAATATTGTTTCAGAGAAGTCTTGTTATTCATGAATCTCAATGGTATATAAAATAATTGAAAGGTGAAATTAGTTGGCAACAGTATTAATAATTTTTTTATAATTTTCGTTTTCAATCGTGAATTTAGAAACAATTAAAAGTTTATTATATAATTTAAAAGAATTTTTTTTTTAATTCCTTACTTCTAGGATTTTTAAAATTTATTAACTTCAATAAAAACAAAACATTTGTAAATTGTATCATCAGGTGTAATATGTAATTTTTAATAATATATTAAGCAAAGATGGTATATTTACCACTGAATTATAATCTAATGCCGATGTAATTCTTAAATATTTATTACTTTGGTTTTTTATTTTTTATGAATATAATAATATAATTTGAAAAGCTTTGTATATAATAAACATATATATTAGTTATGTATATAGATATATATACCACAATATTTTAATTATAATATATATGGATATAATATTTTTAATGAGTAGATAATAGTGAAATAAAAATATATCATTTTGAAATATAATAATCAATCAATAAAATCCTTTAAATATTAATATCAGTATTTAGTCAAATTCAAAATTATAATTTTGATTTATTGACATTTTATATAATATATATATATATAATATTTAATTTTATATTTGATTGCTATCCGTCTTCAATGATTTTATTTACTATAATAGAATGATCAATAAAAAAAAAAATAGACTTTTATTTACTAGAATGAGATCAATAAAAAAAAAATTAGAGGGGTTGACATTCATATTCATTATTTTGATTTTAATATGAAATATTATTGTTCATTTGTGAAATTTAAACAAAGGGAAATTTAATTGGAATTTATTTGATTGTTAGTAGTTTGATATTTCTATTATCTATATAATCATTAATACTTTATTAATCAAATATAGGAAACGATCAAAGTGATCTAAAATGAAGAATTTCCAAATAATTTTCGAAAATAAAATGGAATGTAAACTATGCAAAATCCATTCAAAGTAGGTACTGTATTACTCACGAATTCACCGTTAATATTGTTTCTGAAATATCGTCAGGTCTAAGCAAATTATAATTGAAATTTCGTTTGTGTAAATATTAGCTTTTGACTTTTAGAAAATGTTCACGCAAATCCATTTATCGAGTTGAGTTTGAAGACCTTTGCGGTTTTTATTATTATCCACACACAATGCCATTCAAACGAATCAATTCTTTTCTTTTTTTTTTATTATTTTATATTTTTTATTTTTTTTTTTTATTATTTCATTTTTATTTGACTTTGCCATCACAATTTGTTCATTTCATCATCAAATTTAAGAATGCTTGAATTTTTGGAAATGGTTTTAGTAAAAGCAGACAAAGTTGCGGCTCTGTTGGAGAGTCAATAGAAATGTAATTCAAATACAGAGAATAAATATTTATTTTTTAAATTTTAAATAAGTATTTGGCTAAGACCCTGATCTATCATACTTAGGATGAACTTCCCTCAGTTCCTCAGTACATATTGTTTACATTATTACATTATTATACTGTTTTTACAATATTACAGTATAATTCATTACAAACAAAAAATCAGAGTGAGTATGGTATAAAAATAAAAAAAATTATAAAATAAGTATTTTACCAAGATTTATGTTAATTTTAAAAATCATTTAAATAATTTTCTCATTTTAATTTTTAATGATTTCACATAGCTATATTTTTAAATTATTAAATTAATAATCAGTCTTTTAAACGAATAAATTATAGATATATATTTTAAAATAATGGAAAATCAATTCTGGTAAATATATAATTTTCATTGTGTTAATTAAAAAAAAAACAACAAATTATAAGAAAATTTCTATTCTTTCCCCTAAAAGGATAAAATGTTTATTTACCTCTCAAAATTAAATTTATAAATTTTAATTCAGAAATTAATAATGATAATAAAAATTTAATGAAAATGATGAATTATGATCAGAGGACTGACTGAATTAAAAACTTTTGACGGCTACATACAATCTCATTTGATTTATGTAGAAAGTTAAAACATTCAGAATGCTTCTTCAATATATTTTATATAAAAATATAAAAGTATAAATTAAAAATATATTTAAAATGAAACAAAAATTAAATTGATAATAGTTAAAATTTTATTTATATTTTTTTTACATAAACCTGTGTAAATACAGTATATACCTATATAAAATATTCATATTTGGTTTTAATATTACCTATATATTATTCTATTTTTGTTTTTATTATAAATATGATATTGAATAAATATTAAATTATTTTTGAATGAAAAGATTCAAATTAAATCTGAATATGAAAGCCTCGTTACTCAAATAAAAACAAAGGAAATAATTTTTCGAAAGAAAAAATAATAATAATATTTTTCTTTGCAAACAATACAAAAATTGGGGATAATATCTGTGTATTTTTCAAATATTTTATAAAACATAAGAATGACATTGGATTGAGTTGAGTGTCATTTTAATGAAGGTAATTTGTTTTGTTGACATCACAGGACAAAAGCATTGTCTTCATTCCATTGGCTTGTTCATTTGGGGGTGGAAATGGGATGGTAATTTGCTTCTTTTTTTTTTTTTTTCTTTTCACTGGCCCCGTGTTGTTTTTCCAATTTCTTTTGTTGTTTTTGTCCGTGCGGTCAGTCGTGGTGGGTGGAACGGAAGAAGCCGGCCGACGCCGACGTCGCTTGGAAACACGCCAGGTACCGGAGAGGCGGCACCGACGGCGAGCGGGCAAAAGCACAGTCAGCGTCGCGACGCCGCGCCGACGAGTACTCGGGCTACGGATCCGCTACGTTGATGGGTTCCCAATGGGGACTGCGGATTCCAGACGCCGCCAGCGAGGGCGAGTGTGAGTGCGAGAGTGGGAGCCACGTGGCCCGGTTATTTTTAAACCAAACGGCCCGATGAATTTATCAAAGCTAATCCTCAATGTGGATAGACTTATCTAGATTTATTTGTGTGTCGATGATTGATGAAGATCGACTAAAATTAGTGTACAAGTGACATCATCGTTCAGAAACATCTGTGACAGAAATTCATGATTGCTCAAAAAAATTACATATCAGATTCAACAAAAGGGAGAAGAGTGAATGAGAAATGTCGGATGAGATGGAATAATTACGGAGTTTGAACTTGCCGGGTTATTATATCTATTCTCGAATCAACATCACAAACGATGTTGTTATTCTTAAGTTGCGCCGATAATGCATTTCATTACCGGAAAAACATTAGCATCTATTTAGAAAAATAGAAAAAAAAAAAAGTGGGAATTTTGTTTTGTTTTGTTTTGTTTTTTTGATTCTAAATGAAGTTGTGTGGATTGTTTGCTTATGGTAAAATGCGGGTGGTCATTCGGATTAAAATTTCAAAAGCGATACTGAATCTAGTGCTGTGAAAATATTGCCATTAATTCTCTCTCTGTACCAGCGGAACAAACATCGCCGCCATGATTGATGCCGTCGATATGCTCAGCTGGCTGGTGAGTCCCATATTTTTTTTTTTTTTTTTTTTTTTATTTCTACTAATGACGTATTTCTCCATGATCTTTTTTTAGCAAAGAATAGATTAACTTTGTCCTAAGTTTTCATTCAAGTGACACTTTCATTTGGTAACGAAAAAAAATACGAAGGCGTTCACAAATAAATATGGGCGGAAATTAACAGTTCGTTTCCTCCAATTTACTAATTAAATATTTGTTACTGACTAATTTAAACAATGTTTTATCTGATTATCAAATGTAGAAATATAGAATTTTCCTTTTCTTTTTGTTCTTTGATTCAAATATTATCTCGCGAATAGATGGTTTGTTTATGGTACAAAATTCAAAGGAATTCTCATTTCATATTCTCAAACAAATACATTCTCTATTTTTCTTTTCTTTTATATATAAATATATTCACCGAAAGTATTGTCACGTTTGCTAAAAATTTGAATTTATTTTTTTTATCAAAAGAACGCAAATATATATGAAACTTCCTTATAATACTAAAACAATTTCTTGTATATATGTGTAGTTATATAACTACTGTAAAGTTTATTTATTCCTAACTTTAGACTAATAATCAATTAAGTAATTGTAAAACGAAATTTGGTTAATAGTATCTGCCACATAATGCATATCTGAAATCTTCCCTCTTCTTAAAACATTTTAACCATGAACTTGCTATGTGGAAGTACTTATCCTTGAATATACAAATTTTCAAATAATAGGGATCGATGTAAAATATAAAAATAAGACTAAGCATATACCAGTAAATCAATAAAATACAAACTAAAAAATTATAAAAATATCAAATGTTTTGAACAAACTACAAATTGTAATTGATTTTAACATAGTAATAATATGAAATTAACTCACTGTGTTTATTGAAGTCAAAAAATATTGATAAAATTCAATACTCAATATTCCATAATCAACATCACACCATCATCATCTACTATCTCCTTCACTTTGCCAATTATTTTGTATTTCTTGTTTACTTAACTGCTCAATAAATTTATTTTTTGCTTCAAAGATAATACTGAAACAATAACAAACGCATAATCATTAGGAATGTACAGTGACGTGAAAAAAATAAACCCCAGAGTGGTTCTGTTGTCGGACAATATCATTGCGCCATCTCAACAAGTTGATTGTCCAAAAACAGCGTCACCCTGGCGTTTACTTTTTTCCTGTCACTGTACATTCCTAATGATTATGCGTTTGTTATTGTTTCAGTATTATCTTTGAAGCAAATGTTATACCTACAAAGTACAATAACATAACATGCAGTAAAATTAGAAAAATCAACAAAATATCTACGTACAATCCATATACTTCCATATACTTTTTCCTCATTTTCTGTATTGTACTTTTGATATATATAGTTAGATAATGTTAATAGAACAGCTAAAATACAGATGGGTTTAAACCATCAATTGCAAGTTCGATCCTCAAACTATATCAAATTGGACAAAGAGCTTATTACTCTTTTTTGAAAAATTCAAGTAATAAAACTTCAACGTATAGTTATAATGACTTTCAAGTACGGTTTAATTGAATTGAAAATAAAAATTAAATAATAAAATTAAATATGAATAGTTTTAAATAAATCTTAATGTTGGAAATTAATTCCCATCTAAAATCAAATCGCCTCTTTTTGAAAATCACAAATTAAATTAGTAGAGATGATATCTCTTGAGTGATTAATTATGATAGGAAATTTGATTTGGAGATAATTTACAATATTCCTTATTTTAATGGTACAATGTGAATTAGTATTATAATATTGTTTTTATGTTGAAATAAAAAAAAAATTATTTCATTAACACATATTTAAGTAAAAAACATATTTTGAAGGTATAATATAATCAACAAAAACTAAATATACAATCAATAATACAAAATTGTTTCAAACAAACATCTTTTTGAGATTATAATTAAATTAAATTAAATTAAATTTAAATACATGTCCAGACAACCCTTGAGGGCAAAGAACTTCTTTAAAGAAAATCTTCAGCGTTGGTATATTTTCGTCTACACTTCGAAAGCTTATATTAATCGTTTTGAATTCATTCTATAACGAACATGTGGTCCGTCCGTGTCTTTTTCAACTTCCCCCTTCTTCTTCTCTGTTCAATCCACAAGCATTCTTAGTTGTTTTTCTGTAGAAGAAATAACATTTACAAAATTTATCTTTACAGATCAAACTAAATTTTCTTTCATTCAAGATAAATAAATCAAATATTTTTTTTTTTTCAATATTAATATTAAAGCCAATTTCTAATTAATTTTCTTTGACTTAAATCAAATTAAATTAAATCTATTATTAGGTAATTAATCATATTATAGGTTGATGGAAATAAAATTAACTTTTTTTGTACTCTTAAATCTTAAAAAAATCTGGAGTGTGTCGACTCGACTATCTCGCAAATTTGAATTGGATTAAATAACATATATTAATTTAAATTAAATTAAATTAATTAAATTATTTAAAATTAATAAATAATATTTATTGAACTAGCGCATTTTGGCTCTTTTTGATGGCACCACGTCACGAGTTGGCGCGTGAGATTTGCAGTGTTAAAAAATTAATTCTGATACTTTCAGCGATTCAATCAAGCTGAAATTCTATATATAGCAGTTTTATAAATTTATTAATCATGTGAAAAATTATCAAACCTATATCTTTATTTTTACGGTCACTTTAGAGGAAATAAAATCAAAACGTGGTAGGTAATGACCCTCTTCCGGTTGAGCTACATTTCTCAAAAGTTGATAGAAAACTATGAATTTTGACTAATGCCCATGTACCAAATTTCATCATTCTAGCTAAAACCGTTTTTGCGTAATCTTGGTTACATACACACACAGACAGACATTTTTCTCAGCCTTAATGAAAATGATTCAGGAACCTTCAAAACGTATAAAAACATCAAAATCTCAACATCGAAAATTTTCGTGATCGCAATACTATCTCTGGCGAGATAGTAAAAAATATACCAAAAAGTCATCAAAATTTATTTTCACTGAGAATCAAAAATAACCAATAATAATAATAATAATAATAATAATAATGCAAAAATTTTAACTATGTCGAGTTTTAAAATAATTATATTAGCTAATTATATTTTAGAGAAATAACATTAATTATGTTGATTAAAATTAATAAATCACAAACAAATCTCGTTTTCAATTCTATTTATTTCATTTTAATTTCCTTAATGAAAATTTGTTATTACGAAATGTATTAATGAATATTTAGATGGGTTGCGAGAAATATATGAGATTCGAGTGAGCATACAGAATAAATTCCTGAATTAGGTAATATAATTAGAAAACACCATTCCAATATTTGGAATGAATTCCATACCCATCTAAGGGCTTAATAAATCCAGGAAATCGAATTTCAAAACCCGTACTATTCTTCCCTAGCTCTCCACTTCGAGTTACATTGCTATAGACTGTTTGTTAACCCATCACATTCAAAGATATATACAATATATATATATATATATATATATAACCTAAAGAATGTATCTTACTTGTATAAATCATTGAATTTGATTGGCTAAAATTCCTTCTCTGAACTCAAGCAGTCATCCACTCTAGACATTTTTTGAAATGAAAAATTATCTTTTCAATTGCATCCTCTCTACATATAGCTTGTTAAGATCTCTTCGTAAACATTCCAAGAATTCAGGCTCTTTTATTTTATCCTTCATAAATTATTATCAAAATATGATAAACAATAGGCACACTTAAAATAATAGAGTAACTATTAGATTAGTTCATCTCTATAATATTTCGTTTTAATATTTATAAATTATTAATTTATGAACATAATATTCTCATATATTTATATTAATTTAAAATTGATTGATTTTCTCTAGATTAAATCGGATTCGGATTATCACTATTTTAGCCAGCCTTCACAGATTTGTTTATTACTTTTACTTATATATTGATGCATCTCGGCGAGGTTTGAACCCTCGAACTCGAGTCGGCGGACCGGTCACTATAACCTCGCGGCTAAGCTCCCAAACGACAAAAGTTCGAACCTCACAAGTTCTCAAAAATTATAATTTAATATTTCAATGAACATACTAACCCTTACTATTTTATGATAATTAAAATATTTTAAGTTTGAAGTACTTTAGAAAAAATCATTAAAATTAAACAAAATGCTTCCTGAAGAAGAGTTATATTTTAATTTTCATTCAGACCCTATTTGAAAAGGACACTGAAGCATAGGATAACATACAAACTTTATAAAATATTAAATTTTTAATTAATGGAAAAAAAAATTTCTTTGATTATGTTTTTATATTTATAAAACAAATAATTAGTATATACTTAACTATAAAATAACCAATATCTTGATTATTTTTCATTTTATTTATGTCTACCTCTTGTATATTAATTGAAAACAAAAATAAGCTTCAATATTTAATCCAAGTTTTTTTTAAAACTTAAACCAATTTTTTTTTTTTATTATTTTCTATAATAGAAAATTAATTTCGAGTTCATTTTTACTTCCTACGCTTACGATAAAATATGAAAGTAACGGCCAACCTTAATCCCAGCTGACCATAAAGATTTTTATATATTTTCCGTCTTTGAGTCACTAGAAGAAAATTAATTTGTGGACATGAAATAAAGGATATAAAAGTACTCACATACCGAAAACAAATTTGATTTATCTTTATCAGAAAAATTATGAATCAAAATGAAATTTCTTAATTAATCAAGAAAATGAAATTTTATTTTATTATTAAATTTTTAAATTATTACCAATCATTTTTATAGATTTAAAATAAAATTTTATAGCCAATTTGAATAGATTTCAAAAAATATTTAAGAAATACATTTGCTTGCATATCTTTCTTAGATTCAAAATATTATCTTTTATTTTATGACTACTTTTCCCCTTTCATAACAAACTTCATTTTTATTGAATCATCTATTTCAATCTGGGTTGTTTTTAATAAAACAAAATTGGTTATCAGAAACAAACTATTTCTATTTGTTTTTGACATACCTGCATATACCAATAGTTTTCAATGATCTCTCATTTTAATTTATTGTATTTTTAAAATAACTGCTATAAATAAGTATAAAATATACATTTGTTCATTTAAATAATTAATATAAATTTATTATTTGATTTATAAACCCCCAAGTATGAAAATCAATAATATGTTGAGAATAAACATTTATTGAAATTTAAAAACTTGGGTAAAAATTGAAAAATAAATAATTAGGTTGATATTTATAATTGTTTTAATATAATTCTCGATTTTCATATTCAAAGTATTTTATTCAAAATAGATAAGCTAGATAATTCCATATTCTTAGCATATTATAGTGATCAAAATTTTAAAGCTATAGTTTCAAAAAGTATTTATTATTTTTATAATTAATTAAAAAAAAAATTTAAATAGAAATCGTATGTTTTAAAAATAAATTATTTGTTGTTTATATGTATAAAAAATATACAAAAATAATAAATAAATAAAAAAAAAAAAAAAAAAATAAACTTTTCCTAGAAGCAGCTGACAAAGCGCTGGGCTTATAACTTACACCATTATTGTTCAATAACTCTCCTAAACTAAAGGAAACTTCTTCATTGAGTGGAAACAAAAAGCAATTTGTCAGAATCAGCGAGAAATCATCGAAAATAAATCGTTGTTTCATCACAAGCTATTCATTCTATTGGTAGAAGGCTTTTCAATCCCCATCGTTGTCGTCGCCATTTTGATTTACTTTTCTTTATTACAATTATCACTTAATATATTTCTATTCAATAGAATATTGTTATGAAAAAAAGTGTATATCTTAGTTTCCTATCAACTTTATGGCCTTGATGAATAAACTCATATTTACCTATTCTAGATAATTAAATAAATAAGAAATAGATATATTAAAACTAGTATTTATCTATAACATTAGTCATGTTTCTAATAGTTCATGATCCACATTTATTCTTTCATTTTTATATATTTTTTATAAAATCTTTTTAACGATCAATCCCCTGCAAAATTAAGTATTTTGTTTCGATGAAAGAAATATGGATATACCTATATTAAATAGATGAATAAATATAATAATAATAATAATAACAATTATATAAAATATATTATTATCGAATTGAATTAATTAAAATGAAATAAAACAAGTAAAATTGAAATAAAAAAGCTTCAAATGGAATGAAATAATTTAAATAATAATAATAATAATAATAAAAATAAAATCATTAATATTGTAACTATAAATGTAATTCTGAATATAAGAAAAGTATTAATTTTATTATTAAATTCTTATAATTATCTAAAGACTTATATATTTATATCTATTTAACAAATAATAGAAGATTTGGTAATACTATTTTAGCACATTAAGATATATATTAGGATTTTTTCATCATCAGATATTAATTTAATAAAACATTAACTTTGGACTGAGTTCCGTTGACTTTCAAGTCATTAATCCAGATCATTAATATTGAAAGTTTATTTAAAAGTTTATCAATCAACAAATTACAAAACTATTTTCAAATAAACTTCCATGTCAAAACATAAATTTTTTGAATGATCATTAGTTTTTTTTTTTTATTTTTTAATTTTTTTTTTTTTTTTTTTTAATTTTTTAATTCAAACTTGAAATCTGATCATTAATTATAAAACTTTGATTTATTTGGATGTTGATCAACTTTGTTGATAGAAAACTTTTTAATCGGGGAGGGAGAATATAAAAAAAAAAATTAAAAGTCCTTTTATAGAAAAAATATTAAAATACTAAAAGATTCATTAATTTTTAAAATTTACATTTATGAATTTTTAAAAAAAAATATGTGATACATCTTATCTTACGTAATATTAATAATTTTATATCAATTTACATGGAGATTATAAAACAATTTCTATAATTCCTGCAAATATATATAATATTCATTCTTTTTAGTGAATTTGTGAAAATTTGTATAATTTTCAAAGTTTTATTTATAACTAAAAAAAAAACGATATTTCAAAGTGTAAAACATAAATTATTATTCATTCTAATCAAATCAAAACATATTTAGAATTTATTTATTTAATAATTTCAACCTTCAATTTTTGCTAATTTTTGACACTCTTTAAAAGTACGCCTCTCAATTTATTTGATTGTATTCTACTTCGTTCCCAAGCATTTCCAACTGTTTTCACTTCTGTCCAAATTTTATGTGGTCTCTCTGGTTTACCACACTGTCATAAACCTCCACGTATATAATTATACGCTCAGAATTCATTAATACATTAAATTATCTATTTTCAGTATTAATATTATTTTATCGGATTATAACATTTTTAAATGAATTTACATGATTGATCAGATATATTTTCATATTAAGAACGTTAACCGTAAGAGTAGAAATTACATTTTATTCTTACAAGCATTTTTTAAATAAAAAAAAACAAAAAAAAAACCTCTGACTTTTGTACGTCCTACGCAAGGACAACGCCTATCAAGCCGGTTATATCAATGAGGTGTCCTATGATCAGTAGAACGGGTCCTCTCAACCTTTACCTTGATTTTCTTGATCGGAGGCGCTATCAAGTAGCTTTTCCCCAATGTTGTTCCTGAAGGCTGGGTTGACTCCGTCCCATAGACCCCATCTAGGGAAATTCCCTTGCCAGGCGAGGGACTTGAACCCGGGACCATGTGAATGTGAAGCATGTTCGCTACCCACACACCCAATGGCGCCTTGAGCATTTTTTAAATATTATAATTAAATATATCTCAACAAATTCAACCTTTAACTTGTCTCTATAGAGATAACTTAAATATATTTTTATTATATAATTTATATTTAAATAAATAATTTTTTTTCATTAGAAAATTGTATCTCTTATATATTGTATATTATATATTTATATAAATAAATCCAATTAATTAACCAGATATTAGATGTTGGATAGTTAAGCCAACAAATTTGGATAATCCGTAACGTATTATATCTAATGAAAAATTTATGATGCATATTAGCTAATGTACATGATTAATTACATAATTAAAGTCCATTACCATTTTACATTAGTGTAAAGTGTGTGGATTAAAAATAAATTCAGAGGATATGTTTAGATTTATTGTCTATGTTTTGTTTTTGTTTGTTTTTATTATTGTTTTATTATTTTTTTTTTTTTTTTATTTAAATTATATTTTTTAAAATAACATTTCATCAACCTGCCTGCGTCAAAGTTGAATAATTATGCAATATGCTTTTAAATTATTTCCAAACTATTTACTACTTGCTTGTTTTATTTATTTATAGTATAATACACGACGTAGACTTTTCTATAATAACCAAAATAGGTTTTGAAAAATGAGCATGAAAAATTTTTAATGTTTTTTTTTTTTCTCTCAATAAAATTTTAAAAATAATAAATGTCCTAATTCGACCTAATTATTAACAATAAAATATATTATATTTTATCAATTTTATGAACTTAAAACTAGACAAATTCATTCTAATATATAACAAATTAAAAAAAAAGGAATGAATAGTTATATAACTATAAACTGCTTTCTTTATCTTTGTGGAATTGGAGCACATGTTTTAAATTCTAGATCAATCAATCAATTGTAGAAAAATTATAAAATATATTAAATCAATTAGAATTCATTGGCAATTTTCCTCTTATCGTTAATTCAGAAGTTAAAAATTTAGTTTTCAATTCAATTAGTGAGGTATAAAATAATATAAAGAAAAATACAAAAAGTTTTTAGTCCATTTTTGATTGTAATTAATGTTTTTACTTTCCCGCATACTTCGTATAAGGGAAGTATTGGAATCGTCAAAAATTTCGACTTCGAGATTTCGATAGATCTTGACGTTTTAGACCTCCCTGAGTCGGAAAATACCATTTTTCGAATTATGTCTGTGTGTGTATGTATGTATGTATGTAATGTCTGTAAGCAAATTTACTCAAAAACTAATCAAGCTAGGACTTCGAAATTTGGTACACCGATATTATTCACAGTTTGTAGATTTCTATCAAAATTTCGTCAAAATCGGTTAACCGAAAGTGGTACTTTACCTACACTGGTTGCGTGTACCAGTTTGCTTCGAGATATTTGATTCATATTTTGTATATAGATTTAAAAATATGAAAAAAATTGAGATACCAAATTTCATCATGATCTGACTACCGGAAGTGACATTTTACCTATACAAGTAGCGTTTCTTTTTTACCGACCGACGATAGTAAGGAAGGTATTGTTTTCACACCAAATTTCACCTATGGATATTTTTAGGTACATATCTCCACGAATCATGCATTTTCTTAACAGAAAAAAGTATTTTTAGCATGATGTCTGTCCGTCTGTCAGTCCGTATAGATGTGTACAGCCTGAACGGCTCAACGGATTTTGATGAAATTTGGTATATTTACTTAATACATCAGTTGGATGAATGGATCAACTTTTGGTGCAAATCCGGAAACTGGAAGTGCTAGTATTGCCGATCGAAGAGAGGAAGTGAAGGGTTATTTTCATATCAAATTTCACGTGAGGACATATCTCCACGTTTTATGCACTTTGTATTGGTTTTATCCTCGAGAAAAATCATCTTCATTAGTTTTTTCTTAATTTAAAATTATATGACGCCACCCAGCACTTCATGACGTCACAGCCAGCCCTTATATATTATAAATAAAATAAAATTAAAAATATTTATATTATATCCATATCTGTTTTTTTACATTTAAAATATCAGTTAACCGGAAGTAGCACTTTATTCTATATATATATATATATATATATAAATGTTACCAAATATCAAATTTGACACCAATAAACTAATTCGAACTGGCTCTTTATCAATACCAAGTTTACACATTCTAATTATTCATTCACAACTCTTTATACCTATTTATATGCGGGAAAGTCTAGGGGAGGACACTCCCGCTTTTTTTAATTATAATAGATTGTCAAAAGAAATGAAGATAGTTAAACGAATTTGGTTCATTAAATGTAAAAATTAAAAATATTGATTCACTATCTTGATAAATCAGAAAGCAAGTATATGACGTTGAGGGTAGATATATTATAAACGAAACAAAGCACTTGTTGAACTTTAGAAAGAAAGGGAATGATATTAATATTGTATATAGGAATAAATTTAGGGCAAATTTTTATTATAGAATAGAAATCTTTAATAATAATATTAGTAGATATAAATTATTTTTTTAATTTCATAAATGTTAATTTTATTTTTTATCGAATATAGAATTTAAATGAATTTTCTTAATTAAGAATGAATTTTTAGAATGAAAATAACTAAAATTGAAATACTTTTTAGTAAAAAATAGAAGGTAAAATGATATTCTATTTTATTCTTTATTTTTTTCTACTTGTGATATTTTACTTTGCTTAATTAATTTATATATAAATCTTTTATCTCATAAAATAGATCGCAGAAATAAGATCTTTTTTTATTTTTCTATATATGATTATCCTTATAAGTCGTGTAAATAAACTATTTGCAATATTTTGTTCAATTTTAATATTAAAATACAAATATAGTTAGAAAATTGTTTACAAAAACCTTGAATCACTTTCTGTCCTATAATAACATTGACCATGCCCCAACCAGAATTATAATACAAATTTTGGCAGCATACTAATATTCATCGGTAATTTAGTAATGTGTTTATTCGTTATGTTTTGATATATTATTTGTTAATAATAAACCAAATAGGACTATAAAACAAAATATACTTATTTTTATAAGGTTTTTGTATATACGAGAGATGTTCAAAAAAAGACCAAACTTTTTGTTTAGCTGTGCCAGCGATTTCTCTTGAATTGCTGGTACACCTTGAAAACGGCGACCTTTTAAGGTGGATTTTAGTTTCGGAAATAGGAAGAAATCAGCTGGGGCCAGATTTGGGGAGTATGGAGAATGTGGAAGAACAGCTGACCCGTTTTTAGCCAAAAATTCGCCAACTAACAGAGACGCGTGACTTGGCGCGTTGTCGTGGTGCAAAATCCAGTTCTTGTTTGTCCATAGTTCAGGCCTTCCTTATGGGCCTTCTGAAGCTATGCCCACGTTTCAGAAAAAGATTTACCCATGTTAAAACAAAATTTAATGTTACATCTCACTTTTTCGCAGCACGCTGGCTGTACGAGTGACTAAATTGGTTCTCACTGCCAACTGATCGATCGCTGTAATGCGCGCGACGGCTCGTTTTGTTTCTAAAGAATGTAGCTAGACTAGCACGCGCGCGCGACTTCAAACTATAAAGCGTTTCGTAGTATTTTTTTTTTGAACAGCCCTCGTATAATTTATTTTAATATAAAAAGGTGAATATAAAATTACCAGTGTGCGAATTCATCATTAAAAAAAAAGAAATAAAATTGTTTATATTTTTAAATACAAAGCGTGTAAGATTTCAATAAACAAATACTTGCTTATTTTTGTTTTTGCGGACGAATTCCTTTGTTATTTATTTGATTAAGCCGGCATAAAAACAACAAACTGCCATTAAGTGTTGGAGCTTTGCAATAGATTCACTGCAGAGCTTTGGTTTTGAAATTACTACTGATGATAGCTAATTACATTTGGAGAAAAACACGCATTATTTATATATGTATAACACAATATTATTTTAAAAAATTTATTTCAAAATACTGCTTTATTTTGTTCGCTTTATTATGATGTTTAATGGTGCAAAAGATTTTAAAAAAAATCTGGAGTGTCTTCTTCACTCGACTATCTCGGAAATTTGAATTGGATTAAATAACATATATTATATTTAAATTAAATTTAATTAATTAAATTATATATTAAAATTAATAAATAATATTTATTAAAATATATATACTCTTCAACATAATTATTATTGTTTTTGAAAAACTTAAATTGAACACTTAAATGAACCAATTATAAAGCATAAATGATTAGCTGAACTCGGGTCTTACAAATTAAATATAACATATTGAATTACTAAACTTCTACCTGGACCAATGTCTTTTTATCTATAGTAAATTAAAATATTAAAATATATTGTGATTATTTCTGTAGATATTTAATATATATTCTAATAATATTTTTTTATTGAGATATTACATTCTTTAATTTTAGTCTAACCATGAATTTCGTTTGTGTGAATCGATTATCTTTGAACTCAATTTTGACATCTTGGTTAATTTAATTTTGAAGGTAAAAAATAGATTGATTTTTAACACCCAGCTTTTTATTCTTTTGGTCTCTATCATCTTCATCATGTTATATTTTTTGTTAAACTCCAATTGAATAACTTAATTGTCAATACCAAAACCACAGTAAATTTTTTTCGATAAATTTATTTTACTTGCATAATTTTCATGAAGTTAGTAACTTGTATTATTTATAATATCATTTAATAACATAATTTATAGTTTCCAATAAATTTTCAAATAATTATAATATTGATCTATTCCACTGTACCATATATTCAAAAATATACTTTATATATAAGTATATATATATATAACATTTAATACAAACTTAATTATAGGCATATAGGTATTTTAAATTAAATATTAATACACAACATATATATATACAATAATTGCTTAAAAATATTTATTAACATATAACTTAATATAATAAATAAATAAATTAATAATTATCAATATATAAATATAAAATAAATAAAAAAAAATATATAAAGCTTTCTATTTTATAATTCCTATCTTTGTGGATATTATGTCAGGAAATCCTTATTTTTGCTTTGACAAGATATATTTGGAATATTATGATATTTTTATTTTTAGTCATACCATGAATAAATTATGACTTTTTGAAATAATGCTAATTGTTAATGCAATCATTAGCTAAATAGAGAATACTAAAACGCGGACAAGAATAGTGAATATACTTAAATACTTGAATAATCTATTTTATTAAAAAAAAATAATTAACATTTTTTATTTTCATAAAAGAATTAAAATTTTTATTTTAAGAATTTCTCTATTCCATTTAAATCAGTTATGTAAATTTTATTTAATGATTTATATTAGGAAAATATTATAAAAATATCGTGTAAAAAATAACCTATCATAAAGACTCCACTTTGGATCTACCGATAGGGACCCCAAATAAACCTTGATGGATGACAAAGGCGATTAGCAGTACGCAATTATCTAGAAAGTTTCTTGAATGTCGTAAACGTTGGAATAAATGATAAAGTATCGTCCTTAATGGGGCTTGAATGCGTTATTCTAGCAATATATATACATTCTGGCTTGCTTTTCCCCCTCATTTGTAATTTATAATTAATAGAACTTTCAAATGAAATAACTCAATAGAAATTTCTCCTCCCCTAGCCAGATCACCTTATACTTTTTATAACCAATCGGCATTATTATTGATTTCACGCCACAATCGCACATTAACCACTCTTATTTGTAATTTTTTTATTCTTAATTTTGATTTAAGTTTTCAAAAATATGCCATATAGATAAATAATAAAAATATATGGTGTGTTTTTTTGTAATATGTGAGTGTAAAGATTAATAAATCTATTCAACACTTTTATATATTTCATTTTTAAGAAATTGTTTCCCTCTATTAACTAATATTCAGAAGATTGTAAATGAATTTACATCTATGTATGAATAGAAAAGATACAGCCGAGATACCTGAGCCGAACTAAACTTAGAATAAGCAGAGAGGAGTTCTACATAAATCTAAAAGAGTTTATACAAAAAATTAATATAAAATATTTTTCGATTAAACATTTATAAAATATGCAATTAAGCTTAGATAAGAACACTTAGTTGGTTAATAATAATCAGTCTATCTAATAATAATGGGTGGTCGAAAAAGTCTTTTCGTATTTTGTCCATAGATGTCGTTGGAATCGTATATCGCCAGTGCTACCAATCACATTGTGTCATACGATATAGTGTTGGAAAGGTGAAATTTTAAGCCTCATTTAACCTTAAAGAAAATTGGTGAAGCTGAACAAAAGTTACAGCTTTTCAAAAATGAGTGAAAATAATGAAGAAATTCGCTATATTTTGAAATTTTTGTATAAAAAAGGAAAGAATGCCACCCAAGCCGCCAATGAAATTTGTGAAGTTCACGGAGACGATGCTATATCAGTTCGTGTAGCACAACAATGGTTCGCTCGCTTTCGTACTGGAAATTTCGATGTGAAAGATGCACCTCGTTCTGGTCGACCTATCGTTAAAAAACTCGATGAAATTATGGAAAAGATTGACAAGGACCGTCACATAAGCAGCCATGACATTGCCAAGGAACTAAACATTCATCATCCAACGGTTTTGAACCATTTAAAAAAGGCTGTAATTATCAATATAAAAAAAATTACTTGAAGTTTGATTCGAAATACGAAAATACTTTTTCGACTACCCTATATTTATAAAAGATACATAAGTACCAAGCTCCTCGGGTACTTTTTATTAGTTTACATTTTGTTCTTCTCGAGTAAATGGAAATCCAACAAGACATTAATCATCAGTGTAAAGATTTTGTATCATCTAAAGTCACTTTCTTTTACCTAAACTTATTTCGTCCTTCTTAGATATAGTTGTTTTATGTATTTATTTACATAAAAAATTAGTGGATAATGTGTTTGAAAAATACAAGATTTACAAAAATGTTCATGAAATGTTCTCACTTAATGAAATTAAAATTAATTTTTAGATTTTGTTGCTTTTAAACAGAGCTATTTAATAAAAATTAGCTGAATAATGAATTTTTCAACTATTGGAGATATACTAAATACAAAATTATTACAATTTCTGACCCAATGCTATAAGTAAAGAGAAATGATCTGAATTGTTTATCCTATGAAATCCTAAATATAATATTATATCAATTTTTTGAATAGAAAATTCGCTCATTTAGAGAAAAAAAATGATTAACGACTTGAATATATATTCAATAAATAATTAGAATAAATAATTTAGATACTATTAACACAAATTCAATTAAAAAAAAATAAATAAAAATTATTGAACACAATTTCTATTGAATTATACTAAATTCATATAAAAATTTGAATTTCAAATTTCAAATTCACAAGTTCTTTTTTTTAATTTTTTCTCATTTGAAAAGAATAAAATAAATAAATAAAATAGAAAAGTTTTTTATGTCTTTTTTTACCAGGCTTTTCTTGCTCTTTCTTTTCTTAATGTTCTTATCAAAAGTTTTTGTAATGGATAAAATTCACCAGTTTTTTTTTTCTCTCCCGTTGAATCGAATTGCTATTTCCACCCTAAATCGAGGCTTGTACTTTTTTCTAATGGAAACAAGTATTTTCTTATAAAACTTAGCTTGTTATTTTTATCTTAAGTTGGCCTGGATATAGAGCCTGTCTTTTTTTACCCATCTCTGCTCACCCCTTTGAGCGTCGAGTCTTTCGTCTGGAGACATTGTCCCATCGGCTTCATGCCAATTGCTACGAGTTTGGACTTTTACTTTTTATACTGGACGATCAAATCAATGACGGCTGGATAATTTTTATGTTTTTGTTATTATTATTTTCTAAAATTTGTATTTGTTTTTTCTGAATTTGTTTATATATTAAATATATAGAAGATATTATAGATTATTTTTAAGTATATATAACTTTCTGAAAATATTCGTGTTTTTCGTCACACATCGTTTTCAGCGTAGGAACAAAAACACGTTTATTTTAAACCGCTACAGAAAAAAACTACTTCACCGCCAGATATGTGTTCTCGTACTGGAATAGTAGACCCTTCCAGCTGTACAACGGTGCATTAGGTTCCCGCCTACCCTCTCCTGGAGGCCGTCTGCGAGCGCAGTCTCGTTATTTAATAGCCACACCTCGTAAATACTGATATGAGCTTGTAACTATCACGTCCCGTGATATAATTATTGTTTTTATAAATCATCACACCCTGTGATAACTATTTCTGTTACTCTCTGTAATAATAGTGAATTACATTATCTTATTTTTGTATTTAAATTTCTTATATTGAATTTGTTTAAATTTTCTTATTAATTAAAGTGTATTAGTGTGAACATTAATTTTTTTTTTTTTCCTTTTCCTTTAATTTTTTTTGACACCCTTTTGTATTCTGGGATAAAGACAATTTACCCAAAGTTTGGCGCCCATAATTAACTCATTATAATTCAATTCACAGCCATCGTGGGTCATTATAAGTGCACCATAGTGATCCATTACACTACTCAATACAATTATTATTATTATTTTTTTTTTTTTGTTATTAAATTAAAAGTGAAAATCGAAACAAGAAAAATGTAGTTTCCATTGAATATGGTACATTGACAAAACAAACGAAAGTGCTATAAACCATCTATTAATAAAATCCGCAATCACTTAGTTGTCAACAGAAAAAAAATAACTTGGAGACAATTTATAAAAATCTAATCTGTTAAAAGCTGAAGTTAATAAAAAAAAAAATTAAATTATCATTTAATTTCATCTCTATAAATAAAGTAATTTAATGATATAAATTTTAATATAATAAAAAAAATATTTTAACATAGAAAAAATTTATAATCTAATTAAATTGAATGAAACTATTGTGGAACATCATCATATGTATAATGACATTCAGATTAACACTCATCTACAATAATTGTCAATAAAATCTATTTTAATGCCTCAACAAGTGTCCTCTGTCGTATTTATCAAGTTTCTAAAATAATAATGATTTAATAAATATTTGTTCTACTACTCTTACCAATGGATGTTTAAACAATATTATTGAAAATGTGTTTAAACGTACAAATTCAATTAAATAAAGAAAATCGTTTATAATAAAATAATATAAAAATATATATTATTTTCTAAATTAACTAGTATATAGGAGATATAATTATAAGAAGTAATGATACCCTTGATTCTCATGAGGGGAGTTCTCAGAACAAAATTTTTGTAGATTAAAGTCTCATTAAGGGCAGACTCTTTAATGCAGGTTGAATTATAATAAATTTTATTCGCTGAGTGCCGAATTAATATTATCTGAGTTTTTGATGCCTAAATCCTGATAAATAAAATAAGTATAGTCAATTGAAACATCTAATTTGAATTGACATTTAAATAATTAAATCTTTTAATAAAATATAGAAAGTAAAATTTTTATACTTGAGCTGTTTAATAATAATTTATATAGTAGAGAAATTTAATTATAAAAATGTAATAAATTCTTGGAACTGGAAAATTATTATTTGTAAACTATTTTTTTATTTTTAAAAATGAAAAACGTTAAACATCGTAACGTTTACAATGATAATCACTAAATAAATGTAACAGGGATTTCTTTTTACTATCTCGCCAGAGATAGTATTTAGATCACGAAAATTTTCGATGTTGAGATTTTGATGTTTTTATACGTTTTGAAGGTTCCTGAATCATTTTCACTAAGGTTGAGAAAAATGTCTGTGTGTGTGTGTATGTGTGTATGTGTGTGTGTATGTATGTAGGCAAGATTACGCAAAAACGGTTTGAGCTAGAATGATGAAATTTGGTACATGGACATTATTCAAAATTCATAGTTTTCTATCAACTTTTGAAAAATGTAGCTCAACCGGAAGAGGGTCATTACCTACAACGTTTTGATTTTTTTTCCCCTAAAGTGACCGTAAAAATAAAGATATATGTTTGATAATTTTTCACATGATTAATAATTGTATAAAACTGCTATATATAGAATTTCAGCTTGATTGAATTGCTGAAATTACCAGAATTAATTTTTTAACACTGCTAATCTCACGCGCCAACACGTGACGTGGTGCCATCAACAAAAAGCCAAACATGCGCTGGTTTAATATTTATTATTTATTATTTATAATTTATAATTAATTAAATTTAATTTAAATATAATATATTATGTTATTTAATCCAATTCAAATTGCGAGATAGTCGAGTGGAGACACTCCAGCTAATTTAGTTTAATTAAAAAGCAACCACGTCGGTACAAATACTAGAATGAAAAGGTGTAATATGTTCCATCAGAATAGCACCCCATGGTATCCCTTTTTTATGAATTCTCACATCCTTTTGGTCATAAATGTCAGAACTATGAGTTTGAAAAAAATTTAAAATTTTAATTTCTCTAACTTGTTCAGTGTTTTTAAAAACAATATTTTTAAGTTTATAAATAATATTTTATTTAATTTAATAAATAAAAAAGTTTCTATTGTTTGTTAAAGATACATGACTTTCGTTTTATTTATAGTATATAATATATTATCAAAATCAGAATAATTAAATTGTTTATAATTATACTGTCATAAAATCTGAATATAATTTTGTTTGTATATCATTTTACAATAATTTAAATAATACAATAATGAATAGCAAGAGAAAAATCCAGATTAAATATGATAGTATGATTTTCATTTTTTTTTTTTTGATTAATTTTTAATGATGTTAACTGAATGAAATTCTTTAAAATTTTTGATATAAAAGATGTGTGGAATGTACGAACTATAAAGTCCCGGAACTGTTATTTAGTTAAACAAAACAAAGGCATAGTTTATTTTTTTTTACTTGAAATGAGAAAATTAAATTCAAGAAACTGTGTTTCAATCTTTTAAACGGAAAAACATGAGTAATCTGTAGAAAAATGATTTTTTAATGAAATTTAATTAAAATTTTTTGTTTCATTTTTAAATATTTAGAAAAAAACTTTCTTTTACCTTAGCTACAATTATATTCAAAAAATTTTCAAAAATTTTAATATTTTTTTCAGATTACATAAAATAAATTATACGAGAGTGGTCTGAAAAGTTTCCGACCTGGCCAAGAAAAACGATGTTTTTAAATTTTTTTTTGCTATATTTTTCAACATAATCTCCATCAACACTGATACATTTCTCATGACGGGGTTCTAATTAATTTAATTTAAGTCTGATCAACAGTTATGAATCAACGCAAAAATTCGTTTGGATTACGCCTACAGCGCCAAATTGTCGTTAGAAATGGTTTTTCGAAGCAATTTTTGGTCTAACGTTAGGAAATGCGGCACCCACGTTGCACACAGCTTTCCATATACAAATGGTTTTGCAAAATATTTTTCACACTTTCAGCTGACATCGTACAGGTCTCAATTATCTTGAATTTTGAAAAATAAAACAAAAAAAATTGAAAAACATCGTTTTTCTTGGGCAGGTCGGAAACTTTTCAGACCACCCTCGTATTTCATAATATTATAATTTTTTTTGAATTTAATTATTTACTATGTAATTATAAAAAGAGAATTTCTAAATAATTTGTGATTCAGTTTTTTGAGAGTTTAGTGAGGGGTGGGGGGTGAGAGATTTTGTTCCTGGGACAATAGGTATGTATATTTTTCATATGTTGAAATATAAACTAATAATAAGGCTGTAAAAAAACAAATCAATGTTTCTTTTGTGAACAATGATTTTATATAAATTTTTTTTTAACTCACCCTAAATATTTAGATTACTTCCAATTTTTTTTTAGGAAGTAAGAGATAGATGGTATTCTTAAATGATCTGGCATTGTGTCAAGTGGTATGTTCACCTTTGATTGCCCCGCTGGTTTCCCTCCTCATGTGCTTTCATCATCCGGATCCCCCTCCCCTTCCACCGGAATCCCAAATGAATACCGGGTTGCTAAGCAACGAGAGGGTGATTGGCTTCGTTAAAGAAGACCCCGATTCAGTTGACGTTTCGGCCTCAGTTCCGTTTACTTGGCTTTCAAAGTGTCATAGTTAATTTTTGACAGCGTGCATAATATGACAAGACATCCCCTTATAAATTCAATACAATAGGATAGTATTTCGTGGATGAAAATATAATAACAACCATTTTGATACAAACAAAAAAAAAATCAAATAAAACATTAATATTCATTATATTACAAACTGAAATATTAATATTTCATTTTCATTTTTTTTTTTATTATTTCATTTTAGTTACCCTTTTATAATTTTTCATTTCAAGTTGGAAATATTAATTTGCTATTTAAATCAATAATTCGTTCAAATTAAAGATTTACTTACCTTTGAATTTTGTATGTATATTAAAAACACTTTTTGATTAAAATATAAAACTTTAAATTATTTTTATTTCCTGTAATATTATTATAATACAAACAATGATAATAATATTATAATGTTAATGTAATATTTATTTCAATAATTAATTAATTTAAAAAAATAAAAATTTAAATTTTATTTATTTTGGTTGTATCACTGAAAATATTAAATTTGTATTTATTAGTTATCAAAAAATTAATTTAATGAATGTTTAATTATTCATTTTTCTATTTTCTAATTTTGTAATTTAATATTTATAAATACTTTCTCTCGAGCTCTTGAAATTCGGATTCCCCACACACCATTATAAAATAATTTCACTACACTCTACAATAACCATTTATTTAATAAATAACTTTTGATGTTCGAAACAGGAATGTTCCAAAAGATAAATAAATATGTAGCTATATAAAACGATGGTTGACGAGTGTACTAAAAAAGTATATCGAAATATTATACAGAACCAGTAAACTTAATAATATGCGTGACACGAACGGAATAAATATAAATGGAATACATGGAGAGTGGGGCATCCACATTAAATGATTAATAAAACTTTAAAGAAAATAAACAAAAAGAGACAAGAATTTGGACTCTATTTCTTTTTAATAATAACTCGAAATATTCAACAAAACGTTTCTTTTATTCAAAGAATAAAAAAAGAATATTGAAACCCGAAAAAGTTTGGGCATGCTATGAATTTTAAAATGGATGAGGAAACGCCGCCGTTTGAGTGTCGAAATTGATGTTTGGGCTCCATTTCAAAAGATTGTTCATTTCAATCTAATCTAAATCAATAAAAATAACAACAAGAATATGTTTGAAAATAAAAGAATACACACACATCTAGATCATCTCTATTTTTAAATGATGAATGATTTCGACATGCATTCAAACGAAAATGAATGAAAATGATTGCTCATATTTCAAAGAAAAAGTGAAAAAAAAAAAAAAAAAAAAAAAAAAAACGGGACGAATGGATGGAAAGATGGCGGCGACATTTGAAGAGTTGCTCTTTCGCGTTCGAATTTTCCAGTCTGACAGCGACGATATAAAATTAAACATCTGTCAAAACGGAGAGAAAGCAAATCTTTCCCATTGGCGTATGATTTGCCGAAGAGAATTAATCTACCCCAGGAGCCACCTCCGCAGTAGTAGACTTGCTCGTATAATCCCAGCTTTAATTGCACTTGAAGCTTCTGCGGTAATTTCGGCACAAAGGCCAATAAAATTTTGCTATAAATCCCGTAGCGACGACATTCAACGTCCTCAGGCAAATTATTTCAAATCTCAAGTGTTTAATTATCCAACTGAATGGGAGTATGCAATTTTTGATTTAATTAATTGAATATCAAAATACAAAAAAATAAAATAAAATAAATAAATAAATAAATATAAAAAATCACATATTCAAATCTCGTCTTAAAAAAAATGTTAAATTACTTAATGGGAACAAAAAGGGGATGGTTCAAAGTAGAAAAAGAGAAGAAATATACATATAGTAATATTACAAAATTAATATATAAAAGATCTACTCATAAAATAAAATTAATTTAATTAAAAACATTTATAGTACTAAAATAGACTGATGAATTTTTTTATAACTCATAATTAATTTTTTATAATTGTTAATATATGACAAATAGAATTTTATTTAAATGTCTTAAAATGTTTTATTTACTGTTTGTTAGGTAAATATTATATCAGTAAAATTTTAACTCCGAATATATGAAATAGACATCCTAGTTAAAAAATACAATTAAAAACTTAGGGTATAAAATATCATAATATAAAAGAAATAACAAAATAATATAAAATAAAAATCTCTAATTGTAAAAGAAAATATTTATATAAAATAAATATATTTAAATTATCTTTTTCTAATGAAAAAAAATCCTTAAATTATTTTCTTTATCAATTTAATTAATAAATAAAAAAATAAAAGATATTATATATTTTCTAAATGCAGGAGGCAAACGGGCACAACCATTCGATTGTTTATATTATTTCATTGAAAAGCGATAAACAACTCGGCCAATTCTTTGAAAAATAATATTAAAGTTCATATTAAAATAAAATAAAAGAATTTATAATAAAATAAAATAAGTAGTATTCATTGTATTCATTTAGTATTCATTGAACGGTGAATAAGAGAAGATGCCAAAATAGCTGAGTGAACGTTCAAACAGGTAATTAACAATTATTATATTCTAAATAGCCACTAATAATACCTTTTTAATTATAAATATTAATTAATCATAGTTATTCGTTTAATAAACTTTCTCTATGATTATATTTATTAATTATGATTATAATAACATTTTTCATATTCATAAACATGTATACGAGTAGTTAAATAAATACTTTATATACTCCAATTTGAACTGAATTTAATTAATTGTAAATTATAAATTAAAATTAATAAATAATATTTATTAAACCAGCGTATGTTTGGCTTTTTGTTGATGACACCACGTTACGTGCTGGCGCGTGATTTGGAGTATTAAATAATTAATTCTGGTACTTTCTTGACTTAAATCAAATTAAATTAAATCTATTATTAGGTAATTCATAATTAATCATATTATAGGTGATGGAAATAAAATTAACTTTTTTTGTACTCTTATTTTTATTATTTAATCTTAAAAAAATCTGGAGTGTCTCCACTCGACTATCTCGCAAATTTGAATTGGATTAAATAACATATATTAATTTAAATTAAATTAAATTAATTAAATTATAAATTAAAATTAATAAATAATATTTATTGAACCAGCGCATGTTTGGCTCTTTTTGATGGCACCACGTCACGAGTTAGCGCGTGAGATTTGCAGTGTTAAAAAATTAATTCTGGTACTTTCAGCGATTCAATCAAACTGAAATTCTATATATAGCAGTTTTATACAATTATTAATCATGTGAAAAATTATCAAACTTATATCTTTATTTTTACGGTCAGTTTAGAGAAAAGTAAATGAAAACGTTGTAGGTAATGACCCTCTTCCGGTTGAGCTACATTTCTCAAAAGTTGATAGAAAACTATGAATTTTGAATAATGCCCATGTACCAAATTTCATCATTCTAGCTCAAATCGTTTTTGAGTAATTTTGTCTACACACACACACATATATATATATATATATATACCGACATTTTTCTCAACCTTAGTGAAAATGACTCAGGACCCTTCAAAACGTATAAAAACATCTCGACATCGAAAATTTTGGGAATCGCATTACTATCTCTGGCGAGATAGTAAAAAAAATCAGGATTTAACTTGTCTCGATCTCATTTGTTTTTCATTATAAAGAATTATCATTTCAGAAAGTATAATATTATATTTACATATATAGAATAAATTAAAATATAAATTTTCAAATTTCTTCTTGAATTACTGGAAATGAAAATATGTATATATATTCATTGAATGGTCATATATGTAGTTATGATTCAGTTATAAATAGTATAATACATGTTATTGTAATTAACATCTTTTATAGAGAATAAATACAAAAGAGAGGGTATTCCTCTGGATAATATAGTATAATTTTCAACAATTATATACAATTGCAAGGAAGGTCAATTAACTAATTTAGAAATTCAAAGCCTCCTACAACCTACACTTAACAAATAATAAAGAAAATTTAATTATACTGATGTTCATTTATAATTAATCGTATATTTGGCGATATTTATTTATATATATTTATTTATGAGTTCATTCCTATGAATTAACACTGATTTATTATATAATATCAATAATAATAAACTAGAGATTTTTTCGTATTTTCATGTCTTCTTTCATCAGTCTGATCAATTAGGGTTGGCTAGCAAACGACTTCAAGTTGGCAACGTTTAAATTTACCATATCTTTTTTTGTTTTAATTTTAATGGTATAATGGAACATTTTTTTTTTCATCAATAAAGAAGGAAATACAGACTACCCCCTTGAGAAGCCAACATTTTGAACCGAAAATATAAAAAGTTCAAATATCCAGGTATTTTAATTAATGTGTTAAAAAATAATATAATAATATTTAGATGCATGTGATGAAAGAAATTTTCCTCTCTAATTTGGCACATTATCAAAATATATACTTAGTTTAATATGTTCTTCAAGGAAAGTTTGTCTGAAAGTTGAGAAAAGGTGAAAGCATCTTATTGAACCACCGAACATGATTCATCAGAAATCTACATCCCACCAGAGAAATTTTGGCAAGAAGATACAATTTCCCAGCCGTTCTTATCCTTTGGATGAACTCCAATGATGCTAGTAACGTACTCAGTTGTTCACTTCGAATATGAGATCAGATCGCAGCTAAATCATCATAATACTTGCTATATGACGTCATTTCTCTAGTAATCTTTATTTTTCAATAAATTTTTTAATGTTTTTTAGTTTTTTTTTTTTCTTTAGTATTTTTTTTTTTTCTTTAAAAACATTACAGTTGCATTTACTTTGATAGTTCTATTTTTTGTTATCTTTATATTTTGAAGTAATATAATGTAAATAATAAATTCGTTTATTTGTTTTTTTTTTGTCACAATAACTAAATGATGAAACAAATTAGAAACATCCAAAAATATTTATACATATATTATTCTTTTCAAAAGTATAAAATTCAATACATAATTAATTTTATACAATTTTGAAGATTCTTCTGACAAGATCTTAATATTCAAGTAATGTTTTCTTCAAATTTCATTTCATTCCATTTATAATATTTATCAATCAATGGAATTTTGAAAATGGCATTTACCAAAGAAGTGTAACCTTCATTGGTTATAATATATATATATATATATATATATATATATATATATCAGTATGTAAACTCTGATGTTGGGTAACATGAATATTTGAACGGATCTCAAATTGATATGCAAGAATTAAATTTGTCTTGAGTGTGCAATACAATTGGAGCCCGAAGAGAGTGAGAATGATTGGCGGTTCGCCATCTCCGAACAGCATCATCGCCCCTTCAGACGCACTCTCAAAACTCACCACACACGATGCGCATGCGTCCTGCCACCATAATAAAATTAAGATAAATTTTCCAACTGAATCGCCCTGGCCTTGTTTCAATGTTCGCCTCGTCACGTCATACAAAGGGGATTTAGACCGACTAGCCTACAAACTCAGTTGGCAACGAGCCCCGCATTCTCCTTATTATCTACAAACACAAAATTATAAAGCTTGCTACTTTTCCAATTTCTTCGTTGAAAATAAATTTAGGAAGTAGTTTGGTTGAAAGAGACCCTCAAGGCATTTAATAATAGCATATTAAGAAATTATGTCCCCGAAAACCGAGAGGGTAAAAAGACAGTTAACTTAACTGAAATTGAAAGTTACTGAATGGTCCAACAAGAAGAAGAATAGATGGAATAAATGTTTAACGTTTGGAATTCGAAAGAAGAGTATCCTTGAAACATTTTTTGAAAAGAAAAATAGAATAGTTTAATAGCATATCTTTTTAATAATAAAATTTTTATCTTATTAATGAATAAACATTTAAATATATTTTTGTATAATCGTTGGATTTTTTGCATAAACTTTCTCCTTCTCAATTATATTTCAAGAGTGTCTGAAATGTTGGTGTATAGTATATCATTTCAACACAGATCCAAACTTAATTAGAATTCATCTCCTCAAAGTCTTGATAGTATAACACCCACTCTCACAGTTCTCTCACTCACTTTCCCACTTCTGAGTGATATTATATGGAAAATTAATTCAGTGTAAATTCTCCTTTCTTTATTTAATATGTTATACATATATATATGTATATATATAATGGTATTTTTACCGACCGACGATAGTAAGGGAGGTATTGTTTTCACACCAAATTTCACATGTGGAGAGTTTTACAAACATATCTCCACGAATCATGCATTTTGTTAACAGAAAAAACTATTTTTATCTTGATGTCTGTCCGTCCGTCCGTATAGATGTGTACAGCTTGAACGGCTCAACAGATTTTGATGAAATTTGGTGTATTTACTTAATGCATCAGTATGATGAATTGGTCAATTTTTGGTGCAAATCCGGAAACCGCAAGTGGTAGTATTAGCGATCGACGATAGGAAGGGAAGGGTTATTTTCACACCAAATTTCACATGAGGAGATTTTTTACATATCACCACGAATCATGCACTTTGTATTGGTTTTATCCTCGAGAAAAATCATTTTTATTAGTTTTTTATTAATTTAAATTATATGACGTCACCCAGCACTTCATGACTTCACAGCCAGCTCTTACTTATATATTATAAATAAAATAAAATTAAAAATATTTATGTTATATCCATATCTGTTTTTTATTCCATTAATAAATATATTAAAATTATTTGAAATTGTTTCTGTAGCTGGAAATTAATTTACTTCAAACCGTTGGTGGGTTCGGACCAGTTATTGATTAAAATCCTATTAAAAACTTATAGTATAAGATATTCCTATATTTATTACAATAATTTTTAGATAAAATTTAGAATATTTATTTTATTCAAACTATAATATTTCAGGATATATTAATTGAAATGTTAAATCTGAGATGTCTTTTATAATTTAAATTTTATAAATTCTTAATGCCTATAGATTTAAAAGAAAAAGTAATAATAAAAATTTACTTTTTTCATGGATTATTGATTAACTTAAACGTTGCATTACACGTTAAGATTAATCTTGATTTTAACTTCTGAATCCATTTTAATTTAAACTCGAAATATAAAATTTTAATTCATTTTCTATTTTATCTTTCGGTAATGTTTTATCAAAAGATTTTAAAATTCGAATTTGTCAAAAGTTAATTTAGTAATTACTGGAAAAGGAATTAATTTCTAAATATAATGCCTATACTCAGTGTTATGCAAACGAATTTATAAGAAACCATTTATTATTGATGAACATTTTAAATTAGGAACCTGTGATACTTTGATAATCTATTTAGATTAAAAAATTCCTTCTTCAGAGGCCAAAATCAAAGCGTAGTTGATATTTTTTCATTTGGATTTATGTCACAAGTTTAGATAAGATCAAATTCCAAATATTTGGAGTTAGTCACATAACTCTCAACAACACAAAAAAATATTCTCAAATTTTCAATGAACCAAATTCTTTATTACACATAAGATATATTCATTAACAAATTAAAGATACAAACTGACCAATCGATTTAATTTTCTTTCCGTTAATAACAATCATTCTATTCTTTTTATATTTCTATTTTTCAATTGGGTTTATCTTAATATTTTATATATATAATCTGTTTATTCTCAATTGGATTTGAATTTTTCACGAGTTAGTTATTATCTTCAATTTATTCATCAAATTAAAAAAAAAGTTTTAAGATAAATTTTGAAAATTGAAAATAACTAGATTATAATCATAAATTTTCTCGTGTTTAAAGAGTCATAAATTGATTTGAAATGCACATCAACACTTTAATGCTGACACGCTCTTCATTAAAATGATATATTGTCCTCGATCGTTAGCAAATTAGAAATTCACATCATCAATATTTTTTTTTATCTTTCAACAAAATACCCCACTTCATCCCTTCCCAATAAATATAAATATATTCTAGTGCGAATTGACTTGACTATTTTTATTTACTTAATTAAAATCATAATTAATGCTGATAAAATATTAATTACAAAAAGATATAAAACATTTTTTTTTTGTTAAGAAAAAATTAAAACAAAAAAATAAAATGTTTAGAATAGATATCAGAACTCTTCATTAAAATAAAATGATGTTTTTTTAAATATATTTTTATCTTAGATGTAATTATGATTTTAAATTCTTTATTCTGTATTATTAATATTGTTTATATATACATATATTTTAATGATACAATATATATAATTATTTTTATTTAAATTAAATATTAATATAAAATATTTTAGTACAGGTTTTTTTTTAAAAAAAGCATTGGTTATTTAAATTGTAAAAAGATATACATTTGATATATATAAAAGATACATTATTTGAATTTATACTTATATTTTGGATAAAATTAGGATTTGTTTCGCTTTAAAGAATGTACTTCAAAATTTTATATATATACGAGGGCAGGTCAATAAACCTGTGACTTTTTGAATTTCCAGTCTCTTAAATGAAATGGCAGCACTGCGCCTGTCAGCAAACTATCAGCTGACTTCTGTCGAAATTTGAACCAGCTGGGTCTTTTAGTTTTTGTTTGATATCATTAATATCAGACTACCTTGTGATTTGAAAATAAAATGGACAAAAGTGAATTTCCATGAAAATCCATGAATTGAGATACGAATTGCTCCCTCATCCTCCTTATTCTCTGGATTTAGACCCTAGTGACTATTTCTTGTATCCAAACCTGAAAAAATCACTTGGCTTGACTGCAACTATGAAATCATCTCACAAACAAATCTATCTTGATGTCCTCGACAAATTTTTTGGAAGGGATAAAAAAATTGGAGAAACTTTGGACGAACTGTATAGAGCTCAAAGGAAACTTCATTGAAAAATAAAATATTTTTTAATCAAAAACCTGTGCTTCATTTAAAAAAACTCACGGACTTATTGCCCTGTACTCACGCGAATATAAAATATATATATATATATATATATATTGAAGTTATTACATTATTAAATACCTATACAATTATACTCAATAAAAATAAATAAGTAAATATAAATTCCATAAAGTATTAATTAAGATAAAATTCATATTTGAATGTAAAAATAAACACAATCAACAATCTGGTTTAATTTTAATAAATTTCTAACCTAAAAATTAATTATTTTTCTATGTTTATCGGTTCTTTTTTTAATTTAAATCCACCCTGCATATAACAACGTAATTTCAGCATATTTCGAGAATGGAAAAGTATAAATAAAAATAAATGAATGATCATTTTTCCGACATCCATTAAATATTATTTAACCCTCGCCATTTTTTGTAATATTGTTTTTTACTCCCCCTCCCCTCAACCTTTTTTCACTCTCTCTCTCCTTCTCCCTCATTTACTGCCGAAATGCTTTTGTTAGGTAGTATTAATAGAATTATTGAATCATATGAAAGTGATTCGTTTTTCCCCCTTGCAAGTTGTATTCCGTATTCAATGGAGTAATTTTCTCTCTCTGCCTGTGACATCCTCTGTTCTTCATCAAAACCACACCAAATTCATCGGAAGCTTGGGATTAATAATTTCACTCGAAAGTGATCAGATATGAAAGGCTATGTGTGAGTGAATAACAGGTTGCGTGTGTGAATGTGTCAGGGAACAACCTGGAAACGCTTTGTTCGGATATAAATAAGGAACAGTCCTCTCCCTTCTATTTCTATTAATAATTTGTCAACAAAAGTGTGAAATTTATTAAAGTCATTTGAGCCATTTAAACGCTTCTCACTACATATCTATTCAAATCAATGATATTTATTTATATAAAATGTGCCACATACTTCTTTTAAAAAAATTATATAAAACTTATATTTTTCAGGAATTATATTTCTAAAAGTTCATATATATCTTATGATTAAAGAGGATTAAATTATTTATTCCAAATACATAATAATATGTGAGTGATAAACAAAAGATTATACGAAAAGGAGTAGATTATGAAAATTCAATATCATCAATTACTTATATTGGTCTTTATCTCTCTCTTGTTGAGATATTTCATTTGTATTATTTATTTATTTCATTTATAATTATTATTATTAATAGGTTAATTATATATATTATATTATTATATTTAAATTTAATTATCAAAAAAATCATAAAATTATATATTTCGGTATTTAAGTAAGTAAAATTCCCTTTCATATATATAAAAAATATAACCTAAAAAAATCGGGAGTGTCCTCCCCCTAGCTTTCCCGCATATTAACAACAAATAAAATAAACAAACTAATTAATTTAAATTATAAAGTAAAATGGTTTAACACTATTATATATATTTATAATTTACACCTAACTCTACTTGTATAGGTAAAATGTCACTTCCGGTAGTCAGATCATGATGAAATTTGGTATTTGAATTTTTTTCATATTTTTAAATCTATATACAAAATATGATGTAAATATCTCGAAGCAAATTGGTACTTTACTTGAAAGGTAAACGCAACCAGTGTAGGTAAAGTACCACTTCCGGTTAACCGATTTAGACGAAATTTTGATAGAAATCTACAAACTGTGAATAATATCGGTGTACCAAATTTCGAAGTCCTAGCTTGATTAGTTTTTGAGTAAATTTGCTCACAGACATTACATACAAACATACATACATACATACATAATAAACACAGACATAATTCGAAAAATGGTATTTTCCGACTCAGAGAGGTCTAAAACGTCAAGATCTATCGAAATCTCGAAGTCGAAATTTTTGACGATTCCAATACTTCCCTTATACGAAGTATGCCGGAAAGTAAAAACAACGCCAAGTTAGGTTTATATTTTAGTATAAAGTAAATGTAAATTTTCAAAATTAAATATCCTAGCATATAAGTTATTATCTTAATACTCAGATTAATTATTGCATTATTTTATTTAGGTTTATTTAAAATATATCTATTTTGAATTTTGAATACACCATAAAACCAGGGCTTCGAACCGGAACTGAACCGAAAACCGAAAACCGAAAAAACCGTTATTTTTGTCGGAACGAAAACCGGAGCTGAACCGAAAAAAATAATATCGGTTTATTTCAGTTCAGTACGTGTTCAATCCCGAGTTGCCACAAGAGGTGTTTTGGCAACACCCAAGCCCGAATTTTTTTCAATTAGTTATGCCTCGCACTGCATGGTGTCGCTAAAAACTTTGTTTCAAAAATTAGTGGTGTTGGCAGCGTCTCGTAGTCGCAATACAGAATTTAATGTTTTCATCGTTTGTTTAATACTGATATTTTGATTTAATGATAGTATTAATTTTTTAAATTATTTATTCCATTTGTTACAGGGTTATGTATTGATATAAAGAAAATGATTCATAAATATAAATAAAATTATTAAATAAATTTAAACAAATATTGAATACCTTTGACCAAGTACGAAGATTAGACAGTAAAAAACTTATTTTAGAATTTTGGGAGGAAAATAAAAATACATATCCTCATTTTAACAAAATTGCAATGGTGGTTTTAGGAGATACTGCAACACAAGTTAGTGTTGAAAGAGCTTTCTCTGGTTTAAAGTTTATTTTACGAGACAATAGAAATAGTTTAAATAAAAATATATTAGAAGATATTTTAATAATTAGAGGTATAATTTTCATCTTTTATAATTCTAGTTATAATTATAAGTAAATATATCCAAGAATCCTGTATACTTTAACATTAAATATACGAATTTGTTTCGTTTGTTGAGTGTTTGAAAGTAGAAGGATGTAAAAAAATATTCATACTTATTTGTTTCGTTTAATAAATTATATTAACATCTTATATCAGGGATGGGCAAACTTTTTTAGGATGCGGTCTACTTCTAATTTTTTTACAATAAGTCGGTCCACCAGATATTTATTAAAATAATAATAATAAACAATGCGGTATAAATGTCCATAGGTAACTAAAAAAATAGAATAAGAAAGAAACTTAGGTATATATTTTCAAACAAAATTTAAAGATTATAAAAGTATAAAAATATCAAGTTCATAAGAAATATTCTGATTCGAATTATTATTTAAGATAAAGTCATGTGAAATTGTCCGCATTAGAAGATTTACACTGCATATCCTCTGCTAATTTAGTAAATCTTGGTGTATAATTACTAACTGCCAGTCTTGTACTGCATTCGAGGTGATTGTCTGTAAGACGGGAGCGATATTTTGATTTAATTATATTCATCGTAGAAAATGCAGATTCACATAGGTGGGTAGAGCCAAAGAACGATGTTAAATTTAATGCGAGACCTTTTAAATTAGGATACTTAGCTTCGTCCATTAAATTCCAAAAAATATTTGTAGGATCTGAATTATGCGCTTTTGAAATTATGTCATTTTGAAGAAGAACTTCATCTTCCTCAATAGTTATAGAAAACAATTCGTTTATATTTTTGGTTATTTCTTCCCCGAGTAATGGAATTCTTTATATGCTAAGGAGTAGTTTAAGTAAAAAAGGCAATGAGTATCACTTTAAAATGACTCGGCGGTCCACCAGTCGATCGCGATCGACTTAATGCCCATCTCTGTCTTATATTATAAACTTCTAATTATTATACCTTTAATTAATTATTATTATTTATATTATATTCTATCAATTCATGTAGTATATGATTTAGGGTGGTAGCAAGAAATATTTTTATATATTTATGGCAGACTCGGCATACCCCGACCTAAATTTCTAATACAAATAAAAGGTCTTTAAAATTAATTAATCGGAGCTGAACCGAAAACCGAAAACCGAAAAAAACCGTTATTTTTGCCGGAACGAAAACCGGAACCGAACTGATATTATTTTTTTTTATTGAACCGGAACGAAAACCGAAACGAAAAAAATAACGGTTCGAAGCCCTGCATAAAACAATTCAAGTATGTTTCCAACTTGATTTTCTATTTTTATAGAAAACCACAATCTTTGTTTTTCTCTTAAAAAATATAATTGTTATATATATATATATATATATATAATGGAAATTACTAACAATAATAAATATTAATTTGAGATTTTTTAGTTTGCATTATTATTTATATAAGTATTCATTTTTAGAAGTGTTAATATTCTTTATTAATATTAATTTATTAATAATTCAGAGATAGCTATGTTTTTAATAAAACATACTTTTTTTATTCAGCTAAATTATAAGCTTTACTAAAATAAAAAAAAATCAAGATATTGTATTACAGAAGTTAAAAGAATTCAGTTTGTTTTATAAATTCTTCGAATTCTTTTACATAACCTAATAATAAATTTTCAAATCTTTAGACGTATTTTGTCTTGTATTCTTTATGGATATTAAATTTCTCTCTTTAATCGATTTGATACCCCTCATCCACGTCTTCTTATATGTATCTTTCTTGAATGTTGTTAGATCATATTTCAATACATTTCCCTTTATAAAAGTGCTCCTATAGATCAAAAACAATATATTTAAAATGTGGAAAATTTGATTAAGTTTAACATAGAAATAAAAAAAATAAATATATACAAATGGATTTCCTCTATATTTAATTTTTATTAAAATTCGAATATAGTATGCAAAGCCTATTGTTTTGTCTATGTGGTTGAATAACTTTGAAACTATGTTTTAGCCAATTAATCAATTATAAATAGTTTAGTTTTGTATAGATTCGTTCGTCAAAAAAATATATCACGTTGAATAAATTAAATATAAGGATTCGAAATATCTGAACCCCCATTATAAATAACTCAATTTAATTTAATTTGAATGGCTTTTAAAAAATAAATAATACTATTTAATAAAATTTAATTTTTATTAATAAAATTTTTGATATGATTTTAAAGGTTAATCAAATTCTAGATTTATTAAGGTATTTTTTTGTTACTAATACCCTAGACCCTAGACCGTCCTAGATACAAAAACATTCAATAATATAATGAATTAATATTATAGTTAATTTTAATATATTATAATTATTATTTAGTTATTTAAAATAAATTAAAAATTTTACTATTGACAGGAATATAGAAACTGTAATTGTATGTCTTAAAAATATAAAAATATAAATATAAAATTTTTTTATAAAATAACGTTTTTCCAATGGACTAAAAAGAATAAAATAATTTTTCTATAAGCCTGACAAAGTTTATGGATGAATTGCTTCATATTCAACGAAAAACGTTACTTTTATTTACTTTTATTTACTTAATTTAATCTATACATATGAAAAACCAAGTCAAATTTTTGTAATAATAAAAATTTTATTTAACACATAAACTGACAATTTTTTTTATCATGCAATAAAATTGATAGTTTAAGAGCTAAGAAATTAATCTTTTATTATTTTTCACTGTAATATACTTATTTCAAAATATGTATCAAAATTTAAAAGAATTATTATTAAATTTACATATTATCAATCAAATCCAAAATGTTTGATAATATTAGAAGAAATAGTGTTACTTGTAAATTAAGTGTTTTAGTGTGGTATGTATCATAGTATATATATATATGAATTATAGCTCTATAAAGGACGTTAATTGTATAGAACTAAATGCGCCCAACGTTTTTCGTTGAATATCCATAAACTTTGTCAAGCTTATAGAAAAAATATTTTATTCTTTTTAGTCCATTGGAAAAACGTAATTTTATAAGATTTTTTTATATTTATATTATTTTATTCTTTTTAGTGTAATTTTAATTTGATAAATTTTATTTAATATAACAAGAGAAATAGAAAAGATGAAGTTATACGAAAATTTACAAATTGAATAAAACAAAAAAAATATATTAATCTTCTAAAATTGATTTTATGTATTTATGTTAAGTAAATGTTATTATTGAATAATAATTATTATATTATATTTATAAATAAATCATTTTTATTAATATGAGATTTTATAAATGTATATAGAATATTGTTTTTACTCATATCACAGACCATCCGTATCATATCAGGACACTCAATGTTATTTTTTGAAACAGTGTTTTTAGCGCCATCATGCGGTGTGTACACTGCAAAATCGGGCCGCCTAGAAAAACGTTATAATAAAATAAATAATAAAACGAACAGCATATTTGGTTGCAGAAATTAAGGGGTTGCTAACCTAGTATAAATACATTCACTCCAATTAAATAACTTTTCAATTTTTCTTTTCTTTTTTCTATTCATTTAAATAAATCAGCAAAAAAATAGACAAAAATTCTCAAAATAAATAAAAAAAAATAATACTTTCATTCGATAACTATCTATCTATCTCTTTATATATATGTTTTATTAGCAATAAAAAAAAGTTTAATTTATTTCGTTTACACAAGCGATTTTATTATTTTCGAGTTTGTTTACTCTAAATTTGATTTATGGTTTATGCACACAACTGACATTCGTTTCAAAGGCTTTTTTATATTTATTACATTGAAAGTACTACTATTTCTGTTCTATAGAGATAGGATTCTATTGTTATATAATTGGAAAATCATGCTTTTATATACGAGGATATATATCTATAGAGATTTCGGGTCCATTCAAAATTTTCTCCTACGTCCGTTCGTCTCTTATGTTTGTTGTCTTCGTGTGTCAGTTTTCATTAAATTCATCCAGCTAGAGTGTGTATATATGTAGTGTATTTGAGAGAGAGAGAGAGAGAGAGAGAGAGAGAGAGAAAGAAAGAGAAAGAGTAATAGAAAGAGTGAAAGAGGATGAATGATGAGTGAAAGGGAGAAGAGAAAGGCCATCCATTTCCGATGTTTGTTGTTATTTTAGGTTTCGAAACTTCTCTGATGCTTCTGTTAACCTAATAGTAAATGTCGTGTTCTTTTAGTTTACACCATGTTGACTTTTTCAAGTATTCGTTGTTGTTGTTGTTTTGTGTACTTAAATTGTTTTATTAATTTTTAAAAAAATCATAATTTATTTTTTTGACAATTTTTTTTTAAATAGTTTATTTACTCTTATGCTAGACGTAGAGTTTCGTCTATCATCCCTATGCAGAGGCGGATTAAACGCAGGGCGGCCGCCCGGGGCCCACCAGCCCGAGGGGCCCACCGAAACCTAAATAAAAATATTTCCTTAAAAAAAATTTAAAAAACTGTTGAGTTTATGGATAATCGGAGTTTAAATAAAACAAGTTATTCTTGATACAGATCTTTATTCGGTCGTGTTTGAACCCCGACTAACATAAGAAAAAATAATCAATTTTGGGTCTCGGCGACCACAGTAAAAATTATGTATTTTTTACATAAGTACTATATATGTAAGTATAAAATAGCCTAAATTATAATATAAACAAAATTTTTCTTTCAATTATAATTGTAAATAACAGAGGGCCCATTTCAATTTTACCGCCCAGGGCCCCCAATCAACTTAATCCGCCACTGTCCCTATGGACACTATCTGAATTATTTTAATTCAGGAAGTGTGTCCATAAATAATTTAATAAAATTTATAAATTAATAATAAAATAATAAAAATAATAAAAAATATTTCTATTAAATAGTATCTTTCAGATGAATTTATGTTTTATATAGGAAAAAGAAGGTATTTTCCCATGGGAGTACCATAATTTAAAAAAAAAATTATATTAAATATTAAATATTTTTTAAAAAATTGATTAAAAAATTTAAATTTTCAATCTTTTAATTAAAATTAATAAATTTGTTTGTTGCTTTTAAGACACTACATTTCCAACCTTTATGGCATATGTATTCTAATAAATATAAAAATAATTCTTTTTTACAAATCGGATAGGTTGTAAATTGCCCAAGAAAATAAATCATTTGTTATGGTGATGAGTTCTGGTATTGCCATCCAATAAATAATGTTTATATATATATATATATTATAATAAAAAATATAGGTCATGATAAATGTCCTTTTGGAAAATGTTCTCTGAAAAAATTTTTTATGTTTTTCTCAAATCAAATCAATTTAAGATAAAAAAAGCATCCCCACGATTGTCAATTCATTTCTTTGGAGGCGAATTGAGACTTCAATCAGAAGCAGCAAATGAGAATAAGCAGGCGATCTCATTGTCAATGGGCCAATTGAGACCATGTCTGCCACAAGATGTAGACTCCAGGATACATGGCAACGGCTGTTTCCGATAAGCTCCAGACATGCATGCTCCGTACCGATGATTTATGTTCGGTTTCGATTTGAAATGGATCGAATCCACTGTGGATGCGGATGTTTGTGTATCTCCGTTCAAATGCTTGATAATGTAATGCCCTTCGCCAATCCCCCTTTAAAGGGCCATAAACATTTGTATAATACAACTATAATTCATCCTTGACCTTTGAATTCTCCTTAATTTAAAGGATTAGGAAATATTCATTATTTATTATAAACCTTATAACTAATTTAGTTTGCTTATGAATACCTACATATTTATTACATATTATTTTATATGAGTATAATTAATTCGTTATATTTTTCTCGAAATTATTATTCCGATAATATACACATTAATAATTTATTTTTCTTCCGCGATATCAAAACGAGGCAAAATGCCAGCTCTATTCGAGAATATTACCCACAACATATTTTCCTTAAAAAATTACTCATTTACACGTAGAGAGATGAAAATAAATAGTTTATTAAATTTATTTATCCTCTATAAATTTAAAGAAATTATCTCGCAATTCAATTTATATCACATTTGTTTTTCAATTTAGATTTCAGTAGATTTCAACATATCCCACTATTTAGTGAACTTTTAACATAAAAAAAATCATTTTTAAATATTTATATTAATAAATACTAGAAAATCACTTCTGCAAACGAATTCAAAAAACTACTCATAGGATTATATATCGCAGTCAATGGGTGGTATATATGCTAGGAAAAAGAAATGAACATATTTCCTGAAGAATGATAAAATTAAACCAAAACTTTTGAACATATATCGGAAAAAAAAATGAGTTCCTCAAAAGTATCTAGTCAAAGTGGGAAAGAATAAAGAATTTCAGACAAGAAAATAATTATTTTATGTAGGATAAAAATAAGAGGGAAAATCATGAACACGCGGAAATTTAATTAAAAAACATTGTAATACTTTAATTATTGTTGTATCATTTAAAATAAATAAAAAAATAGAATCAAGAAAAATATGAAGGCAATATATAATGTAGAGGCATAACATTTATTTATTTATATTGTTTTTTTTTTTAATTTGTTAATTTAATTTAACAGTTTTATTTAAAATTTATATTTAGAAAGTAGCATGGAAATGTAATTTGTTCTTAAATTTATAAAGATTATTAAAAACAGAAGTTATATATATATATAATATTATATAAGGGAACAAAAGATATATCAATAAATAAAATAAAAGAATAAACATATGTGTTTCATATTTTAAAATATATATTAGTTTCTTAAGAAGAAAAAGTTAATACAAATAAAAATCCCTAAACTATAAAACATATAATCTAGAAAATTATTATTAATTTTGCAAAAATGAGTATTTTTATTTATCCTTTTTTACTATCTCGTAAGAGATAGTATTGCGATCACGAAAATTTTCGATGTTGAGATTTTGATGTTTTTATACGTTTTGAAGGTTCGTGAATCATTTTCACTAAGGTTGAGAAAAATGTCTGTGTGTGCGTGTGTGTGTATGTAACCAAGATTACGCAAAAACGATTTGAGCTAGAATGATGAAATTTGGTACATGAGCATTATTTAAAATTCGTAGTTTTCTATTAACTTATGAGAAATGTAGCTCAACCGGAAGAGGGTCATTACTTATAACGTTTTGATTTTTTACCGACCGACGATAGTAAGGGAGGTATTGTTTTCACACCAAATTTCACATGTGGAGATTTTTACATATCTCCACGAATCATGCATTTTCTAAACAGAAAAAAGTATTTTTAGCATGATGTCTGTCCGTCCGTCTGTCCGTCCGTATAGATGTGTACAGCCTGAACGGCTCAACCGATTTTGATGAAATTTGGTATATTTACTTAATGCATCAGTGGGATGAATTGATCAACTTTTGGTGCAATTCCGGAAACCGGAAGTGGTAGTATTAGCGATCGACGATAGGAAGGAAAGGGTTATTTTCACACCAAAGGAGATTTTTTTATATATCACCACGAATCATGCACTTTGTATTGGTTTTATCCTCGAGAAAAATCATTTTTATTAGCTTTTTCTTGATTTAAAATTATATGACGTCATCCAGCCATTCATGACGTCACAGCCTGGTCTTGCATATATATATTATAAATAAAATAAAATTAAAAATGTTTATATTTATTATTTATGTATCCATATCTGTTTTTTATTACATTAATAGATATATGAAAATTATTTGAAATTGTTTCTGTAGCTGGAAATTAATTTATTTCAAACCGTCGGTCGGTTCGGACCTGGCCACAGGTCAACTTATTTTCCCCTAAAGTGACCGTAAAAATAAAGATATATGTTTGATAATTTTTCACATGATTAATAATTGAATAAAACTGCTATATATAGAATTTCAGCTTGATTGATTCGCTGAAATTACCAGAATTAATTTTTTAACACTGCAAATCTCACTCGCCAACACGTGACGTGGTGCCATCAACAAAAAGCCAAACACGCACTGGTTTAATATTTATTATTGATAATTTATAATTAATTAAATTTAATTTAAATATAATATATTATGTTATTTAATCCTATTCAAATTGCGAGATAGTCGAGTGGAGACACTCCAGCTAATTTTAAATTATTTTATACATAAATTAATACATTAAACATAATTAGTGTAAAAAGTTTTATTATAGTTACAATATTTTCAAAGATAATTTTCGCTTGGAGTAATAATTTATTTATTTATTGAAATTTATAAAATATCTTTCTGTTCCCAACAAACTGCATTAGTATTATATTATTTAATGATTTAATAATAAAAATAAGATTTAACAAATTCAACGAGATAATTAAAAATAATAAATATATATATTTATTTAAAGATAAAAATTTTGCTGTAATTGTTCGACAAGTGTTTATTTATTGAAAATCATAGTGGAATTTAGACAAGATGGAGGAGTGTGGATATCAAAAATAAATTTTTTGTCATTCTGGAAATTCATATCCTTGGAGGATTCGTGTAATCGACATTGAACATAATCTGACATGCTTTCCAATTAAATTTCACAATGTGCTCAAACAATTTTCGAATATTCTTTTCAATTCATTTAAAAAAATCTGGATTGTCTCCACTCGACTATCTCGCAAATTTGAATTGGATTAAATAACATATATTAATTTAAATTAAATTTAATTAATTATAAATTATAAATAAAATTAATAAATAATATTTATTAAACCAGCGTATGTTTGGATCTTTGTTGATGACACCACGTCCCGTGCTGGGGCGTGATTTGCAGTGTTAAATAATTAATTCTGGTACTTTCAGAGATTCAATCAAGCTGAAATTCTATATATAGCAGTTTTATACAATTTTTAATAATGTGAAAAACTATCAAACATATATCTTTATTTGTACGGTCACTTTAGAGGAGAAATAAATCAAAACGTTGTAGATAATGATCCTCTTCCGGTTGAGTTAAATTTCTCAAAAGTTGATAGAAAACTATGAATTTTGAATAATGCCTGTATACCAAATTTCATTATTCTAGCTCAAACGGTTTTTGCGAATCTTGTCACACACACACACACACACACACACAAAGACATTTTTCTCTACCTTAGTGAAAATGGCTCATGGACCTTCAAAACGTATAAAAAAACGACATCGAAAATTTTCTGGCAAGACAGTAATAAGTCACGTTTTTATTAATAGATTACAATTTTATTTTTTTTTTACTTTATCTGAAATACTTTATAAAAACTTTATACAAATCCTCTAATTAATAATAAATTAACTCGAATCAGCATAAATCTATTCTAAGCTATATAGTTGAAACCAATTTCATTCTTTCTCTTTCAAATGGTTTATTTATATCTTCTCCTCGACTAATTTTAATTACTTAAACCATATATTTTATATTTGACTTTTTTCTCACTTATATTGACAAATATTTTCTACTTAATGCATTTGAAAGTACATAAATAAATCTTGTTGGAAGCGTGGAGGATGTTTTGGCCACGTGAGAATTATAAATAGGGAGATTAAAGAGATTAATAGTGGAATCAAGTTGGCCTTCACGCTCTTGAGATTTTTCCCTCTTGTACTAATCGACATCATGTTTCCATCCAAACAAGCAATTTTATAATTGGCCTCCATTTCTTGGCCTAAATTTAATTAAGTCATTAAAAAGTTGAAATGTATATGGAGTGGATATCAATTAGTATTTGATTCTTCGTTAAATATTCTCTTTCAATGATATTCAAACAAGAGAAATTCGTCTCATTCATGATGAAAATTAACTAAACTGAAATTGTTTTTTTTTTTTTATTTGTTATTTTAATCATCTCATTTCAACAACATTGTTATCAAGCAAACATCGCTGGTTGATGGAAATAATTCAAAGAGAGATTTTCGCTAAGACCAGACAAGGGAGATAAGAAATTTCGCTTAATCTACAATTTAAAAGAGTCATAATGAAAGTTGCTATCCTCGAATTTTTCTTCACAACCCCACCATCCCTTTTCGGAAATATAGCCATTTATGAGGACGGTTTTGGAGGCAAGCGGAGGCTGACCTAATGACCAAAACCATTTCAAAAGGCAATTTGGACTGCGTGTGTAGCAGCTAAGATAAAAAAAAAATACATTTTTATTTTCCTTCATAACTAGGTCAACTTATTTTTTTCTATTAATAATAATAATAATAATGATCATAATATTGTTTACAACTTTAAAATTTAATTTATATAATTTTTTTTTTTTTAATTTTGAAATTGGGATAAATATATATCTTATTACGTAATCTATAAATTAATTGAATTTAAGAAAGATAAAATTTGACTGCCAATCGGACCAAAGAGTTAAATGATCCTTATATTCACAAAATATTTATTACGGTTAATTAAATTTTATATATTAATATTAGTTTACTATTTCTTATAACAACTATTTATTTCATTTCGTTAAATATTTCATGTTTTATTTTCGTAATATAATTTAAATCTTAAATTTTTTTAATTTAATAATATTTTGATATTTGTAAATACAAATTTTAAATTAATATAATTAATAAATTAATTGTCTAGTATAGTAATGTATTATGTGTAATATGTATATATTTGATGGAATATTAGAAATAATTCGTATAATTAAAATTCTTCCGAGATCTTCCCAAACCTTAATTAATTAATATGAAAATTACTTGATTTTAGATGGATACCATGAAAGTGCTTTTTAATTAAATATAACCCTAATAGATGTCCTTACGAGTACTTATTGTTTCCATTTGGAATCAATATTTTCCTTATAAAATCTCATTCATTTTGTTGTTGCATATTTTGAAAAGTAAAAGATTTCAAATTAAGTATAAATAATATGAAACTAGTATATTACTTCCATTTACGATATACATATACCATAGAGAATATAAAATTTATTCAAATAAAAGATATTTTATTATAATTTCAAAATATAAAACTATAATATAAATCTATATTCATCAAAATTTAATTATATTAGAATCGAATATTTCTAAAATATCAATGTTTTAACTAATGAAATTTTAATGTAAAATAACCATTGGGCTCTTAATCCTTTTGAACATGTATTTGGATATCTGGATTAAAAAAAAAATGAAAAAACTCAACTAATTAGAAAATTTAATAAAGCAATAAAATATTGATCAATTTATAAAGAAGTAATATATCAGAATAATAATAAGAAATCAGTCATGTACTAATAACTCCTATATAAAGTTTTACTCAGCTTCAATATATACAAACAAATCCATTGCTCCAGGCAAATTTTAATCATAAATCTTTCATAGAATGATAAGCAAACAAAATTTCGTTAAAAGCAACATAACCTCTTTCAAGCAAACAACTTCAACTTTAAACATCTCTCTCTCTCTCTCTTTATTTATTATATATTATCTATCTATCTATCTAAATATATATATTGTACGATAAACCATGAACAGTAATTCTAAAATTAAATAGTTTTGCAAATCCATTATCAAATTCAAAAATATTGTAAAAGAGATAATTAGATAAAGATATGATATACATAGATTGAAAATCAATCAAAAAATATATTTAATGTATCTACTATTATATCTAAATGTCATATTCTTTAAATCTGTCATTTAAATAAGTTCTTTATTTTATAATTTTATAATTTTTTAATTTTTTATTTTTTATTTTATTTTTCTATTAAATAATATAAAATTCTTTTTAATCTATCTATTTCTTTCTGTGGTGCGTACTTGAATGTTATTCGACGAAGCAAAACGATTCTTCTAATAATAATAAAGTAACTTATATATCTTTTAATTAATTTCTATTTTTATATGTCTATATAATTTTGAATTATTTTATTCTCTTTTATTAGATTTCAAATTCTGCAAATGTGTAATATTGTATATTTTTTAATCATCCCAAAATATGAATGATTTATGATTTTTACTCGTATTTATTAAATTAAATGTAATAATTTAATAAAAAAAATTTTATAAGGATTTCATGTCTTTTTATACACTATTTTTATACCATATATATAAAAATAAATAACAAAAATAAATTGCTTTCGATTATTATTTATTCCCCCCTACCAAACATATTTCATTAAAATTTTATCTTATATCAAATTCTTCGAAGTAAATTGAAATACAATAATCTCTTTGACTATAATATATTTTAAAAATAAATTCAATTTATATTTTTTTAATAATATAAAGTATATATTATATTCATACCTAACAAGTAAAAGTGAAATACCTACCGACATATAATAAATATTCAAAAATTTAAAAATGTATTTATTTCATATTTTATATCTCAGTGTTTAAATATACCTTGAAATTAACTTATTTTAATTTGAGTTGAGAGAAATTGTTTAGAATTGATTAATTAAATAGATTACCATTTAAAAGTGAAATGTATTATATATAAATAACACTTATATATATATATATATAAATTTCAATCAATTTAAGATAAAAATTGTTATTATTTAACATTTTTATACTGTCATGATATCTACTTAACCTAGTTATTTGTGGTGTTTGCTTGTTACAGAGAGATAGCGGGCCGACAGACGGAGATACAAGCGCAAGTGACGAAATGACCGCCATTAATTCGGTAAGTAAACTATTTTAACTTTTTATCTAAAAAAACATTTTAACTCAAAGTAATAAATCTCTTCCATTTTATTTGTTAATTTACAAATTTTGATTACTAAATTAAATTTAAGTATAATAGATAAAATTTACAAAAAAACAATATTATTAAATTAATTATTTTATAAATCTATATATCTTATATGTATATAGATATAAAAAAAAATCTAGGCTCAAATAACGAAATATAGATTTCCTCATATATAATATTAATTTATTCATTTAGTCATGTTTAATACATAAATTTGATTATGGATGAATAGTGAATGGTAAATGAATGATTATGGGTAAATTAATAAATATGTATGTTGAGGGTAAATCTGTTGATCAGAATAAGCTCAATAAATTTTGCGTGTGTTCATATAAATAAAAGTAGAATTTACACTGTATTATCAGGATCAACAATAGAAGTATAGGAACCTCTCTTTAAAAGTTGATGTGAGATACAGAATTCCCTCCAAAATTATCTACTCTAAAATGTTCATTTTTTTTTTCTTTAATATTGTTTACATTACATTTTATGAAAAAATTAATTGAATTTAATTTTTATACCAAGTATGAAAAATATACTTTAACAAATATTTGATTGAATATAATTTATTATGTCATATATATAGTATATATATACAGGGCCGTTCCGAGGGATAGCAGAGGGTGCGGGGCACCCGGATGGCAAGCCTAGGAGGGCACGAGCCGCCTTAAAAGTACTTATTCATTTTATCATTTTATATGTTTTTTTTTATTTTTTCAATGTGGTTCTAAAAAAATCGGGAGTGTCCTCCCCTAGACTTTCCCGCATATAAATAGGTAATTAGGTTATTATTATTATGTTTTAACAACAATAAAAATAAACAAACCTATTAATTTAAATTATAAAGTAAAATGGTTTAACACTCTATTATATATTTATAATTTACACCTAACGCTACTTGTATAGGTAAAATGTCACTTCCGGTAGTCAGATCATGATGAAATTTGGTATCTGAATTTTTTTCATATTTTTAAATCTATATACAAAATAGGAAGCAAATATCTCGAAGCAAACTGGTACTTTACTTGAAAGGTAAACGCAACCAGTGTAGGTAAAGTACCACTTCCGGTTAACCGATTTTGACGAAATTTTGATAGAAATCTACAAACTGTGAATAATATCGGTGTACCAAATTTCGAAGTCCTAGCTTGATTAGTTTTTGAGTAAATTTGCTTACAGACATTACATACATACATACATACATACACACACACAGACATAATTCGAAAAATGGTATTTTCCGACTCAGGGAGGTCTAAAACGTCAAGATCTATCGAAATCTCGAAGTCGAAATTTTTGACGATTCCAATACTTCCCTTATACGAAGTATGCGGGAAAGTAAATAAGCGGGAGTGTCCTCCCCTAGACTTTCCCGCATATAAATAGGTATAAAGAGTTGTGAATGAATATTTAGAATGTGTAAACTTGGTACCTAAAAATATCCATAGGTGAAATTTGGTGTGAAAACAATACCTCCCTTACTATCGTCGGTCGGTAAAAAAGAAACGCTACTTGTATAGGTAAAATGTCACTTCCGGTAGTCAGATCATGATGAAATTTGGTATCTCAATTTTTTTCATATTTTTAAATCTATATACAAAATATGAAGCAAATATCTCGAAGCAAACTGGTACTTTACTTGAAAGGTAAACGCAACCAGTGTAGGTAAAGTACCACTTCCGGTTAACCGATTTTGACGAAATTTTGATAGAAATCTACAAACTGTGAATAATATCGGTGTACCAAATTTCGAAGTCCTAGCTTGATTAGTTTTTGAGTAAATTTGCTTACAGACATTACATACATACATACATACATACATACATACATACACACACACAGACATAATTCGAAAAATGGTATTTTCCGACTCAGGGAGGTCTAAAACGTCAAGATCTATCGAAATCTCGAAGTCGAAATTTTTGACGATTCCAATACTTCCCTTATACGAAGTATGCGGGAAAGTAAAAAAGGTAAAATGTTTTTGCGATTAGGATCTTATCTTATATATTATAAATATTATAAAATTATTTCAACTGTCAATATTGGGGTAAAAAAAAATTTAAATTTTTATATTCGATTCTTTAAGTTTAGAAGGGGATTAGTTATTTAAACGTTTTCTCATGTTATTATTTTAAAACCTTAATATTTTTTATATTAATTCATTTTTTAAAATTCTTTTAATATTAATTTTTATTTTTATTAAAACATTTTACTTTTCTTTTTTGGATAGAGAAGTAAGGGTAGGCGTATTGACATCTGACATAGCACTTTTGCTGGGAATTAAGACCTGGTGGGCTGAGAAGTGTTTTCATACTACATTAAACTTTCAGGAATAAAATAATTACAGAGCCAAAAAAAAAGTAGGGTGCCTAAACTTGATCTTGTGGTTGGTTACTTTGGAAAGGGTTATGCACTTTAGTGATAGAGAATAGGATAAGAGCTGTGAATGGGGCTGGAGTGGCAAAGAAGAGGTGGGGGGGGGGGTAGGCTTGGATTCTCCATTAAAACACAAGATGGATTTAAGTAATGCTTTTTTTGCCCAGCCAACTCGAAGGTTTAATTATTGAAGATGGGTTTTAAATAAGACGATGGCAAGGAGACCAGCGTTTCAATGGTGGAGGTGGGGGTGGATATGGATGTGGGAGTGTCAGGGGAGCCATATGTTCTTTCCCATACATTTCCCCTAATGCATTTTCCTATTAATACATTTACAACTATCAATTATTCCGTTGGCCAAAAGCGTTCGTTGACATCATCGAGCACAAAAACCAATAGGGTCAGCCCTTTCTACTGATATTTTCCACATTCTGCGGTTCAGGGGATTCCGATGGCGTCCAATGTAGCTGGGCTTCGTTTACATCCTCTTCCAGAAGATTAAAGCTCATATTTCAAACAGGGCTCTTTAACCCTTTACTTGAGAGAATGTCCAGGCTTTTGGCTCCCCACTCTGAATCTCTTTTTAGAAAAATGAAACTCTTTTTTTTTATTTTTTTACTTTTTTCTTTTCATAAACGTATCTCATGTTACTGATAACATTAAAAAATAATTTTAAAATTATTTTAAATTACTTATTCGTTAAGCTTATAAAATGAGTAAATAGATTAATTTGGGAATTATAAAAAAAAAAAATATTAAGAGTAAATATTAAAAATTTGAATAATAAATTATTAAATTACTGTTTGAATATCAAAAAGTAATATTTATTCTTTTTATAAATAAATTAACTGAATTATTAGTCAACATATTCAAAGGTTGTTTAAATAATTCTTATTTTTAATATACAATAAAAAATGAAATGATATCTAATAGTACATGAATGTTAATAACGAATTCTGCTATTTAAATACACGAGAACATACATGATTTATTGGAATACACTTGAAATAAAGAATCGATTGTATTTTAGTATAAAATAAACTGTGAACATAAAAAGTAAATGAGAATTAAAGTATTGAATAATAAACACCGATTCTTCATTCATTTCCAATCATACATTTTCTTTCATTAATTTAAAACCAAAATTCAACTAATTTCGCGTTCAAAGCCTCTTACTTTTTCATATTCAAATTTATTTGCATCAAAATATTTTGTTCGAGAGATGTTGAAATGTCACGTGTGGATTTAGAAATCGAATTGATTTCATGGAATGCAGATCAGAACGTTCAACCGATAAGCGAATTGATTTCGAGATTCCACACTGAATTCTTGTAACTAAATCAATACATTCCATTATGATGTTAATGATTTCATACCAATTGGGAAAATTTATAGATATTAGCAAAAATATTTTCACCCTAAATTAATGAAGTTAAAAAAAGATTAAAAATATTTCAAAGAAGTTATTTATAAATGTTATACTCAAAATAACAAAAAATAAAATAAAATAAAATATATTAAAAATCAAATTTGAATTTTATGTGTGTACATTTATAATGTTGATTCTTTACATCACCCAAAAGAGGTTAATTTTTTTAATATTTCTACATGATAGCTGAGGATAATTATTTTTATTAGTGAAGTAAATGTATATATATAATTTGATATTTTATGTTTTAAATTAGATTTATAAATTTAAACCCTAAAAAAAAGTAATTAACAGATCATTGAATATAATATCTCCTAACTGGAATATATTAATAATATTATAATATTTAATAATATTTACTTCCCTGCTAGTAGAAAAAATGAATTCAAATAAAATAAATTAAATTAGTATGAATGTATTTTTTTATTATTTTTATAAAAGAAATGTTTTTACCTTAAATCCATTATGCATTATTATGTATGTGTGTATTTTGCTTTAACCTTTATCATCGATACTTCCTGGGATGTTTTAGGCATTATCTATATAATAAAAATAATATTACTAATGGATTTTTGCCAATTTTTTTTTTTTCTTTTGCTTTTTTATCACCTCCCACATCAATAATAAATACTTTATTGAACAAAGATTGACATTATGACAAAATTGGACCTAAAAAAACATCAAGATTGAAATGTTTATTGATTGACGACGATTGTTTTTCTTCTTCGTTTCGACAAATCCTCCAATTTCTTCTTTGTTTTATTTATGAACTTTTTGTAAGTTTATCCCGAACATGTGATTTATTATTTATTTTTTTTTTATTGTGATAATCAATCTCTTTAAAAGAATATTTATTAATTTTTACATTTAGATTAATTTAAACGTTAATTATAAAATATTACAGATAAAAATTATCTAAATATTTAAACGATAGTCAAAATAATTTATTTCATTTTTTAGACTAACATTAACGTTGTTTAGCTAAAGTAATAAAATGATTGTTTTTAATTAGAATAACTTCTATTCGAATAAAAAGTCCTAATTAATTCTTTCTACTGACAAATATAGGACATATTTCCTCTATTTACAAAATTATTTTAATTAGTAAATTCATAATAACAAATAAACTTCATTCAAGTTAAATATAATGAATTTTAATAAGAAATTTTTAAAAAATAAAAATAAATTATTCGGGATTTTAGTATAACAAATTGACATGATAAATTTAATTAATCAAAACTGATTAATTATAAAACATATTTATAATGTCAAATTTTAGAGAGTTGTTGATTTATTTTAAATGATGGGTATTTTAAAAGTGTGGGTATATAAAATAATAATAAAAAAATAAAATTTAATTATTTTAATATTATATATATATCTAATAATATTTCCAAATAATTTAATAAATGTTATTAGGATTTCATAATTTATTATAAATATAAAAAAAATTGCAAATCTGTAGAAAATTGTTTAATTTTTAATTATTTTAATAAAATAGAATTATTATTAAAATGATTCAAATATAATAAAATAAATAAGAATATATCCATGATAAAAAAAAAATATAAATCAATTACTTCAGATTTAATCTCCCATAAAAATAAATAAACTCTTGGTAATATATTTTTATTCACTAACATGATAATAAAATACCCTACCAGCGCGATAGTATAACAAATCAAGATTACGATTTCTATTTTATTTAAATCACCACCGCATGAATAAAAATGGCCTTTTAAAAATATAGATCGGAAAATAAACAGGAATTTCAATTTCTTTCAAAAAAAAAAAAAAAAAATAAAATAGAAAATAAAACACAGCTGCCACTTCTCGAAATATTTCTTTCTACAAGGTGGATGCTCTATTTTTTAATCAAAAATTAATCTACCAAATACAAGGACAAATACAAAAAAAAAGTTTCTGGGTGCGATAAACTCAATATCTATTTGTAATAAAAGAATTATATAGCTTCTAAATGAAAAGCTTTAATTTTATAAAATTCATATAAAAATCGTTATAGGGTGTAGTGTCTTTTCAAAACTACAATCAATAAAACCAAAAAAAAAAAAAAAAAACACTTATGGAAGTATAAAAATTAGAATTTATAATTAAATAGATAGTTACTGTAGCACAGTCTGGTTCAAAGGAAAAAAGTTTTCCTTTCTAATATGTATAATTTGACAAATAGTTATACTATGCAAATTTCTTTTATTTATTTATTTTTTTGTGCTCTTGTGACTTAAAGAGTCTTTAACTGACATACTATATAATTTTTTTTTAATTATAAATTACAAAAGCTCAGATTGCTCAATTCTTTTAAAAACAAATATTTTTAATGGAATATTTTAATGTTTTTGATTTTTTCAATAAAGTTTTAAATATACTTCTATTTAGGAAATTTTGAATTTAAGTAGCTATTTAATTAACATATATTTACTAATAAGAGACTTAATTAATTATATTATTATATTAATCAATTTCAACTATGCTGCTTAATGAAATACACATCCAATTTCATTTATTTATTAGTTCATATTAATTTTATTATTATTATTATTATATAACATTCAAAATAACTCACTTTTTAAATGTTCAAAATATAATTTTATAAAAGATTTAAGAAATCTAAACTAAAAAAAAATCTTTTTAGTAATATTCTTAATGTAACCTAAAATATTTCATTAAAATGGATAAAATATGTTTGTTTTTTTTTTCATTTATAAATCATATTATAAAGTTTATATCATTTTTAGAAATTGTGATAAAAGATTAATTATTTTGCTTTAAATTTCACGATTTTGTTTTTTTAATAAATATGAATATTTTTTTTTAATATTAATTACGATTAAACTCATTTCATAATATTAAATATATTATATATATTTATATACAGTATTTATTTGCTTATTGATATAAAATAATTTATTCATAAATCGTAAAATAAATATAAACAAGCAAATTCCCTATTTCTATTTAAAATTGTCTAATCAATTAATTGGATTAATTGAAATTTATTATAAAATTTATATTCAAATAAGAATGTAAAATCTAGTTTCTAATGAATAAAATTATTTGTAGAGTATATACAAGTACGTAGTAATTAAATTAGAAATATATTCAATACATGGCGGGTTTAAATAGCAAACACTAAATATTGCATACATTATTTAAAATACAAAAATCTTTAAAACCAAATTCATGTTTTATTTTAAGTATTTTATAATTCAAAATACATTTAATCTATTTTTGAATGCATTTTTATTCTATTATTTTTAATTTTATAATAATTAAAACATTTTTAAATTTTTATACTTACTCTTGTTAGATTTAGTTAAATCCTTTAAGCTTGTTTAGTTATTTTTTTGAAATGTAAATAATATTTTTGAAAATAGAGAAAAAGAGAAATATATTAATAATAATTTGTTAAATAATTAAAATAAAATATTCATATAAGCTTTATTTAATTCGGATAATGAAAAATAAATAATTAATACCAAGAAATATATCAAATAATTTTTTTCTTTTTTTTATAAAATTAATAAAAGCAATTACTTGTTATAATTGTGATATCGATTAAAGGTTTCTCTCATGAGATCTCTTTCATTTTAATTTTCATGGTCCCAGTGAATGTTATGAAAGATAGGCAACCAGCTCTTCATTTATTTTTCCCCCAAGTGACCTGGCTGTCGGCCATCCATCGAGAGATTTACAATTCGGGAAACTTAAAAATAACTAAAACAAATCCTATTAACCCAGTGGCAGATACAAATACGTTCTTGAAAATGAACAGAAAATTTTATTCACTTTATATTTATTTACAGATTCTGTTTATATATATATATTAATATATATTTATAGATAAATGTACTAATCATTCATCATAAATTAAAATTGCATTTTTTCATTTTTATTATTATTATTATAAAAATAATTTTTATTATTTATATATTTAAAATGTTAAAAAATGATAAAAAAACCGTTTATGCTATTTTAGCATGCTCACCATAAGCTTCAAGATTAATTAAATAATTATTGCTCTCCTCGAATACTCTTAATTTGGAAAAATTACACATATTGAATCTATCAAACTATACTCTGAAAATGTTTTTTCAACTTAATTTGATTCAGATACCACAAATGTAAAATTTTGAATCCCATCCTTGTCTCACATTCCTATTTCAATACTTATCCACCTTTATACTTGCTTATTCATATATAGAATTAATTATATTTTTAATTAAATTCTGCGAATGGCAAACTAAAATCGCCCCAATGTATTTCCATATTATATTATTATAGATGAATACCAATGTTTTATTATTATGATTATTATTAATATTATTTTTAATTAAACAATAGCATTTATAAATTGCACATTCAAAGGAACGTTGCATTTTAATGAAGAGAATATATTATGGAATTTTGATCAACAAGCAATGAATGAATAAATGATTGAAATATTATTGTTCAAATTCAATTAATTAATTTTTATTTTAATATATAATTATATAACGTATTGTTTAAATATATTTATAAAGCGTAAGTCATACATTATAAAAAATTGATTAAAAGTAAATAAAATAAAAAAAGGAACGTATAATATAAATTAGCTACTTTATGTAATTATTCTATTTTCATGGTATTTCTTTGAAAATCAATTGGATTTGATTAGGTATGATATTTATCAGTAGACTAGCTTAACAGAGCGCTTTCGGCGCTCTTCTCACTTAAACGGGGTCTCCGCCCCCTGTACCCCCGAAGTAGTACATAGTATTTCGTTGGAAGTCTGTATGTAAAAAGTTTTCATCCATTTTGTTTCAATCAGTATATTACATTATATTATCATTTCTGTTTGTGTTCTTATTTAAAAGATATTTTAATTTAATCATAAATTAATTATATATTGCTATTGTATTTGTTATATCTATCTATCTATCTCTGTGTCGACTTTACCTCCACCTCTTGGATCCCTCGACCAATCAACAGCCTTGTACAAACATACCCACATTACACTTTTATATATATATATATATAGATAGATTATCTTTTATTTGATCATTTTTCTAATGATGTGATTATAATTATTTTATTTTTTAATTACCCCCTCTTAAATTGCATATTCCGGTTTAAATACTATTAATTTCCTCCGGTTTATTCCTGGCCATTATTTTCGAGGGTTTAATAGCGCAGTCAAAGGGCGGATGGATGGCGCTCTTAAAGCCCTTGGCACACTCCGTCAACTCCTGTATAATACTTGCCAAAATATTTCACCCTCTGTTCATTCTATCCAGGAAAATTTGCAGACCTTGACATCAATTTTCAAACAGGCATATTAACATTCAAATAATCACGTGTCACGTAATAAAAGCTATTTATTCTTGTTATCTATTTTTAATATATCTTTGAAATAGGTTTTTTAACATTTTGCTAAAAATAATACCTATATTTATTACATTGTTAACTAAAAAAATATCAAAATAAAAATAACGATGAATTGATGCATAAATGTTTATTTATCTTATACATTAAACCCCTTAGTACGAAATCTTTACAACGAACACCTTGATATAACGAACAAAATCTACGGTTCCTTCAGAATTGTTTGAGTAGATTTTCAATAATCACCGATAAAACGTATTATTTTGTTATTACAATTAACGAACACTTTTTGTGGTCCTTATAATCAATTACCTCTCATTATAACGAACAGAAAGTTGTTGTTTACAAACATATCAACAAATTTATTTTCAAATCCGCAAAATACGTATACAAAGAAACAGGGCGTTACTTTTGTTGGTTTTTGCCGATTCGGGCAGTATTTTTGTCAGCTTCTATGCTCTTTGATTGTTTTGCCGATTAGAACTAAGAGTACGTAGACATTGTAACCCCAACCGCCAGACATAGCTTTTGATGAGCCTGATAATGACTGGTAAATAATTTAAAAAAAACCTCTAACTTTTGTACATCCTACACAACGATAGCCCTCATCAAGTTGGTTATATTAATTAGGTGTCTTATGATCATAAAATAGGTCCTAGGTCCTATCAACCTTTACCTTGATTTTCTTGACCGGAAGCGTTCATTTTAATCAACTAGCTTCCCAATTTTGATCCTGGAGGCTGGGCTGACTCCGTTCTCGTACTCCCCAGCTAGAAAAATTCCATTGCATGTCCAGGATTTGAACCCGGGACCACGAGAATGTGAGCCAACGATGATGCCTCTCACCCTGTGGCACCTTTTACGGCGAAATAATTAGGATAACAAAATTGGGGATAATTTTTTCTATTTTATAAAATTCATGATTTGATAGTTATGTATAAAAATTATATAATGGAGTATATAACACTTGCTGTTTCAATCCCACTCACCCTAACTTAACGAACTCTGTTATAACGAACATGTAATTTGATGGTCCTTGAAGTGCAACAAAGGTTTACTCTATTAGTAAAATTTTAAAGAACTCCTTATCGGAAATTTAAATTTATGTATATATATATAATAAATATAAAAAGAATTAAAGATTTTATTATTATTAATTTTTATTAAATAAAGAAAATTTTCTTTTATAAAAAAAAAATAGAAATGATTGCCAAGTGGAATGAATCAGGGCATGCTTATCAGTGAACCATAGATAAAAACCTGACCGGAATAGCTAAGAATAATCCGAAAGGAGAAGGAGAAAAAACTCACTGGTTCCAATCAACCATCATTCAATCGAGCTGTCATTTTTGACATTTTGATTGTCAACTGTGAAATAACAATATACATTGAACTTTTTCGAAAGACGATCTGTCTTCTTTATCAATCATTGCACTTGATTCGTTCATTCTTCGTTTCCCTTTCATCCCTCCCACCATCTCTCGACCCTTTCGCAATCTCTTTCTATTAGAGTCCTTAATGTGTGAGTGAACTCGGCGCTGGTCGGACGTGTGTCGCATCGCTCCTGATTCCCATCCGTTTTTCCTTGGGGTATTTGTTAAAACTGGTGGTAAGTTTTACATCATTTTACTGATCTTGAAGTGCTCTTTACAATGGGGCACATCTGGGATCAATTGCTACCAAGGTGGGCGCGGTGGATCCTTAATTGGTAATTCTCGGTACTGAGACTGATGGGTATATGAACCCATTAATAAGTATAATTAGTGATAATGATAATGATCATTGTTCTAATTTTATTTTTGTCATCTAATTCCGAGTTCAGTTCAGGGTTCAACGTTCTACCAAGCAAGTACTCCACTCCTTCTCCCCCCTCTACCACTCCTGTTTTAAATCCTTTATTTATTTATTCCTATTAATAACTTATCCCGATTAACATTTACTAATATTATAAAATAAATAAATAACAATTTCCTTTTTCCTATCAGTGGCTTGTGGCGGGCGGTTTGTATGCGCGCTGGGTGATCTTACATATTCCCTTGAGGGGCTCATAGCTTATGAGCATATGGATTGGCATCCATGAGGTCCCAAGCCATATCTAGTATTGCTTCCACTTACTTGTACTAGATATCTTACTTTTATCTTTCCTATCTGGCCTCTCTTGGCCAACTCTTGTTTCTTCCGACCCCGACGCTATTAGGTGTCCGAGGGCTAGGGGTCTTTCATTTCTTACTATTTACCTTCTCTTCTCTTAAGCCAGTTATGGCGAAACCCAGTAGCGTCTGTTCTCCAGGTTAGGGGCGGCTACGAACAGCGTCTGTACTCCAGGTTAGGGGCGGCTGAGAATCAAACTGAAGAAGGCAACGGGAAACCACTTCGGTATACCATCCCCAGGAAATTCACTATGACGAGAAACAAAATACAAATGGCCCCCAGTCCCGGGCAGCCCTTAAATGGGCAAGGGGTGCGAAGAATCTCCCGGCTCAGAATAGTGAAAACCAGATTGCGAGTGTGTACATGGAATGTCAGAAGTCTCTTCATGGCCGGAAAATTAAACAACGCTATCAAAGAAATGAGAAGACTTAAAGTTAAGTTCATGGGAATCAGCGAACTCAGATGGCCTGGTGTCGGTGTTTGTTCTCAGGAAGGAGGAACACTCTATTACTCAGGAAGTGAGAGTGGAGATAGGTTTCATCGAAACGGTGTCGGAATTCTAGTTGACTCGGAGTTCACGAGGTACGTTAAGAACTTTGTGCCCATATCGGATAGAGTGATGCTGCTACAGATTCATGGACAGCCATTTGACATAAATATCTTACAAGTCTACGCACCTACATCTGATAGTAAATACGATGAGGAAGTGGAAAAATTCTACAACACTTTAGAAAACACTCTAAACTCTCTCAAGAAGAATACCATAAACTTGATACTTGGAGACTTTAATGCTAAAATCGGTCAGGGTAGACGGGGGGATTTGGTCGGCGATTTCGGCTTAGGTGAGTGTAATGAGAGAGGAGACCGGCTCTATGATTTCTGCCAAACTACAGAGATGGTAGTAACTAATACGCTATTTAAACTTCCAAAGCGACGTCTTTACACATGGAAATCACCCAGAGACTCTATTGACTACCAAGAACCAAGTAGGAACCAAATTGATTACATTCTGATAAACAGACGTTTCCGAAATTGTGTTAAAAGAGTCACAACATACCCTGGTGCAGACATAGGCTCAGATCACAACCCTTTGGTTGCGGACATGGGCCTAGCGTTGAAGTCTGTAAAAAGAAAAAACTGCAACGTTAATATTATTGATACATCAAGATTACAATTTGAGGATGTTAGGAATGCTGTTATTGATGATCTCAATGGCAAATTAATGAGGATATCTATTGACGATCTTGACGATATAAATACTCAGTGGGCACTGCTGAAAAATGCTTTGGTGGAGACTGGTTCGCTTCACTTGAGGAGAACACGTACAATGAAGAGGAGGTCGTGGATGACGGACGAGATTTTGGATTTGATGGAAGAAAGGAGACTTCTCAAAAATAACGTCGTGGAATATAAAAAGATGCAATTCAAAATAAGGAAAGGGATTAAATTAGCAAAACAAATTTGGATGACAGAAAGGTGTGAAGAAATAGAAGAATTAGTCTCAAAACATGACATGTTTAATATACATGTAAAGGTAAAGGAAATAACTGGACAATTCAGGAGTCGACCACCAATGTCAATACTAAATGAAGCCAAAAAACTAGTAACGGACGAAGCTGAACTCATGAAAGCCTGGCAATTGTACGCAGCAAAACTTTTTGAAGATTCCAGAGAGGAAGTTGAAATTGATGATTGCGATCCTGAAGGACCAAAAATAATAAAATCAGAGCTAATTCACGCTATTTCAATTGCTAAGAACAAGAAAGCGCCGGGACCAGATGGAATCCCAATGGAATTAATCAAATTCATCAATGAAGACAATATAGACCTGGTATTGAAAATATTTAACAATATCTATAACTGCGGTATGCTTCCAGAGGAATGGCTGAAATCAACATTTGTTACTATCCCAAAGAAACAATACCCTAAGAATTGCAGTGACTATCGCCTCATCAGTCTTATGAGCCACATGTTAAAGACCTTTCTTCGAATAATACACGCCCGCATCCGATTAAAATGTGAGTTAGACTTAGATGACTCGCAGTTTGGATTCAGAAACGCCTTCGGTACAAGAGAAGCATTATTTGGCTTCAATGTTTTGCTTCAAAAATGTCGTGACCAACACAAAGATGTATTTGCATGTTTTGTTGACTACGAAAAAGCCTTTGACAGAATAAAACACACTAGACTGATTGAACTTCTGTGCGATGCTGGAGTGGACGAAAAAGATATCAGGATTATAAAAAATCTGTACTGGAGGCAATATGCCGTAATCAGAGTAGGAAAATCCACAACACCGGGAATTGAGATCCAGAGAGGAGTCCGTCAAGGATGCATTCTCTCTCCCCTTTTATTTAATCTCTATGCTGACAGAATTTTTAAGGAGGCCTTGGAAGAACTGGATATGGGGGTGAAAGTAAATGGCGTACCAATTAGTACAATTAAATATGCCGACGACACTGTGATCCTGTCTGAAAACATTGAAGACCTTCAACTACTTCTAAATAAAATTTCTCAAATTGGAATTAAAGCGGGCTTAAACATCAATATAGCCAAAACAAAATTTATGGTCTTTAGCCGCCAGCCACATGGAAACGCCTCCCTCCACCTCGATAACAAACAAGTTGAACGAGTAAGATCTTTTAAATATCTTGGTTGTATCATAAATGACCAGCTAGACCCGGATATCGAAATTAAGTCCAGAATTGAGGCTGCGAGGTCCACCTTCAATAAAATGAGATCCTTCTTCTGTGATGACAACCTAAATCTTAAATTACGACAGAGAATGGCCAAATGCTATGTTTGGTCCATTCTCTTATATGGTGTGGAAGCATGGACACTCAAGGTCAGTACGATGAATCGCCTGGAGGCTTTTGAGATGTGGATCCTCAGGCGAATGCTGCGAATTCCCTGGGTCGAGAGAGTTACCAACAGGGATGTCTTGAGGAGAGCAAACACACAGCGAGAACTCCTCAACACTGTCAAATGCCGGAAAATCTCTTACCTCGGCCACATCTTGAGAGGTAATAAATATCAACTCCTTCAATTAATCCTCAAAGGGAAAATTGAGGGTCGACGTGGACCCGGGAGAAGACGCCAATCCTGGTTAGGGAATATCAGGGAATGGACCGGCATAAGGAGCGTGGGAGAGCTGTTCCGCACGGCGGAAAATAGAGACGTTTTCGCCAGAGTGATCGCCGACGTCAGGGAGACCGGACAAGGCACTTGAAGAAGAAGAATTAAGTGAAACCGTCTAGACTCGTGAAGACAGTCCGTTTACTGATCTTAGTTTCAGTTATTGACAATTCATTTATCTTTTTTTTTTTATGAGAAAAGTTCAAAATAATATAAAAGTACAAGACGAACGAGGAACAATTTCGATGTCATTTGAAGTTGTTCGATTTGATTAAAGACTATCGGGAGAAAAAAAAATATATTCTTTTGTTCTAAAATTAATCTGTGTCCAATGTTATTAATAAACTCGAACTATATAGATTAAGAGATAAATTTAAAAGTAAATTCTTTCTTATAATAAACGTGTAATGTATTTCTGAAGAATTATAATTATTTTATTGTAATAATTATGAGTAAGAAATAGATGGAGGTAGCTCAGAAAAGGAATGTTTGGAGGAATATGTTTGTTCCGGCCAGTAAGTCTCTACTTTCGTAGGACCACAAAGAAAGATAGTTAGGTAGTTAAGTAGAATAATAATTATAATAAATAATAAATTTTTTAACCCTTTTTTCAATTATTATATAAATCATCTTTTCTATATTACTATTGTATTGTACTATCTATCTCTGTGCCTCTACGGATCTCGAAAGCAACCCCATTTCTCCAAGTATCCCAATCCTGAGCTATAACCATCGAACTCTTACCCTGTCCCATTTGTCCACGCCCCTACATTGTCCACTCACCGCGTCCTTGATCTTCCCAATCCCACCAGACGTTTTCCAATATTTTTCGCCGATCTTTAATTTACCATTCTAGCCATGACCCCTTCCCATCCCAGCCTTCTCTATTTTATAACCTTAATAACCTTAACTAAATCTGGAGATGCAATTCCTCGTTATGACCTCATCTTTCTTTAGTCCCTAAATGCTGCGAACAATCCTAATATCAAATTCTCTAAATCTACTTTCGTCTCCCAAGAACATCGACCACCCTTATAATACAACAGGCAAAATAATTGTTTTAAATATTTCAATTTTCTTCCATTTTGATAAAAGTTTTGATGGGATAATTCTCTTTACTGTATGATAATAGGTATTACCCGATTGCGACCTCGATTTAAATTTTTATCCAATATTATTATCCTTTGTAATTACAGAATTTAAGTATTTAAATTTTGCTACATTTTCAAATTCTACATTTTGTATGTTAAGACTTTGTGTGTTAATAATGTTTTTCTCTCTTACTAAATATATTGTTTTATCCCTATTAATTTCAATTAAATTCAATTATTTTTAATTGATTAAATAAAATATTAAAATTTACAATTTTATTATTGGTAAATGGTAAAGCACATTCTCTTAATGTACAACATTTATAATAATTTAGTTCAGGTAATACTTATTTCTATATTTCACTAAAAATTAATAATACAAAGCTTTCAACAAAGGAATACAAAAAAAACAAAACATTTGTATAGTTAGATTGAAAACCTTTAGAAGAAATAATTGATGGAATTTCAGATGAAATAAAACATTTCATTTTTAATTCCATACTTAAATATTTTATTATATCACAGTTCTAATTATAATTACGTATTTTGAACATTTTTGGAAAGAATAATCAATATAAAAAAAAATATTAAAACAATGTATAATTAATTAATTTCCTTTATAGAAAAAATGCATATTAACAAGGAAAGAATTCATCTCGATAAATGAATCTTTTATCAATCCATCCGCTATGTAGCAAGCAAATAATTTGAAACAACAAATGGAAAATTTCCCTTCCCCGTTTGTTACTTTCCCGAGCTGTACCTATCCTCTCCGTCACTACCCCTTTGGAAAGGGCGTCACATTGTTTCATTTCGCAAACTGCCACCCTTCACCAACAACAAAATGACAGAGACGAAAAAGAAATACTATCAACAACAAAGAGGGAATAATTAGATATTCACTATAATTATAAATTTGAAGGAAAATATAATTAAAAGAATATAAAAAAAACATTAATATATATACATATAATTTCAAAAAAGTTGAAAAGAAATTTTTATATATAAATTCTTTCTATTTTTTTAAAATTTTATTTTAAAAAATGAATAACCATTCAAAATGGCAATTATCGTTTATTTCAATCAATGAAAAAAAATAATTATTATATTAGTAGATAATAATTATATCGTTGATTGAATTAATTTCTGATTAACTTGGAATTTGTTTTATATATTTATGATAAATAATACTAGATTAATATAATTTGAATAAATAATCCGTAGTTTTTATGTAGAAAATTATTGATTCTATTTGTACCCATCAACCCTTCTCATACTTTCTAGAGGGCTTACTTTTATTGATGATCAGGGAGTTTTCAATTTATATTTGTTTTTATCTATATATACATAAACATTTACCTATACATATATATATATATATATATATATGCAAGTAATTTAATTTATCATCTCTCAGTATCGTTTTTATTTTAAATTGAAATATATATTTATATATAAAACATTTTATATTATGGTATATTGAATTGAATCAGTCTATTTATATAAAATCATTACACAGCTAAAGTTAATATCAATTTAAAAACATCTATTAATGAATTCCCTATATTAATTTTTTAATTTATTTTTTAATAATTTTATACTTATATATCAAATTTCAATGAATAATATTTCTTGTGTAACAGAGGTAGAATTTTTTTTTTAAATTGTTTGGAATTAAAATTAAAAAAAAAATATTAAATTCTAGGAATACAGCATATATTGAATTATTCATATACATTTCACTTTATATGATTTTATGATAAAGAACATATTTTTAATTTAAAATTTGGTAGGTAGTTTAGTTCTATTATTTATTAAATTTATTATTATTTATTATAATTATAAAAATTATTTATTATAAAAAAATTAATTAATTTCTCAAAATTACACGGTGTGGACAATAACCAAGGTGATTGGTGCTGTCACTCCTTTTCACGGCGGTATACCTAAGATATCAAAACATAATTAAACATCAATAAAGAGGATGGATATAGACTTAATAAGATGTGGAACATAGTGTTGGATTAGTAAAATTTGTCAGATTGAATGTCATATAATTAATCTAGTATGTATATATGTATATATCTTGATTATAGAAATAATTTACTATCTTTATTATAAAGATAATGCACTGTGTCATACCTCTTAATTGTAAACTCTTGCTTTGACAATGGCTGCTGACTTCATGGTAATATTAAGAAATGGCGGGAGAAAATTGGAGCCAAAAATTGGCGCCAATATCACTGCCTATATAAGAGGTGACGTGTCCCATCATGGGTCAGTCCGGTTGAATCGGAGCAAGCGTACGGTTACTTGAAAATGACTGCAGAATAAGCAGTCGAAACGTTGTACAGTTATTTTAATTTAATATATAATTTTATACAAATTTTAATAAAAATTCCCTTAATAATTATAATTAAATAGGGGTATACGAACCCATGATTACTAAAAAACAATTCAGTTTTCTAGTGTTGATACTTTTTCAGAAATCCAATTTTTTTCAGATTAACTTTTTTTCTACCTTCTCACAAAGAAATCATGAATACTAAACTCCAAATTCTTTCTCTTTATTAAGTATCATTTTTAAACCTTTAATGCATTTGTTTAACTTGGTTTTTAATTGGAGTTCTTGATTTTTTCCATTGTTTTCTTAATTTTCGTTTTTCTTGGAGGAGTTTAAAAGTAGAATTTGAGAGGGAGGTGACACTTTCATTTATTAAAATATTAATAAAATATTTTAAATAGTTTTAATAATATCTTTAATATTCTTTTAAATTATATTATACCCGTAATTATTTTCATATATATATATACAATATATAAATATATTTAAATATAAATACAATATGTTTATTCTTATAGGGATAACATTAATGAATTAATATTTAACCACCTAAAAGTTTTAACTAATTCAAAAATAGATAAATATTTTATATAAAATAATTCATGGATATATATATTAATGAAACCCCACTGGATTAATTAAAAATATTTATTTTCCTTTACGAAAGCAAAATTTTAGAACCTTTGAAGTTTTGTCAAATAATATATCTATACATATATGTATGCTATATTATAGTCAATATTATTCAAATATTTTTAATATTTCATATTTAGGCATGAGTTTATAGAATACCTTGTGAATATTTCTAATATAAATAAAATACAATTTAAAATTCTAATAAAACATAAAATAATGATCCTGGGTTGATTTAATAATTCAAAATAATGAAGAAAGAATTTATTTATTAACATGTGTACAAGCCTATAAAGGGATATAAAATGAAAATATACTTCAATGATTTGAACTTATATATTTCAAATAAATAATTAATTTTTATTTATTTTTTTTGGCTTTTTCGGAATATATCTCCATTTAGGCAGCCTTCTCAGATTTGTTTATTTTTATTTTTATTTATATTTATATATCGATGCACTCGACGAGGTTTGAACCCTCGAACTCGAGTCGGCGGACCGGTCACTATAACCTCGCGGCTAAACTCCCGGTCAATAATTAATTATAAAAAAATAAAAAAAAAATTTATAAGATATTATATTAACTTAAAAAAAATCAAAAATATATTTTTATTTTTTATTATTTAATTTAATCAGAAATTGAAACTCTGAATCTGATGATTTGCTATTTCGAGGATAATTAATTTTCCAAATTAACAATGTTGCATACAGTACAATAATTAATCTTATTTGTTATTATTACGAGTATTCTCTTTTTTCCACCCTCTTTGAGCATCTAATTCAGTATAAACAGAAGTTCCTGTTCAATTAGTTGACCTCGAAACGAGACGTAGGGAGGGAATAAAAGTGAAATTCGTAAGGTGAGGATTGTGGATCAGTGGGAGAACACGTTGCACCGTCGCCATGGCGACTGATGGCGCTCCCGCCCCCACTGCCCTCGGCGGCTTTGATGTGTGACAGCCGTCGCCATAGCAACGCCCCTATCTTTGCTCCGCGACGGCCGTACTATGCTCTCTGGATACGCTTAGGTGATTCACTCACACTCCTTTCTCCCTCGAAAGCTCATTTGAAATTTAAAATCTATTCAAAAACTCCGTCAAAAGAAAGGTTTTTTTTTTTTTTGTTATTTTTTTAAAACCAAATTTTCAATTAAAGAATTTTAAAATAAAAAGAATAATTATTTATTTATTTTTTTTTTAATTTTTGAGGTTTTATAAAATAATAACAAACAAATATCTATTATTTACAGAAAAAATCAGATTTTCATAGTAATTACAACTTGATCTATAATAAATTCTAAAAATAAATTTAATAAATCATCAACCACGAATTGGGGATGCATAAACGTTTTGTAATTTTATCGTTATAAAATGAATACAAACATTAAAAACTATAAAGATTCAAATTTAAAAAAATTTCAAAAAATATTTATATACATTAAAACATTTGATATGATTATAATTAAGTTAATTTTACAATTGTATAATTGTAATACATATGTACGTATAATAAGTGAGTTATTTAAAAAAAAAATCTGACTCCCTCTCTCTTTCTCTAAATACTGAACAGAATGAATACTCTGTTTATTTTCACAAACGAATCGATAAAGGTTTCAAATTTCATTCATTTCATTTATTTTTAAAATATTTATGATTGATTGATTTTGAGTTAACCCGTAATTGAAATTTGCTTTTCTAAATAAAGTGTTTATTTCTATATATTCATTTATTTTTGAAAATTAAAATTCTCAATTATATTAAGAGATTAATTTAAAATATCATATTTTTTTGTATGTCTGATAAAATTTTTATAAATTAAATATTTGTAATTTATTTATATAATTTTTCATTATTATATTTAATCTTAAATTTTTAATTCTTCTCCCAATATCCTTAACCACCTTAATACTGTCTGTTTTGCTTTACTCACTGGCCGTTTCCTAATTGATTTCCCTGTAAATAAACATCTCATCAGGAAACCACGAATTGGGGATGCATAAAGGTTTTGTAATTTTATAAAATGAATATAAACATTAAAAAAAAATTCTTGATTTATCCGAATACATTTAGAAATAATAAAATCATTACAAATACACACAAATAAATAAAGAATATTTTTTTTTATTTAATATTAATTCGAAAACAATATATTTGTATAAAAAGTGTTAAATAAATAAAAATTCATTTAGTCGAGATCATTGGGGAATTAATTTCTACATAATTATTCTGATGGGAAATTAAAACCGTTAACTAGACCGTTACTTGAATTCAATACATGGATTTAATTATTAACCCTAAATTCAATAGTTCGAATTCACTACCGACTTGGTTATTGCCAGTTTATTTGTCAGAGTTTAAGAAGATCAAATTTCACATTTCTAGTCCTGGTTTTTATAGTTTTACTACTAGTAAGAATAAAGAATTTACTGAAATGATTTGAAAACAAATCCAACTTTCGAAATTATTAAAAATGATTAAATAAATTATATTATGTAATAATTATATATTTAATTATTAAATAATTATTTATATATATTAAAATTTATTTTTAAAAAATCAATATTATATTATATATATATAAGATATTCCAAGTTATTTTCACGTTTATTTGTGACATTAGATACTCGACATTTCGGTACCCAATTTACGCTTTTATCAAGAGTTTTTAGGGCTATGAGTCTATAATTAGATGTTGGGTTGAATAAGTGTTTTGTTTTTTGGCTTTTGACTTAAAAAGTTATATATATTATTCATAGGTAATTTATTTCAAGTATTTATATTTAATTGAATAAATATTATTTTAAATATTATAAACATTATTAGTGGGAATTTCTCAGGGAGGTAGGGACATCAGATAGTCGACAACTTGTATTCCAAACGTTCTCTCCCTACCTCCTTGGAATTTCTAGAATTTTATTTTGACATGTTGACTGAAGTCAGCCGCGATGTCTTTGAATGAAAACATTATGCATAATTAAATAGTGGATAAATTCTGTTATTATACATTCAAACCTTCCTCTCTAATCACTCTATCTATTAAAAAAAACTACATCAAAATCCGTTGCGTAGTTTTAAAGATTGAAGTGTTTATAGGGACAGAGAAATCGACTTTGTTTTATACTATGTAATGATTAAATATTTTCTGATTATATTGCATATTTTGTATTATAGCGATATTTGAATTTAAAATGCATAAGAATTATAATTATAAATAAAAAAAAAATATTTTTGAAAAAATAACAATTTTTAATTTATTGTGTACTTAATGCTGCTAATTTTAAATGGAATATGATGAAAATAAATTAAAAGGAATTTTAAAAAAAAATAAATAGTACGTAAAAATAAAAAACTTTAAAAAAGAATAATTGTTTTTTATGATGATTAATGATGTTTAGAAAATCGACAATGACAAAAGAATGAAATTTCTCTATGGACATGTAGAATAAAATTATTAATCCCATTGGTGGGAAGTTATCTATAAAAATCTATAATTCTTCACTGAGTCAAGAAAATGTAACATCACCCTCAAATAATCCATCACTGTCAGGAAAAGGTGTAGATAGCAACAACAAAAAAAGAGCATAATTGGTTCTTGTAGCCGTAGATTCATTCAATTTCATCTTCTATCAATAAAATTATTATAACAATAACACAATTAATTAAAACATTAACAAACTCGATAAGTGATATTAAAAATCAATTCTTTCTTTAAATATATGAATATACATATATAAGCATTTATTTGGTATATTTTGTTTTTATTTTACTAAATTGTGCTTTTTGATATTTGAAAATGTTATCGATATCCATGAATTTTGGTTTAAAATCAATATCCTGTGATTGTTAGAATAAAAAAAACAAATAGTTAAATTAACTAATAATAATTCATTCCAACCGTATTTGAAATCCGATCATAGGAAATTGTCTACATATCATGATCTAATCCATTTCCGTTTAATTTCCGTTATTCGTATATCAAAATCCTATAATTAAGTTATATCTATCTTTTAATTTTTATTAATAATTGATAACTTGGATTATATATGGTATGCTATATTTTATATATATTTATGAGTGAAAGTAAAATTGGAAATGATTTGTATTTATTCATTAATATAAAAGTTTATAATATTTTAATCTCATTAAAATTACCAATATATATATATATCTTATATATAAAATTCTCGTGTCACAAAAGTTTGAAATCATACTCCTCCGAAACGACTGGACCGATTCTTATGAAATTTTTTATGCATATTCAGTAGGCCTCAAAAAAGGTTTTTATTTTATTATCAAAACGCTAATTGGTAAGGTGTATCCAGGGGGTGGTATTTACCTACAAATACTTTAGTTACAATGCTAGATCATAGAGGCACTGCTGATGATAATTTGACATCTATATATATCCCAATAGGACATTTGAAAAGAAGAATCATTCGTGGGTGAGTGTGCTAAGGCGTTATCTTATGACTTTGCTTCCTCAGTTCGAAACTCGCAAAGGCACATTTTTTTTAAGTATTATATATTTTTTTTTTACAAATTTATTAATTTTTATTATTTTAATATTTTATTGAATTATTTTATTTTATTAAATTAATAATTATGTCAATTTATTTTTTTTGCATAAATAAACATATATAAAAAACTATATATAAAATTTGAATTTTCATTCATTCATTTAAAATGATTTTAAAATATTCATTTAAAATGATAATTAAAGAATATCTTATTCAAAATAAATTGTTGGATAAATCTGATTTATTTTTTTTTGATTTGTTGAATGTATTCACGAAGGATAATAATATTTAAGAAGAATTTAAATCGAGGTTGCAATCGGGAAACGCCTGTTATCAAGTAGTAAAATTAAAATATTAAATTAAAATATATAAAACAATTATTTTGCCTGTTGTATTATATGGGTAGGAGGTATGGTCTATCACCTTAGGAGATGAGAGTAGATTCAGAGTATGTGAAAATAGGATTCTTCCCAGCATTTATGGGCCAAAGAATGATGAGGTCACCGGGGAATGGCGGAGACTGCATAACGAAGAATTTCATGACCTCTATGCATCTCCAGAAATAGTTAGGGTTATTAAAGCGAGAAAGCTGCGATAGGCGGGGCACGTGGCTAGAATGGGAGAGAAAAAAGATATTGGTGGGGAGACCGATTAGAAAACGTCCGCTTGGAAGACCAAGGGACGTAAGAGAGATGGAACAGGGGCTCAGGATAGGGACATTCGGGGGTGGCGGAGCCCCCGTCTAGGTGTGAAGCTGAGCAGCTAGTATATATATATATATATTTGATTGGCCACCTCTTTAGTTACTAATATCTAAACATTAAAATCCAATTATATAAATCTATATTGTCCAATTGATAAAATAGTAGAAGTAATTTTGAAAAATTTCATTTCCACATTGACAAATTAATGATTTTGATTGGTTAAGTAATTGAAAGTAAAAAAAGCCTCTTACTCTGCCAATTTTTTTAACGATCCTCCTCCCACGTATTTGAAGTCAAGGAGGCTCTCGAGACTCCTGAGTCCATTTTTGTTTCCCATCTTATTGTCAGTTGACTTCCCCTTCTTACTTGTTTTTTTTTTGCCTTCAATTCTTCTCGAAATAGAATGTAGGGTTGCTCTCTTTTTATTAAAGTAAATATATCGAGATAATTAATAAATTAAGTTAAATATTCTTTTCTAAATAGAAGGTTAGATTGAATCCATCAAAACAAGTAATCTCATTTGATATCTAAGAATTTGAAATTATAATAAAAGGATTTTACTACTCTCTTTACTAATTATTCATTAACAAATAAATCTATTCTCTTAAGAAAATTTACTATTCTCTTAATACTATTAAAATTAATTAACTTACATAACCTGTTTTATAAATATTATGCGTTAGAACTAATTTCCTTATAATAAATTCCTAATGCGTGTAAACAATTGTAAATTTTCCTCTCCTTGGAGTTTTCCTTCCAAAAATGGGAACAAGTTAACAAAATTGTATTAGTTTTAATTTTCTAAATTCAACAGTTATTTATTTTTTTTATTTAAAAAACAACATACCAGTTTAACAATATTTATATTTACTCGTAATTTCATATAGTTTTAAAATTTATATATATATACGGAATTTTAGATAAAATTCATAATTGAAAAAATATAAAATAAAAAAAAAACTTGTATTTTTCTTGGAGAACCACCACAATTGGCAGATGTTCAATAAAACTGCAAGTCTAATTGTTTAAAATTTTTAAAGTCCACTTATTTTCCAGGCATAATAAACAAAGTTACATTTCATTAATAAATACAATTATTTTTTTCAAAATATTTATTTAATATTCAGTTATAACCCTAAATATTTATAAATAAATTTACTTTTAAAATATAAATTTCCGAATGCCAAAATGAAAAGAAGTAACAATATAATATATTAATAATAAAAAAATATATAACTATATTTATTTTAATTTTTACGATTATTTTTAAATTATCAAATTATTATAATTCAATAATGGAGTAAGTGAGTTTTAGCGTTATTTTTAGCTTCTTTTTTTTGTTATAATTATTAATATTATTATTGAATTGAAATGTCAAAATTAGTTTGGAAATGTATTCCAAATATTACTGCTAAACGTCAGTATTTTCCAAATGACATTGTTTAGAGCGAGAACAAAAAAAAAAAAAAAAAAAAGGCAACGTAAATAAAATAATGAATAATTTAAAACGTTTTGGAAACATACGGCAAGAGTAAAACTATTTTAAACTCATTGGCGGTTATTGGATTGGGTTTAGCAAGCCAGCGGGGCATAAATCTTCGTTACGAGAAGAAAAAACTTAACAGGATCGAGGTAGTTATTTTTTTCGCTTTTCACAGCCAAAAGGGCATCTCTCTTCCTTAACTTCTCTCACCCTTTGAACTACCTCCCTTCTTCTAAATCTAAAGGGATATTCGAATGACCCAGTTTTTCTTGTCATTCTATCGTCAGCAAAAACTCATGTGCAGTTAATCTCCAAAAGAAGTTGTATTAAAAAAAATCAGTTTAGGAAGACCAAATAAAACAAAGAATAATAAAAAATAAGTATTGTATGTGATATAAATTATAAATATTCAAATGATTAGTATTGATTTTTCTTATTATTGTTTGAGAAAGTTGGAGTGTAGGTACATATCTCTGTTATACAATTTAACTGAAATTGGTTTGGAGATAAGTGGAAAAGTTTTGATTGGGTTTCTTGTAAATTCGAATATGTTGTTTATTGAAATTTCACTTAAAATCCATCTCCTTTTATCGAAAATTATTAAGATAACTCAATCTGCTTAGTAACTCTTCTATCGATTCTTAATCACTTAATAATTACTCCTTCAAAAAGCTTCTAACAAATATTACCATAACATTTCCATTACCTTTAATTTATAATATTTTGATTATATTTTTAAAAAAGTTAATATTATTATAAAATTTCATAATCAAGAAAAAAAAACTTTCAGTAAGCATGAGCCCCTATAACTAAATACTAAATCATATTATTAGAAAAGGGAGAAAAATTAATCACGTCCTTTAATATTATAGTCTTGTAACTTTTATATTTATCTTATCTTCTTATGCTAGCTAAAATTGTTTGTTTGTACATGGGTTCTCAAAAACCGCTCTAACGATTTTTTTGAAATTCACACCAGAGATAGTATTTATAAAGAAAAATTAAGTTTTATTGATCACATCTCTGGAAAAATTCATCTTTATTAGTTTTTTTTTTTTAATTTAAATGTATATATGTGACGTCACTATGTCATCTATATTGAAATTTGACTTCCGCCATTTTTTAAAGGATAATGTATTAATATTTTTTTATATTTAAAATATTTTAAAAATATTTTATAATTATAAATTACGATATATATTTATCATTCTTCCAACAAAAAAAAAAAATATTCATGCACTTATAAACATAATAATACATATTTATGTAATATTGAGGACCCCAAGTTCCATTCATTTTAATCAGATTGATGCAGTGATGCAACATTTAATAATTTTAAATAATTAAAGAATTGTATATCAATATTTTTTAAAGGGTCGAGTGAGAGCTCGGTGTCCCAAGTATTAATATTACCAACCAAACCCAATAATAATGAATTATTTTTTTAAACTAAATTACCGAGTCCCGATACTTATTCGTTAAGTATTACTTTTTTAGCAAAAGTGGTATTTGAAAATTGTTCGACAATGATGAAGATTTTATAAAAATCTCCAAAATAATAATTCACCTTGACCTCTAACAAAAACAAATACAGCTTTTTTCAACACTAAATATATTTTGTCCATTTCAATAAGATTGGATAATGAACGTTACTGAAAGTTAGGGGGTATCGGGTATTTCATAATTTATTTATTAAAATTTTACGTATTTTATAAAATACATAATCAAGGTTATTGATGGATGATAATAAATTATCCAATATAATGATGTGGAAGTTTAAAAAAAAAAAATTGGAATCTTTCAACTGATTCATTTGTATACGAAAACATTCCGTTCGCAGTTGAATCATTTATTTTTAGGATCAAAAAAATAAAAAAAAGTGTTGATGTTTTGATGATCTGTTAATCCTTATGATGGTGGAAAAAAGCAACCTTGATCCGACTTGCAATGTAAATACAGCTCTATTTGGATAGGCTAAAAACATTCATTTAGTATTTAATTAATTACTCTGTTTGTATTCCAAATATGAAGAAAAAAATATCCTAGCCTGTGCGAGAGAGATATTCTAATTTCGGGGTCAACATCTTGGGAGACAAGTTGGTTACTTTGTTCTCTTTGTTTGCTTTTCTTCTTTGGATCTTCTCTTTTATCTTAACAATAGACGATCCTCCACATTTTCAATAGGACGCCTGAAGCCAATTCGTTGAATATCGTTCAAAATTCAATGCTTCAACGCAATTTATAATATGTTTAATTCCTAAAATAAAATCTAATACTATTCTGAGAGAGAATTTCCATAATAGAATTTTTAAAAGTAATATATTTATTAAAAAATAAACAATAAATATTTCATAATCCCAAGCAATAATAATAAAAATATGGATATTCTATTTATTATTTTTTTTTTGTTCAAATTCCATGTTTTTGAAGAAGTCTATATTTTAAATTTTTAATTTACTATGTAGTATATTTTATACTATAAATTTTAGGTTTATTATTCTAGTTTAAATTAAAGATTTTTTTTTTCATAAAATCTAATATAAAAGTAAAACAAAAGACTAGTTCATATTTATTTTAGCAGTAAATCCAAAGGAATGTGTATTTTTATTTAGAAAGATGAAAATATTTTCTTTGGTTTTCAGAAGCTTAGAGGGACTTTCTTTCTATTTTTTCTAGTTCAAAAATAGTAATTATTTATTTTCTTCTGGATTCATGAACCAACTTTTTTTAAGCATAAAATTAAAATTTAAAATTCTATTTTGTTTAATTAATTGAAATGTAAGTTGTAACTTTTCTATTAAATATTTTATATTTCTTTTTTATTTATTGTAAACATTTTTACTTTTGATAAATGTCACACAATATATGCCTCATTCAGAATATTGAAAAGTGAATTGTTCAATAAAATATGAATTTTGTTGGTTTAATTAAAAAAATAAATTAATTCATATATGGTTCCGCATGGAACCTTAATTCAAATTAATTTTTATTTTAATTTAAATAAAATAATTAAGTTTGACCACCTCCCTCCCTTACCACCCCTAATGAGTGACATTCCACCTCTATAAAAAGGGGACGGCACCCTCTCAAGCCCCTTCTTGTTGTTCTGCCTGCCTTGTTGCCTTTGCCTACCCGCCGACGCCTTGCTCGGCCGGTTTCGCTCGCATATTTGGCCCGTTCAAATTTACAACTTGAACGCGGTGCAATTTGGGATTGTCGACGCTGCTACAGAGACTTCAGCTGCCGGCCCTGTGCTCACGAGTTTGTTCCGAGAGGGCAAACCCATTGGTTCCTAAGGGGGACCATTTCTGTCACGTTGAATCCGTTGGGGTCCAGTTAATCCGTTGAAAACTCTCAGGGTTTCCAAAGCCAATTGATATCTGGATAAATTAGCAATCAATCTGCAGCAGGGCGATCATCCAAGACACGCTAGACGGCGAATTCCCTTTCCCAATTCCTGTGGTCAAAAAACAGATAAGTCGACTTATATCCTCTCCTTTGAATTTTATTAAATTTTAGATTTATGTTGTTATATATATTTCGGTGATCCTAAATATAATTAGTCTTTTATTATTAAGCTAAATTGATTTTAATTAAAATATTGTAAAATTTGATTACAGTTTTTATTTAGCGATCTTTTATCCATCCCGATTCTTAATATCTTAAAAAGACCTTTTTATACAGTCCACCCAATTTTCAAGGAACGATAGAAGTGAAGAGGTATCTATCGTATTTTTATTAATCCCTGTTTTTAGCCCTTCGAGCAAAATTAATAGATATTAAGGATTCGTCCCATTCCATTTCATCCCACTTTCGATTTTTCATGAACAAAAGTTTTCTATAATTATTTAGGTCTTACAAGCCGTTGTTAGATGTATCAAGCGGATATATATATATCATATATATAATAATTCATACAATATTTTATATACTATATATAAAACATGTTAAGATTAAAATAAAATACTTAATAGATATTATGTTATTATATAGGCTCATGTTAATCTACATATTATTTGGATCATATTCTGTGCCACCTTTAATATGTATATTCTCTTAATTTCAATAGAAGATTTATTATTTGAATATGTTGGGAACGGAATATTTTAATTAAGGTATGTTGAATAAAACATGAAAATACATACATATACTTATAGACTCACAATATAGAATATTATGTAAAAAAATTTATATTAATAAACAAAACTTTAATTTTAATTTTATACATAATAATTTGATGAAAGAGATTTGGAAATAGAAGTTAGATTTTCTGTCCATTTTGGACTGAATATCTTCTCGAGGCAGTTAATATAGTTAGGTATAGTTAGTTATTGCAGTCATATAGTCTATCCACTTTACACAGTCATAATTGAACTCTTTACAATTTTGACTCTCCGAGGATACCACGTAAAAAAAAAATTGATTAAGTTTTTTATTTATAAATAAAAATAATATTTTATTTCATACTTTTTGTTGTCTTTTATTTGAAAATGTTTTACTTGATTTCATTGACCCATTAGTTAGTTCATATACAGTAAGTTTATTTATAAGTTTGTGGCGGAGGCAAGGAAAAAGGTTCTCAATCCCTGATCTACGACAATTAGGAACATAGTCTTTAATTTAGATTTTTAACAATTTAATTTAATTTTTGAAAAGTTCTTTGAAAAGTTTTGCTAAGAACAAACCCTACCAACCCTATAAAATTACTGTGTTCTAAGTTTTTCTATGATTATCACGCTACGCCAACCCATCCCTTAGGGGTATACCAATAGCATACTACCGGGGGCTAGTTGGCAGAGATAGAAGCTTTTAGTCAAAGTGTTCTTAGGATTACTTAAACAAGATTTTACATAATGCTTTCTGATTTTGTAGTAAAAGAAAATATAGTCTTTGAAGTATTTCTCTCAAACTCACGCAGAATTTTATAAAAAAAAAAAATGAAAAACTAAACAGGATGAAAATGATGAACAAATGAAAAACTATAGGACAAACCTTGATTTCCCTAACATTTTATTTTTATTATAATATTTATATTATTTATTTTTATACATTATATCAATTAGAATGAATTCATATTTATATTTCTATATTTACATATTTCAAGCTACATTTAAAAACTAAAAAAAAAAATTGATCTACTGATGTCCCAATTGACTAATGCATAAATAAATATTGTTTATTAATTCGATTCCAAATCCAAAGTATATGCTTTTTAATTAGAGTTATATATTATAAATATTAGGTATATACTTATTTACACTATGATCTATCCATTATAAATGCATTTATATTCAAATAGAATAGAATAGAATTAATGTAATTTATAATCATAAAATTCAAGATACAGTTACAGAGCATTTTTTTGTGTGTTTGAAATTTCACATCGACAAAAAAATCTTTGTTTAATTTCAACTTGGAGGAATCATCAATCTAGAAAGATGAAACTTTCAAGGCTACATGATTTCGAATTGACAGGCTTTTTTCTTTTTTTTTTATACCACCCCGGGCTATTTTTTAATGTTTCAATAGAATGTCCAAAGACATGTCATCTCCCCAGTGACCAATAGATCTCTTATCAAAGTATTGCTTCTTTTTTTATATTTTTTTCCCATTTACGATGGGTGAACTAAATTTGTCCTCCAATAGATATAATTTAGCTAAAACTCCACCCACCCCCAGCATCATCTTCTAAAATTCCAATATTTGCCGATACCCATAAAAAGGGTGAAATATTTTCTATCTGAATTCTGTTTTTGCCAGTTAAAAAAAAAACAAAAAGACAAAAAGTGCGATAGCAATGGTGAGGGAGGAAGAGGAGAGAGAAATGGGAAAGAATTGGGCCATTGGTTTGGAACAAGGGGCCAAATGGCCCATAACTGGACAAAAGTGGCTTTGTTTACGGTGGCCAGGCATTAATCATTCAGACAAAGGGGTTGTTGGCTAGTGGTGTGTGTACGCCCACCACCGGAACCGGCTAATAAAAGAATACACCCTTGATTTTAGCGCTTCGGAATCATTTCTCTTTGATATTTCTCAGCTGATTTAATGTGAGATCAACAATCAAAACAACACCTTTTTATTAATTTATTAATTTTTTTTAAAAATCAATCCATTAAAAAATTATTTTATTTTTTTTATTTTTTTACCATCATTAAAAATAAATATGTATCTAATTTTTTTTTTGTAGAAAAGAGAGAACTATATATATATATATATGTACATCACATTTATTTAAACTTTAGTTGAGAATAATAGATGAACTGAAGTGTGGATAGAAGAATCGCCAATCAATATCCTTCAACTACTTTAGAAAATTTTATTCTCTACTATCAGTTAAGAAAAGTTTAGCTGACTCAACTTTTGAGATCAATAAGTTTAAAACTTTAATAATTTTTTTTTTTTTTTTTTTTTTGCAAGAAAGACGGGAGAGTATTGTGAAATGATTAACTTCACACACTATACTATTTTTAATGAGATTTTTTAAGAAAATAAAAACTTATTTCTAAAATCAATCATTTTCATTTCAATGTTTAATTATTATTAATTAATTAATTAATTTTAATTGTATTATTTTTAATTTTAGCAATTCATATACAAATTATTAATCGTGTTTTTTAGAATAGTATTTATAATAGAATTTAAAAATGGTAATTTTTAAAGTATAATTAATTTCATATTTTTAATAATTGTTAGAAAAAGATAAGAAGAAATAAAACTAAAAAAATTATACAAGAATTTTCAATTAAATTCATTATATGTAATATATATATATTATATATATAATAATATAATAATATAAATTATATATTAAAAAAAAATGGTAATATTGCCAAAAGAAATATGATGAAGTAGTGGGGGAGTTTCAAAGTTGACGTTGACAGAACCAGACTTGTCATTCAAAATTGAATAATTAGTCATCCTCCGAGGGTGTAACACATGCAGGATTGATTGAAAAACTTACTAGTAAATTGATGAAATATGATGAAAAAATATTAAATAAAAACCATTTGATTGAAAATAATTATTTTATGTAAAATGTGTAATGACTATTTATTAAAGATACTTATAAAAATTAATTTCCTTTTAATAATATTTATAGAAATAGAAATAATAAATTTTATTTGTAGAAATACAATAATTTTCATATGCTTTTTATCAAATTTGTGTGTGTGGATAATTTCAAATTTAACTTCAACTTCATGTTATCAACTAAATCAAAATTATATTTTCATAATACTTTAAACACAAAATTTATATTTTGATTATATAATATTTATTTTCAATTTTTTACTATCTCGCCAGAGATACTATTGCGATCACGAAAATATTCGATGTTGAGATTTTGATGTTTTTATACGTTTTGAAGGTTCCTGAATCATTTTCATTAAGGTTGAGAAAAATGTCTGTGTGTGTGTGTGTGTATCTGTATGTATGTATGTATGTAACCAAGATTACGCAAAAACGGTGTGAGCAAGAATGATGAAATTTGGTACATGGGCATTATTCAAAATTCGTAGTTTTCTATCAACTTTTGAGAAATGTAGCTCAACCGGAAGAGGGTCATTACTTACAACGTTTTGATTTTTTTTCTTCTAAAGTGACCGTAAAAATAAAGATATAGGTTTGATAAGTTTTCTCATGATTAATAATTCTATAAAACTGCTCTATATAGAATTTCAGTTTGATTGAATACCAGAATTAATTTTTTAACACTGCAAATCTCACGCGCCAACACGTGACGTGGTGCCATCAACAAAGAGCCAAACATGCACTGGTTTAATAAATATTATTTATTAATTTTAATTTATAATTTAATTAATTTAATTTAATTTAAATTAATATATGTTATTTAATCCAATTCAAATTTGCGAGATAGTCGAGTGGAGACACTCCAGATTTTTTTATTTACTTGCCTTGTCTTTTCATTTATATATATAATAATAATTTATTCATATGTTTCTTTTTTTATTCTATTTTATTAATTTTATGTTTATTAAATATCAATTGGATAAAAATTATTTTAAGAGATTAATAGATTTGACCTTAGGGTTTAGTTTATACATTTTATTAATTTATGTAAACTAAAATTTAAAATAAAATTGTAATCATCATCAAAGAGTTAATTTAGAAATATTCTGATGACTGTCGAAATGCACTTAAAGCATATATATATAAACTTGAAACCAAGTGTGCTTAATTTAAAAAAAAAAATCTTATAACTGTTGTATTCCTTTTATATTATTTTTTGTTTACATAATTTATGAGTTATTTTATTTATCTTAATATTAATATTATTGTATTTTAAATATATTTTAAACCTTTGTTTTTTAAATATATATATATTTGAAAATGATGCCGAAATTTGCACAGTAACCTCGAAACCCAAATCTCAAAATTAATCATGAAAATCAGGGCTTCGAACCGGAACTGAACCGAAAACCGAAAACCGAAAAAAACCGCTATTTTTGTCGGATCGAAAACCGGAGCTGAACCGAAAAAAATAATATCGGTTTATTTCAGTTCAGTGTTCAATCCAGAGTTGCCAGAAGAGGTGTTTTGGCAACACACAAGCCCGAATTTTTTTCAATTAGTTATGCCTCGCACTGCATGGTGTCGCTAAAAACTTTGTTTCAAAAATTAGTGTCCTTTACTCTCCCTTCGGTTGTGTTGGCAGCGTCTCGTAGTCGCAATACAGAATTTAATGTTTTCATCGTTTGTTTAATACTGATATTTTGATTTAATGATAGTATTAATTTTTTAAATTATTTATTCCATTTGTTACAGGGTTATGTATTCATATAAAGAAAATGATTCATAAATATAAATAAAATTATTAAATAAATTTAAACAAATATTGAATAACTTTGACCAGGTACGAAGATTAGACAGTAAAAAACTTATTTTAGAATTTTGGGAGGAAAATAAAAATACAATTCCTCATTTTAACAAAATTGCAATGGTGGTTTTAGGAGCTACTCCAACACAAGTTAGTGTTGAAAGAGCTTTCTCTGGTTTAAAGTTTATTTTACGAGACAATAGAAATAGTTTAAATACAAATATATTGGAAGATATTTTAATAATTAGAGGTAATTTTCATCTTTTATAATTATAGTTATAATTGTAAGTAAATATATCCAAGAATCCTGTATACTTTAACATTAAATATACGAATTTGTTTCGTTTGTTGAGTGTTTGAAAGTAGAAGGATGTAAAAAAATATTCATACTTATTTGTTCCGTTTAATAAATTATATTAACATCTTATATTAAATACTTCTAATTATTATACCTTTAATTAATTATTATTATTTATATTATATTGTATCAATTCATGTAGTATGATTTAGGGTGGTAGCAAGAAATATTTTTATATATTTATGGCAGACTCGGCATACCCCGACCTAAATTTCTAATACAAATAAAAGGTCTTTAAAATTAATTAATCGGAACTGAACCGAAAACCGAAAACCGAAAAAAACGGTATTTTTGCCGGAACGAAAACCGGAACCGAACTGATATTTTTTTTTTATTGAACCGGAACGAAAACCGAAACGAAAAAAATAACGGTTCGAAGCCCTAATGAAAATAACCTGAAAACAATTTCTCATAATATATATAATATACTAATATATAATTATGTTTTTATGTTACATGTATCCTTATAGTTAAACTAACTTAGGATCAGGGTTCAAACCTCAACAAGTTAAAATATATACTAGTAATATATAATTCGGAAAATACAATTTAATGATCTAAGCACTTAAACTGTTTGGAATAGTAGTATAAGTTATATTTTTATTTTATTGATTAACCTAGAAGAATTGAGATTTAAAGAAACGAACAAATAACATGTTTTATTCATTTCCTTTAATTGTTTTGCAATTATTTCTGATGGACCAAATAAAAAAACATCTCAAGAGAGATTGACTGGCAAATCGATTCTATACAATAGAGCATCTGATGAGAAGCGTAGTTGCTTTCATGTTTCTTCTCAAATGGGCTTCACAATAAAATTTTATCTTAAACGTTAAATAAGTGAGGTTGGCCGGCCCTCCGGATGCCCAGCTAAGAATCCGCATAAAGATCGGCTGGCCTCATTTCCGGGGCAGCATCAGCTTCTTCTATGATTTTTTTTTTATTCATCCGGAGACGAGAGTGTTTTCTTGGATTAAAGAAATATAATACTTTTAGAGCAATAGGCTCGAACAATTATTTTAACTTTTTTTTTTATCTCATAAATATATAAAATGAAAATTATTCAACTTAAATCATTCTTAACCCATTCTAGATTAAAATGCTTTTAATTGTAGGATTAAATATATTTGTAAAATTTTATTGTTACCCATATGAATGAATCTTATTATTATAATCTTATATAATGTGTATATCTGTATATTCGAATTTAATTATAAGAAACGATTAGAGATTAGTATTCTTGTTATTCCGTAAAATCAAAATTGATTTATTAAGTGATTTTTTTTTTACCTTCTCACAAAGAAATCATGAATACTAAACTCCAAATTCTTTCTCTTTATTAAGTATCATTTTTAAACCTTTAATGCATTTGTTTAACTTGGTTTTTAATTGGAGTTCTTGATTTTTTCCATTGTTTTCTTAATTTTCGTTTTTCTTGGAGGAGTTTAAAAGTAGAATTTGAGAGGGAGGTGACACTTTCATTTATTAAAATATTAATAAAATATTTTAAATAGTTTTAATAATATCTTTAATATTCTTTTAAATTATATTATACCCGTAATTATTTTCATATATATATATACAATATATAAATATATTTAAATATAAATACAATATGTTTATTCTTATAGGGATAACATTAATGAATTAATATTTAACCACCTAAAAGTTTTAACTAATTCAAAAATAGATAAATATTTTATATAAAATAATTCATGGATATATATATTAATGAAACCCCACTGGATTAATTAAAAATATTTATAAACTACATCTTTTTTTCCTTTTTCAAATAAGGAAAAAAATATGATTCTATGTTAACGAGTTATGAAAACTGGAGACGAAGTTGTCTTGGGCGTTCTGGGCAAAACGGTAGAGCTTATTTAACATTTTCAATTTTAACAAAATGGCTCACGAGGGGTGGCAGGTAAAAATCGCTTTCGTTGAAATGCCATCGATGACTCGGAATGTGATAACACTGACGACACAGGAGTGGGTTAAAACGCCCGAACGCTCATTGCAGGAAATTAGACCCACCCCTAACCATTCTTCTCCCCCATCCACGTTGCCATCTCGTCTCCCATCTCCCTCTCTCCTTCCTTTTTCCTCTTTATATCATCTTCTTAGGGAAACTTTGAAAAGTGTGTTATTAAAAGAATCGCTAGGAAAAGAGACGCATTTCCAAAATACGATCATAGATTTAAACCAAAACTTTGTTGAGAGCCCTTTAAAAGGAAGGGGATGGACGATTTAAAGCAAAATAATAAAAAACGTTTTATTGTTACTTTTTCACATATTTTTTTATTATAATGGGAATCAAGAATTGGGGTGAAGGTGGGAGACAACTGGAGAGTGACTTTTCCAATTTTTATGATTTAATATAAAAAAAAAACTTCTCATAAAATTAAGTGAATATATATATGATATATATATATACTATATAGTATATATAGTATATTATATATATATATATATGATCATAAAAAAAACCCTCTGATTTTTGTATGTCCTTCGCAAGGACAACGTCTATCAAGCTGGTTATATCAATGAGGTGTCCTATGATCAGTAGAACGGGTCCTCTCAATCTTTACCTTGATTTTCTTGATCGGAGGCGCTATCAAGTAACTTTTCCCCAATGTTGTTCCCGGAGGCTGGGTTGACTCCGTCCCATAGACCCCAGCTAGGGAAATTCCCTTGCCAGGCCCGGGACTTGAACCCGGGACCATGTGAATATGTGGCAGGTTCGCTACCCACACACCCAATGGCGCCTTTATATATGATCATATATATTGTATGTAAAAAAATCTATAAAAGATTTTTTATTAAAATAAACTATGGTAAGTTTTTTGTATTATTTTATTTAAATTAATTATTATTTAATGCATTATTATAATTAATAATTACAAATTAAAATAAATGATATTGATAGATAATAGAAAGAAATTGAATATGTAAATATAAGTAAAATGAAAAAAAAATTTTAACATTTAAATAAGAAAATGCAAATATATATTTGTTTATATATTAACATTCCTCTATAAATTGTCTATGAAGTAACCATGTATTTAATTACATACTGCACCATATGTTGCTTAATGAATTGAAAGCAATACGACTGTAATTGGATAGGTTGGGTCAGATAGTGAACAACACGTACACCTACCCCCCATGTCCATAGCCCAAAGGGTTATTTTACTTTACCCAAAGGGGCAACATTGATTAGTTAAAATATTACGATGTTATTATATTATTAATTAAAAAATATTAAATAAGTATCAATAGCCTTACACTGCAAATTTAATTCAATATATCATTGTTAATCAAATTGTTTTTAAAATGTTATTATATCCTTTAAAAAATTTCCGAAAAAAAGAAATTTATTTAAACAATATCTTCTACTTTTGTTTATCAATTTGTACATTTTAATAATATTAATTAAAAATCCTAATTAAAAAGAGATAAAATAGAGTAGAGATTGGAAAATATTTTAGACAACATCTAATAGCAACCATTTTATAAAATTTGTTTAAATTTATATATAAGTATATAACTATTAATACGATTGTGGATTTATGATATTCAACGAGTGTTGTTCTATTGCAGTGGTTCTCAATCTAATTTGAGCTAGTGCACCCTTTTTAGAAAAATTAGTACTCAGCGCCCCTAGACATTTATAAAATAAATTTTAATAGCAATTCAGTGAAAGATATAATGTTGTGTATTCTCGTTTCTACATATTTCATAAAATTTAGTAAAGAAAGATGTAAATTAGAAACATAGTTGTTTGAAATTATGAAAATACCTATTTATTAAAATCAGTAATAGAATGATAATACAAATTTTTCCCAAAAGCAACTGTGGCCATCACCGCCTCCCCGGATCGCTTCAGCACCCCTCTGAGAGTGGGAAACAGTGCTCTAGTGTAGAGTTTTATTTCGACAAAAAATGAAATAAAGAAAAAAATTATTTAACATATTAATATGAATATTTTAATTAAAATTTAATTTAATATTTTTGATAAGTTTTTCAAAAGTTGAAATGGGCGTATTACTTAAATTTCCATTAAATTTATAAAAAATACAAAAACATGAAATTGAAAGAAATAAGCATTTAGGATTTCAAAACAATTAAAAAATTTTAATATTCCCTAAAAATTTCAACATTGTGTTTTTAAAACTTAAACTTTTAAATGATTCTCTATTTTGTTAATATAAATAAAATAATAATCCTTGAATTTTTAATATTTTTAATTGGAAGCATGAGAGAAGCTCAGAGGATATCCATATGCTCTATGTATTTCATTATGAAGATTCATTAAAAAAAAACTTTTGTAGGTATAAAGCTATTATATATGAAATCACAAGTACAGTTTCATGTATTTTTAACTATCATTAAATTACCAAAACACATTTAAAAGGATTTATATACCAGCTTGAATATTATTTTTTTTGTTCCTCATATTTCAATTTTTTTATTTTATAAATAAAATAAACATATGTACTATGTACCTCGGCATACTTTTAATGTTATTTGTTCGATAGATGAGAAAGGTGTGTTCAGTAGAATCTTGAATTGAATCTAGTTTTAATAAATTATTTTATGATTATCGATGAGAAATAATGTTAATATGTAAATTTAGCTTTTATAATGTCATTTTTTCCTAAATATTTGTATCATGATTATCTATTTTTATTACTTATATAACAGGGTTTCTTAAACTGTGGGTCGCGACCCCCAGGGGGGTCGCGAGACTACTGAAAGGGGGTCGCAAAGATCTGATACTTTTGAATCATTATAAATAAAATTTTAAAATTATTAAATTATATATATGTGAAATGAATGGGTATGTATTCTTTAATCCTTATTTTATTTACATTGTAAAATAGTGCGATATTACATCAACATCTACGGTTAATATATATTTCATTAAATGGAGGAGGGGGTCGTTTAAAATTTCCTAAGCTTGAAGGGGGTCGCTATATAAAAAAGTTTAAGAAGCCCTGTTATATAAAATACAATTTGTGGTCCTAATCCTCGAGGACAATGAATCGAAACTTGGAAGATTATTACGAAGGCAAGTCAATTTTTGAATGAAACAAAGATTTTTGGATAAAAAATATTTCATTTTTCAATTTAGGCTCCTTTGAGGACATCAAAATAGATTTGTTTGTGAGATATTTTCAACGTTGGAGTAAAATCTCTTTCCACCGAGCCATTTTTTCAGGTTTGGAAACAAGAAATAGTCACTCGGGGCTAAATCCAGAGAATAGGGCGGATGAGTGAGCAATTCGTATTTCAATTCATAGATTTTCATGTGGAAATTCTCTTTTTTTTCCATTTCATTCTCAATTCAGACTATTTAGTCTGCTATTATAATAAATGTAAAATAACTAAAATACCCAACTGGTTCAAATTTCGACAGAAATCAGTGGACAGGGACAGTGTTGCCATTTCATTTAAGAGCAGGGAAATTCAAAGTCACGGACCTATTGACCTGCCCTCGTAATTTAAATATTTTTCCAAATAATTATGAAAAGTTTCTAAAACGGGATCATGAAGATAAATAAAAGTAAAAAACCAACAAGAAAAAAATTGTATCTTCTATCAATTTTAATTAATTTTTTTATGATTTTTGACCCGATTCTTCCACTCTTTACAAACTAACCAATAACTTTTATGGTTATATTGTATATTGGAGAAAATTTCCCCCAATCTTGTATTATAATATTTATTATATGATAATATTAAACTTCTTGCGACACACTTGAATTGCTCTTGGGACAGAACAGTTGAGAAACTTTTGTTTTAAACAAATACCACTCTTTATAGAGATTAGAATACTTATATTTATTTTATGATTAGCCGTTGAAGAAAACTTTTCTTTTATATTTAATAAAATGGACCCGCGAGTGGCTCCCAGCGATATGATTGGTTATAGATTCATTGACGAAGGAATGGGGTGGTGCGTTTGACCCCGCTGGCTGTGTTCATGACCCCGAAGATAACACAATTGAACATGAGCACAAGATGAAGACACCCCTCCCCTTCCATACTCGTTCATCTGACCTTGGGGACGACTCCGAAGGAAATGAATAATGGAAAAACGACGAAAAGCAAGAATGCCAAGCATTTTGATTAAAAAAAGGAAGCATATTTAATCTGAAGTCAGATGCGCTGCTGGGCACGGATGAGAGAGCAGAGCCCATGGAAATTTAACAAAACAATGAGTAATTAATATCGCTGATATTAAATAAATTGTTATGATCTTTTTTTTTTTTTTGTTTATTTAAGATTAATTTTCAATGTGAATAACGAGTTTAAATTAAAATATTTTTTTATTAAAATAAACAGAACGTAAATAAATAAAGAATTGTTTTCATCATTTTAATAAATTAAGATGAAATATATTCTTTAATTGAAAAATTTACCAAAAAACACATATTTATACTAATATTTAAAATTTATAATTTTTATTATAATATCTCTTTATTTATCGGTATATATAAATTAGTATATATATATGAATTGTTATTAAAATATTTTTGAGTAAAGAATTGAAAAGTTTTTCACACTCATTGTTCAGTCTCCGGTATACTAGACAGTCGTTACATTGCAAATAGATGGATGCTATCAATTTTATGAAGAATTAGAAGCCTTAATAGATCAGGACCCAAATTATAACAGTATTAAGTGATTTTAATGCCAAAATTGGGAAAGATAGCGTTTGGAGGGTTGTGACTCAGAATAGGAACACTAGGAGAATACTTAGTTTGGTTGCGGTATTTGAGAATTTTTACAAGATTTTTAATATCATGCCATACATACTTTTATTATAAATTAGTCTTTAGTTACCTAAAATTACCATAAATTATATGTGTTAAACTTTTAATTACATTTTAATTTAATGTTATGAAAGTTTGTGATTTCTTGATTAATTTTTGATGATAACTTATAAAATAGATTGAAATAAAATATGTCATGATTCAACATTTCAATTCATTCGTGTTCGTGTGAATAGGAGTTCAAAGCGAAATTGAATACTTGAAAGTCATATAATTTTAAAAAAATTATAGTAGAAAAGTAATTATTATTAAATTAATGTGTGTGCAAGACTAAATAGATAATAAATAGATTTAGCCTTATTAAATGAGTTCTTAATCAATATTTTATATTTCATTTTACAAATGAAAGCATTATAAAATTAATTTTTATATACAATATCAATATTAATTAAGCATTTATCAATGATTAGTTAAAAAAAATTCAATAATATTTACAGAAAAGATGTTATTTTTAATGTTCCTATAGATGTATAGATGATGTTAGTTATATTAATGATACTTTTCATTTTGATGTACGTGAAATAGATTTTGATGTTCCTTATCTCTACAGACAATAGGGTCCATCATTGATGAGGTAGATTTAACCTAGATTAATGTTGATCGTTATTAGAGTAAATGTTACTAGACTGTCTACTAGGTATATAGTATAGGTTGTATTATATACAATATCCAATAGTTTCAGTTGTTAACCATTTCAATGCCAATAACAACAATAAATAATGTTTAACAACTCAGATAAAGAAAAATTGAAAAATAAAATAAAATTATTATAATAAAAAAACTCTTTTAATATTTATTTTTAAAATTTAGTTTATTTTTAAGAGGTTTTTTGTTGGTAAAAATTCTTCCACCTTTCACTATCTTTTAAGTTTTCACTTCTTACCCTTCTGAAAAATAGAAAAACAATCTTCAAAAAAGCTATTAATTATAAAATATAAAAGTTAAAACCCATATTAAATTTAATATTAATTGAAAATTAAATAAATTATTATTTTGATTTGTAAACTTCAGTAACATTAAAAATATTAATAATAAATAATATACTAGAACTTTTACTAGAACTACTAATTACTATAATCCCATAAAGTGCATCTGCATTTATAATTAATGTTTCTGTAAAGAAAATTTTTGTGAGATATCAAAGCATTAACATCTTAAATGAAAAGGCACTAAAAAAACATTCAATAAAGTTTAACGAAGATTGAAAAAAGTCGCACTGCACTGTTCGTGTCTTCTGTTACTTATTGCCCTTAATAAAGTCAGTAAAACAAGTTTTTCTGAGATTTTAGAGACGACAGATTTTTCTAATATTTATGTGCTGATTAAAAAACTTTTTAATTTATATCTATATATCATTGTAATTTATTTTTTTAAAATATTTTTATTCATAATTAAAATTCAATTGAGTATTTGTTTAATTTATATTATATAAAATATATATAAAAATTAAAAAGTTTTGATTTTTAATTTTATTAATTTTATTATTATAATGAAAATAATGAACCAGTATAATAATTATTCCAATTTTTAAATTTGTTTATTTCTTTCCTGTCAATATTATATGTAATTAATTAAAATTGTTTTTTTTTTTGTTTCAGGTAAGAGTCTTTATTTATTTCTGAAATTCGGGTAAGCATTTACTACAAATATATATATAAATATAACTATATATATATGTATAATTAATTACAGTATTACAAAATACAATGATTTGTAAATTTTGAGTTAAGTAATATATTGGTTATAATTCCTACTAATACAACCATTTACTATTTAAATTAAATATTAATTACCAATTAACCGAGATAGCAAAATGACTTAAAAATGATTGCTTCTCATATATAGTATATATATATATAATTCTTTATGCTTATAGATAAATATACATATATTAATTAATATTAATTTAGTGATTATAAGGATTAACTATTATTACTAGATTTTAGAAGAATCTACTTATGAGAATCGTTAGTTTTAAATATAATTTTGTTTCATTACTATTATAACCCAAATGTTGAAATGTATTATTTTTATTTTACCTATGAATCAAACAAATTTAGATAAATAAAATTAATTATTAAATTTATTTCAGTCTTAGATACATCTAAAATAAACAAATTTAATTTTACTTTAGAATATGTTATTTTGAAAATTTCCTATTATAGTATAGTCAGAGCATTCAAATTGATCGATTTTCCCTAATATATTAATATAAAAATTTATATGATATTTTTAAACCGAAATTAATCTTGATATTTAGAATTTTTATCAGGGAAAAACAAAAAAGTGTAAAAAGTTACTTCCATTTGTATCATTTTCTGAAAGAAGCTCCGCCGTTTTTCTTTTCACCTCTTCCATCGACTCGAATCGGCTTCCCTTTAGTGCGGAATTGATTTTCGGAAACAGGTAGAAGTCGCAGGGTGCTAGATCAGGGGAGTAAGGAGGGTGTTCCAGCACTGGAGTAGCCCTAGCGGCCAAATAACGCTTAACAGAAAGTGCGTTGTGCGCAGGTGCGTTGTCCTGGTGCAGAATCCACGACTTGTTTTTCCACAACGCCGGCCGTCTCTTACGAACTCGTTCGCGCAGTGTTGCCAGAACTGTCAAATAGTATTGTTGGTTCACCGTCGTCACACATCGTTTTCGGCGTAGGAACAAAAACACGTTTATTTTAAACCGCTACAGAATAAAAACTACTTCACCGCCAGATATGTGTTCTCGTACTGGAATAGTCGACCCTTCCAGCTGTACAACGGTGCATTAGGTTCCCGCCTACCCTCTCCTGGAGGCCGTCTGCGCGCGCAGTCTCGTTATTTAATAGCCACACCTCGTAAGGAATTTAATGAAAATATTCAAATATATACAATATCAATAAATATTATAACATATTTTTCTAGGATAGGAACTTAGAATCTTAAGTTACTTCGAAAGAGGTTTATGACCTATAAATATTTATATAAAAGTGACTGCTCACTCATAAGTTCAAGTCTTTTTAAGAAAGGTTAATCATGTAATTTAGTTGAATTAATGACTCCATTCATATGAGAAAGTAAAAATAGACCCTCTTTTTCATTAGACTTGAAAGATTTGAGTGAGTTTTATAAATTAAATAATAATACATTGTTAGCTCGAAAATTAACTCAGTTATATTTTCCTTTAAAATTAAAAAATTATTTAGATCAAGCTTTTTTTTATTTATATTAACATTTCTTTATATAAAACTTATAAATAAGAATAAAAAAAAAGTAAATTTACATTTAGAAAAAAATATAATGAGACGTACAATCTCAAAGTCAGATGTTACTTAACTTCAGAGACTTTGATATACATGACAAACTCTTCGGCTAGTAATATAATCGTTTGCCCAATGTATATATTGAAACATGACACATTGTAACTTTTAATAAGCCCTCTCTTTAGACATTATACCTGTAGATCATAAATAAACAAGGTAAACGATATTAGTAGGAAAATGCCTCAGGTGGTTTTGTTATCGCTTTTCTTCCTTATATTATTACTTATTAGTCCCAAGAACGAGGCTGTGTAAAACAACCTCCTATCTAAGTAATTAGTTTTTGGGGAGAGAAGAAGAAGAAGCGAAGGATTGAAATTCCAATCACTAAGCGGCGTTAAATGATATGGCGTCCGGGTATTATCCTTGTTCAATGTAAAATATTAGTTATTGAAGAGAAATAAAGTTAAATTGCCATGTCGTGATTTATTTTCAAAAAGAGGGCAAGTGCTGTACCTAAATTTAATCAGAACTAGTTAACATTTTTAATTGAAAAATGCTTAAAATAATTTATATTCTAGATATATATATATATTCAATTACTCTATTAATCATTGTCTTAAATGAATTTATCTTTTAATGAAATCATTCATATGAAACAATAAAAAATAAAATAAAAGATTTTTGTGATAATTCCATAAAAATTAAAAAAAAAAAAAAGAATCATTCAATTATTCAGATTTCATTTAATTTATGGGAGAAATGGGATTTCACTCTCTCATCTATCAAACGATGTAATCAGATATGCAAATGAAAGGTTGGGGTAAGTGCTATTTGAGTCTAACTCTAAATACTACTGCATAATGATAAGTTCATGATAATATCAAGATTGCTTTAATTTGAATTTTACTTAAGTAAACTATTTAATAATGATTTATTAAAATAAAAACTAATTACCTTTTAATGGAGAAGTCGTAGTTATAAATAAATTACAGTTTTAATTCTCACTTTCAACAGGTGCTTCCAAAGTAGAAATCTATTGATTATAATATTTCACTTTATCAAATATTGATGACCAAATTATATTTACTCCATATTTCTATTAATAATATTTTAATATTAAAAATACTAAATTACGTTTACTAAGATGTACTTAGAGTTGAACCATGACTGTACCCAGAATGGTTTAATTCGATTGGAGGGGGATGGGGAGAGATAATAATAATTATATGGTTATAATATGATGAAAACGAAACATAGTACTGTTTAAATTATAAAAATTTACTCTAACACCACACATATCCCATCTAAAAATATACTTTTTCCTATATTGTGATTTTATAATATCAATATTTGAGTAGGTAGTTATATTTTTAATCTCCCATAAACTCTTAAGACAAAATGTCAACCCAAAGGTCACAAAACTTAATATCAACTCTGTTTTCTTAATGAATTTTATACCTAATATAAAGATGACATGTTTCAACATGACTAATTTTAAATCATATTTTTTTAAACAAGAAATTTCAAATATAGTATAGCCCATAAGCTATTTATAACGGAATTTTGTAAATAAAACCACATATTGATATTTGTTATTGTAAATTTATTCCAAAAATACAAAAATATGCACAACGTTTCGATTGCTACTTCTGCAATCGTTATCAAGCGACTGCACTGTTCGAGTGTCCAGTGACGAGTGACGAATGATACTTAATATAAGACCTAGGTCACCAACCAGATGGCCCTCGGAACGTGCTTACAAAGTCAAAATTATAGGAGAAAATAATTATTCTTATTTAAAGATTATAATCAAAACGTGAACAACAATTATTTTATGAATAAATTGAGTTCTTTAATTTTACATTATTTATTATATTAATATTAATATATTTTACATTGTTCACGTTTTGTTTATAATCTTTAAATTAATTGTTTAAGAATAATTATTTTCTCCTGTAATTTTGAATTTGTAAGCACGTTCCGAGCGCCATCTGGTTGGTGACCTTGGTCTTCTATTAAGTATCATTCGTCACTCGTCACTGGACACTCGAACAGTGCAGTCGCTTGATAACGATTGCAGAAGTAGCAATCGAAACGTTGTGTATATTTTTGTATTTTTTGAATAAATTTACAATAACAAATATCAATATGTGGTTTTATTTACAAAATTCCGTTATAAATAAAAACAACCACCAAAGCTTTAATAATTTAATACCCATAAGTTATTATTATTATTATATTATAGTTATTTTAAATTTATTTTTTATTCTTTTTATAACTAGAATTCAAAAGCATTAATAATTTATCATGCATGCAATGGTTATTATTTATACAGAAAATAACAATTCTATTTGGTAATACAAAAGATGATGAATTAATAATAAACGAAATATTCTGGCTTTTTTTCCATTGTAATGATGCTCAAATAAAAAAGCGCAGAATTCCTGTTGTCTGAATAAATATTTATCGACGTATGTTTGTATTTACGAAGTAATATTAACTTTTTTTTCTACAATAGGTGGATTTCCCATTTGACAATATTAAATGTATATTGAGATTCTTGGAAAAAAAAATCCTCTTAGAAAAAGTCACTCGTGTACTAAATTTACAATCCGCTCTAAATGGAGTTCTGCTTTCTATATTGAGATATTTTTTTTAATTCAAAAAAATAATATTGGAAGATTTTTTCTCTCCCTCTTTCTATATAATTCATATATCTAACGGCCTTCATTTCCTTTTGAATTATTCTACCCCCGAAAAGAGGACAATTCCAATATTAAAACTTTTGTTTTAACGATTTGTATTAATTTAAATTTTACACAAAGAGATGGATGCGGCATGAATTCATTTAACCCTCTCTTTCTCTCTATCGTCCTTTCTATCTCATCCCCTTTACTGGATAGAATTTGATTTCGTTCGTCGTCTTCTCTTCCTTTGCTCTTTGAAACTAATTCTTGGAGAGAAAGGGGCCGAGAGATGTGACGTTCAAAATTCTATGAATGAATAAAGGATAGAAATTACATCCAATAGACTATATAGAATTCGCTTAAGATTCATTGGCTCGTGGCTTATTTGTGACCTCAATCCTTATTAAAGGAAGATGGCGACAAGACATTTGACTTAGACTCGATTTCATTCAAACCGAGGTCTCTTTTGTAAAAATATGAACCTTTTCAATATAAGGTTAAATAGACCTCAAATTTAGATATAAAAGAAACTTCGTTCATTCCCATCTTATTTGAAACTTATTTAATTTTCAATGAAAAGGGAATATTTGAAGTTTTATTAAATTTTCAGTCCAATTTGTATATCAATTAGATAAATTAATATTTCATAGAGTTCTTTATTAGAGATATTTGCTTTCATAGCATTCTTCTTATTGATGACAGATTATTATACCAAAAAATGTTTAAACTATGAAGTATATTAAAAAATAGTAGTAAGAATTACGAATATTAATATTTTCTATTACATTCCAACTACTTTTCTTTTTACACGCTTTTATTTTTTCACATCGGGTCCTGTTGTCAAATCTTGCAAATTAAATTTGACCCACTTCCCAATGTTCAAATGAGCTGAAATTTTTTAGACATATGTAACTCCGATGACAATGCAATTTTCAAATTCATCCCAGGTCATAGGTGACCTCGGAGATATTATTTTATAACAATTACTAATTATATAATACATAATATTGAAAAATAGTAATTATCTATATCTATATTATATATAATAATATATTAATAAGAGCTAATTTAATTTTTTATCCAAAAACCTGAGTTTAATTCAAAATGTCACCGACTTATTGGTCTGCCCTCGTAACTCATTTGAATTAAATAATTTATTCTAAAAGTTACCAATTTAATTAAATTAATTATAATCATGTATAATTATTTTGACCAAAATAAGATACGTTATTTTTCAATTTAAATGCATATCAAATAAAGTAATGGCGATATTGTTTTTTGAAAAGATATATGTATATATAAACCAATAATAATATAATAATAATAATAATAAAATCAGTCCCCTATACATTTTATATATAGTATTTTGAGGTGAAGAATCGACCTAAATTAGTTTCTTTTCACATTCACACTATAACCTGAAATGATAAATCGGGCGAAATTTCTGTCAAGACTGAAAAATAGGATATAAAAAAAAACTTTTTAAAAACACGCTTTTATTTCCTTACAATTAATCATATCTAAAAAATGAAAGCGTGGGCGCCAAAAACCCAAATTTTACTTCAAATAGACATAGTTATCAAGTATAGTCGAAAAGGAAAAAAAACAGAAAGGTTTTTGTACATATATGAAATGAAATGTCTTTCGTATTTTTTTTTTTTTACTTTCTCTGCTTTCATTTTTTAGATATGATGAATTGTAAGGAAATCGTGGTGTGTATGGAGAAATTATTTTCTCCTTTTTTAGTGCATTTAAATAAAAGCTTGTTTTTAAAAAGTTTTTTTTATATTTGTTTTATTTAAATTAAATTTTTATTTCAATTGATATTAGTTAAATTCGATTGATATTAAATACATCAAAAATACATCAAAATCTATAAAGTTAATGCTTTTAACTGTAAATAATAATATTAGTTGAAACACATTTTAATAAGTTATCTAAATTATATATACAAAAATAAACACAATAAGAATATTTTTTTAAAATTAAACACACACTGAAGTTTCAAGTTATTTGATAAATTTGCTTTATTCAAATTTTGACTGTTTCATCCATCATTTCAACTGATTTTAATAAAAAAGGCATTCATATTAAGTTGTATATTTCTTAAGTTCAATTTCAGTTTACTTCATATTACATAATATTTAAAATATATAAATCAATTACTTCCTTCTCTTTTGTAATTTGTTTTTCCTTTATAACTGGTCATATTTATCTGTCTCTTTTGATAATACTAACTTTTTGTCTTTCTTATTACTGTTGGATTATTAGATGGATGAAAAAAAAATTAAAACAGGATAAATTGATCCCTTCTGCCACCTCCTCCTCAACATTCACCAACAAGGTCTTCTTTTCTTTTTTAATCCTTTTAAAAACGCCATTTGGTAAGATGATTTTAGGCTCCCAGGGGAAACTGCATCTTCATCAGGTAAGCTTCTAGCTAACGGCCCGGAAATATCTTTATATATATATATATATATATATATATATCAGACACTTGAAAGAGCAAAAAATAGTCGCCATTTATGTCCTTGATTTGGATTAAACAGCCCGTTAGTGGAATTAGTTTTTTTTATACTTACAGTGGGCTAATTTATAATACATTGTAAGGGGAGGGGGTGGGGAAAACAGAGCCCCGACGTTGGGCGTCAATTTGTAAGGGGAGCCCCACGTTGGGTGCCAATTTGTAAGGGGGGAAGGCCCACAGTGGATGCCAACAGGCCCCTTACAAGGAGGAGGGAAGAAGGGGGAGAGAAGGGAGGGAAAATGTGATAGAAGAGAGAAGAGCGGAAATGGGAGAGGGAAAAAAAATGGATCTTATGTGGAGAGGGAAAAAAAGGAGTTTAAGGTCTCCACAGGTAAACAGGTGGATATCTTCTTGAAGGGGGAAAATATTACCCGCAGCTGCAGAGAACAAACTACCTTTCCTCCAATGGTCCAGCAGAGATGAAGGTTAAATGGGCGCCATGCTATACTCAGAGGTAAAGCAGATTTTAATGAGACTGGTCAATAAGGATGTAGTTTAAGTTAAATTGAAAAACGGTTGTTTAAAAGAAAATGTATAATTATAAGAAATATTATATTACTTCTCCACCATGGGAGTCAAAGAAAATGTATAATTATAAGAAATGTTATATTACTTCTCCACCATGGGAGTCAAAGAAAATGTATAATTATAAGAAATATTATATTACTTCTCCACCATGGGAGTCACAAAGGATCCATCCAACATGGAGGATCATCAAAACACGTCTTTACACAAAGAACGCGGAGACAGGATAACACGTCTTTACACAAAGAAGGTTAGCATCTGACTAACTATATAATGCCAAGTCACCAACCGCGCGGAGGGCAGTTGGACTCCCCCAGACGTTGCCATTCAGTCATGCAACAGCGCCTGGGGTGACTTTGTCATATTTATATATAACAAATATACATTCGTTACATCCTCCCCCTCTGACTCCTGAAGAAGTCCCAACGAAGGAGTCAGAAAAAGAGAAAAGCGAAAAACAATATTTAATAATACAACAAAAAAAAAATTCATAAAGATTAAAGACAAAGATATAATAATTCTTAATACTTAACTAAACAATTAATAATATAAAAAAAAAAGTTCACAAAAATCAAAGAAAAATATACAATAATCTTAATAATTAATTAAACAATTAATAATATAAAAAGTTCACAAAAATCAAAGAAAAATATACAATAATCTTAATAATTAATTAAACAATTAATAATATAAAAAAGTTCACAAAAATCAAAGAAAAATATACAATAATCTTAATAATTAATTAAACAATTAATAATATAAAAAAAGTTCACAAAAATCAAAGAAAAATATACAATAATCTTAATAATTAATTAGAGTCACCCTTTCGAGGTCGACCTCTCTTTTTAATTGTTCTAATTGGGTTTATATTATCTAAACGACATGGGGTCAACATAGAAGTATGATAGGTACCTAAAGGGGTATTAGGATCATCTAGTGCTGCCACAGTGTATGATACGGGAGAAACAATTTTTATTATTTTATAGGGCCCATCTCTCTTAGGAGCAAATTTGGCAGTGATGCCTTTTTTCTTATCACTCAAATAATGAGTATTAACCCATACTTTGTCATTTAATTTATAAATAGGACCTTGTTGGTGTTTTTTATCATTGTAATTCTTATTTTTTAATTGCTTAGATTCGATTCTTTCATTTATAAATTTCAAATTATTTGCGAATCTCTTTAGATAAGGGGTGATTTCTGGGACGAAGTTGTCATTGTAAATCACCTGTCTAATGTCCTTTTTTATATCTAGCGGTGTTCTCATCTCCCTGCCAAACTGTAGGAATGCAGCTGTATATCCGGTCGTATCGTTTTTGGTGCTATTCATGGCAAAACGGATCATGGGGAGTTTTTCATCCCACATATTATGTCTATCTTTTACTAAGATTGCCAAACGAGTTTTTAGATCCCGATTTTTCCGTTCCACCGGATTCGCCTGTGGATGATATAGGGGGGTAAAATTTTGTGATATGTCTAATAATCCACACAGCTGTTGCATTACAGCACTTATGAACTGGGTTCCATTATCGGAAATTATACGCCTAGGGATACCATATCTGAGAATAATCTCTTCCATTAAGATAATGGCACAATCTTTAGCATTGGCCGTTTTCAAAGGAAATAGTTCAACCCATTTGGTGGTTAAATCTTCCACTATGAGAATCCATCGGTTCCCTTTTTGAGATTCCGGTAATGGACCAAAAAGATCAATAGCTAGTGATTCATAACGTTGTGACTGTACAGGTGTCCTAAGTAAACCAGAAGGCTTTTGGTTTGAAGCTTTATAGCGTTGACAGTCAACACAATTCTTTATATATTTGGCAATATATCCACGCATATTATTCCAATAATATCTTTGGGATATTTTTGAATATGTACCTTCAGCTCCATAATGACCAGCTGTAGGAGCATCATGAAATTCTTTTAATATATTATCCCTTTCTTCTATAGGGATGACCAATTGCGCCTCTTCTCCATCAGAGGAGGGCGAATACCTATAGAGGATGCCTTGGTCCATCAAATAGCCTTTATCAGACCAATTAACATAATTAACACCTTTGTCGGTAGCTTCCAGTTCATTAATAATAGTTAATAATTCATTATCCTTTAACTGTGCTTCCCTGATTTCTTGAGGGGTGGAGTGAGGGAACTCCACATAAATGTGATTATATTGGAATGAATCAATATGATTATTTATATCATTAGTAGAACGCGAAAGTAGGTCCGCAACAGCATTTGTACGGCCAGGGATATAATTTATTTTTATTTTATAAGCCTGAATTTCTAAAGCCCATCGAGCAAGACGTCCAGTTGGAGCTTTTAAATTCATTAACCAGCGTAGAGGCTGATGGTCAGTACAAACAATAATTTCAGAGTTTTCAATATACCCTCGAAATTTTTTTAAGGCCCATACTACTGCAAGAGCTTCTTTCTCAGTAGTGGTATAATTTATTTCGGCCGGAAGAAGGGTTCTACTGGCGAATTCAATAGGGTGCTCATTTTCCTTTTCTCCTTGAAGTAAAACTGCTCCTAAAGCGTAGTTGCTCGCATCCGTCTTGATAATAAATGGTTTAGTATGATCCGCTGATACTAAAATAGGTGCAGAGGTGAGACATTTCTTTAAGGTTAAGAAGGAATTATTCTCATCTTCACCCCATTGCCATCGAACATTCTTTTTTGTTAGACGAGTTAACGGCAAAGCAATTCCAGAAAATTTAGGAATATATCTCCTATACCAAGAGCAAGTTTGTATAAAAGATTGCAATTGTTTAAGATTTCTAGGTGACGGCAAATTATTAATAGCCGATACCTTATCAGCATCAATTTCAATCCCATTTGGTGTTAACCAATGGCCTAAATATTTTACTTTCTCACAAGCAATTTTACACTTGTGAGGATTTACCTTTAGTTTATATTTTCCAAGGGCTGCAAACACCCTTTTTAGATCTTCTAGATGATCTTCAAATGTAGAGGAAAGGATTATAAGGTCATCTAAGTAAACCAACAATCTAATATCTGGGAGGCTCCTTTTGAATCTATCCATAAGACGCTGGAAAGTAGCCGGAGCGTTTTTCAATCCGAAGGGCATTCGATTAAAAAGATAAGTACCGAATGTACACACGAAGGCAGTTTTGTGCCTGTCATCAGGATGAACTGATACCTGATGATATCCAGCCTTCAAATCCAAAGTTGTCATATAAGGGAAATTTCCAGCCTCATGCAATAGGTCCTCAAGCCTAGGTAACGGGTAAGTGTCCGATACAGTAATGGCATTCAATTTCCTATAATCGACACAAAGTCGAGGATCTCCATTGGGTTTTTCTACAAGGACAACGGGAGATGCGAATGGTGACTCACACTCCTCTATTACTCCATCAGCGAGTAATTTATTTAGTTCTTTACGTAAAATTTCTTTTTTGACAGGAGAGATTCTATATGGCGGTCCAGCCACTGGGGCATTATCACCTATGTTAATTCGGTGCTCACCAAAGGGTGTAGGCTCTCCCCCTGCAGTAAAGATATCATTGAATTCGTTTAATAGAGAATTCAATTTTTGCCTTTGAGAGACGTTTAAAATCTTGTTATTACTTAAAATATCCGATAAATAATTAATTTTGTGAGGTTCAGAGGCGATAAGTGGTTCCTCTTTCTCAAAGGGGTATTTTAATTTCTTTCCATTATTAAAATACCACTGGTTAGAGCAAAGATCAATAATTAATCTTGCCTGTTTTAAAAAATCATTTCCCAATAAAGTTCTCGGGATTTTTTGATTTTGAAAAAACATCAGCCTGGTGGGCACTATTTTATTTTTAATATTTATAGGTAATTCAATTAAATCTACTTGATGCTCTTGGCTAGAGCCATCAGCTAAACTAATAGTTACTGATTTATTATAAAATGTAACGTTTTTATTTTTTAAAATATTATATAATTTTTCACTCCCTATGGAATGAGAGGCACCAGAGTCAGCACATGCCGTACCCGTGGCATCGCCTATTTGAATGGGGAGGAGAGGGAGAAATCCTTTTTGTTCATTTGAAGATATTTTAATAGTATTAGTAAAATTAAAAGTAGGATCTACTTTATTAGTTTTTAATTGGAGATTGCAATCAGTGCATTTGGGCTTAATAGTACCTATTTTCCCACATCCATAACATTTTTTTACATTTTTAAAAGGTTTCTCCATAGAAACGGTATCAGTGCCACGGGGGGCTACTTTATTTACAATTTTGCCATCCGTATTTCGGAGGTTGTCATAATTTTCAAGTTTTTTTATTAATTCAAGAGGCTTATTTAATGTTTCCCATTCATCTAAAAAGTGCTCACGACATTGTGATGACACGTGAGTTTTTAATTGATTTGTAATAATTAAATCCTTTAATGCCTCGAAGTTATTGATATTCAATTCCTTTATCCATGATTCAAAATGAACCAATAAGCTATGATAGAAATCAGTCCACGTGTGAGTGGGACATTTTTTACTGTTGTAAAATAATTGACGCATCTTTTCTTTAGTGATTTTAAATCTTTGCATCAAAAGGGTTTTAATATAATTAAAATCCATTAAATTTTTATCCGATTCTCTATATAACAACCTTACTAGGTCTAAAGGGAGGGTTGTAGATAAATAAGATACCCAATTTTCTTGAGGTATTTTAAAAAAATTCATCTGTCTTTCAAAGACCATTAAGTATGAATTAATATCATCATTTTTATTAAGTTTTGGGAGGCGATTGGCTAAATCTATTTGGGGAAAGGGGGCTCCTACAGGTGGAGGGTTTTGATGAGGTGAGTTAAGTCTAATTTTTTCTAACTCTAGCCTTTCAACTCTCTGTTCTATAATAGAATTGAGGATACCCTGAGCTATCTCATCATCAAAATCATCATGTGCTAATATAGCATCTTTAATTTGAATAATTTTCATTGAATTATTAATTTCAATGCCCAATTCATCAGCCAAAACTATTAAATCCTCCTTACGTGCTCTAGTGAGGAAAGCCATCTCTTAACAATAAATTATATACTATATTTTACTACTAATTATAATAATTAATTAATTGTATGTAAAAACTATAATATAAAAATAAAAATATATAAATTGAATATTAAATTAAATAAATCCTAATAACTAAATAATAAATAAATACAATGAAAGTAAAAATAAAAAATAATAATAATAATAATACAATGTCAATGTAACTGAGAAAGAGAGAAAAAAAAATTCAATTCTCAAACAAAGTATAAATAATAGAAAGAAAAATAAAAAAAAAATCATAGGTTTTAAAACCAAAAGAAAAAAAAAATATATATAAATGTACTTAAGTGTGGTTGTTCCTTAGGGCGAGTGTCACCATATGGTTGATTAATATTCACAAATTATTTGCACTAATATCACTTATTGCCTTCACAGGGGTGGGGAAAACAGGCCTTGTCGTTGGGCGTCAATTTGTAAGGGGAGGGGGTGGGGAAAACAGAGCCCCGACGTTGGGCGTCAATTTGTAAGGGGAGCCCCACGTTGGGTGCCAATTTGTAAGGGGGGAAGGCCCACAGTGGATGCCAACAGGCCCCTTACAAGGAGGAGGGAAGAAGGGGGAGAGAAGGGAGGGAAAATGTGATAGAAGAGAGAAGAGCGGAAATGGGAGAGGGAAAAAAAATGGATCTTATGTGGAGAGGGAAAAAAAGGAGTTTAAGGTCTCCACAGGTAAACAGGTGGATATCTTCTTGAAGGGGGAAAATATTACCCGCAGCTGCAGAGAACAAACTACCTTTCCTCCAATGGTCCAGCAGAGATGAAGGTTAAATGGGCGCCATGCTATACTCAGAGGTAAAGCAGATTTTAATGAGACTGGTCAATAAGGATGTAGTTTAAGTTAAATTGAAAAACGGTTGTTTAAAAGAAAATGTATAATTATAAGAAATATTATATTACTTCTCCACCATGGGAGTCAAAGAAAATGTATAATTATAAGAAATGTTATATTACTTCTCCACCATGGGAGTCAAAGAAAATGTATAATTATAAGAAATATTATATTACTTCTCCACCATGGGAGTCACAAAGGATCCATCCAACATGGAGGATCATCAAAACACGTCTTTACACAAAGAACGCGGAGACAGGATAACACGTCTTTACACAAAGAAGGTTAGCATCTGACTAACTATATAATGCCAAGTCACCAACCGCGCGGAGGGCAGTTGGACTCCCCCAGACGTTGCCATTCAGTCATGCAACAGCGCCTGGGGTGACTTTGTCATATTTATATATAACAAATATACATTCGTTACATCATTTATTAATTAAAAGATAAAATGATAAATTTAATTTAGTGAAAACTTATTTATATAAATTTTAAATCAATTTTCGATAAGTCATTCATTACTTAATAAATATTAATAATATTTAAAATAATAAAGTAAGTTTTCCTATATTTTAATGTAGAATACGTATAATAAATTGAAGAATTTTATCTTAAATATCAATCAAATAATATTTGTGATAAAATATGTTTTAAGAGAATAGAAAATAATATAAAATATAAAAAAGCCTCTGACTTTCTACGTCCTGTGCAAGGACAAGCCGGTTATATTAATTAGGTGTCCTATGATCAGTAGAACGAGTCCAATCAACCTTTACCTTGATTTTCTTGATTGGATGCGCTATCAAGTAGCTTTCCCAATTTTGTTCCCGGAGGCTGGGTTGGCTCCGTCCCATAGCCCCCAGCAAGAGAAATTCCCTTGCTAGGCCCGGGACTTGAACCCGGGACCACGAGAATGTGAGGCAGTTTCGCTATCCTCTCACCCTGTGGCGCCTTGAAATTTATAAAATAAAATAGTTATCCTAAGAATAAATAAAAGATATTTTTAATAAATACAGTTTGAAAATTCATATTCAATGATATTCACCGTTTAGTTATTATAGTATTCATTTATTCACATTGCATTATAAAAATTTCATAAATTATTTTTATTTTTTTTTAAATCAATACCAATCTTTAATAATTTCCTTATACAGCATTTGCAGTTATCTGAATAAAATATTAATGATTTGTAGGGAGCAAATGAAAAAGTCAAAATCAATAAAATGAAAAATCAGAATTGAATTTGACATGACAATTCACACATAGCGAGAACATTTTAAAAAGATAAGTTTCCAAGACTTCCATTCATCTTTAATGTTAACCAAGAGTATTGTACATATATATATATTATTTTTAAATTTAAATAATACTGTTTTTCAGATGGTGCATTTACATTTTTTTTCTATTTGATTTGTTCTATCATGAAAGAAAGAATAATAAAACAAACATAAAAACATATAAATAATTGCTTGGTTAAAAATATTCCAACTAGTTTAAAAAGTTTTTTTTTTTTGTGGGGTCCCATGGGAATCCCCATCGATCCGTGGAATCCCTAAGGGGGTTTGTCCTGCCACCCATTTAATCCCTGGGCCGCCTACTCACACAAGTATTTACAATCGAGGAATTCGAATCCTACGATATTTGCTCTCTTTTATGTGTTATTTCTTTGAAATATGATAAAAATGTTCATTGAACAATAACAAAATCATAATAATAATAATAATAACACAATATTGGTAATTTTGCTTTGAAATAGATATATAAAAATAAATAAATTAATGAAATTTGAAATGAATGAATTTTTTAATTAGTTTATTTATTTCTTAAATCTATTTTTTCCTTTCTAGGCTTTCTTTAAATATTAATTTTTAAACCTATAATATTAATATAAAAATTAACTTATAAGTGTTTCTTTCGTTTAATAATAATAATAAAGTTATGAATATTTTTATAATGAATCTTAATATATATATTTTATTATAAAGAAATTTCAAACATTAAAATGTTAAATTTTAATTTATTTATATTCCTTTCTGATGCTGCCTACAGGAGAGTTTTTGATTACAAGAACTAAATTAATTCAGTCGTTTGTTCTCCCAAATTCCCTTATATTATACCTTTAATTCTCAGCCCACATCGTCTTTGGTGTATCTACTGATCCCTGTCCCTTAAGTGATTCTGATATAACCAAATATCTAGGCTTTCTACATACAATCAAGCTTTGTCTTTGTTTGGGATTGGATAATAGTCATGTAATTAATTCTTCGTTACCCACCATTTTTCGTCATTCCATTATTTTGTTTACATAAGAATATTATATTTAAATTTCTTAGATATATTCTTATTCCGTAAAGCCATGAACCACGTCTCACATCTATATCACATTTTTTTTTTTTGACTTTTTTCGGAATATATCTCCATTTAGCCAGCTTTCTCAGATTTGTTTATTATTTTTATTTTCATTTATATTTATATATCGATGCACTCGGCGATGTTTGAACCCTCGAACTCGAGTCGGCGGACCGGTCACGATAATCTCGCGGCTATATCACATTTATAGATAAACTTATTATATTATTTTTATTTTAACCATTTCTATCTATATTAAGTTCAATCTAAATTACGATTAAATTATGGATTTAGGTACACAAGCATCACAAACATTCACTTTCAGTCTAAAATATCTGTATTTTCTATTATATATTATGAATATGTAATAAAGAGGGAAAAATAATCCCTCATAAAGTTTCTCACCATTGAGCAAGAAACAGTTACACATAATCTTTTTCAGCATAAATTCCACGACATAGAAAATAGTGATCAGACAATGCAACAGATTCTCAATAACTAGTGTAACCGTACATGTTCAGTAAGACGACCTGTTGCGCCTGTCTGTTAGTTAAGTTTCTAAATTTTCTTATTTATTCATTATATCTTATTTTCTATTTTTCATTAAACTCTTATTGGATGGTACACATTTATTAAACAATTGAAGTAACCAATAGAAATCCCGGGATTTCCATCTCAGAAAAGAAACTTAATCCAAATTTGACTTCAAATGAATATTAACTATTATTTTGGAAAAATATGAGAATGGATATTAAAATGTTCATTTTGTTCAATCCATGATGACATATGAAAAACTAAAACAAAATAATCGTAAAAGAAGTATCATCTCCCGATCTCGTAGTCAATTTAAAAGAGTCAGAGTGAAAGAAACCAATTAAAAAAGAAGGTTAATCTATTTTAGTCCGTATATAAGAGAAGGAAATGAACAAAGAATGAAAGAGGGCATGCATGAAAGAAGAAGAAAAGCAATCAAGGAAGTTTTTTTTTTAAAAAAATCCATTAGTGCTCTAAGCTCAGCTTGGCTCAAAATAAACAACCACATAAATAAACAAACAATGTTAAGCTAAAGAAACTAGCAACGATCGATTCTTTAGATTCAGCTAAAACAACTTACTTTACTTATTTACTTATTGCCGCTACTTTGCACATCATTGTTTCTCTAATTTGGGCTTCACCGCTTTCGAATTAATAAAATATTATCATTGAAAATAAAAGGAATTTCGGGACGAAACAAGAACAAAATACAGAAACAGAAAATTCGGTTTATATATATATATACTTATATTGTCAATTGAAACGTATAATAAAGTTTGTTTAACTACTCCAACCGAATTCTGAAGAAAGCGTATTCATTAAAAGTTTTCAACTTATTTTTTTATACATAAAATACAATCATCAAATTCAAAGAATATACTTTTTTATATTTTGAATGAAATGAAATAAATATTTTGAAAAAAATAATAAATATATCTATATAAAGAAAAAATGTATGAATTTTTTCTTTATATATAAATTAAGTTTTAAAATTATTGACCTAGAAATTTCTAATTAAATATATATAATAGCTAACAATATATGTAATTTAAATATTATTCTTGACATTTAAGAGGCCACTTATATACGAATATTTATTTATTAATTGCAGTTGTATTTTATATTAAATATATTACATTAAAAAAGTTTTTATTATATTGACAAATATGTATGTTTTGTAATTAAAATATCGTAAAGAACAAAATAAATTTATGTTCGATGTAAAGAAAGCTGCTTTCGGATTATAAATAAAATTTATGTAGGTATGAGTTGGATAGTAGAATTAAGTATATTTATTAAGTAATTAAAATATAAATCTGAAAATAATATAATAAATATTTTTTATTTTTTTTTTTATTTTATTTATTTGATTATAGTCTCTATTTATATAGTTTATCAAGAATATATACACTATTTAAAATTGTATGCATTATCTGATGTCAGATGAGAAATACAAATACAAATAAGTTGACCTGTGGCCAGGCACAGAACCGACCGACGGTTTGAAGTAAATTCATTTCCAGCTATAAATAATAATTTTAATATATCTATTAATGTAATAAAAAAAACAGATATGGACATAACATAAATATTTTTAATTTTATTTTATTTAAAATATATAAGGAGGAGCTGGCTGTGGCGTCATATAATTTTAAATTAAGAAAAAACTAATAAAGATGATTTTTCTCGAGGATAAAACCAAAACAAAGTGCTTGATTCGTGGAGATATGTAAAAATCTCCACATGTGAAATTTGGTGTGAAAAGAATACCTCCCTTACTATCGTCGGTCGGTAAAAACACAACAAAAATACAATAAAAACAAACAAAATTAACAACTATAATAAAAAAAAACATATATACTTATATATGTACAAAATCAAACTATTCGTTTTTAATAAAAGATCTTAACTTTAATTTAAGTTATTCTTCTGAAATTAATGAATTATATAATACAAAAATTCATTTGAATAGATTCGAATTTGATTTAATTTCGAAATTTAGGAATAAATTTACTTAAATTTCTGAATAAATTAAACAAAAGAAATAGGAAAAACCAAGAACAAAAAACTTAAATCTCTAAAACAATTTATATATATATTATATTAATTAAAAAGTTATAAAATCTAATTGTGTGTGTGTGTGTGTGTGGTTACTCATAATATATAAATAGTTTTCTGATAATATTATTTAAATATGAATATACTGGACTAAAATAATTGAAAATAATTGAAATGTTTAAAAAAAAAAATGAAATACAAAATATATTATCAAATCTAAAATAAAGAGATTAAATGGATCATTCAAATAAAATTAATTAACAACAAAAAAAAAAAGAATAATATGAAAAAAATACTAATAAATATTCCTGTGTAGTTATTTGTAATTCGATCATTGACAATAACCATTAACGCTAACCTGGAAAAAATCAACTCATCTCAATAATTGAAACGAATGTTTCTAAAAAGAATAACTTGGCAGAAATGATCATCGCTACGTATGCTTGTTGGCAATTGAAGCAATTCGACTGAGTAATAACAATCAGATGAGGTTAATCGGTCCTCGCACTCTCTCCACCTCCTCCCCATTCCCTTCCTATACTCATTCCTATTTTCCTTTAAGTAATAAGTTTTAATTGCTTGGCAAAACTTTTATATTTCCGTCAGCGTGTTCAAGGGTGGGTGGGCAACGCGCGGACAATTGGACTGCTCCATTCCCATATCCTAAAACGATCTATTAAAAGTAATAGTATTAAAAGTAATAGTCCATTTGCAATGCTTTAGGATTAAAACGTTTTCGGAGAGAGTTTATCTGACCAAACCAGCAGGAATACCTATCTATGGTATATAAATATATATATATATATATATATATATATGGATTTTGATATATATTGTATTCAAGATAAAATAAACGGTATCATTTTACGCGCGAAATAGATTATAATTTATTTAGATTAAAAAAATAGTATTTTACTGTTTTTTTCAACTTCTAAGCGCTGGAATGTTTAGCAATAATGATAAAAAACGAAATGAGATTTTTGTATTTCTTTACGTATTAATGTTCCAAGATTCTATTTCTGGCATTTTTACGATTATGTCGGTGTGTTTATTTGGGTAAACACTCTAGAAGTGATAAGCATATATATATATAGGGTAGTCGAAAAAGTCTTTTCGTATTTCTAATCAAACTTCAAGTAATTTTTTTTATATTGATAATTACAGCCTTTTTTAAATGGTTCCAAACCGTTTGATGATGAATGTTTAGTTCCTTGGCAATGTCATGGTTGCTTATGTGACGGCCCTTGTCAATCTTTTCCATAATTTCATCGACTTTTTCAACGATAGGTCGACTAGAACGAGGTGCATCTTTCACATCGAAATTTCCAGAACGAAAGCGAGCGAACCATTGTTGTGCTACACGAACTGATATAGCATCGCCTCCGTGAACTTTACAAATTTCATTGGCGGCTTGCGTGGCATTCTTCCCTTTTTTATACAAAAATTTCAAAATATAGCGAATTTCTTCATTATTTTACCGGGGCCCACCAGCCCGAGGGGCCCACCGAAAAACCTAAATAAAAATATTTCCTTAAAAAAAATTTAAAAAAACTGTTGAGTTTTTGGATAATCGGAGTTTAAATAAAACAAGTTATTCTTGATACAGATCTTTATTGAACAACAAATCTTTATTCGGTCGTGTTTGAACCCCGACTAACTTAAGAAAAAATAATCAATTTTGGGTCTCGGCGACAGTAAAATTTATGTATTTTTTACATAAGTACTATCTATGTAAATATAAAACAGCATAAATTATAATATAAACAAAATTTGTCTTTCAATTATAATTGTAAATAACAGAGGGCCAATTTTAATTTTATCGCCCGGGGCCCCCAATTAACTTAATCCGCCACTGCTGGTATATATTAATGCTTTTCATTGGAAGTTAAATATATATATAATATATTAATTCTTCCCTCTTGAGACTATTCCAATCTCTACACCCTTGATTTGAATAAATGCTATGACTTCATGAGATCATTCATTAGGATAATATAAATATATTATATTTAAAAGAAAAAAAATTGGATACATATTTTGTCGTTTTTTAACCCTCTGAGGATTTCCCAATTGTAAATAACATGTCTTTTGAAATGTTTCTTACAATTAAATAAATATTTCATGAATTCTTTCAGAGATAAAAATGTGGAATTTATTTTTTCTCTAAATATTCATCCACCCCTAGTTTATTCTGCTTCGCTTGTATGTATTTTAGATATGCGAATTATTCTTCTTTTTATTTTATTCAGTGATGCATTTCATGCAAGAAAATAAAACTTCTAGCCGCGTCTTTGGAAATTTAATTACAATTATTCTTTTATATATATATATAAAAATTTAGTTCAATTTTAGTTATATATATATATATCCTCGTGTTTGTAAATTCAACGTCGCAAAACTTCTGTCTGGAAAGGATTTTTTTCATCCAAAGAATGTTTAAGTTTGTTTAGAAGTTTTATTGAAAACTTTTTTTTTCATCCAAGATAGAATGAATCAAAAGGAGAAGAGAGAACAGAGGCAAAATAAAAAAAAAAAAAAATCCGCCTCAAGGCGCCCTCCCATCGTCAATGCTCAGCTTCCCTGATTAATAAGAGTTAATTTATCGAAGTTCCGCTTCGGCAATCAATAGGAAGTTGCAAGATATGATAAGGCATCGAATGCATCATCCAACGCGCTTGGGGGAAGGGTATGCTTTCACACTAACCTTTAAAAAGTTTATTATGAATCTAAACCAGTGATTCTCAACCTGGGCGATCGACATCTTAAATGGGGCGATTCTTTTGGGGGGCGATAATTTATTTTTGGGGGTCGAAATCATTTTCAACTCTAAAAAAAAGGTAAGATGATTTTGCGAACAGGCTTTAAACATTTCCTCTATTTTTCAATTTTTTTCAATATGGTTCTAAAAAAAGTTCAGATGATTTTGCAATGAGGTTCTGATACTCGATTTTTCAATATGGCTCTAAGTATCACCTAGTATACCTACCTTATATTAGGGATTATCATGCAATTTTTATCTGTAAAAATTTATATGGGGGAGAATTAAAAAACGGGTCTTATAAAGGGGGTGTTTGGTCCAAAAAGGTTGAGAAACACTGATCTAAACCAATCGAAATGAACTCAATATTAATTGAAGATCGATATTTTTTGTATTTATTATTATTATTATTATTATTATTCACCCCTCTTCAATTCACATTCACAATGATTATAAAAATTGCATTTTTATTTTTTGTTTCTATTTTTTTTTTTTTTTTTTTTTTTTTTTGACAGTATGTCAGTTCATCAACTGTCAAATATTCAAAGCAAAATAAATTGCAAAGACTTATACGCGTGGTGATAGCGAACAATTTGGAACAATTTATTGGTGGGTATTAATGGCAGTCCAATGCTTTTCGGTTCATGGCATGACATTTATATTATTTTTGCTTTTTTATAACCAAGGTGACATACCTTTTATAAACTTTTGATTATGTATTCTGTATGTCATTTACAGACAGTCTTGCTTTGTTTTCCCGCGTCATGCCAAAACATTTTTTTACAAATGCATTTAACATACAAACAAAAGAAATTTTTTTATTACATTCTGGTATGAAAATTCCAAAATCAAAATTTAATTTGTTTATCAAAAGACCTGATAATTATATAAATTTATAACTAAGGAGAATTTTTGTTCCTGAGTGTTGTAAGTATTTCTTAAATCTATATGCAACATTCCATAAACGTTAAATATTTAAACGAATAAACAAAACACCTTCTACCTGAAAATAAACCTACATTGACGGGTGATTTTAATAAATAAATTATGGAAGGAAATTTTACTTACTTGAAAACAAATTACAACTTCAAGACCGAAATATATAATTATAATTTTTTTGAAAATTAAATTCCAATTGCAAGTTCAAAAGTATGTTAAATTATTATTATTATGATCTAACTAATTCTGTTGCTCGAAAGTTCTTGGCCGCTGCTACCAGATTTCTTCAAGTGTCCATATTCTGAGCCACAATCATCCAACTCTTACCCTCTCCCATTTCTCTCACATCCCTTCCTACATTGTCCACCCACCGCGTCCTTGGTCTCCCAAGCGGACGTTTCCCACAATCGATCTTCACAACAATATATTTTTCGTCATTATTTCCTCTCCAATTTTAGCCACGTGCCTCTGCCCATCGCAGCCTTCTCAATTTTATAACCCTAACTATGTCTGGAGATGCAATTCATCAATAGATTATTTCAAAAATTTGTAAATCTGTCTATAATTATTTTTTCTATTATTGTAAAGTTGGTTTTAATTTAATATTTTGAATGACACTAGCCAAGTATTCTAAATAAACAAAAAAAATTTTCAAACTGAATTTTTTTTAAAAACCTTTTTTAATAGTTTTTAATACTTTGATGTCAATAGCGATTTCAAGTGATATTACAAATCATGGCTTTATGTGAAACGAATTGTGTAAATAGCGTCAGTCCTCTGATGAGGCACAATATTAAATCGAGCCCTTTTGTGAAAATGACTCGAAACAGGCCAACGTTAGAGGCTTTTTCAGCTCGATTCGTTTCCTTTGGGGCTAATGTTCTCCATGCCAGGTGGTGTTCGACGCTAAATAAATGACGCCATATTCTCTCCACTGTCAAGTCAAGAGCAAATGAAACCAACCCTCTCTGCCCTCCACCATCCCTCTTGGCTCATTTGGAGTAGCCTGTTTGAAAATAGTTCAGAAAAAGGACATTTTAATAAACGGGGCCTAATGATCTCATCGACAGGAGAATAAATGATGATCTTCTAACAAATCAATAATATTTATTTATTATTTCCCGAAATAAAACAATTAAGAAGGTAAAAAAAAAACTAACAAAAAAAAAATTGTACCTATATCAATTTGTATATCACATTATTAGGTTAAATAATTTTTTGCATACATATCTAATTAATGTTTAAAATTGTAATAAATCGTTATTGGATTGATCCCCTACAATAGTAAATATAAATTTAACAAAAGAGAGACGATTTTTGAATTTCTCATTTTGGGGTTGGGGCAATTCAATATAATTATATAAATTACCTTTAAAGTAAACAATTCAGTGTGGTAATGTGGGAAGTACTACTACACACTATTTGCAAAAGTTTTATTGGAAATGCAATTAAATACACTATTCAGGAAATTAACGTTATAAAAACAATATTGTAAGGTGAGGAACTTGGCGGCCGCCAAGCTTTGATTTCACCAATTTTTTTGAAAGACAACTTGGCGGGGCCCTAACTTTTTTGATTTCCTAACTTTTTAGGCCACCCACCTTGTCGGGGAACTTCTACCACGAAGTGGTTTTTTGTCAAATTTAAGAATATTCGGTGGTGATTGTACAAGTTTGAATCTCGCTCTACACTCTTGTCTACAGGGTCCGCCATGTAACATTTTGTTTTAAATGCAATAAAACAAAAACGGTTGGATGAATTTTGAAATTTATTTTTTCTTAGTGAAATATAGACCTTCCGATTATTTATGAAATACTATTTCATTCAAATGGCTGCCTCGGCTGGCCTTGCAGTACGCCATTGAAGGAGACGCCGATTTTGACCAAAAAATCATCTTTTCGGATGAGGCGCATTTCGGATGGATTCACATTGGCGGATACGTCAACAAACAAAATTGCCGCATCTGGGGGACGGAAAACCCACATGCTATCATGGAGAAGACATTGCATCCTCAGAGAGTGACAGTTTGGTGCTGATTTTGGTCTGGCGGCATCATTGGGCCATTTTTCTTTGAAAATGAGGCATGAGCCGCCGTTACGGTTAATGGCGACCGCTATCGCGCCATGATTTCTGATTGGTTGTTCCCGAAAAAGAGGAAGACTTGGACAGCATTTGGTTCCAACAAGACGGCGCTTCGTGTCACATAGCTAAACATTTTGCGCACTGTCTTCGGAGACCGAATTATCAGCAAAAATTCTGATGTCGTTTGGCCGCCTCGGAGCTGTTATTAATATAAAACATTATTAATATCAATAATATATAAACTATTTCAATTAAATTCAACAAACCAAATTAAGGAGGTTATGTTTATATATTAATAATAATAATATTAACAAGACGAATATTTTAATGATCAAGTACCCATTACAGTTATATATTAATTTAACTCCATGTTTCATTATTCTATATGGATTTCACTATTCAACGATAACTTTTTATCATCAGAATTAAGTAATATTAGTTTTTATACATTTATAAAATAAATTTATAAATCTTTCTTTAAGTTATTCTATAGATATAGGGAGTGGTCATCATCCCCTATAGCCCTCTTTTCTCCACAATACTGTGCTTAGGAAATTAAATTCTAGTTTCAACAGCGATACAAGGTTTGAAAGTCCCAAGAGACCAATAAGACCAGTCTCACAAATTGTCTGTTATTTGAAACGAACAACCACAAGTTTCATTTAAATCATTATATTTTATATTTATGGAAATTTTCAAAATGACTTACACTAATATTGTTTTACCATCGTATATCTCATATCAAACAAATTATGAATTTTTTTTAGAAATTGTTCATTACTTTGTTTTAATTTAAAAATTTACATAGTCTTTTATTAATATGATTATCATCGCAATCTACACTATAATCATTATATATAAAATAAATTTAAAATAATAAAAAAAAAACATTGTGAAACCACTTGGAAATCGACGTGAGGGTAGACAATATAAAATTAGATAAGATTTGGGAATTGAATGAAGATAGGATTTGGATGGGATTGACTTACGATAGTGATGACTAGAGAAGTGTGAGTGATACAATCATGAACTTTATATTTCATTACAACAACAACAGAGTAAGAAAATTAGATATAGAAAAAAATATAATGATATACCTTGGAAGGGTGACTTTTGTTACACCTGCTTTGTTTTATCTGATTTCCCTCTGAAATAAACCTTCACTGGTTACTCCATTTTTCAATATCAAAAAAGAATAAATATCTTTATTTGTTTTGAGAAATATCTTTACTCATGCAACCATCACATATAATAGAATAATTTTATTATTATAAAAGATATAACTCATTTGTCAACCAAATACATTTCACTGGAAATTGATAGCCTGTTATATTCATAGAATGGATATTAATACCTAAATATAATAATGTTATTTCCAATTTTAGTTGACATGGGAATGTAAAAGAAGAAGTATATTTTCATTCAGGTTATTTATGAAATTTTTCTATAATTAGATTAATAATTAATTTTCCAAATGTATCCACTTTCTAAATTCGGATGGTTGATGACCTTTTTTAAATCAATCTTTTGTGTTTAGCTCTTTATAAATAATATAAATACTCACATATATGGGGGTAAAGATGGAGGGTATTAATGGGCTCAGCCCACATTCCTTAAACGAAACATTTTTATCAATATCTATCTATCTATGTCTGTGGCTTTACTGAACTCGAAAGTTCTTAGCCGCAGCAACCACACTTCTCCAAGTATCCCTATTCTGAGCCTCTCCCATTTCTCTCACGTCCCTTCCTACATTATCCACCCACCGCGTCCTTGGCCTTTCAAGCGGACGTTTCCCAATCGGCCTCCCCACAAATATATTTTTCGCCGTTCTTTCCTCTCCCATTCTAGCCACGTGTCCTACCCATCGCAGCATTCTCGATTTTATAATTCTAACTATATCTTGAGATGCATAGAGCTCATGCAATTCCTCGTTATGCAGTCTCCGCCATTCCCCGGTGACCTCTTCTTATTTTTATCAATATATATATAATAGGTTGGGGAAAAAGAAATCCATTATTTTTACGTGAACTTCAAGACTTTATTTAACATGTTTTGCATTGTCCGATTTAGGTCAAATATGCACCATTTTGTTCTATAATTTGTTGCCATTTTAATGGTAGCTTCATTATGCCTCTCTCATAAAAGTCTTGGTCCTTATTAGCGAAAAACTCCAGCAATTGATTTTCACACTCTTCCCTTGATGCCAATTTCTTATCACTAAAACACGCTTTGACCACGATCGCTTTCGCATAATGTTGTCGTATGTAACCCATTTCTCATCCCCAGTCACCATCCGTTTAAGAAATGGGTTGATTTCATTACGTTTGGCCAAGGCTTCGCAGATGGAAATTCGATCCATCATGTTTTTTGGTGTTAATTGGTGTGGCACCCAAACATCAAGCTTTTTTTTAAACCCAGCTTTGTGCAAATGGTTTAAAACTGTTTTGTGGTCGATCTTTAACTCCTGGGCGATGCTACGACTACTAACATGCCGGTCCACTTCGATGATTTCAGTGACTTTGTCGACATTTTCGACGACGGGCCTGCCTGTGCGAGGGGCATCCTTAACGTCAAAAATACCCGAACGGAATCGACGAAACCAAAATTGCGCGTAATTAGCTGTTACAGTATCGGGACCATAAACACTAATCACATTTTCAGCCGCCTGACTTGCATTTTCGCCCTTATCAAAGAAAAACTGTAAAATGTACCGAATTTTCTCTTTGTTGACTTCCATCTTTAACGCCGTGTAACTCAGAACTGAATGGACAAAACAAAAAACTGCAAACGAATTCTTTTAGTGCGAACTGTTACCTTGACAACGAGCATAAATTTGAAATTGTTTGATCGATAATTTACGAGATATCGATCACTACAGCCATCTACCGAAAAAATAATGGATTTCTTTTTCCCCAACCTAATATAATTTCATTATTATTTTTTTTAAGTACAATTAACTCTACTTCACTTTATTTGATTAATTAATTAATTACATGTTTATCTTCAAAATAATATATAATTATAAAATTAAATATAATAAATAAAATCGAATTTGTCAATTTATAAATTAAATTACATAGATAGATGCCTTTTATATAAATCGTAATGATTCCTCTTCAATGTGACCCAGATCTATTGAGATTTATTCCAACTAATTGGCAAATGAGCATAAGATTAGGAATGAGGATGAATAGAAGACTTGAGTTGCCGTTTCCCTCCTACCCTTTTACATGAGAAAAACTTTTATAATAGAAATAAAATAATAATAATATATATATATATATATATATATATATATATATTTCTTTTTCGTGGCGTATAATAAATTTTCAAATATTTTTCTTCAATGTCCTAACATTAATTCATCCCATAAGACCTGATCTTTCGTTGTCTTAAAATTCTCATGTTTATTTTGCTCTGCTGAATTAGGAATGTGGCCAAATTGATAATAAAATCATTCTGTTGATAGTGTTTTGACATTTAATAGACTTGCTGAGAAGAAAAGTAACAAACGGTGAAGGAGAATGAAGGGAGACGTCCAGCTTCAGGAAATTGCCTTGATGTTTAGGGTTCACCCATTCACTTATACCCGGCTATTTTCTATTAAGGGAGTGTACAGACATCTCATTTTTAGAATATTTACGAAACGAATGCCCTCCTCAAGAATTTTGACAATGTCTTCAGAAGTTGATCATTATTTTCTATTCTTCTCGATAGTTCTTGTTTTAATATAGTCATTTGTTTTAATATTATAGAAATAAATATTTATCTAACTATTTACTTACAATTCTTTGATTAAAGCAAAAATCTAGTATATTCAAAAATTAAAAAAAATATTTTATCCTAAAGAAGGCATTATTACATTTTAAATTTATTTAAAAATAGTAAAAAATAATTTTTTATAATATTTTTTATCAAAATTAAAGTATATTAAAAAATACATTAAAATCTAATGAGTGATTTATTTATTTATTTATTTTTTTAATAAAAAAAAATGTTTTTGAATTACTTTAAATTAAGTTTATTAAAGCCCTTGGGAATAGTTATTGACGTCTCTGTAATAACTTTGGAAAGAGGATCAAATTATCTATCGAACATTATATTAGAATAATGATTACCACTATAGAATAGATTATGATATTTTACAGCAGTAAACTTAATGGAGAGAACTTTAATTTATAAAATTTAAAAAGATAAAACGTTTGTTTTTTTTTTTACTTTTTATAATTTGTACATTTGTTTTATTAGATTGCTAATTATGAAGCAGGACCGTAAAATGAAATGAGCTAAATGCTAAATCCTTGCACAATAAAATTAAAAAAAAAAATGGGATCATTAAAATCAGATTAAAAAAAAAAATATAAATTCATTTCCGATATAATGGCGATGGAGTCGCCATTGGAGTTGTTTAAACCTCTCATTGATTTTATAACATGGCGACCATTTATGAATAAAATTAGAACAATTTCGAGGTTGGCAAATGAGGTGGGCGAAGAGGGGGACGGGGGAAGAGGGATTGCAACGTGGCTAGGGGTTAAGCCATGACGTTTTTGTCATTTTCTCGTTTAATCGGAAAAATGACGACATTTTAATGCAAATTGCTGATCGGATGGGGTCCAGTGCGTGCTTTGAGCCCTTTTCGCGTTTGTAGCCTCTCTCTCTCCGATGATAGCGGACCCCGGGGCAGCCCTTAGGGACACGTTTCTCGAAAATGGATTCGAAATATGCTAAAACATGAATGAAAAATAGGTTTAATTGCGTTTAAACGCAATTGTTTTGATAATTGTATTTTAATTGTGTTAGCCCAGCCATTTTTCATACTATTATTAGATTTTACGGGAAGAGTTCACCGCTTTTCCCGGCCTGAATCTGCTAACTGATTTATGTCCAATTCATAGCGAGTTTGTTTCAACATTTACCTTTGCCTCGGATGGCCTTCCTCTAGATTACTTCTAATTGCGCTACAATTTATTATTGTTTCGTTTCTTCAACACTCTTGGGATTACTTTGCTTGTTGATTAAACAGAAATTCAGAAATATTATTTATACTTTAAAATAAAAACTAAATCAAAGACCACAATAATCTCGACTATAATAGAAATATATTTTTAAAAAAAATATTTAAAATTCTGCGAATAGAATTATATATAAGATGTATATAGATTTATATAAATATTCAATGAAAGCTGCATTCGTCCAATGTTGTTTTAATATTAATATTTTTTATTTTATTACAAAGAGAAATGGTAAGTACCCTTTGCAAAGTAAATAAATAAATATAAAATGTCAAAAAACTGGAAAATAACTAGAGTAAATTAGAGATTCCTGTTGACTATCAAATAATATATATAGGGGAGACCGGGAAGACTCTGCATAAGGGGAGACATTGTACCGCCTAATTTTCCCGGCCCCTCTTTTCATATTCGAGTTAAAATAATTATGTCATGTGGGCATTACGATGAACATTTTAAATAGTGAGGATAGCCGAGATTCTCTAAAAACTTTCAAAGAAAATTTCAAAAAACTGATTTTTGTCTCTTTTCTGCTATTTTTAAGGTTAGAACATAAGCGATAATTAAAAAAGTATTACTTATTTATTTTTTACATCGTTACGGTACAAGGTTGGTATTAACTAGTATTTAACAGTGCTTGCGACAAATGGGTTTTGTTGGACGCTTTTAAAAAATCTTAGATGGTGCTTAATTTTCAGCCTAACTAATGAGACCTTGAAAAATGTTCTAATGCTTATAGCGACTTAGAAAATAAGCTGGAGTGAATTGGATTAAATAACATATATTATATTTAAATTAAATTTAATTAATTATAAATTATAAATTAAAATTAATAAATAATATTTATTAAACTAGCGCATGTTGATGGCACCACGTCACGTGATTTGCAGGGTTAAAAAATTAATTCTGGTACTTTCAGCGATTCAATCAAACTGAAATTCTATATATAGCAGTTTTATACAATTTTTAATCATGTGAAAAACTATCAAACATATATCTTTATTTTTACGGTTATTTTAGAGGAAAAAAAAAACGTTATAAGTAATGACCCTCTTCCGGTTGCGCTACATTTCTAACTAGTTGAAAGAAATCTACGAATTTTGCCCGTATACCAAATTTCATGTTTCTAGCTCAAACCGTTTTTGCGTAATTTTGTCTACACACACATATATATATATATATACTAAAGACCAATTCCAATAAAGGACATAGAGAAGTCGTTTGACAACTTGTTGGAGCGTGCAAATTTGTTTATAAATGCAGAAGGGGAATACATTGATTAATAAAAATGATTTGTTCCAAAATGTACATTGGTTTTTTGTTTTTTTAAAATGTTCGTTTTCTTTTGGAATGGAGGGTGTATATATATAGACATTTCTCTCAACCTTAGTGAAAATGACTCAGGGACCTTCAAAACATATAAAAACATCAAAATCTCGACATCGAAAATTTTCATGATCGCAATACTATCCCTGGCGAGATAGTAAAAATTGTGAAACAAAAAGTGTCCAAAGTCTCCCCGAAATCGCCTATATAATTAAATAGATAACATTTTGTAAAATATATTTATTTATTACTTATGAATATTTATTTTAAATTAATATGATTTATATTATTCTTATGAGACCAAAATAAAAAATGGTTAGTTAAATAATTTTATACGAACATTTTTTATTCTTTAAAATTTCTCTAGAGATTTGTTATATAATTTAATCTTAAGAGAGAGAGAAATATTGTAATTTTTTATTTATAATTAGATATATAAAGAGTGAATTGCATTGTCATTTTATACTTTTCTAAATTATGTCAAACTTTATTTAAAAAAAAACATATTAGAATAAAAACAGAGATTTTGTATGACCTCTGTTTTTATGAATTATGTATATGTCGTATATATATATATATATAAAGAATAGAATTTTCTGCTATGTTTCTCCGACTAATAAGAATGAAATATTAGTTCACAATTTTTTAAAAAAATACTTATGACTGCCTTATTACACTATGATTTGCAATAAAAACTTGATCAGAACTAATTTTCATAGAAGAATAGTAATAAATTGGACTCCTGAGAAATATAAACCCTTTTAAATGAAATAAAATACGATAGTTAGAATGTATAATAAAATTTCTTTATTATCCATAAAAAAAAATTTACGAAAAGCAACCAAAGATGTAAAAATAGTCGTAAAAATGGAAAGGAATGAATTTTCAGCAGTGTTATTAGTTCAATCAAGATAGTTGGTTCCCAGTTGAAATAATTTGGCAGTGGAATTTGTTGTTGAGTGATTTATTAGTCTTTTTTTGGTCCAGAGAAATTAATTGTTCTTTTGCTCAATTGAGAGCAGAAGGGCAGAAAATTTATTAATGTAAACATAAATAACAAAATGAATGCTAGGTTTTTTTAAAGTTTTCCGGATATCAATTAAAAATAGGTATACAATTTAAATATATTATATATGCATTATTTTTAAAATGAAATGATAGATACATATTTAATAATCATTAAAATTTATTATTTGTTTTCTTTATATTTCAATATTTTAAAATTATAATACTTTCAAGTATTCAATTTCGCTTTGAGCTCCTATTCACACGAACAAGAATGAATTGAAATGTTGAATCGTGACACATTTTATTTCAATCTATTTTATAAGTTATCATCAAAAATTAATCAAGAAATCACAACATTAAATTAAAATGTTTCGTCTCTTTTCTTTACTAATCTAGTATAATATCAGTGACCAAACTCAGATCTACAAACTGACCTGCCTTACTTCTTCAAATTGCTTAGTTCTACTATTTATCTAAGAAATCATGTCAATTTCCTTATGAGTATATATCAAAGTATATATAGATTGTAATCCCTTTCTACACAAATTTGCAAACTAACGTTGAGAATAAATAATTCAACAATATGTATTGCAAATCTACTTATTCAAACAACGAAAAACGAGAGTGGTTGCTTGTAAGTTAATGAAACATAGTCTTGAGGAAGTAATTCGGTACATCTATAACAAACTGTTCCTATTCAAACAGAATGTCTCTAGACTTTGTATATGAGATTAGAACTTGAAAATCACCAGTAGAAGTTTCTAAGATCCCTTCTTATTCTTTGTTACTCCTCGAAACGAAATTAGAGTTTCTTTTTTGATTTTAAATCGCATTATTGAATAAAAAAATAATCTTATTTGTTAAATATTAAACCCTAAACATATAAAATTGTATATTTACCATATTCTCTATATTATTCATTTTCTAAAATAAATAAGTAATACATTTTTATACATTATTATACATTTTTATATACTTATTAAAAATTGCAAGATTAAAATTAAAACCTTGATTGTTTATATTAATATATTGTCTCTTTTTTTATTTATTCTAAGCTCTGTTAAAAATAATTTCAGATCAAATCCAAGGCATTGAAGCTAAAACAAACGAACTTTATGTTTGACTAACAAATAGGCGTGGTCCTGCGGGTTTGAATGGTTTATATTCTATAGACATATTGAAGAAATTGAAAAAAAATATTTCTAATAGAATTTGATAGAATAAAAATTAAAATTAAATATTTATTTTATTAAAACAAAATGTCTGTGTATATATCTATTCAAGTCCATAAAAAAGAAAAATAAAATTTTACATTGTGTGTATTCTAATAAATAAAGGAATACCTGAAAATAATGAATTGATCGGATTTTTCATTTTTAATTATTTTTTTAATTGAAGTGAAAACTCATCCCTTACTAATATAAAATATTTTTGATGTTGCACAAATTGTTGAAAGGATTCATGAGGTAATATATATTCGACACTTTTTATTTAATCTATCTCTGTGGCTATACGGAACTCGAAAGTAACCACACTTCTCCAAGTGTCCCTATTCTGAGCCACAACCCTCCAATCCCTGTCCTCTCCCATTTCTCTCATGTCCCTTCCCACATTATCCACCCACCTTGGTCTTCTAAGCGGACGTTTCCCAATCGGTCTCCCCACCAATATATTTTTCACCATTCTTTCCTCTCCCATTCTAGCCACGTGCCCTGACCATCGCACAACCTTCTCGATTTTATAATTCTAACTATATCTGAAGATGCATAGAGGTCATGCAATTCCTCGTTATGCCGTCTCCGCCATTCCCCGGTGACCTCATCTTTCTTTGGCCCATAAATGCTGGGAAGAATCCTATTCTCCTATTCTCTCCACTCTCGTCACTTAAGGTCAAAGACTATGTCTCACACCCATATAATACAACCGGTAAAATATAATTTTTATCCCCTTTGATAATAATTTTGACGCGATAAGTCACTTTACGGCTTGATAACAGGCGCTTCCCGATTGTAACCTCGCTTTAAACTCTTCTCGAATATTATTATCTTTCGTTATTACAGAACCTAAGTATTTAAATTTTTCTACATTTTTAAATTCTATATTTTTTATGTTAAGACTTTGCGTGTTAATACTATTCCTCTCTGTTACTAAATACTTTGTCTTAGGAATATTTATTTCCAGCCCCACCTCTTTTTCCTGCTTCGATTAATTTTTCTACGCTATCTTTAATTACACTTGCCGAATATATATTTTTTATATATTTTCAGACTATTTTATTGGATATTTTTATTAAAATTTCTCCCAGTTATTTATTTATTTAATAATCGTAAATTATTCTTTCCAAATCAACGATGACATAGCAAATGAGTGGGATGGTGGGAAGTGAGCGATGTATCGAGGCAAAAAGGGTGGAATTTAAATGAACTAGAAGAACATCCTCCCTTTTTTTTTGGTTCCATAACAATTTAATAAGTTGACATCAGCAATTTTTAACTGGAAATTGGGAAGCGAGAGAGATATGTTGACAAATTGTCAGATGAAATTTTCTGCCAGTGATTTCTAAGCATTTTTTGACGTTGGCGTTAGTTAAAATTTTTATCATTATATTTTTTTGTGCCCCCTTCAGTTATGTTCAGTAATTTATTTAAATGACACAATAATTATATATTAACACTTTGTATATACATAAATTGATTATTTTTTAAAATTATTTTAATTATGTTATTCTTTTTTTTCCAGGTAAGCATCTTTATTTCTGTCAAATCTTGATTCGTAAGGTAAATGGAAAACTTTTTTTATTATTGATAATCTTCTCAATAATCAATATTTAATAAGTTTTAATGAAAAATTGATGTAGATATTTTTTTTTTATTTTGGTTGAGTTTCAAAATTGACATAGAAGAAAAAAAGTAACTTTTTAATGTTGTTTTTGTTTTAAAAAATAATTAAATTTTTTGAATATTTTTTATGAATTAAAAATACATATTTAATGTTTTCATTAAAATATAAATTTTTATAGGAGATACCAATATATATCTATATATCCTTTTAAGAGAGGGAGAATATGGCATCCCAATGTATATACATTATAAATTAAATAATTAATTTATTACTTTTACATTAAAAATATAAATAAATAAACTAAATGTAAGTCGAGAAAAAATCAATTAAAAAAGAATCCATTTTCATGCTTTGATGAGTTGTTGAATGTTGGCTTAATTAAATAGGCGATTATACTATAATAAAAAATTATTATTTATATATAATAGTTTTATCGGTTCTTATATTTATTTATTTGAAAGTTTATTACTTAAAACAAAAATATTTTTTAAAAATTCAAATCTCTAATTAAATAATTACTATTTTAATGACTAAATTGTACAATTTAGATTATTCACTAACTTCATTTTTTTTTTAATTTTTCTTAATAATTTATTTCTTAATAATTTATTTATCATTTATATTTATTTTTAATAAATCCATCAAAACTTTCTAACAATTTTTAAAATTTATAGTTACTTGATTAATGTAAGAGTAGGGAACCAATCATAGTCCAACGGATTCTCTTTCTTTCAATCAACTGCCAGCCTACCTCTCTTCGCTCCAATCGGAGAATAGAAAGGCCATAAAGGATGGGCGTTGCTTGAAAGTCTTAAAGATAATACAATATTAAAAAAAAGCTGGAGTGTCTCCACTCGACTATCTCGCAAATTTAAATTGGATTAAATAACAAATATTAATTTAAATTAAATTAAATTAATTAAATTATAAATTAAAATTAATAAATAATATTTATTAAACCAGCGCATGTTTGGCTCTTTGTTGATGGCACCACGTCACGTGTAGGCGCGTGAGATTTGCAGTGTTAAAAAATTAATTCTGGTACTTTCAGCAAATAAATCAAGCTGAAATTCTATATATAGCAGTTTTATACAATTATTAATCATGTGAAAAATTATCAAACATATAGCTTTATTTTTACGGTCACTTTAGAGGACAAAAAAATCAAAACGTTGTAGGTAATGACCCTCGTCCGGTTGAGCTACATTTCTCAAAAGTTGATAGAAAACTATGAATTTTGAATAATGCCCATGTACCAAATTTCATCATTCTAGCTCAAACCGTTTTTGCGTAATCTTGGTTACATACATACACACACAGACAGACATTTTTCTCAACCTTAGTGAAAATGATTCAGGAACCTTCAAAACGTATAAAAACATCAAAATCCCAACATCGAAAATTTTCGTGATCGCAATACTATCTCTTACGAGATAGTAATTAATATTTAAATTAATAAAAAATTTAAACAACTTTAAATGAATGAGAAATTTAAGTTTTTAAGTTTAATTTTTTTATGAATTTGACTGAAAGAATTACTAATATTCAACAGTAATTGGATTTAATAAAAAGTATAATTTACAAGTGATTTTTATTAATATTTAATCCTCATAATTAAATTGGTTATTTAAATGCTATTATAAAATAATCTGATTACCAAAAAAAAAAAGTGAAACATTTATTTATAGGTTTTAATTCCAACTAATATTCAAAAATTATTAATTAAATATTAAAATTAAAGGATATAATTTTTTTTATTAATTAAAAGGCGGCCGAACGTCACATATTTAGAGACGACAATTTTTTTTTCATCCCAGTCACTTTGGTTTTATTTTTGTATTATCTATTTATTTTATATTACGAACTTGCTGAAAATATTTGATGAAATATATTTTATATATATAATATGAGAGACTATACAATGTTATACGTATGTGAGAATAATATCTACAATTCATATAAAAACGGTTTTGTATATTGGTCGAGGTCAATATAGTTTATATTATAGTATAATAACTTTTTTAATACCTTAGACACACACGTTTGAGATTAATGATCATTAACAATTAATTATTAATTAACAAACCAAGAGGAAAAAGCAAAGCAAAGTAAATATGGTGTTATAAAACATAAATGCTCTTTTATTGAAAATTGAAATAAGTTGACCTGTGGCCAGGTCCGAACCGACCGACGGTTTGAAGTAAATTAATTTCCAGTTACAGAAACAATTTCAAATAATTTTCATATATCTATTAATGTAATAAAAAACAGATATGGATACATAAATAATAAATATAAACATTTTTAATTTTATTTTATTTATAATATATATGCAAGACCAGGCTGTGACGTCATGAATGGCTGGATGACGTCATATAATTTTAAATCAAGAAAAAACTAATAAATATGATTTTCCCGAGGATCAAACCAATACAAAGTGCATGATTTGTGGAGACATGAGAAAAAATCTCCTCATGTGAAATTTGGTGTGAAAATAACCCTTCCCTTCCTATCGTCGATCGCTAATACTACCACTTCCGGTTTCCGGATTTGCACCAAAAGTTGATCAATTCATCCTACTGATGCATTAAGTAAATATATACCAAATTTCAAAGTAAATATATACCAAATAAAATATACCAAATTTCATCAAAATCGGTTGAGCCGTTCAGGCTGTACACATCTATACGGACGGACGGACGGACGGACAGACATCATGCTAAAAATACTTTTTTCTGTTAAGAAAATGCATGATTCATGGAGATATGTAAAAATCTCCAAATGTGAAATTTGGTGTGAAAACAATACCTCCCTTACTATCGTCGGTCGGTAAAAATCTACGTGCAATATAGAATATAGAGGAATATAGAGAAAGAGAATGAAAAGAACGAAGGTAGTTCGTTCTGGGTAAGGATGGAGGAATGTAGTTGCTGTGGTCATAAATTTTCCAACAGAGAGAAATGAATCTAAAATATAAATAATATTTAAGAACTTAAAAACGGAAAAATCTCGAATATAAATATCGCAATGTAAAATAGGTATAAAAAGAAGTCTAGGAGAGATACCTACTAGATTAGAGAAGTAATATTATTAGTTAAGAGTTTTCATTTTCCTAAATTCACTGATTTAGTTATTTATTATTTTTATTCCCTTTAAAAGAGGTTAAGTTTGGACTTTTAAACCTAAATAGAATAGGTATCAAATATCTTTGCCTCGAATGAGTGGATGTTTAAAAAAAGTAGAACCGAAGCCCCAGAGCGTAATCATTGCCAGATGGTAAATTTCTGCAATTTGATCTCAACTCCAGCGTTTGATGACGTAATACATTTTGTAATCAACATGTTCAACACTTTAAAGGATATATTAAAATTAATAGCCCGAAATGAATTGGATTTTTATATCTCTAGTAAAGCACCCGGTTGAAAGTTTTCTATCTATAAAAAAAAAAGAGATGATTGACAAAAATTTTTTTCGGCCTGAATCTCGATGAACAAACCGGAAATCTTCCAACCGCGATTCATCTCGGGAATTCAAGTTGAAAGTGGTGCTGGAAACAGCCTCGGGTAACGTAAACATCCCCAGCTGACTATAAGTCAAACTATTAGTAAATGCCCACGTTATGAATGTCTCGATTGCCAACTGTGTAAAACTAACATTTGCTGTTTGGATGGAAAACGGCCTCCATCTGGATGAGATCTTCTCGGGAAGAAGATAATCGACCGAGTTATTGACATTTCTAACTATAATTTATCTTCCAAAACATGATTAACGAGAAATATATGCCTCAACGAAAATGAATTTATTTATAAAACAAAAGCATTTTATGATATTGGATCTTTCGAATGAGATTCATCCAACGATTGATCAATGAATCCAGTTGAATTTCTTTTACTAACATTTCATTTCGTGATGAAGAAAAACATGTCATCCTCTATCAACGATAATTCTTATTTGAACAATATAGACAACGTTCTGTAGGATAAATATTAAGATTTGTTTTATATTATATAAAAAGAAACAAAGATAAATTTGAAAATCTTTTTTTTTTAACTTCAACCATAGAAATTATATTTAACTTTACTCATTTTGTGTTTTCTAAATCGAATTTTATAATATAATTATTAATTTAAAAAAAATAATAAAATTAGATTTGATATTGATATTATCATTTAAAAAATTTATATAGCTATTAAACTTTTTACTATCTCGCCAGAGATAGTATTGCGATCACGAAAATTTTCGATGTTGAGATTTTGATGTTTTTATACGTTTTGAAGGTTCCTGAATCATTTTCACTAAGGTTGAGAAAAATGTCTGTGTGTGTATGTAACCAAGATTACGGAAAAACGGTTTGAGCTAGAATGATGAAATTTGGTACATGAGCATTATTCAAAATTCGTAGTTTTCTATCAACTTTTGAGAAATGTAGCTCAACCGGAAGAGGGTCATTACCTACAACGTTTTGATTTTTTTCCTCTAAAGTGACCGTAAAGATAAAGATATATGTTTGATAATTTTTCACATGATTAATAATTGTATAAAACTGCTATATATATAATTTCAGCTTGATTGATTTGCTGAAAGTACCAGAATTAATTTTTTAACAATGCAAATCACGCGCCAACACGTGTAGTGGTGCCATCAACAAAAAGCCAAACATGCGCTGGTTTAATATTTATTATTTATAATTTATAATTAATTAAATTTAATTTAAATATAATATATTATGTTATTTAATCCAATTCTCAAATTGCGAGATAGTCGAGTGGAGACACTCCAGCTACTTTTATTTTTCAAAATATGTATATCTATATTATATGACAAGGGTGGCCACACTTGGTGATACTTATAGCCATATTGAAAAATCCATAATGTTTAAGAGCCAAATCGGGAAAAAATTTTACTTTTTTTTTAGAGCCATATTGAAAAATCGAAAATGTTACCTTTTTTTTATGTCATGACTTTAAATTTTTTAATTGAGCCACAATAAACTCGAAAAGAGTCACATGTGCCACCGTGGTTATATGGGATAAAGATCAGAGGGCTAATTGAGCTATGAGTTGATTAGAAAATCCAGGATGATGTAAATTTTGAATTGGTGTTCAAAACTTTAACCATAGTTCAACCCAAGTTATCAAAAAATTAATATTTAGGATAAATATATAGGTTATACATACCTATAGTACAATGTATATAGGTTGATGATCTTGATGAACTTATAAACCTATCAAATAATGAATATAAATTTGTAAGAAAATTACATATAATTAAAGTACTGCTATATAAGTGATTAAAAGCTAATTTTATTTCGTTTTCATCGCTTAATAACCATTTATTAATTATTATTTTTGCTTATACAAGGGGAAGAAGCAACCCCTCTGTTCCTCATTGGGTACTACAAGGAGTCTAATTAATAATTAAAGTATATTCATAATATAATGGCTTAATTAGTAAAATATGCCATTAGAAATTAAAAATAACAAAATACTTTACATATTATATGCTACTATGTTATATTTCGTAGTTATTAATTTACGAATTAGTAAATTCATGTTAACATTTGAACTATTTTGTTCAAATAAAATTGTATTAAATAGTATTTATTAATTACTTCACTATAACTATGTTTGTATTAAAAAAAAATCAATTATCTTATTTCATTATATATTATATTATATTTATAACATAGAAAAGTAATTAATTTTTTTTTATTTCTACTATTAACCACGGGAAAACAAATTTATAATAAAACTCTACGTCAAATGTAAATATAAATCACACAGAAAAATTAAAAAAAAATTAGAAATGGTCTCTTTCCTCATTGTGGTGCTTTCAGTAATAAATTTTTTTAAGGTCATTAAGAAATTCTAAAAAAGAAAATTCATTCGGATTTTAGATTTTAAATAAAATGCCTGAATGCTAAAATTAGGACATATATTCTTTTTTTAGTACCTTAAGAAAGCAAAAGCTAGACAGACCACTAGAAAGCGATTTGTCCCTAACACCTGACCCTATATTTTATCCTCTAAATGTGAATAAATCTTTGAAAATTCATTTAGATTAGCGAGCGATTTTTTATTATTTTTTTTTTTTTATTTATATTTCTTCTTTTTCTTCGATTTATCTATCCGAAGTTGTTCTGCTGAAAACAAATCTTCCCTATCGCTTTTTACATAAATTTATCACCCATTCCCTTGGCCTTTTGCTTTTATAACGAAACACACAGAAACAGACAAACAGACGTGTAATTTATTACTTTTCAGAATTGGTGTTTGTCTCGCTTTTTTATCTTGTCTTTAAACCTCTTCACTATATCTTCTCCATTCATTATTTGACCTATATTAACCGAAAAACTTGGTCATCAATTTATAAAAAAAAAAGGAGAGAAAAAAGCATAAAGATTCAACTGAAGTTTGTTTGCTACAATTTAGTTTAAATATTTATATATTTGAATATATTACTATAGAGAATATATATTTGATTTATTATATTGAAATTATAATATAAAATACTTTATAAAATATTAAAATCATTTTAATATTCTTTCAAGGGAATGTAAATATTAGTAAAAATATTATAAGTTGAATAGAAAGATAAATACTTCATATTCATGTTCATATTTATGTCGGTTGGTAGAGGCAGGACGTAGTAAATGGTAATTAAGGGTTGAGAGAAAATATTGTTTTGGAAATGGATCAGGATAAGGATGTTTGGAGGAATGTGGTTGCTGCATCTAAGAATTTTCGTGTTTAGTAAAGTCAAAGAAATATAAGATATTCATTTATTTATATATATTCTTCATATTGGACTTCAAAATATTCTACTTTGTAAATAAACCTAAATAATTGAGAAATCGTTAAAATTAATTTCATTATTAATTAAAAAGTTCCTAACTCGGTTCAGTATTGTCTTTTTAATAACAATTAAACAATTAAGGTATTGATTCTTTTTAATTTGATTTGTGATTTATAATTAAGTATTTAAATGTGGATCTACTTTACAACTTATGTTTTTATTATAAAAAATGTAAATTGTTTTAGCAAGTACCGAGTGGGAATTCTTTAAATAATTAAATTTTGAATTATTGAGTATACATGGACTCCAGGGATTTCTATGATTATACACGGGTCACTAATATCAGTTTTAATATTTTTTATGCTTTTTTTCACTTCTCTTAAAATCCTATTTTTTTTTTAAATTTGTTTTTTTACATTCCCATTCAATACATAATTTTATTTTAATAATTTATTAAGAATATACAAACATTTATTTATACTAAATAACATTCCCAAATAAACCACATAATAATCTAAAATTAGAGATTGGAATATTAGTTAATTGTTAACTAGACACTAAAGACACATTCTAAATAACTTTTAATCAATCGTTAGACAGTTCTTAACTTAATTCGATCTATTGATTTATTATTATTAAATAATTAATAATGTACCCTCTAATCAGACTTTTCTTCAATTAGTCATGAATATATTTTCCGAAGTATTATTATCAAGAATCAAATATTAATATGCCAAGGAAGATATATTAAATACTAATATATATAGATTATAATATAATTCAAATAACTATTATTGACCTACAATATATTCGTTAGATAACAAATCTATTTTGGTCTCTTATATTTTTATCTTATTTTTTAAACACTCATTTGGAATTCTTTGAAAGCTTCTCTGGAAAATACTTTAAATATGATTCATACGATGCAAATTGCGTCATACTCTATTAGAGTATATTACATCGGCTACCATTTTAAGATTTTGCTGTAATATGATTCAACTCCAACGTATATCTAAAATCTGTATCCAAAAAAAGTTCAATATTTTGTAAAATAGCAATATTTTTTCAATCTTTCATCTTGCTATTTCTATCTATTAGACCAGGGATGACCAACCGCGAGCCACATACGACTCTTTAAGGATTATTTGTGGCACTCGATAAACGTACCCGAGTCTCTTTATCATTTTTCTGTTTATATTGAAAAAAAAAATATATATGTAAGAAAAAAAAATAATAATTTTTTTATAAAAGGTTTATAAAGGGTAATCTTTTTTATAGTAAAAATTAAATTATTATATGCAAAATATGTACTTATTAACTAAATTCAATATCTTGTATATTAATATTTATTTTAAGAATTAATTTAAATTTTTTTATGTATATTTGATTTCTAAATAGAGAAGAAAATATAATAAATGATTTTTTTATGAATAATCTATTTGTAATTATCATAAAAAAAATCATGCCTAAAAGCATACTTAATTCCAATAATAAACTTTTAAATGATAAGTTTTAGTAATAAATCATTCATTTTATGCGCCAGAAAAAGATGAGGTCACCGGGGAATGGCGGAGACTGTATAATGCAGAATTGCATGACCTCTATGCATCTCCAGATATAGTTAGAATTATATAATCGAGAAGGCTGCGATGGGTAGGGCACGTGGCTAGAATGGGAGAGGAAAGAATGGCGAAAAATATATTGGTGGGGAGACCAATTGGGAAACGCCCGCTTGGAAGACCAAGGACGCGGTGGGTGGATAATGGAGGAAGGGATGTGAGAGAGATGGAAGAGGATAGAGATGGGAGGGTTGTGACTCAGAATAGGGACACTTGGAGAAGTGTGGTTCCTGCGACCAAGAACTTTCGAGTTCCTTAGAACCACAGAGATAGATAGAATAAATCATTATTATATTATTGTAATGGTGAACTAAAATTCAAATAAAATTATTTTAATTAAATAATTTTTTTTTATCTTATTTAAATTAATTAAATTCTTGTTTAATTAATTTTATGATTGTTCCCATGTGGTGTGTTGGTTTTGGGAAACACCGACCTAAATGATGTACATATTAAACTTATTATATGTTCTTCTATTGTATATACATACATTTAAAACAACTTCTTTACAAGACAATTGTAATTTTTTGTTCATTTATTTCATATTATAAAATACATATTTTTTTTTTTTTTTTTATAAATAAATTGTTACTTTTCAATAAATTATGTAGTCATTTATGTAGAGATAATTAGAATGGCTTGAGGAGGTAACAATTGCGTCTGGTTTCATTTTAATCAAACTAGAAGAAAAGGCACGAAGAGAGGATAAAGAGACATACTAAGTAATAGGGCAGGAACAATAGTCGTGTGTGTTGCGATAAAACTTAATATCGCGAACTCTGGCCAGTTGGAAGGCTTAATGTCTCCAAGGGCGACAACCGGCCCTTTGTTCTGAAATGAGATGGCAGGAATAACTTTGCCTATATTCCTACCTCTTTCTCCAGACCCACTAACACATACCAACAAATACATTGCGCCCATGAACACGAATTTTTCTCTTTCCGACTTTTGTTGAAATGACTTAACTCCCCACCCACACATTCAGTGTCACTTTCGCCCTTAAAGATCTTTTCTTTTTTCCTCGTTTCTTATTTTTTTTTCTCTCATTGTAATAAAGCTTTTCTAACTTCCCTAACTAAATAACCATCTATTTATTCTAATTTAAAAAAAAAAATTGTGTTAATATGATACTTATTTTAATTGGAACTTTTGAAATGAGAATAAATTTGTCTTTCTGTCATTTGACTAAATCAATTTTTTCACACCATTTTTTTTTTTTTTATTATTATTTAATTATGTATTTTTTTCTCTGTTAACTAAAAGCAGAGTGGCGATTGAATTAATAGAACGCATAAAAATGGTACCTAATTTGAAAACATCCAATAAGAATTTATTTGATGACAGATTTATTTAGTATAATGAAAATATTAATGAGACAATGCTTAGAAATGATTCCAATTAAACCAACAACATTGAAAAATAAAATAAATATTAAGTATTTAAAGAAATTGTCTTAGTCGGAAATAATAATAACTATTAATATAAAAATAAGTTGACCTGTGGCCAGGTCCGAACCGACCGACGGTTTGAAGTAAATTAATTAGCAGCTACAGAAACAATTTCAAATAATTTTAATATATCTATTAATGTAATAAAAAACAGATATGGATACATAAATAATAAATATAAACATTTTTAATTTTATTTTATTTATAATATATATGCAAGACCAGGGTGTGACGTCATGAATGGCTGGATGACGTCATATAATTTTAAATCATGAAAAAACTAATAAATATGATTTTCCCGAGGATAAAACCAATATAAAGTGCATGATTATTATTATAAAAAAATCTCATCATGTGAAATTTGGTGTGAAAATAACCCTTCCCTTCCTATCGTCGATCGTTAATACTACCACTTCGGGTTTCCGGATTTGCACCAAAAGTTGATCAATTCATCCCACTGATGCATTAAGTAAATATACCAAATTTCATCAAAATCGGTTGAGCCGTTCAGGCTGTACACATCTATACGGACGGACAGACGGACGGACGGACGGACAGACATCATGCTAAAAATACTTTTTTCTGTTAAGAAAATGCATGATTCGTGGAGATCTGTAAAAATCTCCACATGTGAAATTTGGTGTGAAAACAATACCTCCCTTACTATCGTCGGTCGGTAAAAATTTATAAATATTTGTAATATCTATTTTCTAAATTTTAGATATACATAAATATTTTTTTATATATATTTTTATTTAATTATTTATTAATTATTGAATTTTTATAGAGTTGATCATAACATGACCAATTCAATTTGATTAAAACTTGACTATAGTAATCTGAACAAAGATAAGTAAAAGTTTAATTATGTATATATATATATACCTATATTTAGAAAAAAATAGACTAGTGTCATAATAAATCGGCAAATTTTTCTAAGATATGTTTTTCTGCTATAGGAGTTTTAGGAATTCTGAATATGGATTATTTTTCCAGGTCAATAAATCTACTACACTCTAAATTAAATTGAATATAGGATGTTTAGATTCAATCTGATTGGAAAATATTAGTAAATGAAATTTAGAATAAGCAATTCTTTTCTTTCAAGAGAAATTAACGATTCAAATACCAACCCTAGCCAAGTTCAATTTATCTTCATATTTATATTTAAAGATCTGATTTATAACAGCAATAACAACAGTCATTCAGCTATTCTTATTCCACACCACCTCCAATTAATTTTGACCTTCTTTAATTTCTTTTATAGGACAGTCTCATTCCTTACACTTATTATATAGTTGTTCTTACAAAAAAAGAAATCATTCTGACTTAATTTAATCTTTAAACTTTTTTAAATTTATTCTTATTATTTTCTAAAATGGGTTTAGAAATAATGTTTCTTTTTATAAGATTTATTTATGAGTTTATTTTTTAGTTTCTCGTATATCTATATACTTTTTGAAGGTTCCAATAAGGAGTATTGAAAAGACCTTTAAGATAAAATAAAATGATTTTTTATACATTAAATTTATATACTTTGTTATTGGAAGAATTTGGTTAGTGTTAAACAAATAGGTGGCTGGAAACTCTTTTGATTTATTTAGATAACCAATCTTGTCATTCCCAGACATGTCACTCACTCAGTACAACTTCTTGCAAAAATTATAGTTGCCAATGTTTTGTCATTCAAATTTAGTCCTTGTCAAATTACCTTGTTTAAATCTATATTAAAAATATAAATATAAATTTTTTTTATAAAATAACGTTTTTCCAATGGACTAAAAAGAATAAAATAATGTTTCTATAAGCCTGACAAAGTTTATGGATGAATTGCTTCATATTCAACTAAAAACGTTGGGCGCATTCAAGATAAATTGTTCTCCATCCCCAGGAGTAGTGGACAAGTGGACACTCTCCTTGATCCCGCTAAAGATAGGTTCACTTTAAGGAAGCTACACTGCTCACGACTATGAGCCTTCCATTGAGGAAGTCGCGTCCCAACCCCAATCAAAATCCCAAATTCCATCAATACAATATTAAAAATCTGGAGTGTCTCCACTCGACCGACTATCTCGCAAATTTGAATTGGATTAAATTTAACATAAATATATTAATTTAAATTAAATTATAAATTAAAATTAATAAATAATATTTATTAAACCAGTGCAAGTTTGGCTCTTTGTTGATGGCACCACGTCACGTGTTGGCGCGTGAGATTTGCAGTGTTAAAAAATTAATTCTAGTACTTTCGGTGGTTCAATCAAGCTGAAATTCTATATATAGCAGTTTTATACAATTATTAATCATGTGAAAAACTATCAAACATATATCTTTATTTTTACGGTCACTTTAGAAGAAAAAAAATCGAAACGTTGTAGGTAATAACCCTGTTCCGGTTGGGCTACATTTCTCAAAAGTTGATAGAAAACTACGAATTTTGATACATACATACACACACACAGAGAGAGAGAGAGAGAGAGAGAGAGAATTTTCTCAACCTTAGTGAAAATGATTCAGGAACCTTCAAAACGTATAAAAATATCAAAATCTCAAAATCGAGATAATAAAAATCTTTCACATATCCCGCCTCTCAGTCCTACGCTATACTCCCGTGACAAGTCAGCTGGAGGTTTTCTTCGAGTTCGCATCACAGATGGACAGGATCCTTGAAGGCAGCCGACCCATCAAGGAACAAATGCTAGGAAGAAGAAGCGTTTATAATAATTTAATTTATTTAATAAATAAATATTGAAAGCCGAGTTAATTTCTCATAATTTACATTTATAACCATCTCATTGACATTTTACTATTAACAATCTTTCTTTGTCTAATATCTATTTATCTTTTCGATATGATTGATTGACATCATATTTTTGTTAGTTATTGACTATATATCCATTCTTCAAAAGTCATCATATTGTTTTATTTTTTGATTATTTTTATTTTGTTGATTGATTAATTAATTCTATGGCGAGTATGTCTACTATGAATAAATTTAATTTATAAAATCGATTTTATATGTAAAATAAATTCTTCATTCAATTTTTCATTTAGATTAATTTGAATGGAAATCAGTTGGAATAAGAATAAATAAAATGATTGTATTTCTATTCTAACAAAAGATTTATTTTTTTATTGTTAAACTGCTATCTCCATATATACTAGTCTAGTTTTCAAATTTATGTTTACGAGAAAATAGAGGCGTTGTGAGTGGTTAGCTGGAAGTTAGCCGGGGGGTGGGGGATGCGGCAGATCCAGAGGATCATTTGCATTAATTTGAAATTCGAAGCTGATTGCTCATAATTAGATAAAAGGACAACACAATTAATTTGAATGAAAATAAGTTGGAATTTATAACGACATATGAATCAAACATTTTGATAATTTGTCAACGAACAATAACAACAAAAACAACAATAATATTAGTTGTATTATTTGTATATTAATTATTTATTATTTGTAATTGGTATTACGGATAAATAAATTGAATAATTCTTCATCAAGTCAATTATAGAGGCCAAAAGAGAGAGTGAGAAAGCAGAAGGGGGGAAAAAATTCAGAAATTAGAAATTTAAATGTTTTGCCATAATTTAATTTCTTGATTGGAAAATGAATTCATTTTGAAATATAAATTGTATCATTTGCAATTGCAATAAACAATAAATAAATCATGAATGTAATGTCATACATAAATTTCTTTATTTAAATATTTTTCTCAGTTTCTTTTGAATCAATCGTTTGCTCTCTCTCTCTCTCTCTCTCTCTTTCTATCACTGACCATTTGATCTGACCACTTTGGTTGGTTATAATTGGAGATTTCACCCACTTCCTTCCCAAAGCCTCCACAAATATTTGATAAATGAATAATATTCATATATTATATTGACTTAAAAAGTAGTATACCAACAATAATAAATGTCCCTAAAGATAATTAATGTACCACTATCTTAACAATTTTTTTTCTTTTTTTAACATTTATTAGAAAATTAATTTATTAATTGTGATATTTAAAATCCAAAAAAAAAAATATTTCAATTTTCACATGACAGCAAAAATTTTGAAATGAAACTATTTTTTCCTAGATCCCAAAATAATTCTCTATTTATATATAAATTTCAAAAACAATTCCAATTCACATTCGTGTGCTGGCCGTTCAACTAGAAAGACCAGTGCTGCGTTCTAAACAGATAAATTTTTATTCATTTTTTAACCTCATTATTTATTATTCTATAATTTTTATATTTTAACAAATATTAATTGAAAATAATTAATTAATATTTTTTCCTTTTTTTCCTTAACTATCATTTAATTATATTAAATTTATATAATTAATTTAATTTATATTCCCAATGGCAAGCCACCAAATGGATTCGTTGGGTGAGGGGGGTCTAGACTCCTCGTACCCCGCAGATTCGGGGTCCGAAGTGATACCCATTCCTAAAACGGCCCAGAAAATATATGGTCCGTATTAGTTTAAGCATATTTCCTGAAATTACCAAAGTTAAGGCCGAACCACGGTTCCTTGTAATTTCACACGTAGATAAGGAAAAAAAATTGAACAAAGTGAGCCCTTTTATTATAAATAAAGTACTCACATACAAAGCTCAGGGTCCTATTAAATCAATTAAAAAACTTCGATCAGGTATGATTCTGGTTGAGGTTACCAACGACAAAGATTCTAAAAATATCCCCACCATTAATAAATTGGGAAAAGAATGAATTAACATATTTACGCCAGATGAAAAATGTAAATAAATCACAAATTCTAGACACTGATAAAATTGATATTCCTCCTCCCCCCCACTTGCACTGAAATCATTAAAAAACCAACTGAATCATGGTTTGAAATAAATTAATTTCCAGCTACAGAAACAATTTCAAATAATTTTAATATATCTATTAATGTAATAAAAAACAGATATGGATATAAGATAAATATTTTTAATTTTATTTTATTTAGAATATATATGTAAGACCAGGCGGTGACGTCATGAATGGCTGGATGACGTCATATAATTTTAAATTAAGAAAAAACTAATAAAGATGATTTTTCTCGAGGATAAAACCAATACAAAGTACATGATTCGTGGTGATATGTAAAAAATCTCCTCATGAAATTTGGTGTGAAAATAACCCTTCCCTTCCTATCGTCGATCGCTAATACTACCACTTCCGGTTTCCGGATTTGCACCAAAAGTTGATCAATTCATCATACTGATGCATTAAGTAAATATACCAAATTTCATCAAAATCCTTGAGCCGTTCAAGCTGTACACATCTATACGGACGGACGGACGGACTCATGCTAAAAATACTTTTTTTCTGTTAAGAAAATGCATGATTGGTGGAGATATGTAAAAATCTCCACATGTGAAATTTGGTGTGAAAACAATACCTCCCTTACTATCGTTGGTCGGTAAAAATAATGAAACAGGACAAAGGGCTAAAGACGGGGTTTGCTTATTTATTAATCAAAATTTGTATTCTCAACCTTTGTCTCTGAGAACAAACCTTGAAGCAGTCGCTGCGAGAGTTTGGACGCCAGGGCCACTTACTATTTGCAGTATTTATATCTCTCCGAATCAAAATTTTACCAAAAGTCAACTAGAAAACTTGATAACTCAACTTCCCCCTCCAGTTATCCTTCTTGGTGATTTTAACGCCAGAAGTTGCTTATTTGAGAATATTCCATCTTCTCACAGAGGGAAAATATTCAAGTCTTTTCTAATTGATAATAACGTTTCGGTTTTAAATAATAATAGGCCAACTCATTTTAGTTCTGCAAATGGTAGCTTTTCAATTCTCGATTTTTCATTAGCGTCTTCATCTATTTATGATCGTACAAGTCTTGAAGAAATATTTGTATTTTCAAAAAATATAATTTTAAATATTATACTAATTACTTGATAATATCAATTTTCAAGATTGATTCGAAATTTTGTCAATTTTTCATTACATATTCATATAGGATAGGTATATATATGTGATTTTATTTCCTTCTTATTTTCACTTTCCTTTACTTTTCACTACTTTCTATTTAAATATGAAAGTTAGTGACATCGAATATTTTATTAAACAAATTATAACAAATAATGAAAACCTTAATAATAACTATTTTCTTAGATGTTTTTAAAATATGATTTTAAATTTAATAGATACCTTCCTTAATTAAATCATTTAAAGATATATATTTATTATCTTATTATCATTTTTTTTTTCAATTAAGATCTACATCTGCCCTTTCTTTGGGCAACAATAAATCGTTTACAATATATTTACAATATAATGGAAAGGAGAAATAGGGAGTATAAGGAAGTACTCGGCTTGGCTCGGCTATTTGCCCGATAGAGTAGGATAGGAGGACATCTCTCAATTTAGGGTTGAGTGAAAGAAAGAGAAGTGAATAGGATAGGAAAGAAAGAAAGGGTAAACGAAAACCTGCTGAATATACATATTACAAAGGGAAATAGATGGGAAAACGAAGGGAACTCTAGCTGAGATCAGAGTAGGAATTATAAGAGGTCGATTGGTTTAATTCGTTTAAGTCTTCGTCCGTTAGTCTCGTTGATGAGTAGTTGTCTGGCTTTGTCGTTTTGGTGGTTTGTCAATTTCTGTCGATAGTTTGTACAGGTGTTTTTAATTACTTCGTCTAATGTAGGGACTTTAAGATCTCTATGTAGAATTCTAAGAGGTAGCTACCGAGGCGCATTGGTCATTATGCGTAGAATGTTGTTTTGGGTACGCTGTATTTTGTTTAAGTTAGAAACACTAGCGGAGCCCCAAAACTGAACACCGTATGTCCAAATTGGTTTGAGGATTGTATTGTATATAAGGACTTTGTTTGATAGGGTCATTTGGGAGTTTCGTCCTAAGGTCCAGTAGAGTTGTCTAAATTTGGAGTAAATTTGTTTGTTTTTTTTGATCTAATGTATCTTATTATAATAACAAAATCTTTCTTTTATACCATTTTTAACTAACTAAATATTATTGAATTACAATACTACAATTAATTTCTAAAAAGTATTATAATATACATATACTATAGAGTGTAATAATATATGAGAGTATAATCATTCTCATTTTTATTATTTTTTTTATTTTCCTAACATTTAAATATTATATTTATATTTGAAAACTTAATCCTTTATTTAATTTTTAAGGAATATTAATTCTAACATTTTTGTGAGGTTAATAATTATTCATGGCAACTTTTTAAAAATTCCAATTCTGATAACAGTTAAGTTAAAAAAATTAAATCTGATCCTTAAATAAGAATTATCCTGATTTTTAATTTAGATAGAAACTAATCCTTTGAATGAATTTTGAAATACAAAAATATTAACTTTATGTATCTTTAAATTAATGTTCGTTTCACTTTGTTGGAATGATGCTGAAAGGTTCGATGCCCAAATGAACTCTGATTCATTCGTAAAAGGTATCTCAGAGGCTACATTTGATTCAAAACTTAATTAATCCTCATTTCTCATCTGTTTGAATTTGTGAACAATGTGAAGCCCTAAATATATTTTTAAAAGCAAACTCAATTATAATTATTAATTTTTTAATAGATATCAAAATTTCTGATCTCTACATTTACTTTATTGATTCTAATTTAAAATAATTACTATTTCTGTAGTATTTTAGTTATTTTTCTATTCTATAATATATATATTTCTTTATGGAGTTACACCAATCTTAGATCTATGCCTCCGGTCTGTGTTTCCTACTATTTTTTATTCATAATAAAATTTATAACTAATATTTAGTAATACATTTAGTTATATAATTAAATTATAGTACCAAATTTATATATCCTTATTTTGGATTACTAGTTAAAGAGCAAAGTAAATAATTGAGTAATTATTCAAATGAGTGATTTTAACTAAAGTAGGGATTATCAATTTAGACATCGCTTGTATTACTCAAAAATTTGATCTTGTAATCCAAATTGTGATAGATAATGCTGAATAATTAATTAAATATTCTTAAAAACTTATGCTTAACCTGTGGGTGTCTGTTAATGTTTTGTTTTACAGTCAAAATTTAAATTTTGAATATATATCAGTATTTATTATTTTTTTTAAATTTTTCATATAAAAAAATATTTATTGAAATTAATGGTTTCAGTTTCTTTATGCTGTTTTATTAATTTATATCATTTTTTAAAGGAGAATAGAAATTACCAAAAGGTTACTATTATCATGAATTAAAATGAAACTCATTTTTCATCAATGCATTCGCTTTCTCGAATGGTTGGGTGAGAGATAAAAAAACGCCTTCTTTCATTAAAGAACTTGCAAAGATTTCATCTTAAGTACTCTCCATTGTCTTTTTAAAAGATATGCACGACTCCCATTCAGGAGCTAATAGCTTTTAATTATTTTTTATTTGAAATAAAACGAGCCAGAATTAAAATCCAAAATGAAAAGTAAATGTGATCTAATCATCTTTAAAAAATTTAGAATGCATTTTTATTATATATATATATATTTTTCTTCATCTTCTTCTCTACTTGGATACTTTCTGCATGGTTTGTTAAAAATTCAATCCTTTCCACTTATTTTCACTTGTGAGAAGTTGAGAACATTGTGCTTGTGTTAAACGGAGCGTCACTCATGGTCCCATATAAAAAGGAATCGGGTCTTACTTAAAAGCCACCCCGCCCGTTTAATTCTAAAAATTCCCCTTTCGTTATATATAAGGGTGTACCTTGGTGAGGCGTCCAAACCCCATTTTCTCCTAAAAGCTAATCATTGGGTGCCTTTCTCTGTTTATTTCCTTGATTTTTGCTCGATTTAACATGAGAAAAGCGTGCACAAGCTACGTTCCAAATTACCACCCCCTTGAATCTGCTCTCCAACCTCGACTTTTCTTAAAAACACCTTAGAAGCCGGAAGTTGTTTCTTTTCTTTTTACGCCTCTTCTGGTTTAATCGGCGTTAAATGAATGTTCTGCTTTAGCTTTTGGCCCCTTTCGCCCTTCACTGTAATCGAAATTTCTCCTCGCCTGGTTTTCGTCGGATTTTTATTAAATTTTATTATTCACTTTCCAGATCAAGACAATTATGTTGAACATGAGATGATCGCTTACCAATAGCAACGCCTCCACCTTTTATTTAATTCTTCAATTCTGAATTTTTTTTTTTTTTACTCAATTTACACAAATTAGATTTGCTTTTAAAATTAATCGGAATATCTTTTATAAATCAAAATTTATACCTACATATATTTTTTATGACAAAATTACAAACAATTTAATTTAAGCTTTAAATGGCAGGGATGACTATTGATAGGCAAACTAAACTTTTTACCCACCGACGATAGTAAGGGAAGTATTGTTTTCACACCAAATTTCACATGTGGAGATTTTTACATATCTCCACGAATTATGCATTTTCTTAACAGAAAAAATGTATTTTTAGCATAATGTCAGTCCGTCCGTCCGCCCGTCCGTATAGATGTGTACAGCTTGAACGGCTCAACGGATTTTGATGAAATTTGGTACATTTACTTAATGCATCAGTATGATGAATTAATCAACTTTTGGTGCAAATCCGGAAACCGGAAGTGGTAGTATCGGCGATAGGAAGGGAAGGGTTATTTTCACACCAAATTTCACATGAGGAGATTTTTTACATATCACCACGAATCATGCACTTTGTATTGGTTTTATCCTCGAGAAAAATCATCTTTATTAGTTTTTTCTTAATTTAAAATTATATGACGTCATCCAGCCATTCATGATGTCACCGCCAGCTCTTTCTTATATATTATAAATAAAATAAAATTAAAAATATTTATGTTATATCCATATCTGTTTTTTATTACATTAATAGATATATTAAAATTATTTGAAATTGTTTCTGTAGCTGGAAATTAATTTACTTCAAACTGTCGGTCGGTTCGGACCTGGCCACAGGTCAACTTATTTTTTATTTACGTCATTTAGTGTCATGAATAAGATTTACTTTAATTTACTTTTTTCTCATATATAAATGAAATTCTATTCAAATTTATATTAAACTAATCAGACTTCTTCATTTAGTTAAAGTCCTCATTGCTGATTTTGGTACTTACTATATATTAACATTTGCTTTTAAAACTTTCTTCTTAAAAGTATAAATGAGTTAGAAGACTTTTTTAGCAAGTATAAAAAAATTTCTTCAAGTGGAATATGTTATTTTCTTTGCATTTGAATTTCAAATTAAACTCATATATCATTTATAATATATATTTATTAATTAAATTTATTTTTGATATCAATTGAATTAATGTGATATTAAGTATTGGAATAATCAGTATTTTAATTGATAAGGATAATTGTTGCAGCACAATATTAACGATTATAGACTAACTTTATACTGACATTTGACTAATGATGAAAAATAAATTCAAAACTTATAAAACTATAAAACTATAAAAAATATTTCTAATACAACATATTCTATTTCATTTCAATGTATGAAGTTAATGTTGTTTGTATAACTGTGAAAAATAACTATTTTTAACAATGATTATTGATTTTCCAGGTTTTCAGATACATATGTATCATCTCTAGAGTCTGATCATTCATGTAGCTTTGGTCTAAGGGGCTTTTGTTTTTTATTGATTCAATATCCATTTGATTTATTTGGTCATTTTCACTACAATTGATAAAGCATGCAAAATCAACCATAATGATTCGCTCTTTTTTTTACATTGAACAACATAGTTAACAAATAAAATTGGGCTTTATTTAAAATTTCAACAACCGTTGATGAGGGATGTTGTGTTTAACCTAATTGACTATTCGATGGCGAATAGCGTTACTGGTGAGGTCACCGGGGATAGAGGACTTTCCACCCAATAAAAAAAGCAACGAATAACTAATTGAAACACTTGCATGCGCTCTACTCAGATTTTTGAATTTACTAAAAAAAATATTATACTAAATTCTACTAATTGTTTATTTAATGGTACATTATTTATGTACGTATTATATATATTATATATTATGTATGATATATTATTAAATATTTTAGTTTTAAGTATAAATAATAATTCCTGGAACTCTGAGCTATTGCTTGACCCTTTAAAAAATTTATATAATTTATTATTATAAACTTTAAAAATTTTACAATTTTATAATTATTTATTACAATTGTTAAATGGGTTTTCTAAAAATAACCCATCAAAAATTTGTTTTCTAAAATGGTATTATATAAATTAATTAAAATATATTTAAATTTACTTGATAAAATATTTGATCCTATATTATATATATATGTTGTTATAATTAGATGGCTTCAGCTTTATATTTTTCAAAGTAGCAATAGCTTATAGACTGTTTCGACCAAGGATTACTCCTGATAATAATACAAATTTTTAAAATATTTTAAATATAAAAAAAATATTAATTCAATATCAATTAAAAAAGAATGGCAAAAGATAAATTTCAATATGGATAGCGTAATTGATGACGTAATATAAATTTACTATTTTAAATTAAGAAAATACTAATAAAGTTGATTTTTCTCGAAGCTAAAACCAATTCAGATCAATTTTTCTTTATAAATATTATCTATGGTGTGAATTTCAAAAAAATCCTTAGAGGTTTAATATCTCAAAAATATACTAAGATATATATATATAATTTTTTGCTAGTATAATAAGATCAGATATAAATAAAAAGTTAATAATTAATATTTAGATCTTTTGGAATTTAATAAGCTTATTTCAGTCATATTGAATATTGAAATTAATTATTTAACTGAATGAATATGCATTTAGGAAGTTTGAATATGATACTTCCCATTGTGATTGCTTATTGAGTTAATTATTAACATAATTCAGTAATATAATAATACATATTATATTATTTATAAAATATATAATTCGACCATACATTTCAATATTAAAATTTTCACACTTCATTTTAACTTGAGAAGGATAAATTTCATTCTCTCCCCTTTCTCTAATCTGGATTAACATAGAAAAGGATTTCTATATATATTCGTGTAGGTGAAGGGTAGTTGTTTGGGAATGGGAATGAGGCGTAGGGTGCAGTATTTTGAATTGAATCTGAAAAGTTTACTTCTTTTGATTAATCTATTTTTTTTCTACCCTCCCTTATCTCTGACTTCTTTTATTTTTTTTCCTCTATCAAAATAAAAAAAAAAAACAACTAATAAATTTTCTGCAAAAAAATAGCCATCTTTTGTATATTTACACACTCTTGCTCATATTTTCATCTGACAGTTGGTGCTTAAGTTATCGATCAGGAGATTTTTCTCCTGTTGGGTGACATAGATAGCCTCTCCTTTTTTCCTTTTCACTCTTTTTTTTATGCTCTTCACATTTCTTCAATCGCGCGTTTCACAAGAATAAGTGCCTGGTAAAAAGCAGCCTGTAGATGACTGCAATAACGTTGTTGATGTTTTTGTTCTTTTACTCTAGCGACGCTTATTAAGAATAAAAATAAGAAAGTAATATTTTCAACTTTATTTTTTTTCAAAAATACCTTCTTTTTCTTACACCCCTTTGCATAATAGATATACAGTATTAATTTGAAACATAAAAATATTTTATTTTTTTTTCCAATTGAATTTTTTTATTTTATTTCTTGTTTTACTAATTTGATTTATCTAACTGAATACAAAACTATACAATACTATTATATTATATTATAAATATATATTAAGTCATATAAATAATTTCCAAGAATTTTGTCATGATCAGAAGAGGATTAGGTTGATTGGGGGCCCCGGGCGATAAAATTGAAATGGGCCCTCATTGTTAATTTTCTAATTTTTACCGACCGACGATAGTAAGGGAGGTATTGTTTTCACACCAAATTTCACATGTGGAGATTTTTACATATCTCCGCGAATTATGCATTTTCTTAACAGAAAAAAAGTATTTTTAGCATGATGCCTGTCCGTCCGTCCCTATAGATGTGTACAGCTTGAACGGCTCAACGGATTTTAATGAAATCCGGAAATTTCACATGAGATTTTTTACATACACTTGGTATTGGTTTTATCCTCGAGAAAAATCATCTTTATTAGTTTTTTCTTAATTTAAAATTATATGACGTCACCCAGCCATTCATGACGTCACAGCCTGGTCTTACATATATATATTAAATAAAATAAAATTAAAAATGTTTATATTTATTATTTATGTATCCATATCTGTTTTTTATTACATTAATAGATATATTAAAATTATTTGAAATTGTTTCTGTAGCTGGAAATTAATTTACTTCAAACCGTCGGTCGGTTCGGACCTGGCGACAGGTCAACTTATTATATATTAATTTTATATTATTTATTTTTAATAATATTAATAATAATAACATTCAATTTTCTTTTAAATCAAAAGAAACTTCGAGAATATGCTAAATATTTATTTGATTAAACTTCATATATGATATATATGATAAATAACTTGGGATATGTATTTATTTAGAATGAGTTTTTTCTTCTTAGCTTGTCTCTAATGTATATTTTCAACAGAAAACTTTTCTATTTCCATCATTATGGAATAAATAGAATAAAAAACAATTTTCGTATAAATTGCTCTTTTCTTTAGAGATGGGTGTTGAATTATAGAATGGTAAAATAATGTCCCAAAGCTTTTTAAATAAGCCAATATTTCTTTAGCAAAGAGATAATAGCGGTTTGGAGGAAATAAAAGAAGAGGGAGATGCCGGGTTATATTCTAGTGAAATGCTCAGCCGCCTCTCATCCTTTTGCATTAGTTTCCCAGGAGAGCAGTTATTTGCAATTGCTTCTCTCTGCCAAAGCCCTTTTGACCATATTCAGTCGAGTCCGCCAACCTCCAATACACAACAGAGCCGTTCGTTTCTCGTGAGAAAAGTCAATAAACTTAAATCGTTTATTTAAGAATATTAGATATGTTCAAAAATGAACGACTATATGAAGTTAATTAAATTCTCTATCCCAAGTGAATATTCATCTTTTAGATTAAACATGATGGTGCGCGCACAAGATTTCAACTTTCATCTGTAATTAATTATTTAAGCAAATCAAAAGCAATTTAGTAAACTATTAAATTATTCAAACAAATCATTAGTCATTAGAAAATTAGAATTTCCATAAGTAATTAAGATTTGTATTAATATTAATTTAATTTAATTAAATGAGATCAATAAAAAGAAATCGTAGTTGTCTCTTATTAAATTACTATGTAAAAATTTGTATCAAGTGATGTCACTCACAAGTCCCTTTGGATTTGATTCAAATGAATCGAAGTTGGAATTTTTTTAAGAAATAATTTTAAATAATTTAAAAATTTGTACTAAAAATCCCTAATCATATCTTCAGATCATAATTCTATACAAGTTTTTCAATAAGTCTTTGTTTATGAATTGTTTTTTTTATATATTACTAGCTGCTCAGAGCTCCTTCGTCGCTCTTCACATCTAGACGGGGGCTCCGCCCCCTGTACCCCCGAGTGGTACATAGTATTTGGTTGAAAGTAGTAAAAGGTTTTCATCCATTTTGTTTCAATCAATGTATAACATAAAACATTCATTTCTTATTGTGTGATTATTTAAAATATATTTTAATTTAATCAGTAAATTAATTATATATATTTTTATTGAATATGTTATAACTATCTACTCGAAAGTTCTTGGCAGCTACAACCACATTTCTCCAAGTGTACTTATCCTGAACCTCTGTTCCATCTTTCTTACGTCATTCCCTGGTGTCCTCATCTTTGGCCCATAAATGCTGGGAAGAATCCTATTCTCAAATACTCTGAATCCACTCTCATCTCCTAAGATCATAGACCATGTCTCACACTCATATAATACAACAGACAAAATAATTGTTTTATATATTTTAATTTTCATTCCCTTTTATAATAATTTTGATGAGATAAGCCTCTTTACTGCATGATAACAGGCGTTTCCCGATTGCAACTTCGATTTAAATTCTTCTTAAATATTATTATCCTTCGTGATTACATTTAATTTTTCTACATATTCAAATTCTACATTTTATATGTTAATACTGCTCCTGTTTGTTTCTAAATATATTTATTTATCATTATTAATTTCAAACCTCATCTCTTTTCCTACCTCGATTAATTTTTCCTCGCTATCTGTAATTGCAATTGCCGAATCTCCTATTATATTTAAGTCGTCTGGCTAACCTAATATTTTACAATTGATTTCCACATCTTACTCTTTCTTTACTACCTTCAAGATAAATTTTAAGATCAAAATTTGAAAAAGTTTATCCGGATCTATTGAGTCATGCGTAGGTTTTACTAAAGTCTACAAATAATTAGTGAACAGAGATATTGAATTCGCGGTTTTTTTAATATCTGTCATAATGAAAATATCTTAATTAATGTTGATCGATTTGGCCTGAACCCGCAATGATATCGTCTAATATTTCCTCCGCCTATAGTTTATAAGTATTGTATATGTTATAATAGAGTATAATATTTCTTGATCATTTCATTTTGATATTTTAATTTCATTGCTTGATTTTTATTGAATATTTTTAATTATAATAAAATTTGAGAAAATGCAAAGTTAGAGACTTGAGACAATTTATAAAAATTAATTTATAAAAATTAACGGTATAAAAGTATTGATAAAACTAAAGATAAATTAACAATATATACATTCATTAATAGTATTAATTTAAATTAATGGATTTATTTGATTTTTTATTATTAAGTTCATTTATTAATTTTTTTAGATCATAGTTAATTCTCTCCCTTAAAATAAAAGAAGTATTCAAATATAGAAAGAATAAATACAAAATAATTTAAGTTAAATATGATTTAAATATTTTATTATATTAATTAAAATGAGAACTTTTAGAACAAATTATTTAATTGAAATGATATTTGAATATTAGAATTTAAAATAAAAAGTTAAATATTATAATAATTCTTTGATTGCTAGTTATATACATTGTGTAAAATGAGTCCGCCAGTCAGTGGGCCACGCCTGGCTCTTGAATGAACAACACGGAGAACTATATAAACTTTAAAAAATTAAATTCTGCGGTTATTGATTAGAATTAGATATTAATAAAATCTATAGCCTATGTTACCATAGAGATATATAAGAATATTGTGATGTAATTTCATAGAAATCGTTTCTTATTTTTTGATGTTCATAATTCTAAATTACCGGTAAAGTGTCGGTTAAGTAGGAAATTTCTTTTTTGTTTGTTTCTATGACAGCAAAAAAGTAAACAAATTACATACATACATACATACATACATACATACATACATACATACAAACACTCTCCTTTATATATATAGATAACATAGAAATAATTATAAATAAGAAAATATAAAATTATAATATTGTATATTAATATGTAGGGGTGAATATTATAGTTTTCATAATATTATATACTATATATATATATATATAATATTATAAATGTAATTAACAATACAATTACAATAGCACATAACATTAATTTCTTTTTTTTTTTAAATTGTAATATGTACCTTTTTTTTACTTAAATGTCATATTACTAATTCTCTTTATTGAAAGTACCGGGACCCCGAGCCTCGGCTCGGGACTTAAGTTAAAAAAAATGATTCATTATTATTGGATTTGGCTGGTAATATTAATACCTGGGACACCGAGCTCTCGCTCTACCCTTTAAAAAATATTGATACACAATTCTTTAATTATTTATTACAATTATTAAATGTTACACATTTGCATCAATCTGATTAAAATTAATGAACTTGTGCTCCTCAATAATACATAAATATATAATATATAGGTACATATATTTTTTTTCTATAGTGTTTTTTTGAAAAACTGTTTAGCGCCCCAAGTGGTTATAAAACAAACTAAAGACAAAAAAACGTGCTTTGCAGCTTTTCGGAATTAAAAAAGCAAAATTGGCAGTCGTGGGACTGGCCGACAGAAGTGAAAACTTCTGCGTAAGAAATTTTAAAACAGACGAAATTCGCGCTATTTCACGAGAAAGATGAATTTCATATGCATGTATATATATATAACTTATATATTATTTTAAACATATATTTTAAACAAATTTGTAACTTATATTTATATATATATAAATACACAACTTTGTTTAAAATATTGCAATACGAACTGTTTTATAATTCTTATCTCTAACATAAAATATATATTTATTATGTGAAGTTCATTTCGTATAATTTTGATTATATATGTATATATGAAATGAACTTTACATAATAAATATATATTTATATGTTAGAGATAATTTATAAAACAGTTCTAATGACAATTCAAATTTCGCGCTCTGTTATAAGAAATTTGAAAGCAGATGGTTTCATGGTGTTGGTCACGATCACGCGAGTTCTATACTTTTTCCCCATCCCGCAAAAGTGCTCAACGCCGCTAAAGAAGTTTTCACTTCAAAAATTATTTAATATTTGGAAATATATCTGACTTATAGAAAAAATGAATATTAATTAAAGAAAGAAATAGTTTTTAAAATATCCTGAATAATATGTAACAATTTTCAAGATAGAAATTTATTACAATATTACAATTATTAACTGTTGCATCATTGCATCAATCTGATTAAAATGAATGGAACTTCGGGTACTCAATAATAATAAATAAAATAATATTAATAAATATATTGAATAATATTTTATTGAAAAAATATTAAAACTTATAAAACTATCTAAAACTTTATTAATAAAAGAACAATGAATAAATAAATATAGAATAGTAATTTATTAAAAAGTAAACAATAGATAAAAAGAAAAAAAAATAACAAAATCATTATTTTCATTTTTAAATAACGATTCACCCGGCGAGATTCGAACCGACGAAATCCACTCGTTAAAACATCAGTCCAACCGCTGGACTATATGTATTTAGATAAAAAATTGTCATTTTTTTACTGTCTTAGCAGGCAGTATTAAAAATTTTGACGTTTTCCATATATAATTTTCAATTAAGAAATTAATAATGAAGCTGTATGTTTCAAGAGATATCATCAATAAAACTTAATTTTTCTTTATAAATACTATATCTAGTGTGAATTTGAAAAAAATCGTTAGAGCGGTTTTTGAGAACCAATATATATAGATAAATACATATATACAATTTTAGCTAGCATAATAAGATAAGATATATTCATTAATATATTAATTATGGAAAAACTTTTTCAATTTTCAAATTATTTTTACTCTGCCTATATATAGTGTAAAAATTTTTTAATAAAATTATTTATAATTAAATTATAATTATAATTTAATATTTCTCAAACTATTTATAAAATAAAATTGAAAATAGCATTAAATCTGAAATTAAGAAAAACAATACCTCCCTTACTATCGTCGGTCGGTAAAAAACAATTATTTATTAAAGTAATTTTTCTTTAAAATAAAATTTGAATAAATATTCCAATAAAAGTTACCTAAAAAAGATGAAAATCATATTACGATAAATAAATATAAATTACCTATTTATTATTATGATTATTATTGAAAACTAAATATTTAATTAATATTTACTTCCTTTAATCATTGCATTTTAATAACACACAAAACCTTTTCAATTCAAGCTAATGGCTTATTTTGAATTTAATTGGATGTAAACAGAAGAAGCTCATATGTCTGTTATTCACTGCCAAAATTCGTTTTTTAATATCATATAAAATATCTGAGACTATTTTATTTTTACATAGATATACTTTTTTTGGTTAACTTTAAAAAATAATAGTTGTTGTTCAATTAATCATAAGAACTAAATTTAAATTGTTTATTTTTTTATTTAACATTATAAATACAATATGAGGAAGAATTTCCCTTAAGTGCAAGTTATAAATAGATATATAAATAAATTAACAGTCATTGAAATAATTTCATCTTTTGAGTAATGACAAAATTTTAATTCATTCATTAATTGTGATTTATATTTATATTTTGAACATTGAATTGAATGTTCTAAAAGTGCATTAATTGAAATGTTAGTAGTAGAGTCGGAGGCCGGCTGCCAGAAATTGAAATAGGCTTTTTAAAAATAAAAATAAAATATAAAGTAGAAGAAAAAAATATAATAAAAATAAAATATATATAATAAATATTTTACAAAAAAAAAAAAAACTTTTTAAATCAGAATTAAAGAGAGACCAGGGGAGAGGGATAATAAATTGCACTCATTGGTAAAAAGATTCAAATGTTGGCACGTGGTAGAACATGGAACACTTTCTATTATAAATAATATTTAGATTGGCTTCTAGTAAGTATTTCAGCGATTAACCCATCAAGAATTCAAAAATTTTGTTCTGCAGTTTATTAAGATTTATTAAAATAAATTTATAATACATTTTTCTTAAGAAATATAAAATACTTCAATATTATATTTTGATCTTATTTTATTAATAAGATTACCTTTTCATATAATCATATATATTATTTTAAAAATTATTTTTATTAAATTTTAAAATTATATAAAAAAAAATATACCTTAAAAGAATACAAATCGGGTGATAAGCCACTCTATGTGCGAGCGTAGTTAGAAAATTAATAGCTATTTGAATATAATTATATTTAATTATTTTAAAAAATTAATAATAGTTATTTGTTTTCTATACTTAATTTTGATCATTTAACAATTTTTTATTATTTATTTTTTATTTAAATATTATGTAATTTTTTGATCCTATTCATTGAAATTTTTGAATTATAATGCTTTCAACAACATCATTTGAAAATTGTATTTGATCCCACACAGTTATTAATACATTACAAAAGTTGATAATATTTTAGTCTCGGAAAATATAGTGATAATAATAGAGCTTTGGGTGTATATATTAATGTTAAAGTCAGGTTAAAAAACCACTTGAATCATTGCCATATATTTATTTAGATATTTAATGACACCTGTTGTATAATTAATTTAATTGAGAAAATTGAATTAAATTAAATTTACTCAAAAAACGATTTTTCTTATAGACAAGACATATTTTATATAAATTATTGGGTCCATTTCTTTATCATATATATACGAGGTGTGTCTAAAAAGTTCGGTGAATGGTATGATAAAAACATAAAAAGAGAATATTAATTGTAAATACCTTTATTAACCTTCAAAATACTCTCAACTAGCCACAACCCCCTTCTGACAACGTTCGTATAACGCTTGAAAACTGTTGGAAAAGTCTTGATGTGGAATTGTTCTCAGAGTAGTCGTCACAACGTTCAGGCCGGCAATCCACAAGCAGGTCACCAGAAAATACTACTTACTGTGTCTTTGCTAATACCCAATTCTTCGGCTATTAGTCGCAGAGTCAATCGCCGATCTTTTGTTAGCATCTCTCGTCCACCTTCAGTCTTTTCTGGTGTCCTGCTTGTGGATTACCGGCCTGAACGTTGTGACGGCTATTCTGAAAACAATTCCACATCAAGACTTTTCCAACAGTTTTCAAGCGTTGTCAGAAGTGTGTTGTGGCTATTTTAGAGTATTTTGAAGGTTAATAAAGGTATTTACAATTAATATTCTCTTTTTATCATACCATTTACCGAACTTTTTTAGACACACCTCATATATATATAATTACTATTGATGGTTAGATTTTGATGTTCAGAATGAAATCATTTTCACATTTAAAACATTTTACTTTTACTGTAATCACATTCAATAATCCTATTTTGTATTATCATTTGAAATTTAATATATTTATTTATTTATTCTATGATAAAATTACAAAAAATTCAATTATGTCCCATATATTAAGTATATTAATTAAATTAAATATATATTGACAAGTTCTAGTATATGAATCCAATATCATAAAAAAAAGCAAAACTCTCATTTGAAAATATTCTCTTGTTGGGTGGTAGGATATTCCATGCAATAATAAATGCTTATTATTCTTTTCTCAAAGTTGTTTTTATAATAATCCTTTGCATAGTTCAAAGCAAAGAACCCCTATGTTTATGCAACATGGGTGTCCTCGCAAAGACCGCACATATTTCTAAACATCGAGATTAAAGATCAAATCGGAAGATTATATCTCGAAATATTATTCTTATTAATAATTTAGAATAGAAAAAGGTTTTGATTATAACCATCAAAGGGATGCATGTCAATAAACATTTTCTTCTATCTCTTAGAATTATAATTTGCTATAAAAATGTTCTAAGTTAATATAATATATTTTTCATTTTGTTTTATAAGGAAATCATAATGATTAAAATAGATATTAAAAAATATGGCAGTAAAAATGTGAACCAATATTATTTTTAAATATAATAATAATAATTTTTATTTCTTTATTTAAAATGTTATTAAATATCATATTTTGTAATATAATTACTATCTATAGAAGGGATTTCATTTTTCATTATTACTGAATTACATTCATATGCGAAACTTGAAATTCAAATTATTTTATGACTTTTTTATAATTTATTGAAAAATAGAGAAGTTAATTAAAAAATATATGAACTTAATTATTTAATAATTAATATCATTAATAATAAATAATTAAATAAAAATGTCATCTTGAAAATGTAATGATAATATTATACAATTGATTTAATGAAATTAATTATTATAAAGTCAAATGAAGTTTGTTGAAAGCAATGATGATAAATTTTCTAATAAACCTGTCGGAAAAGAGAGATAAACAGCAGGTGATAAATTATTTTGTTTGGATTAGAAGGATCTTGAATCTAATATCTAAATCTGTATTTGTCAAGGGAATTTTACAGAAGGGCGTTATGATAAATATTTCAAGAAAGGCATATCTCCTGCTTTTCCTTAAGAAATATTCTATTAATATACTTATTTACTTTTTTACATAAAACATGCTTAGCTGTTGTTAGAAATAATAGTTTAAGAAAATAAGCATCCGAAGAAATTCTGTTGAAGAATAATATTTTTAATAAATTTATTAATTATTATTATATTAAAATATACTTCAATATATATATTTAATAAAAGTTCCATCTATTATTAAACTTATTATTTATATATATTAATATGAGTGACAATTTGTTTATATATGTATGTATGTATATGTATGTATTTACTATAGTATTGCGATCACGAAAATTTTCGATGTTGAGATTTTGATGTTTTTATACGTTTTGAAGGTTTCTGAATCATTTTCACTAAGGTTGAGAAAAATGTTTGCCTGTGTGTGTGTGTGTGTGTGTGTGTATGTAACCAAGAATACGCAAAAACGATTTGAGCTAGAATTATGAAATTTGGTACATGGACATTATTCAAAATTCATAGTTTTCTTTCAACTTTTGAGAAATGCAGCTCAACCGGAAGAGGGTCATTACCTACCACTTTTTGATTTTTTTCTTCTAAAAATAAAGATATAAGTTTGATAATTTTTCACATGACTAATAATTGTATAAAACTCCTATATATAGAATTTCAGCTTGATAGAATCGCTGAAAGTACCAGAATTAATTTTTTAACACTGCAAATCTCACGCGCCAACAAGTGACGTGCCATCAACAAAGAGCCAAACATGCGCTGGTTTAATAAATATTATTTATTAATTTTAATTTATAATTGAATTAATTTAATTTAATTTAAATTAATATATGTTATTTAATCCAATTCAAATTTGCGAGATAGTTGAGTGGAGACACTCCAGATTTTTTTAAATTAATTTTTGATTAAATTCACCTTTTCACTTCTGTTTAAATGTCTTAAAAAAATAAATCCAAACTATTATTATGAAAGTAAATAAATCCGGTCTGAAATCTGAATCTAAAAGATTAATTTCCATATTTCATCCCTTTCATGAAAATGTATATGTATATTTTATTTCTTTTCTTTTTAATCTTTTTCATTGGTTATCTGATTTAAAAACAAGTTTTATTTGATATTCAATTGGAAAAATGTGTCTGTTTGTGTGTGTGAGAGAGAAAGAGGGAGAGAAAGAGACAAACCGGGAATGAATGAGGCACAAGAAGTAGAAAAATCAAATTAAAAACATTAAGCTCTTTCAAATTGATCATCTCTTAAAATAGGGCGAGGGACAAGGGTTGGAATGGAGATAAAAAAGGTTGTTTCATGGCATTGATGGTGGCATATGACTCGCTTCTTCTTTATCCAAAAGCGATACACTGTTTGAACCTTGTGAAGAGCTAGAGGTGCTATTGAAATATAAAACGCAGCAGCGTGAAGTCAGAAAGAGTTTCAGAGAACGTGGGTGGAAAAGGGAAATAGGGGAAAGGGTGGTTAGGTAAAGAAGGACCATTAGAATCAGATCTTATCGCTGAAGGGTGTTGTAGATTGGGTGGATCTAGTATTGGATATTCAGGCATCGATATCCGAAAGTGAAAGAGCTCAATTGCAGAATATAAAAGGGAATATCAGGTTAGTATTGTTAAAGATAAAATAACTTGAAGTATTAAAATGGGTTCGGAATTTGAAAAGCAAAGATAGAATCGATTGGGTTGGTGAAGTCCAAATGCGAAGCAATTTCTGGAATTAGAAAACGATTCGAGACAACAAAAAAAAGTTTTTTGAATTAACTTCTAATTAAGATATCAACAAAGATAAATAACTCTATCAACATGATTCATTTATAAATTCAATATATTATGTTATCTTAAAATAAAATAAAATTACATTCCGAATTAGATTGTCGATGTAATTAATTAACTACAAAGACCAAAACTCCTTCATTTCAAAAATGATTTAAACTTTATCCAATATTTATTCATTTTCATTTAATTTAGGATGAAATAAGTTTAGAGTTGATTCTAAAAACATATATTAAATTAATAATTTATTCTATTTAAATGGCTTTATAATTTTGACCGTCTAACAATTCTTTATTTTAAATTATTTTTGACTATTAAAAATATAAAACTCAAATGGTATCATGTTAAACAATTTTCTTCTATGGGCTTTATCTTTGCCTTTTCACTCTCAACTTAAAATATTAGTAAATTATTATAATATATTATAAATACTCCTGGTATTATTTACAAACTAAACCAGTTTATTTTTTTCTTCATAAAAACAATATTCAATTGACCATTTTTATTTGATAAATAAGGAAATTATGTGTTTTGTGTATATTTCTACAAAGGTATTTTTTCACCTACGTTTAATTAATTATTATACTACTAATTATAAAAAGTTGTTTTTTTTTTATAAAAATGATGTAATTTTATTTTGTTTAATTCTATAAAACCACGTAATAATATATAAGGCAACATTTTTCATTTTATTTATTTAGGTATTTATTTTTTGTTTTTAAATAAAATTTAAAAGTACTTATACTAAGATTAATTATAATTTAAATGAATATAATATACTGTGGTGGGGGCAGCATGGCTGAGTGGGTAGAGTACTAGATTTCTACACAGGAAGCCTGAGTTCGAATCCCAGCATAGAACTCAAGATTATATATTTATTTAATTAATAAATAAATAATAAATATAAAAATTTAATTCAATTTAACATCGGCTGCCCCACCGAAGAAGGCAAGGGGAAACCACTTCGGTCAAATTTTCCCATGAACACCCTATGACTCCTGTGGAGTTATTAGGGCCACGACACTTCCGCTAGGAAGTTATCGACAACGAAGAAGAAGAATATACTGTGGTAGTTTATAGAATTTATTATAAAACAATCGTTTCACTTAAACATTGATCACAATTTTAATTTCATGGTTTCATGGGAAACGGTAAACCCATCACTAGGGTCTCAAATTCACCATTGCCTTTAGATTTTAATGGCCATTTATTAAGGTGACACTCTCGACACTAGAATTCGCTTTCCTTTGAATAATTTACATCTGTCAATCTCATTAAATTGATTACATAAATTGACAGTTATTTTTAAATAAAAAAAATATGGTTAATGAGATTCAAGAAATTTTTAGTGCATTTCCTCCAAAATATATATTATATATGTGCGAGTTGAAATTGAGGTCAAGGGATGCTGGCGACAAGGGTGTTTCATCCTCCTCACTCCCTTCCTGTGGGGCCACGGGATGCCCGATCCCCTAATCATTCTCGATAGAGGCCTTTGGTGACGGCCAGGAAAAAGTATCTCACCCCCTTCTCCCGACAACCGAGTAGGGGAGGGATTAAGATATAAATTGGAACGCAACTCCCGCAAGAGAGTCTATTCGTTTGGGATTCCGTTTAGATGGATTCGTTTTTGAGTAATGTATATATTTAATGTATATTTATTTGTAAATATAAACCATTTTATAGAAAAACCCAATCAAGAAGTGTTGTTGCTCGAGATAATGTACCCCTAGACATCAATCCAACCCCTTCCAAATCACTACATACTATATTTATAATTATATATTATATATATTATATATATGTTTTCAAGGAAATATTTATTTAATAGGATTAATAATATTCGGTTTTAAATTTTGCATCTATTTCTATTCATTCCATACAAATCGCCTAATAGATATGTCTAAACCGAATTGCTTAGCTCATTCATTTTCTAAAAGGCCCATTGACATTACTCGTCCTATTTCAATACTGTGCTTAAATTAGCGATGCCATTGCGAAAGGCCATCCGTCAAGACCGTTGCTGATTTCCTACGTTATATAAGATACTTACTAATTTTACTGACATGCCGCTTACTCGAATACATCCTCTTTTCCTATTTCTTCTATTCATAAATTATCTCCTATTTACAAGGGTAATAAAAAGTTCACAACACACACCCTTTCTTTCTCTTTCAAACTACCTTTCTACTTAATATTCAAAGTAAATTCTATTTATCTTCTCTTGAGTTTATTATTTTGAATTTATTTTTTTAATTTTTTCAAGTATTAATACTATATGTATAAAAATTATTTAAAATAAAAGATTTCTTTGAGATTAATTTTAAAAAACATACATGACACATTTTTGAAATATTCATTTTTCATAACAAATTTCTCAAAATCATCTTTCATTTTATTAATTTTTTGTTTTTTTATTACTATTTAAATATCTTCAAAATCATAAGATGCCGGAAATACTGAAATATATTGATTAGTTAGAAATTTTCATATGCAGATCTGCATAAGTATGTTCCAACAATTCAAAAATCACTATTTGAAAAAAATACTTATTAATAAATGTTTAAATAAATAAATCATTTTTTTGGTGAAATGATTAATAGAGATTGTAGATTTTATTTTAATTTTCGAGAAACAAGTATCCTAAACAAAATTTTTACAAATTTACATAAATCTCTGGTCGAAATCATAAAACCAAAAAGTATACTTCTAAAATAATCCTCTCCCATCTCTCTCACATCATTTCCCACATTATCCACCCACCGTACATATACAATTTTAAATTGATAAATTTTAATGTAAAGCTTGGAATATTTTGATCTTTCAATCTTGGAAATTTTTTGCTGTATCGATCAATTTTTTTTTTCATACTCCCCATTATCTCGTTCTAATTAGCTCTTTAAAAGATGGAAAAAAACCCTCCTATAAGTTTGACCTTTGTCAGTCGGAGTATTCTCCTGAGTCTGGACTAAAAGACGGATGAGCGGTGTCCCGAGGAACATTAGAGTCCCCGGCATTAGACGGAACAGCCCTGGGCGCCTCTTGGGTTTCCCTGTATAGAGATTCACAGTATATAGATTAAGACAACGTCTCATAGTCAGATTAATCATCCGATTAAGAGGCAGATAACAAACTCCCTTGCCACCGGTCTCATTTGCATTTGAATCTCGACCCCTTTTTAAAATGTAATTAAGAATTTCTATTAAAAAAAAACCGAAAATAAATATGAAAAAAATAAATTATTAAACAAAAATGATAATTAATAATAGTTTTAATTTTAAGTATAAATAAAATTGTATAATTTCACAAAAAATTTTTTTTTTTTTTTTTTATTAAAATTTATTAAAAATATTTTTTGTTTTAAAATAAATATAATTAATTTTATATTTTTATTATTTATGTATTAAAGTTGAATTTACATTTGCATTCATTAAATATTTATATTCAAGATAGATATTGAATCACAATGTCACATTAAAATTGAATAAACGGAAATGAGATTTTGTATTCTAATTAAATCTTAATTTTTTTAAACTATTAATTATAATTAATATATAATGTGAACGAAATCTTTTTCTTAAAATTCAACAAAAGGAAATGAAGTTATTTTCTTTTTTCTTTTTTTTTTTTTTTAATTTTAAAATTAAATATTCATTTATATATTTATATTTGAATTATTTCTTTTGATATTTTTAAATTGACTTTCTGATATGTTGATTATTTTTTTTCATTTTTTAGTTTTTAATTCTTTAGGATAATATCCGTGAAGTCCAATTGTATATCAATATGATTTTTATAAATTTATCTAGATCAGGGGTCGCCAAACTTTTTTGATCATCGACCCCTATATAATTTTTTGAAATCTCTATCTACCCCTAAAGGTAATTTTCAGGTAATTAAAATAAAACTATCTATTAGCCTTAATAACAATAAGTAAAGTAGCTACAGATTTTTTATTTCTTTTCACCCGAATAAATATATACGTTTATTATTTTACTTTCTATAAAAAAAATGATATTAAGTAAATTATAAAAAAAATTAAAATTTTACATACATATTAGGTATTAAGAACTGTTTTTCATTCGAGACCCAATCGACCTCCATTCGACCCCCATTCGACCCCTTCTGTTGTTAAATAGACCTCTGACCACTTTGGCGACCCCTGATCTAGAAACACGGTTTATTCATTAATAAATGTTGATGTAAACAATAGTTGTGTTAAATTATAGTTTATTTAGTTTATGGGCCGCTATTTTTCTTAATTAAATATCTAAAATTTCGATGTGAAATTTTACAAACAACAATTATTCAACTTTGTTTCATTTATATTTGTTTATTTTTATTATTAAAGAGATCAGAAAATTTATGGCAAAAGTTTTTTGAACTAGTAACTTTATTGCCAAACAATATTTGGTAAAATAAACTGACCATATGAAATCAAATTTATAATCATAGTTACCAGTCCCTTTTATTTTGATAATTCTATTTCTCCATACATAAAGAAAACTATTATTTTTTTTAATCTACTAAATGTTTACGAACTTAGAGAAAAGATAAAAAAAAGGAGGAAAAAGTTCGTTCACTAAATTTACTTTAAAATAAAATTTATTACAATATGACTTTTTTCTTGATAATAATTTATTATATTCTGTTATTAAATGTTCTCTGTTTGTCTCAATGTATTTTTCTTTTCAACTATTCATACAGTATTTTAATCGAATTTTAAAATGTAAATTATTGAATAATCAGTAAATTTATAAAATAATTGAATTATCAAAAAAAAAATTAAAATAAAAGATAAAAAATCAAGAAAAGAAATGCACTTGAAGACAGAAATAATAATAAGCGTTCAATAAGTAAAGGAAATATATTAGAGTTCAAATTATCTAAACTTTCACTTGGAGAAAATATTGACTTTATTTTATCTTTTATTTATTATTGAATTCTTTTACTACTTAATCATATTCATGCATCGATAAAATAGTATAAACTTATAAAACACAGGTGCAGGTTTGAAAACATGACATTTAATGCTAATAACATGGATAGATTAAGAATTGAAAAATGACTTTTAGAACGTTTCAAAGATATTGATAGATTAGTAAATCTTCTTTCATTTATAATAGATTTTTAGTTTCAGGATAATCAATTGAATGTCTTTTGAAAGAGAGCGGTTCATTTTTTTTTAATTCAACATGAATAGATTGGAGTTAATTGAAATAGAAAACAGATGGCACTGAATAACAGTGCAGGAATAATCTGTCATCTGAAGATTGATAAATCCATTTATTTTTTTTGCTTCTTAATTTCTTAAAATCATAACCAAACAATAATAATGAGTATTATTTATATTCAAATGAATGAATGACAATGAAGGTGTTAGAATAAAAAAAAAGAATGTTTATCTGAGATTATAGTTTCTAGGTTCTTGTCCTCATCAAAATGTTTGTATTCAACTGGAGATAAGAACTTTGTCTATGAAACTCGAGTCTTGTTTAATCAATGTTTTTCCAGGAGACGAGAGATTGTATCTTTTATTTATTTAATGCATACTAATTCCTTCATTATATATATATAAATCGATCAAATTCTTAATCAAATTTTTATATTCTTGAAACTTGAATAAATGATTATTTTATGGAATTTTAATAAACTTAATTTCAAATATATAGATAGATAGATAGATAGATAGATACAGTGGTGTTGTGCTAATTTTTTTTTTACCGGAACCCGTTCCGGACTCCGGTTCACGGTTCGGAAAAACAAGCCGGTTCGTTCCGGTTTTTGTTCCGGTTCGGGTTCGGTTCAAACCCTTGTTTATAATAATACATATAAAAATTTGTCAAAAATTAGAAGAAAAAAAAAATCAGCAATTGTTGTTAATTTTTTTTTCAATACGTCAGCCAATTCTTGTCATCAGAAATCAACTTTAGTTCCGGAACGCGTTTCTGTCCAAAAAGGAAGTACCGGAACGACGTTCCGGAGCGTTCCGGCTCAACAACACCACTGTATAGTTAGATAGATAGATAGATAGATACCCAGGGATTTCAATTACAATTGCAAGATTATTAAAAATATTTGTTTGGTAATTCTTAATTGCATTTCAAGATGAATTCATTGTTATGTTTTGTCATCTCGTCTAAATTAAAAACGTCCACCTTTCTTTCACTTAAGTGCTATTTTGAATTTTCCATTCAGAGCCTCCTTACCAATTCGTGGAGTAAAAGTGGTGGGGGGCTTGTTTTGTTTATTAGGCTTTCAATTAATCTTCCACCAACTTCTCTAGATTATTTATACAAGTATAATTCCGATAAGTGATTCTCTAGTGAAATGTATGTATGTTTTGGTGAAACGCTTTCTTCATTTCCCTTGCCCGGTTCCCCTTCCTACGCGCCCTCACTCCTTCCCACCCCTGCTTTACTCCCTATCCCGCTCGGTTATATAATATTCCCGCGGTCTCTTTGAAATCGGTTCAACTTCATCCGTTGAATGAACACGCCGACAAACACACTAACGCACACAGACAGGCATAATGTCTCTAATTTGAGAGTTGTCGAGTAATTCCATTATAAATAGAATTTGGCGGTTGCGCCGCATGTCAATCTCTTCGCCGCTACAAAGATAACTTTTCCAAAGGATATTAGTTACCCATGAAGCACACACCCCTTCTAATACTACACACAAAATATACCCACTCATATATATATATATATATTCAAAGACATATTGTTCAATCCTTATTTTTTATTTAACTAACTTTTTAAAATGTATACACATATATAAATATAAATCCATTTTCAACTCAAAGAGAGACAAATAATTAATAGCGAAGTCTTTCAAAGTATATTTCACTAAAGAGATTCACCTAATTAACAATTTGGAGAAATAAATACCTAAAAGATAGATATTAATAGGAAATAAAACAATTTTGACTAAATATTTATATAATTTCATCATATTCTGGTGGAACTACACTATAGTGTTAAATATGATTTATAAAATATTTTTCTTGATTATTTACAATTTATAGGTATATTATATTTATGTTATATTATTATTATCATTATTATTATTATTTTCGTCTGGACCATCTAGGATCACGCAAAGCTCCCATATACAAGGGTATTGATGTTAAGTGTGCCCATATATGAATGTTCTTTAGGTGTTAACTTTTATTCTTCTTTTTGAGTGCTCGTGAAGATCCTGGATTGGGTACCAACCGGAGTTATTCTCATCACGATCCATTGTTGCTTGTTTTTGAGGTAGTCTTGCTGGTGCAGGGTTGTATAGAACCAGGGCTTGTCAGTTCCGGAGGTAGCTGATGTTAAATTGAATTTATTAGAAAAATCCGTTCTTGGTTACAATCGAACGCCGACTTCTTGTGTAGAAGGTTGCCACGCTACACTCTCGGCTAAGCCACCTACTTATTTATGTTATATATATATATATATATAATTTTTAGAATTATTACTAGAACAAATACAATATATGATCAAAACAACATAAGAAAATATTAGAAAATTTTATTGGTCCGAGGTAAACAATAATACATATGAATGAAATTTAAAATTTGGTGAATTTTCTTGATTGAAATATTTATTTATAGAAATATATGGTTAATTTAAAAGAAAAATCAAGATAATATGAAATACAAACGCTTCAAAATGATTAGAAAAATAATAATTTAATTATTTTAAAATATACCTTATTTAATGATTTTTTAGAATGTTTTTTTTTAACTTTGATTGTGTGTGGATGATTGCGCTTTTCTTATGTTTAATGCTAATTTGTATTATTATATTATAATAAATACTTGAAATTATTACTATATTTTGAAAATTTCCATGTATTAATTAAAGAATTTTATTTTTGTTGCAGGTAAGAATATTATCATTTACATCTCATCATTTATCTACGAAATGAGTAAGAAATTTATTCATACAATAACAGTTAATATATTATTATTTCTAAATTTTAATTATTATAAAAAAAAACATTTAATCTATAGAATTCACATATTTTATTTAATTAACGCATTTTTAATTATATTCAAATTATTAATTTTTGTGAACTTGGTAAGGTTTAAATTTTTGTATTGCATAGTTGATCGTTTTACCAATAAAACTCCACTATGATTATTAAAGAATTTTATTAACATTTTAATTTTTAGAGATAATTTAAAAAACGGTTTAAAAACTACACTAAATGAGAAATATAATAAAAAAAAATATTTATCATTTATTTTCTGAATCGATTAATAATTAATTTTCAATAACACAAAATGACTTAAATGCAAACCCAAATAAATCCTATAACTACAATATTGACACATAATTATGCTATAAATTGGAATTTTACAGAAAAGAGAAATCTGTTCTCTGATGTTTTTTTTGAAACGGTTTTCTTGTCAGCCGCTGTACTGTGATCATTTCGTTTAACATATCTCTAAATACAATTTATTGTTGAAATAAACTATATCCCTATATGCTCTCTTAAAATGAATATATATATAAACTTATTATTTAGTTACTTTATACTAATCACCACAGTTTTAGCTTTTGAATACAATTTCAACTAATAAAAGCTTTTTTAAAAAAAAATATTTAAACAAAGATTAAAACATTAAGAATTATTGTTAAAACTTGCATATGACCACGAGAGAGTGAAATAGAAAAAAAATAAATAAAAAGTAAAAGAATTTATATAAAATCTGTCGCATTGAGGATGAATTTCCCACGCGGGACTAACTAACATAACAACTAACAAACAAACAACAACAAAAACAAACAATTGAGTGGGAAGATGAGGGCGTGGGATACTAAGGAATGGTCTATAAAAAAACAGCAATAGATTAATTTATGGCAATGAGCTGTCCTTTCTAGATAATAGCAAAAGTTGTGTGTTGAAAAGAGGAAAACGAGCAGCCGGTAGTTTTTTCCGATCTAAATGGACAGGATTCTGGCGAAGTTTAAAGTCGATGTGAATTGCACCAAGGGGGTCATTCGAGAACGTGTCGTCGCGAGACGTGTTTGTTAAAGGGGGTACCAGATGTGTCTAATCGTCTTGTTTCGTGAAAAGAGAGACGATTCCAATCCCTTTGGCACACGTGGGATGTAAATCTCAAGATCTCAGGCACGAGCATACGACTTGCTCCAGATGCGCGCAAACCTTTTCCAGTGGCTGGGTGGAGTAGAGAGAGGCTGCATTTTTTTGCCAGCTTGTTTTATGTCTTTGCAGCTTTCAGTCAGCTTTCGTTCGAAATCTGTTTCTCCCCCCCCCCCACCTCCTCACCTCCACTCCCTTCCACTTTTCTCATTCTGACATAGACACACAAATACTTTCGTTTCAATTTATTTTTATGTCCTCTTTGCAATTTCGTTTTTAAGGCAATTGTTTAATAATATTTTATCAAATCTAACGTAAAGTCACACTTTTGACAACGAGATCGAATTAACATTAATAAATAGTTATTTAAAATAATTTGTACTTAATATAATTTAAACACTAAATTGTTATATATATATATATATAAATATGAACTATATAATACATATACTTGGCAAATAATATTATTATTATTTATAAGTGACTACAATATAAAGTAAATATACTATATTTCGATTAAATACAATAACTTAATCATAAAAATACACATATTTTACTTTATTTAATATTTATAATTAAATGGTTCTGCTATTCTCGGAAAATTCAATTTGATTGGTGGCTGTAAAAGGCTACCATATAAATTTAATATAAGTATTAATTTAGAAGCTTTTAATATTTTTATATATTTTAATTACTTAATATTCATTAATATAAATTACTCAAGTAATGATTTGTTTTTATCAAATTGTTTTAATAATGAATATTATTTCTGATTTATCGGTGTAATTGTTAATATCAAAATTGTTTTATTTTAGTTTGGAACACAATTTATTTTATTAATTTATTTATTAATTTTAATTTAGATTAATTGATTTAGAACGTTTAATCGATATGCAACCAGTTCCACTTTCTCTAAAAATAATAATCATGTTTGAAAAAATGTGTTAAATCTGTTTATTTATATACAATCTTAGATTTGTATGAATTTGCATGAATATTAGTATTATTTAAAGATCTTCTGGTCTGAACGAGTGGCCCTTGTGACATAAATCAAATCGTCAAGACGCTTCCTCTTATAAATTAACAACTTTAATTAATTTATAATACTTAGCTTATTTTTTTTTAAAAATTAAACTAACTTATAATTTTAATTAAAATTATTTTTTAATTGATCAAATTATTACTATTATTATTATTGAATTTACAAATACTATCCTCTGACAGATACTTTAACTAAAATTTGTCTTGATTTACAAGAATTAAGTATAAATAAATCGATTGATATTTATTTGATATATGTATATTATAAATTAATAGATTTAATTTAGCCTTAACCACATGCTAAAATATATTAATATTTTATGTAAATTAAAATTAAAAAAATTAAAGAATTAAATTTTAAATAAACCTTTAGTGAAGTTTCAAGTTAATTGATATATTAGCTTTATGTGCATTTAGACTGTGATGCTAGCATTAGAAACTTTATTCTAAACTAGATGATAGTATAACAGACGAAATGCATAAAACAAATTTATCAATAATCTTGAAAATTAACCAAAAGTTTAATTATAAATTGATTCTATTAAATTTTATATTTTTTTTTTTTTAAGTTTGATTTGAATTTCTGATATATTTTATTAATTTATAAAAGAAACTTTCAAATTTGATTAATAAATAGTAAATATAAAATTATTAATATAATTTTAATAAATGATTCAAATTATGAATAACCCTATTTCAAGTATAATATCTAGATCTATCTTTTTTAAAACAAATAGGTAGAGTTTTTATACTTCAATTTTATAAATCGCTCTGTTTATTCTTCCACTATATATATATATATTGAAATTATACATATATTTATATATAATTTCAAGCATATAAATATGAGAAAGGAAGTTATTTCTCGTAAAATATCTTCTCTTTTAGCTGGAATAAAAATGGCTATTCGTAAATAAAGAAAAATTACATCATTAAATTTAAATTTAACAATGGCATTCCCAGCTCAGAAGGCAATGGCCCTAAGAAAATAACGCAGACCGAGAAAAATTGTCTCCTTTAGAAGGAAAAAAAAAAGTAAGCAACACACACAAAAAAAAACTTAGAGACGAGGTGTGGGCGAACAGGGATGTAGAGGACAACAAAAAGGGAAAAAGAACTAGGTCATCATTTTTCCATTAAATCTATCTTAAAATCTAGTTAAGAATTTATTCGACTAAACTTATAAATATTAATACTTACTGAAAATCTTTTTTTTCTTCTCTTCCCCCCCCCCTCTCTCTCTCTTATTCTTTTTTATATACAGTCATAGTTGTTGGAGAGGGCTGAGCATTTCAAGTGCTACGAACTTGAAATTCTATTCGTATAAACATTTTGCATTATTGGGTAACTCTCCCCTTCCCATGTTATTTATATTCAACTCAGTTGTTTTTCGAATTGAAAATAATTAAAAGATAAATAACCCATCTGAAATCGAGAAAATGAAAAATCATCTTATTATAAATTTATATTATTTATTTTACTGTAGTATATATTGATGAAGAGGGTGGATGAATTTTATCATAAATAGTTATTATAATATAAATAAAGTAAATATACTAAAACTTTTATAATAAAACTTTTATTATATATTTTTTTTAAGATAGGTGTCATAGATCACAAATGTCTGAAAGTTAGGCAACCCGCTAAGTTTCTTGCTTTCAAATTTTGTCATATCCATCATCAAAAACTGGATCGTTAAATCGAGATAAAAGCCTGAATTCAAACACCTGGAGTTGTATACTTGGAGAAAGAATAATGGTGAGATTCACTAATGACATCTTGTAAATCGGTAACAACAACAAATGTTTATTTTTATAACATTTCTAATACAGCGAGATTTTTAAAGAAAATAGTCTACTGAATAAATACTTGGATAAGTATTATTGATGATAGGTATGACAGTGTCTAAATTTTTTTTTTTCTTACAATCAATCATTTCTATTTATTTGTGGTTTATAAACTTAAACTATTATTATTGTGATGAGATAGATTCTCGAATGTTCGTTCAATAAAAGTACAAGCCAAAACGGTCGCCTCTTTCCTCTCTCCTCTTCTCCTGAATAGCTCTCTTCAAGAGTTTTATATACTTAAAAAAAAAATTGTTTTGCTTTTGAATATGCAATTGCTAATATCTGAGAATAAAATTTGTAATTTTATCTGAAATAAAAATTTAATAAAAATTATATAATTTTTATTAAATATATCGATTAAAAGTTTTATTAAGAACATTATTTATTTATATATTTCTGAAAATATATTACATTTAATATATAAATAATATTATTATCAATAAAATTAATTTATTAAATTTCGACTAGGGACCAAGTGATCATTAAAGAATAATATATTGTATATTCGAAAAATTTTAATTTTTTTTTTTTATTCCATTTAAATACTTTATCTTATATTTTTATCGTGTAATGATTTTTTTTTTATATTTTTATTTTGTTTTAGATAATTATATTAATAATAGAAAATGAGTAATATGGTTAAAATTAAATGGGGTAGCTTGGGGTATTTATATCCCATTAAATTATATATAGATATATACTCGCGTTTAAGAAAATCTCGTTTTTTTGTTTTTTTTTTTTTTATTATTATGAAAATTTAATAATTTTCATTGAATTATTTAAAATAATTTAATTTTTTTTTTTTTAATTGTTTGAAAAATAAAATAAAAATATTCGCCATATATAATTAACCGTTGGAGAAGATAATAGATTTAATTAATTTAAAACAGACCGAGCGAGCATGCATTTGTTGATTGTAAGTGTAAGTGAATTTTAAAGAGGTCCCAGGCGAGTTAAATACTGTGACCAGGAAGCAAAAGGGTTGGGGTTGCCCTGGAACATCCAGCAAATGCCTAGCGAGAATAGCGTTCATTTAATTGCAAATACTTGTTCCTTTTATGCGCACGTGGGCAACAGCTGCCCGGAAAATTGCACCAAGAAATATATTAAAACGCGCGCTCGTTTTAAATAAGAAAAGATAATTTCCCTATCTAGCCGAGTTTTCAAACGAACCTGAAACTGTTTGCGTCTGCTCGTTTTGCGCAACGTGCTTCACTTATGTTGTCCTTTACAATTCGTCAGGTAGAAATAATTGAATTAGTAAAGAGAATAAAAGAGAAATTACTTTTTTCTCTCACTCTCTCTCTCTCTCTCTTTCTCATTTACACATACACACACACACACACACACACACACTTAAATATATTCTCTCTTCCCATATATATTTCTCTTCTAGATAAAATAAAAGTAATAGCAGATATTTTTCAAATAGCCCTAACACGTGTTACTTTCTATATTAAGATCATAATAGAGCACATCAATTCAATTTTAAAAAATAAAATTAATTAAAATTTATTATGCTTACATATATATATATATCTTTCTTATTAAAAAATAAATAAATATTATTTTTATTATCAACAAAGTAATTAAAATACTAATGTACTATAGAATATTTTTCCTGAGAATTTTAATTTTATTTTTAAATTTTATTAATTCTCTCATTTTTTTTTCTTTTATCTCTTTTTATATATTTAATGGAATTTATTATGTTTTTTATAAATAAAGTTATTACTTTTGACAATATAAATTCAATTAATTCACTAATTCTATTTTCATTTCTATTTATTTAGTATCTATTTATTATTTATTTGTTATTTTTTTTTTTCTCTGATAATTATACTCAATGTTCAACATTCTACATTTTTATATTTCGAAAATAAAATTTAAAAATTAAGAAATAAAATATATATAAAATGAGTATATACATATAATCAATAATTTTTAAACAAAACAAAAATATTTTTTTGCTTTATTTTTCTAAGATGAATATATACATAATTAAAAAAAAAATAATTTTACAGAATACCTTTATTAACTTAATTTTTACTAACTATGAACTTGAATGTCTCGATCGTAACAGAACTATAATATAAACTGATGATAATTAATATTTTATATGTATATATAAATAAATAAATATATATATATATATATATAGATGTATGTGTATATGTATATATATATATATATATTTAGATTTAAACGTCCTGCGTCGGAATATAGGTTTTTTGGTATTACTATTTCCAGCTGCGGAGCTTATCTTCACTCAAACAAGATTAACATGTCTTCTTACTCAAGTAAATTCCGAAATAAGCTTCGCCTACTTAAAGAGGTACCAACTTTGAATATTCTTTTTTTTTATATGAAAGCAAAAAAAAGAAGGATAATTCTAAATATTTCTATATTAATAGGCCTGTCCAACGAAATGTCAGTAAAACGGAAACCAACTTATATTTCACACTTTTCATTAATACTTAAGTATATCTCTGCAATTTTATTTTTAACTTTAAAATTAAATATTTATAAAAAGAATATAATTTTAAATTTAATTATTTGGTTTGATTTCGAATTCATTTATTTGTTTTGCTTTAGGAACATTACGGTACTTAAACTATCATCATTATTGAAAATAATTAGACAAAAATGATAAATATGTATAAATCATATAAATTATCTTGAAATTAAACCGAGTTTTAAAATTGGAAATTATTATTTTGATAAATGTTTATTGTGTTTAAGTTTAATTTCCAAGTTAAAAATAATGAGTGCATGTGGTTGTATATTTTATATATTTCATATTATTTCATTCATTCATTTAAACGCCCTAGTCACGACCCAAAGGCACTATAAATAAGACTACTCAATTATATTATAATAAGAATAAGAAACAAGAGGAATTAAAAAAAAAACTTGACACTTTTTTTTTTTTTTTAATATTTAATATATTTATAATTATATTTTTAAGATATATATATTATCACAAAGAAAAAAAATGTTATATAAATTGTATATAATTAATTAATTTTTATTATTTCCATAGGCAAAATTTAATATGAAATAATTAAATTTTATATATTTGATAAAAATACATATAATCTTTAATAATATTTTATTTAACTGTTAAGAAGATGATAATTTTGCTGGACAGCCTATAATGATTTTATTTTAATAATATTTCGCACGAAAATAAATTTGAACGCACGTTTTATATACCTAGATATATATAGTGGGGGTTAAGTAAGACATATTGCCTGGCTAATAAGATGCTAATTAAATAAAATTAATTCATCTATTTTTACGATTGTAAAATATTAAATAATTATTTCATTAAATAATTTTATTTACCTTCTATTAGTTGTGTATTTTCATCTTCAAAAAATAAAAATGGTCCATAAAAGATTGAGAGAGAATGATAGAATTGTGTTTAGAATGCAATCCATTTAACAACATTGCAATGATACGCACTAGTCATAAAACGAAGATCATAAGGACCGAAAGGTTATAACCGTAAAAAAGACTAATTAATCTTTTAAAGAGTTTATCTCGTTTTATATAGCGAAAACCCTCAAATAGACATTCTTTGAAATTAAAACGTTTCAATTGTCGACAGAATTTTAAATGAAATGAAATTTAATTCAAATTAACAAAAGATTATAGGAAATAACAAAAATTATTTTTTGTTTTTAAATTTTGAAATACTACGGGACTCTATTATCTAATTCTATTTATTCAAAAATTATAACATTTCCTCTATATTATTTAAAAATCGGGAGTGTCCTCCCCTAGACTTTCCCGCATATAAATAGGTAATTAGGTTATTATTATTATGTTTTAACAACAATAAAAATAAACAAACTAATTAATTTAAATTATAAAGTAAAATGGTTTAACACTATTATATCTATTTATAACTAGCTGCTCAGAGCGCCTCCGCCCCTGTACCCCCGAGTGGTACATAGTATTTGGTTAAAAGTAGTAAAAGGTTTTCATCCATTTTGTTTCAATCAGTATATTACATGAAACATTCATTTCTTTTTGTGTTCTTATTTAAAATATATTTTAATTTAATCAGTAAATTAATTATATATATTATTATTGTATATGTTATATCTATCTATCTATGTGGCTCAAAGGTACTCGAAAGTTCTTGGCCGCAACAACCACATTTCTCCAAGTGTCCCTATCCTGAGCCCTTGTCCCATCTCTCTTACGTCCCTTCCTACGCGTCCTTGGTTTTCCAAGCGGACGTTTTCCATTCGGTCTCTCCACCAATATCTTTTTCCTCTCCCATTCTAGCCACGTGCCCTGCCTATCGCAGCTTTTTCCCTTTTATAACTCTAACTATTTCTGAAGATGCAGAGAGGTCATGCAATTTCTCGTTAAGCAGTCTCCGCCATTCCCCGGTGACCTCATCTTTCTTTGGCCAATAAATGCGGGGATAAATCCTATTCTCAAATACTCTGAATCTACTCTGATCTCCCAGGGTCATAGACCATGCCTCCCTCCCATATAATACAACAGGCAAAATAATTGTTTTATATATTTTAATTTTGATCCCCTTTGATAATAATTTTGATGAGATAAGCCTCTTTACTGCATGATAACAGGTGTTTCCCGATTGCAACATCGATTTAAATTCTTCTCAAATATTATTATCCTTCGTGATTACATTCAATTTTTCTACATATTCAAATTCTACATTTTGTATATTAAGATTTTGTTTGTTAATAATCTTCCTCTTTGTTACTATATATTTTTTCTTATCACTATTAATTTCAAACCTCCATTAATTTTTCCTCGCTATCTGTAATTGCAATTGCCGAATCTCCTATTATATTTAAGTCGTCTAGGTAACCTAATATTTTAAAATTGATTTTCGCTTCTTACTCTTTTTTTTTACTACCTTCAAGACAAATTTGAAGATCAAAATTTGAAAAAGTTTATCCGGATGTATTGAGTCATGCGTATGTTTTACTAAATTCTACAAATAATTAGTGAACAGAAATATTGAATTGGCGGTTTTTTTTCTAATATCTGTCATAATGAAAATATCTGATCTAATGTTGATCAATTTGGCCTGAACTCCCAATGATATCTCCTAATATTTCCTCCGCCTATGGTTCGTAAGTATTGTATATGTTATAATAGTGAAATAGAGTATAATATTTCTTGAACATTATATTTTGATATTTTATTTTCATTACTAGATTATTATTGAATATTTTTAATTATAATGAAATTTGAGAAAATACAAAGTTAGAGATTTGAGACAATTTATAAAATAAAATTAACATAATTGCAATATGCAAAAATTTTTAAATTCTGAGCAATGTGCAGACAAAAACTTTTTTTTATATATATATGAGAGATTGTGATCACGAAAATTTTCGATGGCGAGATTTTGATGATGTTATACGTTTTGAAGGTCTCTGAGTCATTTTCAATAAGGTTGAGAAAAATGTTTCTCTCTGTGTGTGAAGACAAGATTACGCAAAAACGGTTTGAGCTAGAATAATGAATTTTTGTATACGGGCATTATTCAAAATTCGTAGTTTTCTATCAACTTTTGACAAATGCAGCTCATTCGCAAAAGGACCATTGAAGCTAAAAGCAGTTAAAAACAAATACATTTCATAAATTTGCTAAACTCACAAAAATATAGTATTAATCCAAAAAGTCTTCTTATTTCAACAAAATGTTATCAGTAAAAATTTTGTTAAAAACTTTAAATCTTATGATCGGATAGATAGAATCACACACCTCATTCAATACAAAAGGGGGTGGATAATCTTTTTTACCCCAATCATTTAAAGAGAGAAAATATGAAACACTAATTAACTTATTAAATAAAGTAAATTTTCAAATTTACTTATTCTTAATAATCATCTATACCTACTGACATAGACTGGTATAGACTTAAGGTACCTTAATCAATTTTGTATAAATTTTATTTAAATTTTCTTTTTTTATCTCGTATAAAATCATCTTTTGATAGCTCTCTTTACTTTTCTATTTTTATTAATTCTATTTTAACCCATTTATGAAAATATCACAACAATATTCCAAAAAAACCTAATATATATGATATATCTATCATCTTGAAATTATATTATAAATCATATTTTATTTTCCAATAGTTTCTTTTAAAATTTTTATTTGTATATTTTTTTCTAAATTCCATTAAAATTGATAACCATTCGTTTGTTATATTAGAAAATTCAAATATATATATTTATTTTAAAATTTTTATGTAAATATTAGATGCAGAATTAATACGATTAATAATTAATAATAGTTATACGATTTAAATATTTCAAGTTTAAATTAGGTGGCTTGTATTGCTGGTTGCCTAAATGCCAGGGGCTCCTAGTCGAGTGAACGCTCGCTCAGTCAGTCAGTGAGTCGATTTCGTTGTGTGTGTGCGCATGCCAACTCAAACCAGGCGGGCGGCGATGACGCTCTTTCTCTCTCTACTTTATCAAAAGTGTAAGTGTATTTTCTATTGAAATTATCATATTTCACCAATATAAAGCGATCAATTAACATCACCTCTACCATCATTGTAATAAAGTCTCAAATGACTTACTGATTTTTTTTAATAATTATTTTAATAGAGAAAAATATAATATTTGATTTTTATTTCATATTCATATTATGAATGATATTTTATTTATTAATATATATATATATATATATATATATATATATATTTAACTTGATATATCTTTTTCTATTTCATTTTTCTTATGTCATTTAATATAATAGGATATATTATATATCGTACCCTATATATATATATATATATATTTATTATTATTATTCTATTTTTTAATATTTTCTATTCAATATGAGTTGATTTTTAATATATATTTGGATATTATAATTCATTTAAGTAAATATAATTTTTTTATTTTCAAATTGAAGTGACATTTATTCTAGAGACACCCAAACGGCAGGGCTAATTTTTTTTCTTTTATCTTGTAATTTACTGTTTAATTTATCTAAAAAAATGATAAATTCTGATAAATATTTATATTTTCAATATCAATTATTTTCTGAGAATTCTACATGATTATTAAAATCAAAAATCAATTGAAATTTATATAGAAATCATTTTAACATTCTCTTTTAATTATAGATAATAGAAAAGGTCAGTTTTTAATACTTTCATTTATTAAACAAGAATTTTATTGTGTCTTTGAAATATATCTAAATATTATTATTTCATTAAAAGTTATAATAAAGAAAAATTAATGTGATACATTGATTAACAACAGTTTCAAAGTATTTTTAATCTGCATTAAAAAATATACAACTGATTATAAAGGCAGATTTTTTATTAAAATGAATTAATTATAAATTTGGAAATAATTTAAAGCTCAGAAGCTTCTATTAGCTAAACAGCGTAGGCGTTACGTTATATAATTATATTATATATTACTCGTATTCTATATTCTATTGTATATATCTCGAGACAACTCCCAATATATTTACTTGTTTTTCTTATTTTGATTTCAAGCAAGAGCTATTGAACTAATATATATATATTTTCATGTTATAATTCATTGTTTAAAATGATTCCGCTAGGGCCAGTGAGCCGCGAATGAACAACACGGAGAATTATATAAACTTTAAAAAATTAATTTCTGCGGTTATTGATTAAATATGAATAAAATTTATAGCCTATGTTACTATAGACGTATATAAGAATATTGTGATGTAATTTCATAGAGATCGGTTCAGCCAATTCTGAGTTTATAAAATAGTAATTTTCCGGACAGACAGACATGAAAAATTCTAAATTCACTTTTGGATTCTAGAGGTCATGAAAGATATGCAAAAAATTTTAAATTCTGAACAATGTGCAGACAAAAACCTTTTTATATATATAGATTTACACCTAACGCTACTTGTATAGGTAAAATGTCACTTCCGGTAGTCAGATCATGATGAAATTTGGCATCTGAATTTTTTTCATATTTTTAAATCTATATACAAAATAGGAAGCAAATATCTCGAAGCAAACTGGTACTTTACTTGAAAGGTAAACGCAACCAGTGTAGGTAAAGTATCACTTCCGGTTAACCGATTTTGACGAAATTTTGATAGAAATCTACAAACTGTGAATAATATCGGTGTACCAAATTTCGAAGTCCTAACTTGATTAGTTTCTGAGTAAATTCGCTCACTGACAAACATTACATACATACAGACATAATTCGAAAAATGCTATTTTCCAACTCAGGGAGATCTAAAACGTCAAGATCTATCGAAATCTCGAAGTCGAAATTTTTGACGATTCCAATACTTCCCTTATACGAAGTATGCGGGAAAGTAAAAATTTATAGTTAAAATTGAATAATTCCATTAAAAATTATTAGTTACAATTTGTAAGGGTATTTGTAAGGTTACTTATCATAAATTGATTGTTAAGAGACCTAAACATTTGTTTTTCCCTTAGTAACTATAAAATCGAGATTTACAAGAGAACGCTGACTAATGTAGAATTTGCATAATAACAAGTAATTAGAAGTGAAAGAAGTTCATTATAAACATTTCAAAATATATTATAGAGTTTAAATAAAAATGCTCCTTTAGAATAAAGTTTAATTATCTCATCCAATTACTAACAACGGATATGAGAAACACTTTGTAATCCTTTAGCCATGAAATAAAGATGAAATTTTCAAATTTAATTATCGACAAGTGTCAACTAAATCTTTATTTACTAATTATATAATACTCCCTATAATATATAATTAAAAGTTATTTATTATTTTAATAATAAAGGAAAAATTATCATTTTTAATAAGAAAAGATTGATATAGGAATAAAAAAATATCAATTAATTATTGTGCATAAAAAAATGTGTTTGAAACTATAAAATTTATGCATCATATATTTGAGCATAATGACCGGATTTAAGTGGCTTTATACAAAATGACAGAGGGGAAGGTGTCACTATGGCTTGGCTGGTTAATTATGATTGATGAAGGCCTCATTGCAGCTTCCCAAAAGCCCGCTAACACGCCTATTAAAATGTATTGCATTTTAAAAGCTGATTTTATCTCCGAACTAGCCAGGTGAATTAGGGGTGGGTATGGTCTTTTCATTATCTAGGCGGATGAGTTCTCTTTCCAAAATTAAAATCCATTTTTTGAGCCTACAATCAATGAAACTCATCAATATATTTATTATTCTATGACTATGTAGATGACAAATTTTATCGAGATTGTCATTCCTGTCAATAAAAGAGAGATGGGAGATAATAGGAGTAGCTCAGGATAGGAACACTTGGAGGAGTGTGGTTCCTCCGGCCAAGAACTTTAGAGTTCCATAGAGCCACAGAGATAGATCGATGTCATTTCTGCCATAATTAGAAAAATGTATTTAACAAAATATTTTGAAATAATCAAAATCTGTATCAACATTTTAGAATACTGATGAATAACTAATAAATTCGGGGGTTATTGAACTTCGGTTAGAGATGTGTTTCTTGATGTTTAGGAACACATTTTACGTCATAAAAGAGAGAGGTTATTGGAAAGGAATACCGTAATATACCAACAATGACTCTTCATCAGACAGGATAAGATCAAAAATTCCAAAATTTCCCTTACTGAAACAAATTTTTGAAATTATTATTTCTAAATAAAATAGATCCATTAAATAATTACATAGATCTATTTTTATCAGTTTTGAGAGGTTAACTCTCTTAAGTTACATTTAAACAAAGATGCAGTTTCGAAAGTAAATCTTTCAGATACAGCATAAAGAATTTTGACTATGAGATTGATTATAAAAATAATATATATATATATATATATATATATATATATAGACTTGCATGAGGTTAAATAAAATATAATTCACTGTCAACAATCAATCACTAGAGTTTTATACACATTCAATTGCAAATCATATTGATGTGATTGATTTGGGTGGGAGTATTACATAAAAATATATTTAAATAGAGGACTTATTCAAAAAAAAAAAGTTTAAGGTATACAAATCCTTTCTCTACATAAGATTAAATCTAACTTACAAAATGAAAGTGTAGTATTGGATAGAAAAAACGAAAAAAAAAATATGTCATATCTGGCTCTTTTTTCCTATAAAATCTTTCTATGATAAACGGATATAGGAATTAAATAATATTTTATTAAAACATTTAAAATACTTACATAAAAAAATAACTTTTGTGATAAAAGACATAATTAAAGCGAGCATTTTGACCATCATATAATCTACAAAGAGCGAGAGAATTACCAGTCCTTTAGTGCGATTCCATTCATTAAAAGGTTGTGTGAGCTTACTACTAGGCTTAAAAACAGACACAGATTCTTTTATACATCGACTATATTCGGGTACTCAATTATCCAAAGTTTACCCATATTAGTTATAGTTCTTACAAAGTAATATTATAAAAAAGTAAATTTAACTTGATAATTAAAGATCTTTAAAGATAGAAACATTGATCTTGATTTATTTTATAGTATTGTTACTAAGAATCAATAGTACACATAAATAATTGGATTATTCCAGGAATATTTTACTAACAATAAGAGGATTGATTTTATTGAAACAGTTAATTAATATTCATATATTTTTTTAATCTAATAAAATTTAAATTTTCAGTTCAAAAAGATTTGAACAACTTAAACTTTTGAACAAATTATATTAGATAAAGTATTCGAACCCAATATAATGATTAAGTTAGAAATATGAAACACATATTAAATTTGATGTCTAATTAATAATTATGAACTTATTTAACATTGTTAGAATTAAACGTTTGATATTCTCTTTTAAACATACAATATTTAATTATTTTCAATGAGAGGTATTATTTTAAATATTTTTTTTTTAATTAAATTCATAAAAACTTTTTATTTTTGCTATTAAGAATAATAGACACTGAAATTATATTTTAACTAAATTTGAAATTTGATCTACAAGTACATTTACTTAATTAAATAAGTTGACCTGTGGCCAGGCGTAGAACCGACCGACGGTTTGTAGTAAATTAATTTACAGCTACAGAAACAATTTCAAATAATTTTAATATATCTATTAATGCAATAAAAAACAGATATGGATAGAACATAAATATTTTTAATTTTATTTTATTTATAATATATAAGAGCTGGCTGTGACGTCATGAAGTGCTGGGTGACGTCATATAATTTTAAATTAAGAAAAAACTAATGAAGATTATTTTTCTCGAAGATAAAACCAATACAAAGTGCATGATTCGTGGAGATATGTAAAAAATCCCCACATGTGAAATTTGGTTTGTAAACAATACCTCCCTTACTATCGTCGGTCGGTAAAAACATACTTGACACATTTTTGAAATATTCATTTTTCATAACAAATTTCTCAAAATCATCTTTCATTTTATTAATTTTTATGAATTTTTTGTTTTTTTATTACTATTTAAATGTCTTCAAAATCATAAGATGCCGGAAATACAGAAATATATTGATTAGTTAGAAATTTTCATATGCAGATCTGCATAAGTATGTTCCAACAATTCAAAAATCACTATTTGAAAAAAAATACTTATTAATAAATGTTTAAATAAATAAATCAATTTTTTGGTGAAATGATTAATAGAGATTGTAGATTTTATTTTAAGTTTAGAGAAACAAGTATCCTAAACAAAAGTGATAGAAATAAATGTACATATCTTATAATTTTTAACTTAGATATTTCAAAAACACTTTAATTATAATACTAACAATCTAATACAATTCTTATTCATCATACAAACTTTATATATTATTTTATATGCTATGATTTGTTTCATATTTACTTAGAACAAATTCAAAAGTCCAAGAGTTAATTAAAAATTAATGTATTTTGATCAAATTTACAAATACTCAACGTCAAATAATATACACAAATAACCTAATAATTCTCCCGACATATTATTTTATTATAACAAAGTTTGCTGTGTTGAATAAGTATTGTGTTCGGTCGTTCATTTTGGTGGTTTAATTAAAGTTTTCTAGTAAGCTCTCTCGCTCTTCTCTAAGACACAAAATGTGTAGGTATATAAGTAGATGGAAACTAGAAATCCGATTACAAACTTATATTTCGTGTTTATATTCCTTTCCACTGGCATCACCTGTGCCTGGGAATTGAGTAAGGGTTATAAAATGGTGAGTGCCAACAGTGAGGCAGGAAAGGGAAGCGGGAATTTTATCATCACACTTCAACACTGATCCTCTTTTTTTATTATTATGTTTTTATATGATTGGATGAAAATAAGGAATATGAATCTTTTTTTTTTAAATTTTATCCCTATTGTCTTTGTATCACCTATATAAAGAATTTTCATCTTTTAACTTATATATACGTATTTATGTTTACTAATATATATATAATACTAACTGCTCAGAGCGCCTCTATATTATTTAAAAATCGGGAGAGTCCTCCCCTAGACTTTCCCGCACATAAATAGGTAATTAGGTTATTATCTTATCTTATTATGCTAGCTAAAATTGTATATATGTATTTATCTATATATCATGGTTCTCAAAAACCGCTCTAACGATTTTTTTCAAATTCACACTAGATATAGTATTTATAAAGAAAAATTAAGTTTTATTGATGATATCTCTTGAAACATACAGCTTCATTATTAATTTCTTAATTGAAAATTATATATTATATGGAAAACGTCAAAATTTTTAATACTGCCTGCTAAGACAGTAAAAAAATGACAATTTTTTATCTAAATACATATAGTCCAGCGGTTGGACTGATGTTTTAACGAGTGGATTTCGTCGGTTCGAAACTCGCCGGGTGAATCGTTATTTAAAAATGAAAATAATGATTTTGTTATTTTTTTTTCTTTTTATCTATTGTTTACTTTTTAATAAATTACTATTCTATATTTATTTATTCATTGTTCTTTTATTAATAAAGTTTTAGATAGTTTTATAAGTTTTAATATTTTTTCAATAAAATATTATTCAATATATTTATTAATATTATTTTATTTATTATTATTGAGTACCCGAAGTTCCATTCATTTTAATCAGATTGATGCAATGATGCAACAGTTAATAATTGTAATATTGTAATAAATTTCTATCTTGAAAATTGTTACATATTATTCAGGATATTTTAAAAACTATTTCTTTCTTTAATTAATATTCATTTTTTCTATAAGTCAGATATATTTCCAAATATTAAATAATTTTTGAAGTGAAAACTTCTTTAGCGGCGTTGAGCACTTTTGCGGGATGGGGAAAAAGTATAGAACTCGCGTGATCGTGACCAACACCATGAAACCATCTGCTTTCAAATTTCTTATAACAGAGCGCGAAATTTGAATTGTCATTAGAACTGTTTTATAAATTATCTCTAACATATAAATATATATTTATTATGTAAAGTTCATTTCATATATACATATATAATCAAAATTATACGAAATGAACTTCACATAATAAATATATATTTTATGTTAGAGATAAGAATTATAAAACAGTTCGTATTGCAATATTTTAAACAAAGTTGTGTATTTATATATATATAAATATAAGTTACAAATTTGTTTAAAATATATGTTTAAAATAATATATAAGTTATATATATATACATGCATATGAAATTCATCTTTCTCGTGAAATAGCGCGAATTTCGTCTGTTTTAAAATTTCTTACGCAGAAGTTTTCACTTCTGTCGGCCAGTCCCACGACTGCCAATTTTGCTTTTTTAATTCCGAAAAGCTGCAAAGCACGTTTTTTTGTCTTTAGTTTGTTTTATAACCACTTGGGGCGCTAAACAGTTTTTCAAAAAAACACTATAGAAAAAAAATATATGTACCTATATATTATATATTTATGTATTATTGAGGAGCACAAGTTCATTAATTTTAATCAGATTGATGCAAATGTGTAACATTTAATAATTGTAATAAATAATTAAAGAATTGTGTATCAATATTTTTTAAAGGGTAGAGCGAGAGCTCGGTGTCCCAGGTATTAATATTACCAGCCAAATCCAATAATAATGAATCATTTTTTTTAACTTAAGTACCGAGCCGAGGCTCGGGGTCCCGGTACTTATTATTATGTTTTAACAACAATAAAAATAAACAATCAAATTAATTTAAATTATAAAGAGTAAAATGGTTTAACACTATTATATCTATTTATAACTAGCTGCTCAGAGCGCCTCCGCCCCTGTACCCCCGAGTGGTACATAGTATTTGGTTAAAAGTAGTAAAAGGTTTTCATCCATTTTGTTTCAATCAGTATATTACATGAAACATTCATTTCTTTTTGTGTTCTTATTTAAAATATATTTTAATTTAATCAGTAAATTAATTATATATATTATTATTGTATATGTTATATCTATCTATCTATGTGGCTCAAAGGTACTCGAAAGTTCTTGGCCGCAACAACCACATTTCTCCAAGTGTCCCTATCCTGAGCCCTTGCCCCATCTCTCTTACGTCCCTTCCTACGCGTCCTTGGTCTCCCAAGCAGACGTTTTCCAATCGGTCTCCGCACCAATATCTTTTTCCTCTCCCATTCTAGCCACGTCCCCTGCCTATCGCAGCTTTTCGCTTTTATAACCCTAACTATTTCTGAAGATGCAGAGAGGTCATGCAATTTCTCGTTATGCAGTCTCCGCCATTCCCCAGTGACCTCATCTTTCTTTGGCCAATAAATGCGGGGAAGTTAGTTAATATTAGTTAATATTATAGTTACTAATATTTTAGGCTTAAATTCTGAGTGAGCTTTTAAAAGAACATTTATTGAAAAGATCAATACAACATATTTCATCAAAATTATTTAATTAATTTGATTTAAATTATTTTATTTAAATCCAATTTCTTGCTCTCTCTCTCTCTCTTTTCATTATTTATTTAGTTTTATCATATATAACCCTTTTATATCTTTTGAATATATTGTATTTTGTATTCTAAATTATTAATAATTAAAAATATATTTAAACAAAATTATTTAGTTGTTAATGGAAAAATGTAATGGAGGGAGACTATTTTTTTCTCAAGACTAAATTAATTAATTAATAAATAAATATGGCAACACATGTGGATATTATTTTAAGTCATTTTCTTCCTTTATTAAATTTTGATATATATATATTTGAAAATGAAATACTGTCTAGAAAATGGAGACAAAAATAATAATAATAATAATAATAAAATCTAAAGTAAGTTAGTAGAAAGTAAAAGAAAATCAATTTCTTTTCATTAATTTGGATGGGCTCAGCTCATAAAGAGAAAAGTTTGAATTTATAAAGTTGAAGTATCAAATTTGGAAACAAAAGGGAAGTGTGGAATCGAAATAGCGAAAATCCCACAGGATAGATATATAAGAAAGTTTTGTTAAAAGATAGAGAGAGAGAGAGGAAGAGAAAAGAAGAAGAGAAAGGGAAGTTTAAAAATGTGGCCATTTGTCAACAGCGGTGATCTCGCCTCGATGGCCATTTGCTTTTAAGCAGGGGATCACTGATGGAATGCGTCTCAAATAAAACCAGGTTGGCCGCCATTGTTTTCGTTTCCCATATCCCGTACCAGGAATGAGAAGTTGGGTTACGAAATTCGAAAAAATAAAATAGAAAGCCCGTCTCCTTCTGCTATTTATCCGTTCCAGTCCATTTTCTCGTCTTCTCTAAAGGCCGTAAATCTGACTCAGAGAGGAAGGTCTATCACACATGTGCCCTTCCTTTATCCGAACGGATAGGAATTCTTGGGATTACGTGAAGGATACACAATCAGCTTGGCAACTGAGCGAGAAAATTACCAAACATTTAAATAAAGGTATTTCCTTTGAAATAAACCAATTGATTTTATTGTATGCGCGAAATCACTTTAGTTTAGAATGATCTTTTAAAGAAAAATCAATTATCCTAAAGCAGTGAATCGAAATTAGATTTATTTGCAAGACTTGTCAGTAGAAAACTAAAATGAAGATGAACGAGATTGAATTCTTTTTTTTTTCCTTTTCGTGAAACAATTGGGATAATCAATTTGCATCTATAGAATTTAATAATTGTACAGGTCTTTGCTTAATCAGTCAACAAAAAGATATATGACAATAGGAAAGTATAGATAAATCATTTATAGCAGAGAAGCATAAATAATTAAATGGTTAAAATAGTAATTCAAAGTTCAAGAGTTTATATTGATAGTTATTTATTTTATTATTTTATTTAACTAAACCTAGAAATAATGACATATATCTACAGCAGAACTTTAAAGTGATATTATGGTACTCTGTACAAAAGGACAAAAGATTCCCCCTACTTAACTACAATAAAAAACTGTATTTTTCAGAATAAAGGTTTATTTAAAATTATTTATATAATGTATTTCAGATATATAAATATAAATAAACTATAATTGTATAACATTTTAAATAAATATGTAAATAGTCATATAGGTATAATATAAAGAGTACATGAAAAATTTAAATATATCTATAATATAATAATTATTAATTCTAGTTTATTTTGTTTTAAGATGTTCTTCCTTAAATTATCAAAGCTTTGGTGGTTGTTTTTATTTATAACCGAAATTTGTAAATAAAACCACATATTGATATTTGTTATTGTAAATTTATTCAAAAATATACACAACGTTTCGATTGCTACTTCTACAATCGTTATCACTGCACTGTTCGAGTGACCAGTGACGAGTGACGAATGATACTTAATATAAGACCTAGGTCACCAACCAGATGGCGCTCGCAACGTGCTTACAAATTCAAAATACAGGAGAAAATAATTATAATAATAATAATTAATTGTTTAAGAATAATTATTTTCTCCTGTAATTTTTGTATTTTTTGAATAAATTTACAATAACAAATATCAATATGTGGTTTTATTTACAAAATTCCGTTATAAATGTCCTTCCTTCTTAATGATCCACTGTGAGGCGTTTTGCTAATTTTTTTTTAACATTTATTTTATAAATAGAAACCATTCTTCAAAAAATTCGTACAGATTATAATAATATATCTGAATCAGACAGATCCTTGTCACCTCATTATTCAACCAAATTTCTTTTCTAATTGCCTATTAATGATCCATTAACAAAGGTTTTTTATAATAAACTGTTTCAATATTATACAGTATACACTTTATAAATTCATTTAATTGATTCTTTTTTAATTCATTCTTTAATTTCTTTTTTTTTTTCTACTAATTATTTTCTTTTCTACTATTACTAATAGACAAATAAATTATTCTTATACAAAGTAAAAGGATACAAATAAATTACATTCTTTTATTCAAAATATTCTAATAATAATATTTATAGGCGATAATGCTTATTCATAATTCTTCATTTGCAAGGGAAGATGGTTTTTACCAACCTGACTGTAATAGAGGTGATTTTAGTGTGACTTTTAGTACTAAAGTGCTTCATGCAACTAAAATAAATTTATGTAGAAAGCATTAATCTTAATATCAAGTTTTATTACACTATAAAATATAAGTAACACAACGTGTTAACGCAATATTCAACGAAAACTTTTATTTTATTTAAAAATGAAAATTTAATATTAATTAAAATTATCGTTATAATATACCAGGACGATTATAAGAGATGAATAGAATATAACTTAAAACATGAAGAAAATTATAATTTATATATAATAATAATTCCTCCTGTTCTTCTTCATTCCTTCGTCGGCCACCCTATTCTCTTTCCATTTCACGAAGTCTCGATGGGATTGAACGAACGGATGCAGAGGCAGACGCTTATTCACCTGAGGCCTTCGAAAAAGCAGGGGCAGAAATCTTTAAACGATTCGGAAGGGAATTACAGCCTCGAAATTGAATCTCCGGTTATATATATTAAATATTTCGGAAATACAAGTTACTTTAATCAATTGATCTAAATTTCTAAAACATTCCCCTACTCTTGAAAATATTAAATATTACTTTCTATAATGTATATATGTATATTAAAATATTATCTTATTTAAAGTAATTATTTTATTTCTACTATGAAATTCAACCAATTTATTAAACGAATGGAACTGATAAATATATTCATTAAAAAAAAAATGACTAAAATAACTTTTTAGAAAATTATATAAATAAAATATAAAACATAGAATATCAATTAATTCATTATTTTAAATAGATTTTTATTTCCATTTAAAAATTTTATAAAAATTTATGTGTAATTTGGGAAAATAAAGTCGGAAAGCGATATCAATTGGTAAAAAAATTATATGTTGTTAAATATTAGAGAATACATTAAGAATATAATAGATATTGAATGGAAATATCGCTGGATAGAAATATATGTAATATAAATAACACAAGTTAATTAAATATAATATATAATATAAAAATATAAAAAAATTTAATTATTATATTATATATACATAATTAAAACACACAGTTTTATATTTCAATTTTTAATTTTATTCATAAATAAAAATAAAAATCTTTTTATAATACGATATTCAGATGATAGGCCATTTTGGCTGACAAATATTAATTATAATTATTATTTTATTAGTTATATATCTGCACGCACTCATTTACATTTTATCTTGCACGTGCTTATACAATTAGAATAAGTGTAAAAGAAATTGGCATAATTTATAAACTGACATTCAACCTTTAGCCTTAAAATTCTATTTCACAAACAAGGGACCTCTCTATAAAATATTACAAAAGAAACTTGGAAACTCTGCCATCACCTACCCCTCTACTTAAATTAACATAAATAAGCTGTGGTTGAGACGGACACTTAGTTATAAACAGAGCAGAGTCACCATTTTCCCTTTCGGTCATTTAATGATTGTAACTTGTATTTAGTTCACAAATCAATATATCTTTCTTTCTTTGATCAAATATTGCCTTTTATTCTACCTTTTAATTACTCATTATCCCAGCGAGTAAGGTAAAGACATAACTTATTTTTTCAACTTACTTTTTTTTATAAATTGTTATAAAGGGTGTTTTTTTCGAGGTATAGAACTTTAAGTTGGCATTACTGTTCAAGTTGATGACCGATTTAACAGCTGTCAAGTGATTTATTCTCAATTTGGTTTGGCAATTCATCATGAATAGACTCACGCCTGAACAACGCTTGCAAATAGTGCAATTTTATTTCGAAAATAATGGTTCTGTGCGGAATACGTATTGTGCACTACATTCATTTTATCGTCGACAAAATCGTCCATCAGAGCAGTTAATTCGATTAACCATGGAACGTTTTCGCTCCACGTTTACTCTTATTGATAACTCGCATCCTCAGAGACGTCTTACTGTGCGTACGGAACAAGCTTCAAAAACGATGATGGCGAGAACGTTACAGTCAATGGTGATCGGTATAGAACCATGATTTCTAACTTTTTCATTCCTGAATTGAACAACCATGATGTCCAGAAGCTGTGGTTCCAACAAGACGGCGCAACATGTCACACAGCTCGTGCCATTGAAAGACACATTTGGTGACTGCCTAATTTCACGTTTTGGACCTGTGAATTGGCCTCCAAGATCTTGTGATTTAACACCGCTAGACTACTTTCTGTGGGGCTATGTAAAGTCATCGGTCTATGAGGATAAGCCACAAACGCTTGACCATTTGGAAGACAACATTCGCCATGTTATTGCCGATATATGGCCACAAATGTTGGAAAAAGTTATCGAAAATTGGACTACATCCGAGCCAGCCGTGGCGGTCCTATGCCAGAAATCATATTAAAATGTAATGCCACAAGATTATTTTTCGTATAAATAAAATTCATGTCAATCGAATAATCCATCGTTGTTTTATTGCAATTTAAAGTTCTATATACCTCTAAAAGAAACACCCTTTATTATTGTTTATTGTCAGAATTTTTTAATGAGATTCAAAAATAATATTTATAACAAGAATGAATGATAATAAATCTTTTGGGCAGAAAAAATAATAAATTCTAATTGTGATCATTCTTTCTTATTAGTTCGATAAACATAAAAATGTTCCTATAATTTGAAACACCCTAAATTCATTTATTTCATTTTAAATTAAATTAATTCATAATTTTTCTTTTATAAATTAAAATCTATAAATTATTTGATTGTGTTTAAAAAGATAGTATCTCAACGCTTAGATCCATTGTTAAATATTTGAATCATATTGTTTCTATCATTTGAACAAAGAGACTGACTGATTTTTACATCTGTATATGATGTCCTTTTAATTAACTTCCTATCATCCAACTGGGAAAGAGATTGACTGACTTACAACTTTATGATATAAAAGGATAAACCCCTGCACCCTTTTGTTAAAGGATTTTTTTCTCTCTTTCTCCCTTTTTACACAAAGAGAGAATTTTTAAATATGAATTAAATTTTCAAACGGTGTTAGTGCGTTTTTGTTAGTGATTTGTTTCATTTTAAGTTGACTAGTCGTTAAAAGTTGATCAGATTTTTTTCTACTGAATCCCCTTTCCATTTCACCCCTCCACCCACTAATGGCTCTCGTCCGACAGCTTGTTAATTCATATTAAATAACATTATCGTTTCGTCAACGGAGCTCTCAATCGCACTTTGATGACGCTTTGTCTACGTCATCGTCATCCATCCACTTTGTGTCTTCTCTTTAAGCTCCATTTCCATAATCTATAAACGATTCTCTTTTTTGTTAAGCAGTTAATTAACCACTACAGTGAGACAGGCAGACAGATGAGGCGCAACGACCTCCTTCATACCGGATGGGACCAAAACCAAACAGAAAACTAATTTATTCTCAATTACACAAATCAACATAAACAAACAGATGTATTTAAATATTAAAGGAATTTCCATTAAAACCATTTCATCTAATTAAAAATTCCCTTTTTTTCATTGAAATAAAACAAATTTAAAATTATCTTTATATATATATAAAGAGTTTTGTCTGCACATTGCTCAGAATTTAAAAATTTTTGCATTTCTTCGAGTTTCATGACCTCTAGAATCCAAAAGTGACTTTCGACTTTTTCATGTCTGTCTGTCCGGAAAATACGGATGTTATAGACTCAAAATTGGCTGAACCGATTTCTATGAAATTACATCACAATATTCTTATACACCTCTATAGTAACATAGGCTATAATTTTATTAATATCTAATCAATAACCGCAGAAATTAATTTTTTAAAGTTTATATAATTCTCCTTGTTGTTCATTCAAGAGCATCTTTATTATTAATTACTAAATAATATATAAAAATTAAAATTTGATGATATAAAGGAGTTGTTTTAAATTTTTGACTTTTTTAAATTGGGTATATTTTTTAAATTTTTATATCCAGATGATTATATTCTATTATAATTTATTAATATGTATTTTTTTATTTATTATGTTTAAAAGATTATTTTTTATGATGTGATATTACAAAAAATAACAGATGGTCTGTGTAAGTCGAATCATGTTGCACATAATTAAATAACAATTCCCAAACAAAGAATTAATATATTTTTTTTTTAAATTCTTATATTTATAAATATCATTTCAATTAAATAATTTATTTTAAAAGTTCTCATTTTAATTAATTTAATAAAATATTTAGTTCATATTTAACTTAATATTTATTTATTCTTTCTATATATTTTAATATTTCTTCTTTTCTATTTGAAAGTGAATGGTATAAATTTGTCTAACGTCTAAAAATGTCTCATATAAAAAAACAGAATATATTATTTTTAATGTTTTATGAATACAAAAATATTTTCAATATTTCTCTATTATAACATATACAATACTTACGAGGAAATATTAGGAGATTTCATTACGGGCTCAGGCCAAATCGATCAAAATTAATTAAGATATTTTCATTATGACAGATATTAGAAAAAAAAGAATTCAATATTTCTGTTCACTAATTATTTGTAGACTTTAATAAAACATACGTACGACTCAATAGATCCAGATAAACTTTTTCAAATTTTGATTTTCAAATGTGTCTTGAAGGTTTTTTTTACAAAATATCGTTTTTCTCATGGACCAAAAAGAATAAAATAACTTTTATATAAGCCTAACAATGTTTATGGATGAATTTCTTCATATACAGCGAAAAACGTTGGCGCAATAAGAAATTAATCTTTTATTATTTTTCAGTGTAATATACTTATATCAAAGTCTGTAACAAATTTTAAAATAATTATTATTTTCTTAAATTTACATATTGTCAATCAAATCCACGAGATGTCAGGCGGGAACACTATTAGTAATTGATTTTGGAGTGTTATAAGGAATTAAAATGTTATTTGTCCTATATATATATATATATATAATTTTTTCAGAATATCCAAAAATTGTGACTAAATCCTAAGATATTTGAAATTGCAATTTTAAGAAAATTGAACATTAATGCTTCCGCATACATTACTAGTTCGTTTATGACAAGTATTTCACTCTGGTATTTCAATGAATTTACAGAACCCAACTTATTTTGAGCTATGTTCTAAATGTATGATCATTTTTAAATATATCACTCTCGCAGCATCATTTATCATGAAACGAAGACATATCTATTATTGTTTCACATGTCTTTAAGAAAAAAGAAATAGTATTCAATGTGTGTGTGTGTGTGTGCATAATAAATTTAAAGAGATAAATGATATTTCAGTTTTTGTAAAAATGTAGTATCCATTTATTTAGATAAATTTAGGATATTATCTTTTATATTTTATGTTAAACCATCTCTCTTGTAAATATTATAGTTATAACTATCAAATTAATTAATAAATATCTCTAATAAATTCATTATATAAAAATTAATTTAATAACTTTTTTTTACAATTATTTTAAATGATATTTTTAGTTTTATTATATTTTTTTTAATATTCTCGCAATTTGCTTTAATCTTCATTCTAAAAATTCGTGTTGTCTTACCGTGTCATTTAAAGAATGTGAAGCTTTAAATAAATCCTTATTGAAGATTTTATATCAAGAATTAACTTGTATATACTCGTAGATGTAAATACATATATGTAGAATGTTTTTGTTAGTAGAGGGTATGTGTGAGTTTTGAAATTACAGTGAACGAGGGGGCAGATGCTCGGGAGAAGGGTGGCTCGAAAGGAATATAGTCTTTGGTTCACTTGGACATATTACTTCAACATTTATTTACTCTACTCTATTCAAGCTTTCATTTAATCAGATGTTTGATTATGTGGGCTCCAACACTAAAAAAATATTTTTTACATCCTTATATTCATGTAATATTTTATTGATGATTGTCATATTAATGACAATACATCAATCAAATATATATATATATATATATATATATATATATATATATATATATATATATATAAAATACTCTAATACCCTCTTTACTAAATAGAAAGAGAGAGAGAAATTTTATTTTTATTGATAGAAATTATAATCTTTTTTTTAAAGCTCTGATTAATTTAATTACACTTATTAAATAATTACAAAAAATTATCAGATTATGAAATTTTGAATTTTTTATTTCGTTAATTTTTTTTAGTACTGAAAATTAGCAATCATCAATTGTTCAACTACGAAGTAGGGATCTTTAGCAGCCTGAAGTTGGTAATATTGAATGACGCGAGATTCGTTACATCTCCCCCCCCTCCTCCTTTGTTAGTACTTATTTACCGGAATTAGCTTGGTTGAATGGTACAAATCACATTCTTTTCCCCTCTTTCCATATTTCACTTCGTAGATTGTGTTTGAAATACGTCGGATTATTGGAAAAGGCCCCTTTCTTACTTCATCAAATTTATTTCTGTTGAGCTTGTTTCCATTACCAATGTATACTAAGTCGTTCACTGCAAAAGTATAATCCTTCCGTTTTTTTATCACAACGTATTTTGTTTTTTTTTTATGATTTTCTAAAGAATTTTTCAGTGCTTGTAAACGATCTCTTTTATTCTTAATTTCATTCGGAATAATATTTGACTCGTCCTCACCTAGTAGTAGATACATTGGCGTAAATTTCGTAACACTATGAATAGTATTGTTATATTCATAAGAGTACATTCTTCCGCTATCTTTGTCCATACTTCTTTTCTTCTTCCTTCACTATTTATCTTACATCTAATTCGATTTACTAATGTTTGGTGTAACCGCTCATTAAGTCCATTTGACTCTGGACAATTCACTGAAGTATAAACTAAATTAACGCCTCTTGAGTTCAAGTATTCTTTGAATTCTTTTGAATTCAATCCAGCATATTGATCCGCCAAAAGAACCTTAATTTCGTTTTTTCTTAGTATAGGTTGTATGAAATCTCCAGCCGTTTGCCCTTTTGATGTAGATGTAAAAGCGAATCTTGAAAAGTGATCCGTTAGGATGTGTAAATATTGCTTTTTTGAATTGTTTCCACTGAATCCTCCTTCGGTATCTACTGACATAATCTCATATGACCTTGTCGTTGGACCTAGGTGTGACAGTTTACCAATTAGGCGACCTCTTCTTGTTTTATTCCTTTTGCATATTTGACAAGAATCACAATAACTTTTTACAATCTTATCCATATTAAAAAAATAATAATATGGACGCATATGCAATAAAACTTGATGTGAGCTCATATGCCCTAGTTCTACATTAATTTTCTCTGTGAGTATTCGACCTATAATTTTTGAGAAATAAAAACTCTTTCATTTCCATTGAGGTTCTTAAAGTATAGCTCACCTTTTTTTTAATATTTTTATTTTCTTTGATTATTTTTACGTTTGCCGACGGACGGATGGACGGACGGACGGACATCATGCTAAAAATACTTTTTTCTGTTAAGAAAATGCATGATTCGTGGAGATATGTAAAAATCTGGTGTGATGAATTTTGGTGTGAAAATTACTATTTTTGATAACGTGGATAACATCTATTGTTTCTTCAATCTTGTTTATCTTCATTGGGAGTCGTGCCTGGCGGTGTGTGAAATCCATTCCACTAATTGTGCGGAAAATACCACGATTTTTCATAAGTTTTGTTTTTAATTCATCAACGTTTCTTTTATTTATTATAGTGATATTAGATCCACTATCGTAAATGCCTTTAACCAATTTTTTTCTGTCTATTATAACATTTACTTTAATTAAGGATGGACATTCACCCGCCGGCCTATTTAGTTTTATCTAGAAGTAGGGATCTTGAGCAGCCTGATGTTGGTAATATCGTATGGCGCGAGATTCGTTACATATATATATATATATATATAAGAAATACTAATTTATTTTTATGAAAAATTCTGGTTTGATCATGTATGATGAAAAAATATATAAATTGATAACAGTAAATTTCGTATGAAATTTGACGAAGTTATATATTTTTATTAACTTGTGGATTTTGATGTTTACTAATGACTGTTCACAGTTTGTCGTCCACTTTTGTTTCTATTCCCAACATTTATTGGTTTTGCCATAAAATGTAGCACAACGGGAGCAAATATATATCAACTTATAAGGGGCGAGGAATCAAGGGATGTCCTGTCGCGTGTGACAGCCTTTTTGATAAATCACTTCTAATATTATAAAGATATTATGTAAGCAATCTATCTATCGACAAACAACCGATTACAAACAAACCCTCTTAATAATATCAAATTTCAATTTGATTTTATACAGCAATGCTTATAAACCAAATTAAAAATACAATTAAAATATTAAAGCAATTAATAAAAAAAAAATAAAAAATAATTTTGAATTTTATATTTATATATATACGAGTATATTTATCGTTTATTAATTATACTGATATACTTATAATTATATTATAAATGAAATGGTTATCTATTATGTTTTTTTTCGAATAAATGTTACATTATTATCATGTCTTATTGAATATTTAAATATTTTCAATAAATAATACAATATCTATCTATCTCTGTGGCTCTACTGAACTCGAAAGTTCATGGCTGCAGCAACCACACTTCTCCAAGTATCCCTATTATGAGCCACAACCCTCCAATCCCAACCCTCTCCCATCTCTCTTACGCCCTTCACACATTATCCACCCGCCACGTCCTTGGTCTTCCAAGCGGACGTTTCCCAATCGGTTTCCCCCCACCCCCCAATATATTTTTTGCCATTCTTTCATCTCCCATTCTAGCCACGTGTCCTGACCATCGCAGCCTTCTCGATTTTATAATTCTAACTATATCTAGAGATGCATATAGGTCATGCAATTCTTCATTATGCAGTCTCCACCATTCCCCGTTGACCTCATCTTTCTTTGGCCCATAAATCCTAACCAGAATCCTATTAAATAATACAACATAATATCTATATATATGGTAGTAATTAATTTTTTAATATAATCTTGTTTGAGATGAGGTAAATAAGTTAAATTAATTTTTCAACCATTTTGCTTTTTTTATTTCAACTTAGATTTTTTTTATAAAAAACAAATCTAATAAATTAAAGCTCTATATCCATCATAAGTGTATTACATTTCCTTTAACTGCACATTTAACGGCCAAATTCGAATAAACTTCATATGATTATTGTTTATTGGTAAGTGAGGAGAATTACTTGTTGTTGTTTGAACATCGCAACTCCATAAAAGAAGAATAAAATGATAACCAGTGGCCATAACGGTATCGAAATGGCGTCATTTGATGAATCCAAATGTACCTGGATTACCTTGTCGTTGATATTTATATCGAGATTTCATTCACATGACAAGACTTTTAAAATCAGTTTGGAAATCAATACCAACCGTTTCTACTAGATTATATTCATCGATCCATTTGCTATGGGGTTGTTTTTCATTTTGCAGCTATTTCTCTCATTCCAATACATAATCAAAAACATTTAATTTCCTCAAAATTAAAGATCACAATTCATCTATTAGAGGCGTTTCTATTATATATATACGAAGGTGGGGTGAAAAGTTTCGTCCTGACCAAGAAAAACGATGTTTTAAAATTTTTTTTTTTTTTTGCTATATTTTTCAACATAATCTCCATCAACACTGAAACATTTCTCATAACGGTGTTCTAATTAATTTTATTTATTTATTTAATCAATTAATTAATTAATTAGATTTAATTTCATTTAATTTAAGTCTCATCAACAGTTATGAATCGACTCAAAAATTCGTTTGGATTACGCTTACAGCGCCAAATTGTCGTTAGAAATGATTTTTCGAAGCAGTTTTTAGTCTAACGTTAGCAAATGCGGCACTCACGTTGCACACAGCTTTCCATATTCAAATGATTGTGCAAAATATTTCGCACATGTTCAGCTGACATCGTACAGGTCTCAGCTATCTTTAATGTTGAAAAATAAAACAAAAAAAAAATCAAAAACATCGTTTTTCTTGGTCAGGCCAGAAACTTTTCACCCCACCTTCGTATCTATATAATATATATATAATCAAAACGATTAGTTTGTGTTTGAAAAATTCTAAACGATTTAAACTGTTTTATTAGGCATGGTTCATAAATAAACTAGGAATAATATCTGTAGTCAGGTTTTTAACAATATTATCTATTTGCAATATTTTTTTTAAAATTAAAATTATGTTCTATTTGTTAGACATTTTTCTAATAGAGAAAATATATAAATTATAATAAATAACACACATACTTTATACTGTTTTATATTTTTTTTTTATAAACTAAGAGAGAATGGGCGATGGAAAGAGTTCAGCGATTTTAGCAATTTAAGAGTCTCAACTAAAAAACTCATTAATGACATGGTCGTGGTTATGGGTAGGGAGGCAACTTGAAATTGCAATAACTTTTTTCTTAAAAAAGGGTAACATAACCGACTTTCCACGATTTTTACTTTCCCGCATACTTCGTATAAGGGAAGTATTGGAATCGTCAAAAATTTCGACTTCGAGATTTCGATAGATCTTGACGTTTTAGACCTCCCTGAGTCGGAAAATACCATTTTTCGAATTATGTCTGTGTGTGTGTATGTATGTATGTATGTATGTATGTATGTATGTATGTATGTATGTAATGTCTGTAAGCAAATTTACTCAAAAACTAATCAAGCTAGGACTTCGAAATTTGGTACACCGATATTATTCACAGTTTGTAGATTTCTATCAAAATTTCGTCAAAATCGGTTAACCGGAAGTGATACTTTACCTACACTGGTTGCGTTTACCTTTCAAGTAAAGTACCAATTTGCTTCGAGATATTTGCTTCATATTTTGTATATAGATTTAAAAATATGAAAAAAATTGAGATACCAAATTTCATCATGATCTGACTACCGGAAGTGACATTTTACCTATACAAGTAGCGTTTCTTTTTTACCGACCGACGATAGTAAGGGAGGTATTGTTTTCACACCAAATTTCACCTATGGATATTTTTAGGTACATATCTCCACGAATCATGCATTTTCTTAACAGAAAAAAGTATTTTTAGCATGATGTCTGTCCGTCCGTCCGTCCGTATAGATGTGTACAGCCTGAACGGCTCAACGGATTTTGATGAAATTTGGTATATTTACTTAATACATCAGTAGGATGAATTGATCAACTTTTGGTGCAAATCCGGAAACCGGAAGTGCTAGTATTTCCGATCGAAGAGAGGAAGTGAAGGGTTATTTTCATATCAAATTTCACGTGAGGACATATCTCCACGTGTTATGCACTTTGTATTGGTTTTATCCTCGAGAAAAATAATCTTCATTAGTTTTTTCTTAATTTAAAATTATATGACGTCACCCAGCACTTCATGACGTCACAGCCAGCCCTTATATATTATAAATAAAATAAAATTAAAAATATTTATATTATATCCATATCTGTTTTTTTTACATTTAAAATATCAGTTAGCCGGAAGTAGCTCTTTATTCTATATATATATATATATATAAATGTTACCAAATATCAAATTTGACACCAATAAACTAATACGAACTGGCTCTTTATCAATACCAAGTTTACACATTCTAAATATTCATTCACAACTCTTTATACCTATTTATATGCGGGAAAGTCTAGGGGAGGACACTCCCGCTTATTTAAAAAATGAAGAGCTACTCTATTCGTATTTTGTTTATATATTTAAAAAAAATTTCTAAACAGAATTTTCATTATATTTTCATATCACTCTTAACTTATCTGTAACTTTGATAAACATTAACATAAATATACCCCAAATATAATGTCCCTTTAGACTACAGTTACTATCATCAGAGTAATATTGTTTGCGTTGATGTTGAAGGTAGTTTAAATTATCAAGACTTTCAGGTTATTCATACATCAATCTAATCTTAAATGCAGGTAGATTGACAATATGTTGAAAACGGTTCATAAATTATTATTTCATTCTATGAAATTATATAAAGGTTTTAAGGTGAAGTATTGATTTGTTTGTATTGTTATTGGTCTCATTTTTAAAAAAAAATATTATTTTTATAATATTTTTTCTTAATTAATTTCTAAAAATATCAAATGATTTGAAAATTAAATTATATTTTGGAAAATATAATTTATAGATTACTTTCTTCTAACAAATATTTGAATATTAATACTATTGATCTATTTAGCTTCAAATTTATAAAATAAATTTTTTTAAAATTTATTTCAAGATTTGTCACAAATGGATTCATTTTGTTACCGATTTAAAGATTTTATTTTTTTTTATAATTATTATATTAAAGAAAGGCAATATTTAGTGAATGTGTTATGTTTTGTGTGTTGGCAGGGAGTGCATGAGGTGGCCGGAGTTCGGTTGCCCCTGCAGACCGGATTCAGCAGCGGTGGCGGCGGCGGTGGTTCTGGAAATGGCGCGGGGAACTCGCGTACATCCGGCGCTACCGCCGCCGCCGGGACAACCGCAGCAGCCGCCGTACTCATGTATAGTGCGGCGGCGGACGGAGGCGTCACTCTTCAATTAAGAGACGCTGACGAATTGGATGATCGGGGAGGAGGACATTCAGGTGGTGCCGGTGGAGGAAGTGGTGGACTCGCTTCGGTCTTGGCCAGGTTACAAGAGGACGCAGCCACCCTCAGCATCAGCTACCAAGACACGGAAATGTTAGCCGAGGGCAGCATCGATGTTCTTCTCGGTGAGTTGTCTTCTTGATCCAATCCTCTTTGTTGATTGAACAAGCATTGACACTTAATGGCCAGCAGAGTTCACCAATCGGATAAGACAAGTGCATAAAACGTTTTGCCTTGATTGATAAAGGTACTTGAAACCACCAACAAAGCTACTTAAAGATAACGAATACACTACAACTTACTCAGGATGAGAATTTTCCTGTTCAAATTTATATATATATATATATATATATATATAGAATACAATTAAAAATTATTATCGAGATATATAATTTGATCACAAATTTTCTCAAAATAAATAATAGAATTATTTAAAAATTAAAAATGTTTTATTAAATTAAAATAAGAAATAAAATTAATAATTTTGTATGTATTTAGATAAATACATTTACTATAGGATCGTATTTCACATTTTTATTATTCTTGAATGGAAGATAGTACAAAACAAAATTTTTTAAATATTTTTTTAATGATTGCATTAAAAAGATTTCAGCGATAAAAATTATCTCTCACAATTATGTTATAACGTATATTTTGCTACAATGACCGTAGTGACCGGAATGAATTATTCATTTGAAAATTTTTGAATCCTGGCAATACACATAATATTTTGATGTTTTCTCAATAAAAATACCTATATATATATTTTTTTTATAATATTCAAATCAACAAGAAATTGTTTCTAATTTTGAAATTTCTTATGGTTTATCAACTTGTTTATCTATATGTAGTAGCCTATTATTAACCTATTATTAATAAATATCTAATTACTTATAGCAATATTATCCTATTTTCACCGACCGACGGTTTGAAGTAAATTAATTACCAGTTACAGAAATAATTTCAAATAATTTTAATATATCTATTACTGTAATAAAAAACAGATAGGGATAGAACATAAATATTTTTAATTTTATTTTATTTATAATATATATGTAAGACCAGGTTGTGACGTCATGAATGACTGGATGACGTCATATAATTTTAAATTAAGAAAAAACTAATAAAGATGATTTTCCTCGAGGATAAATTCGTGGTGATATGTAAAAAATCTCCTCATGTGAAATTGGGTGTGAAAATAACCCTTCCCTTCCTATCGTCGATCGCTAATACTACCACTTGCGCTTTCCGGATTTGCACCAAAAGTTGATCCATTCATCATACTGATGCATTAAGTAAATATATATACCAAATTTCATCAAAATCCGTTGAGCCGTTCAAGCTGTACACATGTAAACGGACAGACGGACGGACAGACAGACATTATGCTAAAAATACTTTTTTCTGTTAAGAAAATGGATGATTCGTGGAGATATGTAAAAATCTCCACATGTGAAATTTGGTGTGAAAACATACCTCCCTTACTATCGTCGGTCGGTAAAAAACAAAACTTTGAAGATCTAATATTAATAAACTACCGCATTGTCGAAAATTTACAATGAATTATTAATTAAATTATTTTCCACCTCCTATGTAGATGAGATATATTTCTATTATCATTTGATAAAGTCTCTTCAAAAATCAAATGTGGAGGAAACTGGCTCTTTCTGATCAATTTTTAAATTGATATTCCTTTCACCGCTTGTAAAAATAATGTTCTTGTTGTTATAATCGTCATATGTAAACTTTATTTCATTTTTTCTCTTCTTATATATATATATATATAAAGAGAGAGAGAGAGAGAGAGAGAGAGAGAGAGATTACTGTTATTACTCTATTTTATCAATATCTAATTTTATTTATTATAACTTATGAATTCTAATAAAAACAAATTCGTTCTTCATTTCCATTTGTCCTGATTATCCTCTTGTTTTTCCTTCCACTTGCCTTTTCACATTAATATCAACCCTCCACTAATAAAACATACTCTGTTTTATTCTCTATTGATTTTGTTTTGTGTTACGATAATATATGATAGATAAGGCGGATATAATAAATATCAAAATCTTCCAAGCCATTTAATGTGATATATATTTACTTGTCTTCCTATTTCAAATGGAATAATAACTCTGAAATTATTCCAAGTGTCACAAAAACGATAATGACTATCGGACAGCATCTCTAAATAGCTCGATGCTACACATAGAAAAGAGGTTGGGGAAGAAGGACTCGCGCCACACTCTTTTTTAGCTGAATAAATGTTTTATTCTGTTTAACATTAAAGGCGAAGTTCACAGACAAAGAAAGCATCCCTATAAGGAATCGATCCACATTTGCACTTAATGATCACTCAAAGGAGCTTCTTTCGATGCCTTCCTCTAACCCCGTCAAGCACTCCGGGTCGTTATCATCTTCCCATTCCTTTTTCATTTTGTAAAACTCCTCTATTTATTGAATGAGAAGACAGACTGTATTGAGCCTTTAAATTATATTTAATTAATTCTTTTTAGCTGGAACATTCAATTTCTAAATTAAGAAATTCTATTGGAGCTACCCCCTACCACGAAATGATAATCATTAATAGGTAATTGATGTTTAAATGAAAATATCTGAAGAAAATGGAATGAAAATCTTTTTCTATTGAACTTTAATAAACTCATTTATATGTTGTAATTGCTTTAGTTTTTATTTCTGGATGATTCTACTTCATTCACTCGCAATTTTGAATTGGATTAATTAACATATATTATATTTAAATTAAATTAATTAATTATAAATTATAAATTAAAAATAATAAATAATATTTATTAAACCAGCCCGTGTTTGGCTCTTTGTTGATGGCACCACGTCAAGTGCTGGCACATGATTGTAAGTCAACGTGTTAAAAAATTTACTTTCAGCCATTCAATCAAGCTGAAATTCTATATATATAGCAGTTTTATACAATTTTTAATCATGTGAAAAACTATCAAAAATATATCTTTATTTTTACGGTCAGTTTAGAGCAGGGATGTCCAACCTTTTAATTTAATGGGCCACATCGCAAACTTAAATATTTAACTGGGCCGCAAAATTACCAGAATATGTTAAGCCTAGCTAGTGAATGTCAATAAACTTATGGAGATTTTTGGGGATAGAGGTGGTTTTTTGTTTTTGAATGTTGCAGCTTTTTTTTATAGCCTCGAAGTTATAGGTCGCTTGCCGGACTGTGAATTCTTTAAAATTTAACTCCAAAATGAGTCGATAGTGGGCCGCAATGCGGCCCGCGGACCGCGTGTTGGACATCCCTGGTTTAGAGGAACAAAAATGAAAACGTGGTAGGTAATGACGCTCTTTCGGATGAGCTTCATTTCTCAAAAGTTGATAGAAAACTACGAATTTTGAATAATCCCCGTGTACCAAATTTCATTATTCTAGCTCAAACCGTTTTTGCGTAATCTTGTCTACATACACACACACATACACACACATATATATATATACACAGACATTTTTCTCAACTTTAGTGAAAATGACTCAGGGGCCTTCAAAACGTATAAAGACATCAAAATCGCAATACTATCTCTGGCGAAATAGTAAAAATGTATTTAATGATATTTAATGATATTCTCATCATTTAATACTATCTATCTTTTTGGAATTACTGACTTAGAAAATACTTGGACATATAAATCAAATTCCTCGTACTTTCCTATAAATTCCTAAATTTTTCTTATATTTTATTTACCATACGTATTCTTAGTTAATTCATCTATCATTCTCTTCAATATATTCTCATATTCCAAAAAAAATAATAAAAATATTTTCTAATGATTAAAATGAAATCAAATATTTATGGATCAATTAAAATTTAAGGAGTATTCCTGTGGCTGTTAACTCTATTAAGTTTATTTATATTTCTAATCAAAGTGCGTCATATCAATAAAAAAACGATTTGCTTGTAAAATACAATGTTGTTTACTTATGAGAAGTCCACTGTAATTTTAACTTCCACATACAAGTATAATGATATTACAGATAATGATTACCACAACCCGGGTTAATGACTTGCTTGTTTTAATGAAAAGATTTGTTCTTTTATAGACTCTTAACCTAACATGATCCTTACAAAAAAAAAAAAAACAACAACATATTATTCTTAAGTGAAAGTCACCCTAAGAATCCATTTCTCTTTTTTATTTGGCTTAAAGTCACCATCTTTGCGTTGTCAAGTTTATCGGACGGATTAACACATGGATATGGCCACTGCAACAGACAGATAGAATCTATTATATGTATATGCGATTGGCAGTCAGGTGGTATCCTGTATTCCATCTACTGGTTACCCACCGATCGCTCTGCTTGAATGTCTGACTTGACATATGTCTATCCATTTGAGCCGAGAATATGGCATTCAAATATAATTGAACCTGAACACCTATTGGCATGTTGACATGCTTTAGGTTGGTTTCAATCAATTTATAGACTCTCCCTCTCTCTGTCGCTGTTATTTGACTTACACTTATTTTCTCTCTCTCTCTCTCTATCTCTATCCATTTTTATAAAATAAATAAGATATTCTTAATACGCCAAAAATTATTTTTCAATAAGTTTAATTGAGCAAATAAAGAATTATACTATTTTTTTTTTTTGTAATTCGAAAAATGATAATTGAATAATTGAATTTCGAAAACATGATCCATTTCATTAAAAAAAAAATAAAAAAAAAATTGTTTTGTACAATAATTTTGAAAAGATTTCCAAGAAAATTCCTTTATAAAATTTATAAATTTATTGAATATCTCGGAAAAACATATTTTATAACAATATAAAATTGATTCCTTTACATAAATTATATAAATACAAATCATATTATTAAGTTAAAGTCGATTTGAACAAATCAAAAACGGATAGAATGATCAAAGAATGTCAAATCTCTTTATAAATAAATCAAATAAAGACCGTAATGTTAACTGAGAAAGTATTGAGATGGTAATATAAAGTCGTGTATAAGAAGGTGGGGATTGAAGAGGGTTTAAATTGAGAATATGGCGTGGATAGTAAAAATGTTAGCAGCTGCGGCCTAAAACTTTACAGTTAGTATCGCCAGAGAAATACGCTGGTAATATAAAAACGTAATATAAAAAACAGTTGAAAAGATACGCGTTGAGGGGGGGAGGCGAATAATAAACACTAACATTGAGATGGGTGAAATTTGATCGAGAGCATGAGAAAGAGAGAGAGAGAGGGAGAAATCTGAAATCTAAATTTTTAAGTGTAACATTAAAAATGGAAAAATAATAAAAGATCTAAAGAATTAATTATGTATATAATAATGTATATAATAATTTAAATGCAAACAAAATATGTTGACCTGTGGCCAGGTCCGAACTGACCGACGGTTTGAAGTAAATTAATTTCCAGCTTCAGAAACAATTTCAAATAATTTTAATATATCTATTAATGTAATAAAAAACAGATATCGATATAACATAAATATTTGTAATTTTATTTTATTTATAATATATATGTAAGATCAGGCTGTGACGTCATGAATGGATGGATGACGTCATATAATTTTAAATTAAGAAAAAACTAATAAAGATGATTTTTCTCGAGGATAAAACCAATACAAAGTGCATGATTCGTGGTGATATGTAAAAAATCTCCTTATGTGAAATTTGGTGTGAAAATAACTCTTCCCTTGCTATCGTCGATCGCTAATACTACCACTTCCGGTTTCCGGATTCGCACCAAAAGTTGATATTGATACATTAAGTAAATATACCAAATTTCATCAAAATCCGTTGAGCCGTTCAAGCTGTAGGTACACATCTATACGGACGGACAGACGGACAGACATTATGCTAAAAATACTTTTTTCTGTTTAGAAAATGCATGATTCGTGGAGATATGTAAAAATCTCCACATGTGAAATTTGGTGTGAAAACAATACCTCCCTTACTATCGTCGGGCGGTAAAAATCAGACAAAACAAAAAAAAAAACTTCCTAGCTAATTAACTTAGCCTTTAAAGAAGCGATTTTAAAAGAAATCAATGAGGAAGGAAAAAACCTATATATATATATATATATAGTATATTTATAAAAAAAAGAAACTTTCTAAAAAAATATCTTCACTTTGTATTTTTCTTCTCTCTCATCTATTTAAATATTTGATTGGCATTAAAAGTCATTAGTAAATGTTATCTTTTTATTTCAAATAGTGATTTATATATATTATCTTCCTCCATCTGGAGGTGACAAATATTCATTGATTTATGATTCGTAATTGGCTCGTTAAAAAGAAAAATAAATTTTGAGGTAATTAAACGTAAAGATATCATAATATCAAAAAAAACCGCTTTAATTATATTCTAATTTATACCATATATATTTAAATATATGAAATCAAATTAAAGTAATTTTATAACATTATTCAAAAGACATCTGGTAAAGTTATTTTCAATATTGGATAAGAAAAAAAAAATTATATTAATAACATGTTTTTGCTATAAATCAAAACGAGTAAATTTATTTCACTTAAATTCAAAACAGAGAGACATTATCATTTTTTAAAAAAATGAATATTTCATTTTATTTGGATTCAAATTCAATAATATTCGATGTTGATTCACTTGATATAGAAACCTTCATTCAGAAAATTTATTAATATAAATTTGTCAATGAAATAGAAAAATGCAAAGTATTCGTATCAAAATGTGTAGTTTAGATCGCTTCTCAATTCCCATTTTAGGTTATTTCTATTTATATTAGTACAATTTTTACTATCTCGCCAGAGATAGTATTGCGATCATGAAAATTTTCGATGTTGAGATTTTGATGTTTTTATACGTTTTGAAGGTTCCTGAATCATTTTCACTAAGGTTGAGAAAAATGTATGTGTGTGTGTGTGTGTGTGTGTGTGTGTGTGTGTGTATGTATGTAGACAAGATTACGCAAAAACGGTATGAGCTAGAATGATGAAATTTGGTACATGGACATTATTCAAAATTCATAGTTTTCTATCAACTTTTGAGAAATGTAGCTCAACCGGAAGAGGGTCATTACCTACAACGTTTTGATTTTTTTTCCTCTAAAGTGACCGTAAAAATAAAAATATATGTTTGATAATTTTTCACATGATTAATAATTGTATAAAACTGCTATATATAGAATTTCAGCTTGATTGAATTGCTGAAAGTACCACAATTAATTTTTTAACACTGCAAATCTCACGCGCCAACACGTGCCATGGTGCCATCAATAAAAAGCCAAACATGCGCTGTTTTAATATTTATTATTTATAATTTATAATTAATTAAATTTAATTTAAATATAATATATTATGTTATTTAATCCAATTCAAATTGCGAGATAGTCGAGTGGAGACACTCCAGCTAATTTACCTCTTTGTTGGTAGAAATAAAATCATATATTAATATCAAATTTCTGAAACTAAAATATTAATGAATCTTTTGAGAATTTAATTGTTTTTTTTATTTTTTTGAATATTAAATTTCTTATTTCTCAGTTTGAGATTTATTCCTAACTTGAAAATATCTCTTATTTATTTCTGTTCAACACAATCTCAAACCAATGGCATTCTTCGTTTTTTTTCAGGCTCTTTAAAGGTAATTTCTAAAATTCTAGTTGAACATTTATGAAATTTATTGATTTAACCGTAGGGAATAGTATTAATATTTGAATATGTAGTATTAATTTAAAATAAGCTTAAAAATACAAAATTAATTAAGAATAATTTTTAATTAAAACAAAGTTCCAAAATAATTGATCTATTTCAGTATTTATACCAAGATCAGAGGTCAACACCATGACGATGGTGTAACAGCTTAAATAAAGTAAATATATCAATCAATTTGAAATTTGACCGAGTATTTTAATTAAAAATGTTTTTTTTTTAGGTTTTATATTTATAAATTGATTGTTTATTTCAACATAAATGACTAAAGTTGGTATTTTATTTCTGATTAAAAAATATTTACTTTATTATTAGTTTTATAATAATACTATACATATAATATTATTTAAATCTAAATCAAAATGGTATTTTTATAAATGAAAACTTGAAGATAAATAAAAAAATTATCATGATTTAAAAAAAGCATTTTTTTTTTTAAAGAATGGAAATTAAATTGTTAGAGATAAAAATCAATTCATTGATGATGGTAGATTATTTGGTTGGATTTGATCAGAGGGTTTGGGGTGGAATACGCGCTGCAAATAACTAACTATCGCGTCGTATCAGCAAAATTATTTTGACATCTAGGGGGAGACATTTATTTAGGTTTGCAAAAAAATAACAACTTCACTGAACTTGTTTTTTTTTTTTTTTTAGGGAATTTTCCATTTGTTATTTTCTACTTGTTTATGATATCTGTGGGAAATGTGTAACTTCACCAATATATTATCCACAGAGTTTTGACAACTTAAATTAGTTAGGAATTATAACTTTGTCACGTAATAAGTTTAGTTTGACAGAGTAAAAACAAATTCAACAAAAAGAAATAAAAAATAAATATATATAAAAAAAATCAAGATAATGGATAGATATTTTGCACTTGAAATGCATGCAAAAGGACCATCTAATAATTTGTTTTATTCTTATTCTTATCATAAAATACCAAAACCAACATTTCTAACTGATTTTCTTTAAGTTTTGATTAATTATTTTTTAAACTTTCACAATTCCAGGGCCAGTTATTTTAAAATTATTTTTTTACGAGGAATACAATAAATTAAACTTCTTTCTATTTGATGGTAAATTATTTTTTATAACTATTCAATTGATATGTTATAGATATGCTTAATAATTTTTCAAATTCAATGTTTCTTTTGTATTTTAATTTGTTTTTTAGTAAATTTTATAAAGAATCATTAAAGATGAAACGAAACCGATTACAATATTGAAATTTGTCATTTATATCTATAGAATTGTTTATTTTGTTTATATTGTCTGAATTGTTTATAGAATATTTTCTGGCTCAATTTTTGATAAATGAATTATCATATATTTTGCTTCAATAAACTTCACTCAAACTGCTGAATAAAATTACCAATTCCCCAATTGATACGTATTTTAAAGGGAAAGTTATTTTTTTATTTATAAAATTCTAACATAACACGGATTGTTAAAGCCTCTTCCTGATTTAGATTTAATTATTTATTTTTTATATGATTTTTATAAGTTTCTTTTTATATATATATATATATATATATATATATATATATATTGTATATTTTTAAGTCAACACGTGGTCATGTAAATTTTGTAAAAACGGGTGGTGTGGAAAAAAGGGTCATGTGATTCCGTGCAACCAATCACCTCGCCACATGCTCTATTTTGGCTAGTAAGTTTTGTTTGAGGCATTCATATTATATTTTGTAATCTGTTTTGTTTAGTTTAGCACTAGCTAGCATTTATTCCTCAATATTTTTTTATCAAATTTGTAAATTCTAAGGATTATCTCCTTTTAATTTTTATATTAATTTCATTTTTTTTATTTTTACTTTATATTAATTTATTTTCATTAAATATTATAACGTGACAGCAAACCTTTTTTCTTTTATTTGTAAAAAAGTTAACCTAACTTTTCATTTGAAGATCCATGTGAATTTGGTTTGGATATTTTCATTTATTTAACTCGTTTACTTCAGGTTATACAAGACGAAACGCCTAAGTACTGCTAATCAAACGAACTGCGTTCTTTTGGTGAAATTTGTTTTAGGGTTCCTATCCCAACTAACTTTATTCCAACTCGTGTGAAAGAGTTAAGAATTCATTTTTTTAATTCCTTCACTAGTGACCCAGGTGATCAGACGGGCTCAACAATATTCCTATTTTGTTTCGGCTTGTCCACTGATGCTACTTCTTTTAACCTTGGTTTTGTTGAAGCCATCAAAATATTTTACTCTGGGTAATTTTTCTATTTATTTTGGTTCACTTGAAGTATATTTGATAACTACCTTAGAAATCTCGAATAGATATTATTTTTTTAAAAGGCATGGTATATATTTTAAATAATTTCTTATTGATTTGTTATTTAATTTTGTAAAAGGTGCAGCAATTATTTAACAAGAAAACCTACGGTTGGTTAAAATTTATTTTCACTTAAAATGTAAAAAAAGAAACGTGGGTAGAATTATATATCTTTGGTCATTCAATTTAGAAAGAAAAAATATTGATTCTAAATCTATAATATCATAAGCCCCGTGGTTTCCTATAAATCTGTTATATTAAAATCCACTAAAATTATTACAGTTTTCAAATAATGTTTCATTTTTGAGCATTGTTCTTTTTTACTATGGTATCATGACCGAAATGGGATTTACTGGACAATTTAACGGGGTGAAGATTGATTTATTTCGCTCGTTAAATTCGATGGAAAAGGTTACAAGAAAGTTTTTAAAAGAACGTGAAATTTTCAAATATTTGAAGGAAAGAACCATTTTTTTCCACACGATATTTTTTTTTCATTCATATCTTTGGCCATCTAATGCATTAAGGGTCACCTTTCTTCTATTTCCCCCTCTCTCTCTTCTCTTACATAAAAAAAATATAAGAATTTCTGACCTCTAGTCATTTTTGCAATTTTGCTGCTTTTACTACATTCTTTCGAATGACCGTTAGTTGGGCGAAGGTGGGTTTCTTTCGTCAAAGGCGAATCGGAAACCGCACCTCACAGATCTCATCTCGAGTTTGGATCTTGATGTCACTCGCAGAGGGTGGTGGAAGGAATTATACATGGGATGGGGTCAATGGCTTCATCCATTCATACATTTATCCAGCCTATCATTCACTTGCCGAGCTGGAGGTTTTTCCTTTTTATCCAAAAAAGCCCTTCTGCTCTCTCACCCTCTCTCTTTCACTTTCTGAACAGAATTTTTGTTGGTGTAAATTGGATCTTTTATATCTCTAAGCTAGAGCTAAATATATTTTTCCCAGAGCTTTTAGGTTTTTTTTTTGATTTACTTTTTCCTTAGAGGGATATATAAAATAATATTTTTATAAATATAGAATTGGATGGAATCTCCAAATTCAATTATTATGCAAAGAGAAAAAGGAAAAAATAGAAAATGTCGACGTATCTAAATTTAATTTGTAATTTTTTTTTTTTATATTTTTTTTTAATAATGAAAGAGAATAACATAGAATAATAGCATTTACCCAACTTTTATCGAGGGTTTAAGTAATTAAATTATTTTTTCGGAACAATTTGTTTATTATATATTATTGATTTATTTCCTTGAAAATGTAATTTTAATTTTAAATGAATTAATCGAGGTAACTTTTTAACTACAGTCTTAATTACTAGAGGAATATACAGTGACGGAAAAATCTATGGGGATGCACTTGGGCAATCAAATTTACATTTTTTCCGTCACTATACATTATTATAAATAATGATTATAATAAATATTTGAGATTCATTTAATTAACTTTTTGAAATATACATCAACATATATATGTATTTATGAAAGTAATTCAATTAAAGAATAATAATCTTTTTTTTGTAATTTTTTAATGATCGAAGAAGGTACAATATGTGTACTTATTATTATTAATGATAGTCTTATATATTAATTTTTAGTTTTAGATACACTGGAACTTCGTTTAGTTATAGAAATCAATTCATAAGTCGAATTGTACGTAAGTCGAATCATTTTTTTTTACATATCATACACTGTAATGAATTAATCCGCTCCAGAGTACATAGCTTATTTAAAAATAATAAAAAATAATAAATACAGTTCATTACAAGAAATCCATTAATGAAAATTTGAACTGAGTATTGAGGAGAGCTGATAGCATAAGAGGAGAGCAGGAAAGTAGTTACTATTTGGAAGCGGTGACACCTTCAATAAAAACAGCAAATAACATCCCTTCAGGTACTTTGTCCCTTTCTCGGTTCTACTGTATTTACTTTTGTATTTTTATTATTACTTTTAGTTTTATTCAATTTAAGTATTTATTAATATTTAAATCATTGATTCATTCATTTGATTTAAGAAAAATAAATATATAAATATTTTAAAAGAAAAATGTTTATTATTTTAATTAAATATATATATCAAAAAAATTTTAAATTTTATTAAAATCATTTTAATGAGAAAACAGTATCTTTAAAGATACAATGAAACACAAGTCATTCACTACTAGTTTTAATATTACCTTTCGAAGCTATATGATTCTGTTTTCATTTTTATTTTCATGAATTTATAATGCAATATATACCTATAAGATAAGAACTAAAAGAGGAATGAAAAAATGGTATTTCTCAGAAATTTGTTTTTCTATATTTATTGAAACTAAGTATAAAACTAAGTTTGTTTTTATTCAAAATAAGTTTTATAAATTTTTACATTTATGCTTAAGTAAATAAGAATTAAGTTACGCGGACGATTTAAATATAATAGGAGATTCGACAAATTCAATGAAAAAATTAATAGATGCTGGAAAACAGGTGGGGCTTGAAATAAATTGTGATAAAACAAATTATTTAGTATCAGCTATAGTATAAACCCACAAAATCTTAACATACAAAAAACATAGAATTTAAAAATGTAAAAAAATTTAAGTACTTGGATTCTGTAATTACGAAGGATAATAATAATGCTATTGGGGATCATCAGGATTTATGGACTAAAGAAGATGAGATCAATCGAGATTTGCATGATCTCTATGCATGTCTAGACATAGTTAGGGCCATACAATCGAAGAGGTTGCTATGGGCACGGCACGTGGCAATAATGGAAGATGTAAGACTGACGAAATATATATTTGTCGAGAGACTATTTGGGAACAAGTCGACAGACACTGTAGGAAGGGACGTAAGAGAGATAGGAATGAATAAGAGATGGATGGGTATAGTCAAGATAGAGAAACTTGGAGAAATGTGGTTGCTGTGGCCAAGAACTTTGGAATTTCGTAGAGCAACAGAGAAAGAGATAAATAAATTCTCTTTAAATATCAAACGTGTAAAACTTTACATACAGTATCAAGGATCTTTTCATTTTTTTTTTTTTTTTTTGAAAAGAGTAAAAATGAAGATTTGAAGAGGGATCGATCCAATGCATTATTAATTAAATGTTAACAAAAGAAATCCTCCACTATGTCAAATAAAAAGAGATAGTTAAATTATTTTTTTCTTTTAATTATAAAACTAAGAAAATCTCATTTAACATCAATCAAATTTTATTAAAGAAATTATTATTTGAAATTAAAAATATTATCTTTTTGAAAAATATAGATTTCATATTCATAACGACGTTCTATACTTAATAATCTTATGACGCCACTGAAGCAATATTCCCATCAAACAATAATTTTTTGGATGTATACCAGATGATTATTTTGTGGAGTTTAATTGTTATTAATTACTTTATTTAATTAAAATGTTTGTTTTTTTTTCATAAATGAGACCTGCACAGATTGATCCCCCAACTCTTTTCAATGTATTAATTTTTAAATTTCCAAAAAATCTGTTTCTACTTGATAATCAATAATCCAAATTTTGTGGTGTATTATTTGAAGCGAAGGGAGTATAATTAATATTTCCTTTCCTTTATAATAAATGGTATCCTCTATTTTATATTAATTTGACATTGTTCCATGATTTGAATATTATACTATGTCTAGTACTGCAATATTTCCTTTGATTAATTTTTACCCTTTTTTTTACCTTAATGCTTCATTAAATATTTACAACTTCTAACAATCCAATATTTCGTTACTTGAATGAAATGCATCTTCTCATTTCATGGCTCAATATATTTGAAAATTTTCATTTTTATTGATCATAAAAAAAAACCAAATCAAATCTTTCGATAGGAATCTTTATTCTTCAATTACCCTTTACAAAATCGTACCATTTTTAAGAACGAAAATTTTCTCTCTCTATTTTTTCATAGATTTCAATAAAGAAAACATATCTTTCTATTTTCTGTATTTTTATATATAAAAGATTTGATTGAATTTTTTACAATTGTTTTATCGCGAGTTTGTTAGAGACGAATTGATCGGGAGAGAGAGAAAGAGAGAATGGCAGAGAGGTGAGGGAGGGGGAGTTGGTTCCGGTGGAATTCAGCCAATGTCCTTCCTTCAATTGTCCTTCTGGTCCTGGGGGTTGCAGGGTGGGTCAGGGAATGCCATCGCCTTGTCGATGCCTGTTTCTATTTAGAGGAGTTGGAATGCAGCGTAATATATCTCCCAACACGAGAACGTTTCACAAACACAGATAGAAAAATGCTATGTCGTAAGATTTTCTTCCAAATATTCGCTGATCACCTGCCAACGTAATTAAAATGCTTGTTTCTTCTTCTTCTTTCAAACGCCCCCTATCTAAAGGAAAAAAACAAATATATCACAATAAATCAACAATTAATGTTAGTATATATATATATATATATATATTACTTTTAGTAAAATACTTTATATATATATATATTATATATATATAAAATCCTTTTAGTTAATTTGTTTTTTTCATGAATAATAATCGTACATGTCATTCACTGGACCAGAGAATGTTTTAAAAAGAACAATGAGTGATTTCAAACAATTAATTTAACTTTAAGAAATAATACAAATAAACATTATTAGTTCTACTTATGAAATTTATATAATCTTAACATTAAATATTTATATAATAAAAAATATAAAATTCTAAGTCGTCTTATTTTGAACATCAATTATCTGTATATTTTGGTCATTGGGTCACAAATTCTATTTGTTATCTTATAAAATAACAAATAAGAATGAAGACAATTCCCAAAATACAAAATGTGGCATTTATAAATTTAAATAAGCTTAATAGCTTAGTTATTTTTTTCCAATTTAAAAGGATAATAATAATAATAATAAAGGATTTTAATTTGTGGTAAAAACCATCTTTTTATCGAAATTAAAATTTAAAATACTACAATCACATTAACCCGTTCCCGCCGGCTACATAATTTGTCTATTTATTTTATGTGGCGGCATGAGCCACCGGTGGTACGTGCCTGCGGGAACGTTTTTCCATCACTTTAGAGGACGAAAATAGTTTGATAACCGATATTGTATACATAGTAATAATCACTCGAGTAATCTAGGAAGTTTATTTAATTAGAAACCAATTGGAAAACAACCGATGGATAGATTAAGAATTAAATCGGATGATAATTTAATGTATAGTGACATCAGAAAGGCCATTCATTGCCATTGTCCGACATCAGCGCCTCCAATTTTTCATATTTATATTTAAAGTAGGTGATAAGAATTGGGAGAGGTTAGAAAATGGATGGAAGTAGGTGAGGATCAGGATTGATTGGAATTAAAAATAAAGTTTTAAATATGCCAACGGTTTAGGTGGAAGAGACTATATAAATATATAATTATTGTAAGAAGATCTGTAAAAATTTAATTTAAAAAAAAAAAAAATTAGAATTTATGCTTAATTCAATTTAGATTATTTTAACGATGAAAATAAATTTTCTTTAAACTTCGTATTCATTTCTTTTCATATTTTAATACTTCTATAAACAAACATTAAAGTTGGAAACGAATTTGGTGTGTGTTTCTGGTAAATTCTATGGATAAAAAAAATTTATTTGCGTAGCAAGTTGGTTAACTTTTTATCTAAAATAAGAACGAGAGTTGCTTGATTATAATTAGTGGATATGAGATCTAATAAACTTAAAAGTTACCTTCGTATTTTGCTACCAATGCTTGCCTCCTCACTCCCACTTTTAAATCCTATTCCACCTACCCTCCACTTATTTTTCCCTTGCATTTATCCAACAACAAACTTATCTTCTCTCGATGGCGCTTTGCGAATAGGAAAAAAAACCAAGATAATATATATATATATATATATATATATTCACCAAAGGAAATGTTATTAGAGAAATTAGTCGAATTGAAACATCAAAGATTTTCCAATTGGATTTCGGCTTTCAAAGGCCCCATCAGAAGGAAAATCTTTCTTTATGATGAAAACAACGTTTTTTTCTTCGAATTTTTCCTTAATAAATAATGTAAAAGCTATTGATTTTTTTTTTTATTAACAAATAATCTAACGATATTTTTTCAATTTAGAATATTGCAAAATATTAATAAATTACATATATTTAATATATAAACATAAAGAAATAAATTAAACCATTGATTTATAAATTACAAGCAAAATAATGAAAATGTTCCATTCAAATTAATTTATTATTAATCTTTTCTTATATATTATTAACAGTATTTTTTTGTTTAATTTATATTTTGGAATAATCTTAATTCAAAATCTAATCAATACAAATATAAGTATAAAAATTTAATTGTATTCATTTCTTTAAAATTAACAGCCCTTTTTTATGGTATTTTAAGTTTTATTAATAAAATTAATTAATTAACTTTCTTATTAATTCATATTAATAATAATATTATTAATAAAAATATTTTTTTAAACATAAACATTAATTCTCTTAAGAATTTAAATTAATAATAATTATTTAATTTATTTAATAATTTTTTTCAGATTAAAAAAAAAAGATTTCTTATATATTTTTTAATACTCAAATATTGAGATTGAAGAATTTGCTAATTAACCAAAAAGTCAATTTGCTTCATATTTTTAATATATTTCAAAAAATAACAAATAAGCATTCAAATGCTAATTAACAAACATAAAAAAACAGTATACTAATAAATATTAAAAATTAATAATACTAATCGAATATAATTTAATAATACATTTACTAAGTAAAAGGTTTTATTTTGGAGGAAGTTGCAAAGCGCTGCTGGCTAAATTAATATTATGTTTATTTTTGTTCTTATCTTCTATAATTAATTGATATTCCAAATAAACTTATTATTATTAAAAATTTTATTATATAAATATTAATATTTTAAATATTATTATTCAAATAAAAAAAATAATAAAAAATGAAAAGATTCAACTTATATTTAACTTTAAATAACTAAGTAAGAAACATTATTTTGAAGAAAAATGATAATTTTATTTTTTTGCTTACACATAAAATAACATTAATTACATTAAATAGAAATCCTTCTCTCGCTTTCCCCATGTCTTTACATTTCACTTCTTTTTAATAAGTTTAAAGATGAAAGGCAAGATGTTAGGCTTAGATGGGACGAGGCTGTTTTAGCAAAAGCCCTTTTTCTTGTTGTCTATGCATATATCTAGATATAAATCTGTTCAGTTAATGAACGTAAAAGAAAAACTGAAGGAAAGCAGCAAGAATCGGGGAGAGGGAGAAGAGAGTGATGATGGTACAGATAAAAAAACAAATAAGAACCCATCTCTGTCTTTCTGTAAATTCAAAATAATTGTGACGAATATTTTTTCATTTATTAAGATTATAAAAAAGGCAACATATCAACATTAAGAAAAACTTTTTCCCCCTACTTGGGCTATTTTATATAATTTTCCTGTATTTCTATATAAAGTCATTTTTTTAATTCCCCCCCCCCCCCATCTCCGCTATTAAATATAAATCATAAATTTTCACGCTCTTATCATTAGTCTTCAATATGCATTATTAATCTTCGTAGACAACCGCCGGCACCATTTCCTGAAACATTTAGGTTTATATACCAGTAATATAAAATTTTATATTTCCCATTTAAATATATCATTTAGTTAAGTTTTCAAATTTCAATATACTATGTATACTATGTAGTTTTCTCAATTTTTTAACCGTTAATTCTTTTAGGATATTTTGGAATTATATAGCTTATATGGTTTTTACAGATCAATATTTCAGCTTTAAAAACTCTTTAGGACAGCGATTCTTAACCTATGGGGCGTTAACATATTAGGGATAGAGCTCGACAATATCTAAGAGAAAATATTATTTAAAAAAATTGATTAACTGACTAAAAGAGAAGGACACAAACACATAGAAAAAATCTTGTTTTGGCAGTTATGTAAAAATGATTTAAAAACAGAGTCCAAAATATACATTCTTGTTGTATATATTTTATTGTAAGCGGTATTATGATTGAAAACTGGATCGCGAATACTTCAAGGTTGAGAAACGCTACCTTAGTACATGAATTTTAAAAATATCTTAAGAGCCTTTTTAAAGATTAGAAAAGCATATTACTATATATCATTACATCTTATCTTATAAATAAAAATGAATCGCAAAATGTGTTGGTAACCGCATCACTCAATAACGGCTGGACCAATTTTGACAATTCTTTTTTTAAAATGTCCGTTTAAGTCCAAGGATGGTTTTTACGGCGAGAAAAAATCGAATAATTGCCGGGAATACCCTAAAAACAGCCCTTTTTCCCATACATATTTTTCAATATTATGCAATATGTGCATAATTACTATTTTTCAATATTATGTAATATGTAATTACTAATTGATAAAAATAATAGCTGATAATTATTATGCAGTAAAGGGGCTTATATTATCAAAACTATTATTAAAGAGGATCAAAATTGAAATATATAAAACAATTATTTTTCATGTTGATCGATGACTAGGGTTACCATATTTTGATAACATCAAACCGGGACAGACGGTTTACCTTTTTTTTTAAAACTAAATTGAAAAAATATTGAAAAAAAGGACGAAATGTCCTAAGTATTGAAAAACGGGACAATAGGAGACAATGAGATCACAGGGGGATGGCGGAGATGGCATAAAGAGGAATTGCATGATATTCAGATATAGTTAAGATTATAAAATCGAGAAGGCTGAGATAGGAAGGGGATGTGGCTGGAATGGGAGAAGCAAGAAATTGTGAGAAACCGACTGGGAAACATCCGGTGGAAGTCCAAGGACCAAGGTGGGTGGACAATGAAGGAAGGGACATGGGAGAGATGGGACAGGGTAGGATTTGGTTGTAGCTCAGGATAGGGACGCTTAGAGACATGTGGATGCTGCGGCTATGAACTTTCTAAAACTGTAGAGACACAGAGTTAGATAAATATAACATATAATAATAATATATAATTAATTTACTGATTAAATTAAAATATATTTTACAAGAAAACAAATAAATGTCTTATCTACTTATATTGATTGAAATAAAATGGATGAAAACCTTTTACATACAGACTTTTAAACAAATACAATGTATCACTCGGGGGTAGAGGGGGCGGAGCCCCCGTCTAGGTGTGAAGAGCGCCGAAGGCGCTCGGAGCTGCTAGTCTATAATAAAATTAGATAGAGAGATATATGAAACAATTTACATAGATCTATTAGATCTGAAACTAATTTCATCAAATGTATTTTATCTTATTTAAATTTTTAAATGATTCAAAAGATGTATGTATCAAAGTTCAAAGTAAACAACATATTCAGATGTCTTTGTTGAAATCTTCACGTCTTTTAAATAAATATCTCAAAAAAAAAAAAAAACTTTTACGATATTTACTGGTAGAAAACATCATCGGTAGGGAGATCTGAAAAAAAAACTTGTTATTTTTTTCCCTTGTTATTTTGTACGTCTGTCAATTATTAAGGTCTCAGTATTATATTATTATACTATTTATTTGTATATTCTTATTTTTGTATATATATATGTTGGTTTAGATTTCCGTGAATGTTATTGTTATTATTACTATCAGATTTATCAGGGATATAATATGATATGATTTTAACCCTTGGTCACAAAGACTAAGACCCAGAATCCCAAAAATATTCCCGCCTAAATAATCTCCAAAATGGGTGCCGAAACGTCGAGAAAACACAATCTCACAAAAATACGTGATTATATCCCTGATAAATCTGATAGTAATATATATATACCTATATATAGAGAGAGAGATCTTCTCTATGAAAATATATTTTCAATGATGAAGTTATATTACAGATATTACTTATTAATTATAATGTAACTTTGATCTTATTATTTACAACCTTTTTGATTTGTAGAATATAATTCTTCACTTTTCTCCAAGTCTTAAACAATAATAATTTTGGATATTTTTTAAAAGTAAATTGATTTACTTTGAAACTTCTCGAAAATTCAATCTATTTTAAGATTGGCATTCGTTTATCACATCGATCCATTTTTTTTTCTTTTTTTTTTTTCAATATAAAAGCAATTCAGTGACGTTTGCTATTTAAAAATAATGACCCTGGACGTGTCAATGTCTCTGGAGGCACTTGCATTAGCTCTTCTTGCGGTAATTGGACGCCCGGGACCGATCCACACACAATACCGAAAGAAGTCGAAGCGACTGGCTAAACGGCCATTAGGGAGGGCAACCGAGGCAAACGGCCCTGAAGCCAGCTGCACCATTAAGCACAGATCGGAATGAGAAGAAGTGAACTACAATGCGCATCTGAGCGGACTGCGATACTAATGATAGATGCTTCTGGCTAGTAGATAAATTGGAAAAGCTTAAAAGAAATGGGAATACAAAACCATATTTAAAAATACGTATAGATAGAATTATATTTGCTAAACTCGGGAGAGTTGGTCGCCATTAAATCTATTCACTCGATAGTCAAAAGGATGAATCGATTGAAGAAGAAAGTAAAGAAAAAAGAATATGACAACACAACTATTTAGTTATTTTCCATATGTTAAAGCATATATAATTTTCGAGGCATTTAAAATCAAATAAAATTAAGAATTGTTATTATCTTGTTGTGAAATAATATAATTTCAGATAATTAATCCGCTTTTAAATAATAAAGAGAGATAATAAAAATAAGACTAATATTTTTAGAAAATTTAGTGTTCTTAATGGTACAACTATTCTAGATAGCAGATGTATAAAATGATAAAATGGATATGAGAAGAAACCACAAATACATTTATTTAGATTTCTATTGGTTAATTTAGTATCGTTATTTATATAAAGTATATACAAAAGGTAAATTGACTGAAAAACATTATGAGAGAATAATATAGATTAGGGATAACGACAGGAGTAGAGATAAAGAGAGAGAAAGGACCGAAATTGGAGATTATAATTGGGGAGCAGAGAAACAACTACACGTCAGATGAGTGTGACTGCATGTAAGCTATAAAACAAAAGCAATGTAATAAGTAATATAAGGAAATAGAATGTAAAGAAGGAATAGTAATAGTATTTATTAAAGCTTTTGTGGTTATTTTGATAATTATTAAGGGAATTTTTATTAAAAGACCACATTGTTTGTATAAAATTATTTATTAAATTAAAATAACTGTACAACGTTTCGACTGCTTATTCTGCAGTCGTTTTCAAGCAACCATACACTTGCTCCGATTCAAGCGGACTGACCCATAATGGGACACGTCACCTCTTATATAGGCAGTGATATTGGCGCCAATTTTTAGCTCCAATTTTCTCGCCAATTTTTAATATCACCATGAAGTCAGCAGCCATTGTCAAAGCAAGCGTTTACAATTAAGAAGTATGACAATGCATTATGTCTTTGCAATAAAGATAAATTATTTCTATAATCAAGATATATACATATATACACATTAGATTAATTATATAACATTCAATCTGACAAATTTTACTCATCCAACACTATGTTCCACATCATATAAGTCTATAACAGGTGTGGCCAAACTTTTAGCTTTTAGGGGCTACTTTTTGAATAAAATATAGTCTGCTGTCGACTATGGATATGGGAAAATAATTTTAAAATTTTAGAAGATAATTAAAGAAGTCATTAATATTGCCGATTTAAATTGCAAACCTCTACTTTTGGTCAAAAATTACATTTTCACACTATTAGAAAGAGAAAAACACCTTACATTGGTTATGAAACAACGCTATTATGCACCTATTTAATTAAAATCACGTGACAAGCAAAAAATTTATGCGTTTTAAGAAAGTTGTGCAAAATATGCTGAATATGAGTTAGCAGGTTTGCAATCTAAGCCGACGATATATTTTGTATTTTATGAATTCTAACAATATTTATTAAAATTTTAAAAAATACAATGTTAAGAAATAAATACGAACAAAACAAATTTTAAGCATACAATTTTTATTTGGATGAAGCCTGGCATTGCATAAGAGCAGCAAGTTTCTCAAAATTTGGCTCCTATGAACTTAGAGCAATTCTTAAGCATGACTCTAAATGTAGATCCGTTATTTGCGATCGAGGTTTTCTTTTGATCGCATTCATATAAGAAAATGCGGATTCACATAAATATGTGGAGCCAAAGAAGGAATTGAAACGAGCAACCATTGTCCAAATATTTGGATATTTATCTTTGCTTATTAGTTTCCAAAAATTGCTATCTGAAACCATTGATTTTAGATTTATATCGCATTTAAGATTTAGTATTTCTTCTAATTCTGCTTTAATTGTAGTATTAAGAAAATTGTGAAGTTTCTGAGCAAGACTTTCAACGTCGATGTCATTAAATGGGTAAGATAAAAAACAGGCAATATCTTCAAGTTCACTTAGTTTGAGAAATCTTCTATCAAATTCATTTAGAAGCATTCCAATAACATCACCATATTTGTCAAGCAACAGTCTTGTTATTTTTAGATTGATCTGCCAGATTTTGAAAGTGTTTTAAATCACGACGCTTTAGTTGCATTGCAAGCATATTTAATTTTTCCTTTATTGGCTTCAAAAAGCTAATATTATTTTACCTTTGCCCTGTAGCTGCTGATTTAATTGGTTTAATTTTTCAGTTCATTGAAATGTTGAATCTTGAATATATCTATTTAATATGTAATAAATATGTATGTATGTAATAAATAAATATTTGATTTTTTTTTATTTTAATTCTATTATTTACATTTACTTCTATTATATATATATATATATATATTAATTAATTATATAAGAGGTTGGTTGTTCTCTTTTAATTTGATTGAGCGAACAAGTATGAATTGAAACGTTGAATCTTGACACAATCGTTTTATTTCAATTGAATTTATTTTTATTTATTTATCTTATATAATAATATGATTATCTATTTATTATGTAATAAATAAATAAATTTTATATATATATATATATATATATATATTATTTTTGATCAACGAAGAAAAAAATTAAAATATATAATATGTTTGCAATAAAGTGCTAAAAAATGGGAAAAAATTATATATTATTAATTATAAGTCAAGGTTAAATCAATAATATATTTTTATATATAATATATTTATATATGTTCTTAAATATATGAAAGATATGCTAGTTTTAATTATTATAATAATATTAATAAAAAAAAAATTGTAAATGGAAGGGCTGTTATTTTTCATTTAAATTTATAACTTCAATGTAATAACATATAAAATAAATACTTCATTTTGGAATGGATTTGAGAGGAGGTAGAGGCGAAATTTGAGTAGAGTAGAGTAGTCTAGGACTAAACGGTGTTTTGAGAAAGGGAAGCCTGGATAAAAAGTATATTAATTATCGGGATAAGAAAAATATATAAATATATGGTATATAAAAGATGTAATAACATATAGGATGATTATGATCTAAAATTTATTTTTAATAAATTTAAAAATAATATCCTGGGTAACGGGTAGATTCTTATCTATGAACCCAGTAGAAAAGAATTCTATTTCAGGGATTGGCGTCCCTGCCCTCACGTGAGCTCATGATTTCGTCTAAATCCCTCTTCTACCTGGAGGAATCATGTCCTTTACCCATTGACGCCTTTCCATCCATTCCCTTACTCTTACTCTCACCCCCCCCTCCCCTGATCATTCAAAAAATCAAATTTATTTGGATGAAGGAGAATACCTAGCATAGCTTCATTAAAAAGAAAAAAAATTGAAATCTTGCCTCTTATAGGAGACTCTTTAGAGTCTCCTATATATATTTGAATCAACCCCCCAGATTTTATATATCCAGATTACGTCAATTCTCCGACTAGCAAAACCCGTTATATTCACGAGTGAGACAGGTCTTATGTGCCTCTGAGAGGACCCTCCTCTCCTACGCTTCATATTAGTGAAAATTTGGAACTCATATTTATTGAACTCTTTGGAGAATTAGCAGAAACACTTCTATTCAATTGGATTCAGTTTATACAAATTAATAACAAAATTTCATAGAAAATGAATAAAAGTAAAAAGATACAAGAGAATTTTAGCCAGATTTTCAATAAAATGGATTTTTAGTGAAATATAAATGAAAATTATAATGAATTTTTATTTGGTATCATGTTTACACTTGAAATAAACATTTTCTGATAACAATATATAAAACGCATATCAAAATACTCGTTATTCAATGTAGATTCATTTTCACTAGCATTATATAATTTTATGATGCTTCCTTAATTAAATATTAATTATTGAATTTTGACAGTTGCAATGTGATTTCGGCTGCCATGTTGAATGACGTCGAATCTTTTGATCCATTATATTAAATGATTATTCTTTGCATATCTCTTCTCTCAATACAAGATTATTTTTGATTCTTGTATTTCTTGTATTATAACTATTTCCATGATCATTTTTCTTTGTTTAATCAATATTTAATGAATAAAGTCTTTGCCATGTATTGCTTATGGGCTGAATTTTCGTAGCCTTCAAGTGAATTTCTTTCCTGTGTTTTTACTAGTTGATATAACAGTCGCAACGGATTGTACTATGACTAGTAATTCTTTTGTCTGAGTTCAAATCTTTCAATTTGTTTATTTTTTATAATTTTATTCTTTAGATTTTTAATAATATAATTATAAATGTTAATATAATATTATTTAAATTAATTATTAAATAACATAAAAATTACTTGAAAAGGAAGGAAATAATTTTATTGTTTTTCTATATGAAGCAATAAGAAAAAATTGAATAAGTTTCATGAAATGTAAAATTAATTTTTAATAAATTTAAAAATAATATCCTGGGTAACGGGTAGATTCTTTTCTATAATCCCAGTAGAAAAGAATTTTATTTCAGGGATTGGCGTTCCTGCCCTCACGTGAGCTCATGGTTTTTTCTGCCTTCCCTCTCCCATGGAAAAATCATCTCCTTTACCTTTTCACTTTTTTCTATCAGTTCCCTTACTAATCCCCCTCTGATCTTTATCTTTAAATTCAACCTTATTTAGAGGAAGAAGAATATCACTTATCAATTCTTTAAATAAGAAAATAAGCTTAGTTAGGGGATTAATTATATATACAGGTAAATTATATATAAATTTCTAACTTTCAATTATGAAATATTTAATTTGCAATGTTACTTTCACGTGCATTATTCGACCTGATTTAACTATTAGATATCTTCACCATTTCTTAATATAAGAAAATTTCTAACTCCTATATAATATTAATATATTAAAATGGACGAATCGAATGTGAGTTAAGTTAACATACAATTATGTAAAAAACTATATTTACTTTTGTCAAAAAAAAGATTTCCATCTATTTTAAAGTGCATCCAATATAATTAAATTACAGCGGACCCAAAACAATATCTTGAGTATAATAACTAAGGCACCTCGGTATCTACCTGTTAGACTATTACCTAGAGATCTCAAATTGCGAACAATCGAGGAAGTGATTAAATACATTTCTAATTAATTTGAGGATGATGCTTCTAGTTTCAACATGAAATGGAAAGTATGCATGTTTTCAATTCATTGTCAAAACTGTTATTACGCAGTGAAAATTTAGACTCTGTAAACAAAATTCTAGTTGAACACTTTCAGAAACGCTAAAATTATATATTCATTTGTATAAAATTATTTCAGAATATAAATGATTGTATATATCAGGTGTGGCCAAACTATGTGTATGTTTCACAAATAATTTATTATTGTAAGATTAAATTATAGAATTAAGAATTACAAACATTTATTTAAGTTAAAACAAATTGTCCAACTTTGGCTTCGCGGGCTACTTTTAAAGCCTTTGCGGTCGACGTGTTGGCCACCCCTGGTCTATAACAATCCTCTTTATTAGTATTGTTGGGATGATTATTAATTTCCATAGATTCTTTTATTTTTATTTTCCACCAATTATTTTCAATATGAAGTGTTTCTACATTATATAATTTATTTTATGTCCTGTTGTTAAGGCATGTTCTGCAATTGCTGATTGATTTTGATGTTTCAATCTAATGGCTCTCTCATGTTCAGTCTTCTAGAAATCTCTCTACTTGTTTCACTAATGTATACTTTTTTACATTCACAAGTTACCTTATAAACTCCATTATTTTCGTTTTTAATTTTGTCTTTTATATTTGAGGTGAGAGAAGACATTTGTTTATGTGGTTTATATGTTACTCTGATATTGTGTTTCCTCAATTTTGACGCTATTTTTCTGTTGTTCCTTTTATATAAGGTAATGTTATTTGTGATTTGTATATTGGTTTTTCATTTTCATTTTTGATTTCTGTCATTTTTGTTTTACTGAATTTTCTAATTTCATATTCCGAGAAGCAATTGTTTATGAAAGCTTCCTTCAATCGTTGTTTTTCTTTTTTAATATTTTCAATTTCTTCGGCTCTTTTGTGCAGTGTTTTTATCACTCCATATTTTTGTGATGGATGGCGGTGGGATTCTGCGTGGATATCTGTTGGTATGAGTTGTTTTCCTGAAAATATCAAAATTCAATCTCTTCTGTTTCTTTTTTATTAATACATCAAGAAACGGTAACCATTCAACGGTTAGTTTTATATTTTTATGTAATTTATTTGCTGTTTCTACAAATTCAATCAAAGACCAAATCATCAAAATATCATCCACATATCTAAGAAACAGTTTTGGTTTCTTCATTGAATTATTCACTAATTTGGTTTCAAAATCTTCCATGAATATGTTAGCGAATACTGGGCCTAGTGGACTACCCATAGCACCGCTTGAATCGGAGCAAGTGTACGGTTGCTTGAAAACGACTGCAGAATAAGGAGTCGAAACGTTGTACAGTTATTTTAATTTAATAAATAATTTTATACAAACAATGTGGTCTTTTAATAAAAATTCCCTTAATGAATAATAATAGTATTGGAATAGGAGGTAACAAAATTCAATAGAATGGAAAAAAGAGGAAAATGTTAGATAATATTTATTTCTGCATATAGAAGAAATAAAAAAAACCTAAAATAATTTTTTTTTAGTGCCGTCTGATTTATTATTAAATATTAAATGATCTCTAAAATGAAAACAATATTTATTCAAGATTATAAATATTAAAAACATTTTACATTTTTCTTTTTTATTAGTTTTTTTTTTATTCACAAAGGGAATGATGAGTTACGAAAGTCAATCAGAATTTTTTTTTTTAATATTTTCTCCATTGTTTGCTGTGTTGCATGGAGTGTTTGTGGTTTAAAGAATGGGGGAGGTGAGGGAGAGGTTGGAACGAATATTGGAATCAGCCCTCTTTTTGACAGTCTTGTCGTTGCAAATAAATTTTCGCTTATGTTGAGTTCCGCCCACGAATTCTCCCCAGAGGCCATCACCTATATCTTTCTTTTTTTTTCTTTTATATATAGGGTGGCATATTCGAGCCAAGAATAAATAATAAATAAATAAAAACGAGGCAAGACGTGTCCAGAGTGAGTGTCGTATTGATCAATATTAGGTTAGAAATCTATCAATTGAAATGGGATGGAGACAGGAAAATAGCTTTATATATATATATATATATACATAAATATATGAAATATATATTCTGATTTTTTTAGGAATATAAAGTGTTACCTAAAATGAAATATTGGCTTTAGTGTTTGTATTAATCCTATAATTTATGTCTTTGGTATTTAAATAAGTAATTAAATAGAGAAGAGAAAACGATGAGAAATAGTTTTTAGGTCCTAAATTTCAATTTCTGATATTGTAAAAAGATCACCGTGTGTATGTAAGTCTAGTGACAGCTACATCTGTAGCAGATAACAACAATCAAATTTACAAAGAATGTTTACTCTCGAGCAGTGATATATATATATAGTAACTTATTTTTCAAATTAAATATTTTTTAACAATAAATTTTCCTTTATAATGTTTATTTTTAAGATTAATACTTTTATTAATTTTTACCGACCGACGATAGTAAGGGAGGTATTGTTTTCACATGTGGAGATTTTTACATATCTCCACGAATCATGCATTTTCTTGACAGAAAAAAGTATTTTTAGCATGATGTCTCTCCGTCCGTCCGTCTGTCCGCCCGTCCGTACAGCTTGAACGGCTCAACGGATTTTGATGAAATTGGGTATATTTACTTAATGCATCAGTATGATGAATTGATCACCTTTTGGTGCAAATCCGGAAACCGGAAGTGGTAGTATTGATAGGAAGGGAAGGGTTATTTTGACACCAAATTTCACATGAGGAGATTTTTTACATATCTCCGCGAATCATGCACTTTGTATTGGTTTTATCCTCGAGAAAAATCATCTTTATTAGTTTTTTCTTATTTTAAAATTATATGACGTCATCCAGCACTTCATGAAGGCCTGGTCTTACATATATATTATAAATAAAATAAAATTAAAAATATTTATGTTATGTCCATATCTGTTTTTATTACATTAATAGATATATTAAAATTATTTGAAATTGTTTCTGTAGCTGGAAATTAATTTACTTCAAACCGTCGGTCGGTTCGGACCTGGCCACATGTCAACTTATTAATTTTTTACATGATCTTTAAAATTAACAATGTTTTCAAGAATTATCAACAATCGTAGAAATATAAATATTTTTAATTAAAATATTTTTTTTTTTTATTTTTCATTGATTAACAAAGTATTCAGCCTTCTTGGAATCAAGTATTTTTGTTCTACATACCAATTACCATTCATAAAGTTCAAGTGGTGAGCATATTCATTGATTTATTATTAATTTTTTTTTTTTTTGATCGCCATATTAATGCAATTACATAGAAAGAGAGGTTATAATAATAAAAAAACTAAACTAGAACTAAATTGATAAATGATATTCAAATAACACCCTGAAATAGTTATTTTGTCAAATAAAATGACAGCCGTATCATTAAATATGACAGATTGTTAATCAATTCATTTGAAATGTGAGGAAGATTTTGTTGAGGTCAAAGAACGTGCTCTTTAGTGATCATTATTCTCCCTTGGTTCGAATTCTGTTTGTTATTACCTAATCATTCAAATTCGAGAATTCAGTCATTATTCCTTCCATTAGAATGGTCTTAGCAGCTGATATATAATATAATTGTGGATTTGTGTGGTTTAGTGTTTAATTTTCATAAAGGAGAATAAAAGAAATAAAAATAATTCTATAAGTATTCAGCCCAACTTTAGACAGTTATCTTTATGAAACTATACAATACTTATATACATATGTAATTTATGTAAAATTTAAGTTAATAATAAATATAAAATAGGATTAAAACTTTTGATCATCAAAAATAAAATTTATATATAAATATTCTTGCTAATTCTTATTAATTTAATTAATTTTGTTAATAAATTGTCGATTTGCGACGAAGAGGATAACAAATTGAACTTAACTGAAGAAAAAATATTTTTATAGAACAACCCTTGAGAAGTAAATAATCAACTTCTTTTTCTAACTTTTTTGATCATTTCTGTTTGAAACTTTGGATACTCGAAAGGGATAATTAAAATTTTGATTTCCCCCTAGAGGCCAAGCGTTTATTGTGTGAGTGTGAGTAAAAGAGATGGTGAGTGTAATATTCACATGGAGCTTTTAGATTCAGGGACATTTTAAATTTGAGGCGGTGATGCCAAGGGCTTTTGCCACTTAACACTCATTCCCTAATTTGCATAAAGTAAAACCGACATATGCATAAATTTTAATATCGTATAACATTTTGCTCATTTGGTTAATACCTTGTGTGTTGTATGCTTTGGACTTTTTGTATTCGAGACGGTGGGCGCTCTACATGCAGACCCTTATTTTGTTCGAGATATATTTCAGGATTTTCATTGATTTCAGTTCTGAATTTTATGAGCTCTCACTATTCTCTATATCTCAAAACGCTTTAATCTCTCTCTTCCTTTTCATTATAATAATATTCTTCCTATATATATATTATATTAATAAATTAAATTAAATAAAATTACTATTATACTTTTGATATATATTTCCTTTTCATATTGACTTATATTTCAATTTTCAACTTCAAATAAGTTAATCATATACAAAAAAATAAATTAATAAGGTGATGGAAATAAATTATAAAATTAATAAAAATAATAAAATTAGAAAATTTATTGTTCTTACCTGCTGGGGGGGGGGGGAAGTCAATGCTAGCCAATAGTCTACTCTGTCCTCTGTTATTATATTTAGTTAGGGTGACCATATTTCAAAAACCGGGACATTTGTAAAAAAATTTACCATTTTTTTCGGGACGCCGGTACAGAGCACCTAAATTCGGGACAATCCCGGAAAACCGGGACTTTTGGTCACCCCATATTTAGTGTAATTTAAAATCATTTGCTTCTCAGAAAAAAAATAATTCTTTGACATAAACACATCAATACTTATTAGATGGTATCGTTATTTTGTGAAAAATATTTTAGGAAGCAAAATCAATTATTCTGCTCATATACATGTAAGCATAAAAAAAATCTAAGATTTCAGGATTCAAAATAAAAAATGAAAAACTGTCATAGAGCAAGTCTTATCTCAATAGAAATATTAAAATATTTTTTTAAAAATTTAAAAATGAAAAAACAAAATAAAACTTATTTATTTTTCACTTACAATTTAATTTTTATCCAAAAGATATTTGATTGTGAATAGAAATAACAGTTTTATTTTTCTCATTTGACACATTTTCACTGAAATTGAGATCTTTTTTTTGTATTTCTAATTAATTTTTATTTTATGTTTGAAATCGATTGGTTTATATTTGCTCTACGCTGTTGGATGATGGTGGCTGATGGCTCTGTATTAAAATCACCATCCGGAATGTAAAAAGTTAATAAGAGCAACGCACACCAATCAACTTAGTTGCATAAATACATAGAGGCATAGGGCATAGGTTCTTAAACTTATGTACTCCACGGACCCCCACTTGAAAAAATTTTTTTTGACGGACCCCCATCACAACTTTAGGTACTTTACGTCATTTTATTAATTAATTTCTGGCTTACGATCTCATAAGGACAAGGATATATGATGAATATTTCTAACAGTGATTGGTGAATAACGATTTTTTTGCATATTGTAGAACACATTTTATTAGAAATTATAATATTGAAGAAAGAAAATACAAACATTGTCATAGCAACAAATCTCACAAATTATAATGGGTACTTACATTAAATTCATATAAATATTTTATAATTTTTTTCAGAAAATATTAAATAAGAAATATTTTAAAAAATAACTGCATCTATCTCATTAAATATAACTTACATATTTAATGAGATGTATGCAGTTGTTTTCTTGAAACAAGAATCTCAATATCTGGCTTAATATTGGAAACTTTTAATCTAAGATCCGGCTCTACATTTAATTTGTTTCTATATTTAGACTTAATATAAAATAGTACCGAAAAAGCTTGTTCGCATAAATATGTTGTGCAGAATGGAATCAAGTGCTTTATTTGCAAGCGCAGGATAATCTGACCTGAGAAGTAACCAAAAGTTGCTCAATTCAGTTTTGTTAAATTTTAGTTTATAAGTTGTATCACATGATAATTCCACGAGAATATCTTGTTCAGGTGCAGATAAATGTTTAGCATTTGTAATTTCCATATTAAATGGATCTCTGATCCAGTTATTGCAAGGATCAGGAGTAGAAAAATACTTCCTGAAGTTGCTTTTCAAAGTAATTAAATGTTCAACAAATAATTGACGCGTTTGATTAAGCAATTTTTCACTGGAGCTTTCTATGAAATCATTGAGAGTTGGAAAAGACTCATATACACCGTTCTGGATGCGTTTCGACCACAAGTCGATTTTTTTAATCATTGCTTCTATTTTATCTTCAACTTTAAATATATTTACAACAGTACCTTGCAGGCTCAAATTAAGTTCGTTCAATTTTGTAAAAATATCAGTCAAGTAAGCCACCTTAGCTAACCAGATAAAATCATTGAAACATTCGGTCAGTTCAAAATGCGCATCTATTAAAAACAATCGTATTTCATCTCGAAGCTCAAAAAGGCGAATGAGTACTTTCCCGCGGGACAACCAACGTACATCTGTATGTAATAATAAATGTGTATGTTGACTACCCATTTCCTCACACAAAATTTTAAAAACTCTGGAATTAAGTGGACGAGCCTTAATGAAATTGACAATTTTAACTACTTCGTCTAATGTTCTTTTCAAATCTGGTGACATATTTTTGGCTGCTAATGATTCTCTGTGAATGCAGCAATGATTCCAAACAACCTGAGGCGCAACATTTTTAATAAGAGCAATCAATCCAGTTCTTGTACCTGACATTGCACGAGCACCATCAGTGCAAATTCCAACACATTTTGGCCACTCTATTTCATTTTCGGTTATAAAATTATTCAAACTGTTAAATATGTCATTAGCTGTCGTTCGTGAAGGTAGTGAATCACAAAACAATACATCTTCTTGTATTTGATTTTCAAACTCATATCTAATGAAAGCTAACAAATTGGCATTATTAGTGACATCAGTACTTTCATCCAATTGTAATGAGTAATAGTGACTTTTGCGCACTCTCGATATTAATTCTTCTTTTATATTACATGACATGTCTTCAATCCTATTCTTAACCGTATCATTTGATAATGAAATCAAATTTATATCGTTTGCTGCTTTAGTTCCTAACATTATATTTGTAATTACTTTTGTAGCAGGAAGAATTAATTGCTCTGCTATATTATGCGGCTTTCCTGCTTTAGCAATAAGTAGAGCTACTTCATATGATGCCATTACTGCTTTCTTACTCATACCACCAGATCCCGTCTTTACCATCAATTTCTGACTTGAATTAAGTTCTTCTTTTTTCATTTTAAAAAATTCGATAGACTTACTAACATGCTCGCTGTGCTTTGTTTGTAAATGACGTCTGAGATTAGCAGGTTTCATACTTTCATTGGATAAACTTTCCTGACATAGAACGCAGACTGGTCTTTCCACATCATTGTTGCAAATATAAGTAAATCCAAATGATAAATAATCATCCGAATATTTTCTAGTTTTGCGTTTCTTGGTAGAGTTTGCTGTTGATGCCTCATCATCTGATTCTTTCCGTTTCTGTGTTGAACCAGTTTGTAGCCAACGATCCATTTTATGGAGTAATTTATTAACATTGAACTACAATAATATAAATATAATATAAATATAATATAAATATAACGAATTATTATTTACTAGCTATGTTTTAATATGATTTTAAATGAATGTTTTAATATCATTTTAAATGAATGTTTTAAATCATTTTAATAAATGTTTTAAATCATTTTAAATAAATGATTTAATATCATTTTAAATGAATATTAATTTATATAATAAATATATTTCGTAATTTGATTCTAAAATATTATTAATTTCGTAATTTGATTCTAAAATATTATTAAAATAAATATTTTTTATTCATAAAACTAACTTATACTTACTCTCAAAAACAGCCTTTCTGGGAAATTGCAAAATGTGTTTAGTGTTTTTATAAAATAATGATCATGCAAATTACACTAAAAATTAAAAAAAATTATTAGCTATAATAAACTATTATTAGCTATAATTTAATTATAATTAATTAAATTAATAAAAATAATTTAAAGATACAACTCGTTGAGAAATGAACTTATAATTAACATTAATAAAAATAATTTAAAGATACAACTCGTTGAGAAATGAACTTATAATTAACATTTGCTTTAAAACTGTTTAAAACCCCAGAGTGGACGCTGACAATTTGGGTTTTTCCGGGTAAGACTGTCCCCTCCCCTGGTTTTCCCCAATAACAAAGTGAAAGAAAATTCCCTTATATGCCTCCCCTTCCGAGCCCCTAAGAGGGGTTATTTTAAAGGAACAATCGAAAAATGATTTTAAATGAATGAATGGATGAAAATTCAAATTTTATATATAGTTTTTTATATATGTTTATTTATTCACAAAAAATTAATTGACATAATTATCAATTTAATAAAATAAAATAGTATTATTAATAGTATTAAATTATAGCCGTAATTCTCTAGGAGGATATAGTTAAACAATGAACTTTAAATATTTATATATGTATATATTTTTACGATGATTTTTTTCCGAGGACCGCGGACCCCCAGTAAAGGCTTCGCGGACCCCCAGGGGTCCGCGGACCACAGTTTAAGAACCACTGCTCTAGGAGGATATAGTTAAACAATGAACTTTAAATATTTATATATGTATATATTTTTACGATGATTTTTTTCCGAGGACCGCGGACCCTCAGTAAAGGCTTCGCGGACCCCCAGGGGTCCGCGGACCACAGTTTAAGAACCACTGGCATAGGGGATGATTGATTATAAAAGCGTTCCTTCTAATAGGGGTTTCGGGTTTAAAAATTGAGTCAAGTCGTGCGAAAGGATAGATAGGGACCATGGAAAAAAGGCAGGGATAGAAAAGTGAGAGGGTGGGGGGGGGGGGTGAAACTGCCAGCACGTATTTGTGCTCTTCGTAATGAAAATGAGTCATTAGTTGTCTGGACACATGGCTTCTTCCCATTCTCCCTTGTCCGCAAAGTTCTACAGGAAGAAAAACTTGAGCCAACTGTTAGTCTCCCACTATCTCTCAATTTATAAACTGATTTGTCAAAATGGGAAAATGTAGAAGAGGACAAAAATGACAAAATTCAAGGATTCCCTTCCAAAATACTAGAAATAAAAATATTATGAATATATTATAAAAATACGAATATATATATATATATATATTAGTTATTAGTAATATTTCTTATTTTCCCTTCAAATCAGTCTTGCCAAAACCGTTCAGCCTAGAAAACAATTGTCACTTCATTTAATACTCTTCCTTTTGTTCTCATTCTAATAAAACTTAATATTTATTTATTCGAATATTATAGCAGATATATTTAAAAATAATATAACTTATCTTCCGTCCACTATACAGTATTTTTTGAATTTGAAACGTTTTAAAGCAAACTTTAATCAATAATCAAGTCGTTATCCTTCACACTAAATTTTCAGTGAAATTTAATTAAATATACTCTTTTAAAATATTTTTTAAATTATTTTTTAATCATTAAATAAAATATTTTGAATTATTTCGTGTAAGTTTCTTCATAGAAATATAAAAAATTTGTAAATAAATGTAAATGGGGTATTGATACATTCTTCGGAGGCTTGCGAATAAGCTCTCAAGGCCCACGATCTGCCATCTATTAACTCTAAACCGAACTAATCACTCCCTTTATTTTCCACCTAACGAATCATGCAATTTTTTTAATAATAATATAATAATATTTCAATTAATTTTTAAAGATAAATTATTAAAAAAAAATATGAATATATTAGTTTTTACAATAAATTTTTTGAAATTTTCATCCTTTTTATATTTCTTGTATAGGTACTAAAAAAGTTTTACCTTTTCATAATTATTATTCAGAAAATTGATTTACAATTTTTAAAAAATAATGGTTTTGCAAAAATATTTCGTTTATTACATGAAAAAATCTGGAGTGTCTCCACTCGACTATCTCGCAAATTTGAATTGAAATTAAATAACATATATTAATTTAAATTAAATTAAATTAATAAAATTATAAATTAAAATTAATAAATAATATTTATTAAACCAGCGCATGTTTGGCTCTTTGTTGATGGCACCACGTCACGTTTTGGCGCGTGAGATTTGCAGTGTTTCTATATATAGCAGTTTTATACAATTTTTAATCATGGGAAAAATTATCAAACATATATCTTTATTTTTACGGTCACTTTAGAAGTATAAAAAATCAAAACGTTGTAGGTAATGACCCTCTTCCGGTTGAGCTAAATTTCTCAAAAGTTGATAGAAAACTATGAATTTTGAATAATGCCCATGTACCAAATTTCATCATTCTAGCCCAAACCGTTTTTGCGTGATTTTGGTTACATACATACACACACACATCCACACACACAGACATTTTTCTCAACCTTAGTGAAAATGATTCAAAACGTATAAAAACATCAAAATCTCAATATCGAAAATTTTCGTGATCACAATACTATCTCTGGCGAGATAGTAAAAAGATTAATTATCAAATATTGTTATTTTATTTTGTTTTTTTGATTTCAAAGTCGAGTATTCTAATTATTTAAATATCTTGTAATTTTAAATTTTAAAAATTCTCTTTAACGTTCCAAATGGAGTAAATAAAGAAGAAAAAATAATAAACGATTTCGATTTCATATTTAATGTACAAAGTTCCATTCTATTTCCCCCAACCATATTATTCCTCATTCCCTGTTTTCATTTCACTAACACAACTCGTAAAATATTATACTCTTTCTGTTTTTAATGACCAGCAATAATAATTTTCCATAGTAAGTAAACGATCTTTTTGTTCTTTTGTTTTTGTGCATCTTTTACGAATTGTTTTCTTTGATATCCAAAAAGTGTCCTAATTTAATTTAATTTCCCCTGTAAAGAGAACTTTTATCATCCTCCTATTTCTTGTTTTTCTTCACTTACTTAGCCCTTTTTTCTTTGTACTGTAATAATTGCATCTAAGACAAGTGATATAAATTAACAACTCTAATGCTTATTAGGAAATGCATTTGAATTTCAATGGCCTCACAAGCGAAGTTTGTTTCCGTCCTGGTTGGGATTTCAGTGGTTGGTTGGCCCAAAGGGCGTAAGGCCGGTGCTCTCCCTTTTGTGAAAAGGGTCGTGGGAATTATGCTAATGTCTCGTACTTAAGCCCAGGGGTGGCTTCATTACGTCAACGCACTAATTACAAGACAAGATCTTCATCGGAATGTACTTGCCTTTGGACATGGGATCGACCATGATGGTCCTGATGGCTAGTTGCGATCCAACGACCTAGGATCATCATCGCATTAATGCATTCCAAATAAATCCCGATTAAATATTGAAAAAATAAATAAGTAAATCAAATAATCCACTAGTAAATATTTTATAATCAAATAAAACTTTTGAAAATTTGAATATAATAATATATTAATTAATCTATTATGTATATACATTTTATATCATCGGATTTAGGGGATCCGAAGAAGAATTTACAAAATTCACATAATGGGAGAGAGGTGGACAAAAGAAAACAGTAAAATAGTATTTGTCATACGTTGCTTAGATATATTGAAAAAGATTTTATTGAGAGAAAGAGAATGAGGGGGTAATGGTGGGCTTTAGATTATCGGATATGATCAAATAGAATTTATTACAAAAGTCAAAGGGGCGGGTGATCTAGCTTATAGAGGAGAGGAAAAAATAGCATAAAAAGCCTTTCAATGGGGACAAAGACGGAGAACCCGTTAGTTAGATCGTATAGAAAATGATCATACGAAGATAGAATAGATAAGGGTAGGAGTTGAAACGGTTGAATGGTTTCCGAGTTCGATAAGTCAAATTACCTATATGACACTATTATTTATATCATTTGATTATTCTTTATTGAATTAATAGATTAAACAAATATTCTTTTGAATAAAATATAATAATTGGATTTAAATATTAGAAGTTAAATAATTTGTTTGATGAAATCAAGAGATCAGTTGTTTTTAAAATAAAATCATACAGATAAGCGTTTTTTGTGTGCAGTTTCGTTTAAATTACATGTTCATGTAATGTTTCCCATTGATTTTAAGAACTTTGTTATTGAACTCCTGCAAAGTTGTAAAAAATAGGTTTGACAACGTTGTGGAATACTTATATATATATATACAGTAGACTCTCGATAATTCGAATTTATATAGGGACCAAACAAAAAATTCGAATTATCGAGTTTTACGAAATAGTGAGAGTTCGAATTAAAGAGGGGCTGAAAGTAAAAATTCGAATTGAAGAAAGTTACATTTTATTAAAGAAATCCGTGTACTTATATGTCATTGTATAAGATTGTGAATGCTGGTAGAAACAAAAATACATATTATAATAATACATGTGGATCAATTTATTTATTATAAAAAAAAGTTATATCACTATCTTGCTTGGTTGGCTGCAATCTGGTCCACAGCATTTTCCAAAGTACTCACTGCTTTGAACACACAACAAGATTGGATGTTATCCATTTCGGACTGTTCGAAAAAACGACGCAACCCTCTTAAAAAAAAGGTTGCTTCCTTAGAAGACACCATCGGAACATCGTCTTCATCTTCACTATCAGAAATCTGTTGATTGACCACAATTGTCTGTTTCATAATGTTTTCAGACAATATACCCGCTGTGGCAACATTATTGTCAATATTAACATAATCGTTGAAAGTTATGTGAACCACTGGAAGTCTGTTCCAGGCACTCAAAGTTCTTGGAAAAATTGCCTCGACAATTTCCATGAAATGACTAATTTTTCGAATTGTGGGGTGGGCCGGTCTAGCAAAATACATTGATTTTCTTCGAATTATAGAGGTTTTCGAATTACCGAGGTTCGATTTATCGAGAGCCTACTGTATATATATATATATATATATATATATATATATATATTTCCAAAGTGCTCACTGCTATATATATGTAATCATAAATACCTGAAAATATGTTTTACCAAAAAAATTACTAATAAAATACATAGTATTTATAAGCATCTGAGAACTTTCAGTTAGAATCCATTCGTACTATACGTTTAGCTGTTGTAAACTGAATTACATGAAAATGGTTTTATCTATAAAATAAAAGACTATTAGACAAAACAAGATTATTTATTTATTTATTATTAAATTTTATTAGATAATTATATTAATATTACTGTTGTAACAATCTATTAAAAGATCTTTTCAAAAATTTATCTTTATTTTTTTATTTTTTTGTTATTTTAAAACAAACATCCAAAATAACAATAATTGCTTAACCTGAATTATTATATTAAAAATCAGAATATAGAATATAATGGATGAAATTTATTGAATTAACAATTAACAATTAAATAATACTAAAGATAAATAAATAAACTTACACTAAATGAAATTAGATATTTGTTTTGTTTACAAAATTATTACCAAAATCTATATATATTCCAGAAATTAAGATTTGGATAATTTGTAAAAGTTCACTCTTTTCATACTAAATAATACAATAATACTAATAAGCATATAAATTTATTTATTGATTAAAATAATAACTAGGTAAACAAATTAGATGGAGGTGATTTAATATGATTCTTTTATTATTTTCAAAGCAACAAACAAAAGAGGCTAATTTTCTTTCATCCCTGGTGAAAGAACGGAGTGTGAAAACTTCTCCTGACGTATGATTAATCTCAAGTCGAATTGAAGTGGCTTGCTCGGGGAGTAATGACGGGAATCGGCTCTTCACTCGCTTCAGCTGGACGAGATAAGATCTGCCGGAAAAGAAGGTCCCCGCCCCTTACCTCCCAATGATAATAAACAGTCTTCTGGCTGCTAATGATCTTTACTGTGTCGCCGAAAACCCGTTGAACATATGGGTACTTGGAACCCTCCTCGGCGTTTTGTCTCTCCAGGACGAACTTCTACTTATGATCATGATAACTTTGTTATGGAGGTCAATGGGAGTAACGTTAACGATTTTGATCTTGTCTCGCTCTCGTCCTCTCTATAAACTTAAGAGCTTGATAAATAAACTCGTTCCCTTGAAAGGTCTCGTAAAACAGGATTCGCATCGTCATTGCCCGTAGGTTTTCAAGATTATTTACCCAACTGAAAATGAGAATTATTTAATACTTTGTTTTAATATTTTAAATGAATAAATGACTCTCTCTCCTTCAAAAAATTGCATATTTTCAATTATCATAATTAATTTTAAACTTGATAACTATTTGTAACTAAATTACTTAAATTTATATTATCTTATATTATATTTATAAAATAAAGTGTATAATGGTATTGTATTTACAATCAAAGAATGCAGTGGCGCAACCAGGATTTGATCCTGGGGTGGGGGGTTTTGACTAGCCGCTCCACCTTCCTATGGCAACCCCCCCCCCTCCCCCGGGCTCTCACAAAGACAAATTTCATTAAGATTTTTTTTTTAAATTAAATATTTAAAAAAGTTTTGTAAATGAAACACTGATTTTACAAAATCTGACAAAAATAATTTAATTTTGTATTTTATTGAGATTTCCACCTTTTAGACGGTTCTGGATCCAAAACTGGAAAAAAAAATTTTGAACCGGCCGGCCGGCCGTTCGTTACCGAGATTACGTTTAAACAAAATGAGATATTGTCTTGAAATTTGATATTTAGTTGTTTTTTTTCGGGGGGGGGGGGGATTGGATTGTTTTTGGACAAGATCGGACCATAAGTAAGGGTAGTTTAAAGAGCTGTCAAAGCACATTTTAATGATTTTCATACATATTTTTATGATAATTTTCATACTATCGTATTAAATTTATAGGGAATCGAATTTAAATCATCCAGTAATCTTATATTAAGTCTTTTGTTTTTAATGATTTAGGAGAAATAATTAAATAATTTTTTTATTTTTGTTAAAATTTTTTTAAAATAAAATAAACTTAGTTTTTATACACTAAGTTATTCTTTTTAAGAATTTTTTTTTTTCAAATAAAAAAAGGATTATATTTTTTCTTTTTTCTGTACGATGTCAGCTGAACCTGTGCGAAATATTTTGCAAAACCATTTGAATATGGAAAGCTATGTATAATGTGGGTGCCGCATTTCCTAACGTTAAACCAAAAATTGCTTCGAAAAACCATTTCTAACGACAATTTGGCGCTGTAGGCGTAATCCAAACGAATTTTTTCATCGATTCATAACTGTTGATGAGACTTTAATTAAATTAAATAATTTATTAATTAATTAAATTAATTAGAACACCGTTATGAGAAATGTATCAGTGTTGATGGAGATTATGTTGAAAAATATAGCAAAAAAAAAATTGAAAAACATCGTTTTTCTTGGTCAGGTCGGAAACTTTTCATCCCACACTCGTATTGCTGAAACGTTTAATTCATTAACACTAGAAAATTAGAAGAAAGAAGTGAAAATCACACTTTCAATCACAGTTTCTTTCTACTTACTTGAAACAACTCAAAACTAAAATGGCTATCCTTTGGCAACTTGGGGTTCATTTAATGATCATACGCGTAATGTTTACATCTTCTGAGAAATGAAACTAGCCCATTTTAGAACCGGCCCATCGATGGCAGTCTTCCCCTATATACGTAGATATTGGGTAAATCGAAAAGATCAGGAGGTTCAGTCTCTATAGCAACACCCCTTCCTAGGACATTATGTCTGTTGGGGAGAAAGAGATCATTTAGATGAGTAAACCAATAGGGAAAAGGATCAGAGATTAAGAGATAATTAAATGGGAAACGAAACAAATGGAACTGGTGAAAATGTGTAGAAAGGGCCTGTACATAATAGAGTGATGGGCTGCTGATTGTATCTATGATGATTATCTCTTGCTCTTCAATCCTCGTAATAATAATAAAAAAAGAAAATATTATCGAATTACTAACAAAAAATATATTATTCCCTATGATAAATTTTCTTTTATCTACAATATATTTTCTTAAATTATTGTTAACAATTTCAAATGATGAATATACTATATATATATTTATATATATATATATACTTTTTTAATTTCCTCTAGTATTTCCTTCTCATTCGATGGGATCAATAAAAAGCCAAAGATCCGATTTCCGTTGCATGGTTAAAATATTCTTTCATCCATTGGAACATTTTGCATTCAAAAATAAAAATAGAGAATTTTCAATAGAAAAAAAATGAATCTATTATATATCTTTGTACTTACTTAAATATATATTTAGAATTTTGTTTAGAAAAATCTATTCAAAGGGAAATTTTCAATAAATTGACAATCGAAATATGTCAAAAAAAAATAAAATTGTTTAATATAGAATAGAATGAATTATATGAATAGAAAGCACAAAAATAAAATAATAAAAGTTCTATTCCATCATTATATATGTTTATGAATATTTTATCTGTTTTCAAATTGTTATTAAATATTATAATATACGAAGCTTCACTATATTATGATGGCCAAAACGTTTGCCATTCAAGTTTGTAAACCATACCTGGTAAGGGAGTTTTTCGGTTGTTAATGGGAACGAGGTCCACCCTGCCTAAGTGATCAACATTGTAAACTTAATTGAAATAAAATGTAGCTGTCGCCGATCAAGGGTGAGACAACCAGTTGTATATACAACTCTACCGGCTTAAGCAATAACAGACTTGATAACCGCTGCGATAGTCTGCTTTATTGCAAAACTAGTGTCCCTTCATACATTGTGAATCCTCCCATAATAATACCTTACTTACATGAAAATGAAAATCCAATTATGAGATCAAAATTAAAATTATTTATTCATATAATCTTGAATGTTTTCAGTGTTTTATAAATAATTTAAAAAGGCCAATATTAGAAAAATAAAATTAAAAATATAATAAAATATAAATATAAAATAAAAAATAAAAACATAAACATTCTTTGAATGACAACATGTAGATATCAAATTTTAAAAAATAAATTTCTGAGATATGCAAGAATATTATGATGTAATTTTATCGAAATCGGTTCAGCCAATTTTGAGCCTATTAACGTCAAAATTTACCGACAGAAAGACTTAATTTCTGCGGTTATTGAATATATATTGATAAAAATATATAGTATGTTCTTTTAAATTATTTGAATGGTGATTTAGTGAATCAGGTATTAACATTACCAGCCAAACCCAATTGAAATAAATAATTGAAAAATTATAAAATTTTTAAAGTATTTAAAAATAAATTGTATAAATTTGTTAAAGTGTCGAGCAATAGCTCAGTGTCCCAGGTATATTTTTATTACATCCGGTAAATAAGATTTTAATCATAAAAAAAAATAAAACAATATTTCAAATTATCTATTATTATTTATATTCATTATTTAGATTTTATTAAAGCATTTTTTTTATTAATATTTTCATACTAGTTACTTAGATTTGTGAATTTGTCAAATCTCATCAGACTCACAAAAATTAAGATTTAAAAATTCTATTTAATTAAACTTAAGCTACATTAATCGAATAAAACTTTTATAAAGAATCTAGTCTCCAAAATTTTATAAAAAAATATATAATTATTTCATTAATAAAAATACGATTATTTAGTAATTAAAGGTAAAAATCATTCTTTACTCTCGAATAGTAATAGAATTTACTCAAATTATATTATTTTATCTTGCTGCAATAAATCATTCAGGAAGATATCAACACGTTGAAGAAAATCCTTCACTAATATGTGAATAATTAATATAATGGAGGACGATTCGTGGAGGAGGTTAGAATGAGTGAATTGATTAGTTTTCGTACGAAATCTTCATGCATGTCTCGTTCCTTTAATAGAAGATCAAATCTTGTCTCGGGAACAGATTGGGTTTGAGAAATGGAAAGAGATGAGTGTCTAGTTTGGTAATCCGCCCTAATTGGGAGCGCACTGTGTCAGCTTAATAATCCGTGAAACTCGGTTAAGTCTAACAAAGGCCTTCGGGCCTTTGGGGCCTTTTTGAGAACAAACAGACAACACATAGGTCCCCGGACGATCTACCTTCTCTCATTTTACTGCCCTCAGTAGAGGTGCTTTATGGTATGCAAGTTTATTACATCCATCAAGTAATTGTAATCAAGTGAAAAAAAAAGAAAAGTACAGCCACTCATAATGTATGTTTACTAAATTAACAACATTTGTATGAAAAAAAAATGGATTAGCAGAGCAGAGAGAGAGAAAGAGAAAATTATGGAAATGTGTGCAGAAATGGGGAATTAGGCTTTCCCGACCGAAAAGAAAATTTATATTCCCACTCAAATCCCTTTTGTTTTACTTCCATTTTATAAAACAAGGCTGGCTGAGTATTTTTATTTTTTTTTTTATTTTTATTTGTTTTTTTTTTTAATACGGTACATGTAAAATTTTCTAGATAATATTTATTAAAACATGATTTTTTGTTTGAAAAAAAAAAAAAAACAGGAGATTATTTTATTTTTTTTCAAATTCAATATGACAGTGTGGTTCTTGTTAAGATATTTAAAACGAGATGAAACATTTTTTTTATATCATTATTAATTAAAAAATGTGATTTTCAAAAGGGAATTTAATTTGAAAAAGTAACATATACAAAGCAAAAGAAAAGATAAAAATTAATTAAAGATTAATTAATTATTCAAATATGAGTATAATTTATATAAAAAATGATAAATTTTTATGTTAACTTAGAGTAGGATTTTTTTTTTTAATTTTATTGTATTTTAGTGAGCTTGGCGGGGTTCGATCCATCGAAATTAAGTTTGGTGAACCCCAGAACTATACCCACAAACCAACCATCTTGCATGGAATAGAATTTGCTTATGTATTTTATTTTCATGTTTGTGTTTCAATTTCCAAAATAAAAATATAACACTAATGCTATTTAAGAATTAAACTATTTCTTTGTTAAATTACATTTTCATATAAATATACATTTAAAAAACATTCATTTTTATAATTCGATATTGAATTTATAAAAAAAAAAATAATAAAAAAAGAATTGGTGTTGTATCTTTCCTTCTTCCTTTAGGAATTTTCTCATCAACTATTTATCAAAGAGTTGGTTAGGATCTTTCCCTAATTTAAAGAAAAATCATGTTTCTCATCTTCTTCCATTCAACCCTTAATCCACCCAACTCCTCTTAAGCCATCTCTCTCTCATTAGCCAAGTCATAATTTCTCTCTCTTATTTCGAAATTAGTTATAAAAGTAAAAATTTGGCGGTTTTCTTCAAGTTTGCTAAGAATTTCACTTGAAGTTGAAAATAGAAACTACATTACAACGTTCCTCGCTCAAAAACAAATTAATTATTAAAATATACTTGGTTGTACTAATATTTGATTAATAAAATTCATGAAGATAACTTTCTCTATTTTCCTTTTCAATCATTGATTCATTCTAGAAAACTTCAATTTCATCAACTTTTTTTTTGTGACAAATTTATAAAAGATAGATATATCGTATAGGTAGATTTTCACATTCAATATAAATATTAATTAAACAACAAAGTTGTAAATCAAATTAAATTAAGTTTGAGACTAAGTTATAAAATTTCTCATTAGATCATTATTTTTTTAAATTAATCATTAAAAATGATTTCGAAAATATAAAATAAATTTTCTTATCTATATCTATGAGCTCAATTCACATTTCTCCACTTCTTATTCTTTTCAGGCTCCATCCAATTTCCATTCTCTCCTAATTCCCCTATATGTCATTATAATATTTAATTACTACCTTCCGGGTCATTCTTAATAAAAAGAAAATAAGAAAACACATTTATTTTTATGTCAAATTATTATTAATTAAAAAATATTTAATTATATTTTAACATTATTTTAAAGGATATGAGTGATTTAATAATAAAAAATAGATTATAAAGTACAAGAGAATGTTATAGTTAATAAAATATCTCAGTCTGCGATCAAATTAAATATTATATTTATTTTAAACTTTAATTACATGCTACCGAGATTTTATAGTTATACATTTATATCAAAATCAATATTCGAATAAACAAACAAAAAGTTTGTAAAATTAACTCCTTCTATCATAAATACCAGCAATGTTTAAATTTTGCTTTAATATCTAGGCAGGTAGAGCATCCTAATATGAAGCTTATAAATATCATCCATGTTGAATTAGTGCACAACTTGTCCAATATTAATTAAGATTAACCAAATACTAGAAGCACTATTAAAAACATACGCCGGTTATAATCATTACTGAAACTAAATATTGACTCTTGGCTGTATGAAATAGGAAGGGTAGGAAAGCAGGTCCCCCGTGCAAACACACAGTTTACCGGGTGGAATGGAAAGAGTGATGAGGGAGGCGGGTTTAGCTATTAGTTTGAAATTGCCTGAAAAAAGAAAGAATGAGTGGCTCCCGTAGTCCGTCAACCAAGTTTTATGACGAGGGTGCTAAACATCGAGTTTGCACAGAGTGCAGATCCAGTTTCCAAACAAATACAACCATCACTTCTAACATTATTTCAGCAAGAGAGGAAATGATGAAAATTACTTCTCTCTCTCTCTCTCTCTCTTCATTTCTTTTCCTTTATGTCCCAGCAAAATTATGAATTCCTTAAATAGAACTATTTTTTTTTTCATTTTTGACTTCAAAATATAAATATACTTCATGGAAGGAAATATTGTTATTATGCAAAATAAATATTGAAAGTTAAACTTTACTAACGATATAGTAAAGTAATTTAATAGAAATAATAATTTAATAACCTATTTATAAATTATCTTGGAAGTAAAATATTATGATAGATCAAATATACTCTTATTTATAGAACATGATTGAAATATTATTTTTATGTTATATTACATAAGTAATTATTTATGTTACATTGATTGTAACATGCTTATTTTGATGAAAGCATTTTAAAACAATAATTATAATGAAAAAAAAATGTATAATCATTTTTAAAAATTTTTATATTTGTCTAATGCTAATAAAAATATTCAGTGTTTTTTTTTTATTTTTACTTTTTTACTTTCCCGTATACTTCGTATAAGGGAAGCATTGGAATATCGTCAAAAATTTCGACTTCGAGATTTCGATAGATCTTGACGTTTTAGACCTCCCTGAATCGGAAAATACCATTTTTCGAATTATGTCTGTGTGTGTGTATGTATGGATGTATGTAATGTTTGTCAGTGAGCGAATTTACTCAGAAACTAATCAAGCTAGGACTTCGAAATTTGGTACACTGATATTATTCACAGTTTGTAGATTTCTATCAAAATTTCGTCAAAATCGGTTAACCGGAAGTGGTACTTTACCAACACTGGTTGCGTTTACCTTTCAAGTAAAGTACCAGTTTGCTTCGAGATATTTGCTTCCTATTTTGTATATAGATTTAAAAATATGAAAAAAATTCAGATACCAAATTTCATCATGATCTGACTACCGGAAGCAACATTTTACCTATACAAGTAGCGTTAGGTGTAAATTATAATTATATATATATAAGTTAAACCATTTTACTTTATAATTTAAATTAATTAGTTTGTTTATTTTTATTGTTGTTAAAACATAATAATAATAACCTAATTACCTATTTATATGCGGGAAAGTCTAGGGGAGGACATTCCCGATTTTTAGAAATACAGAAAGATCTAATTCAGGGTCACATAGACATATGAATTTTTCGATAACCCTCTCTTTACTCAAAAAAATAATATAATCATATATAAACTATATATACTCGATTCACCAACGATATACTGATTTAATTAAAACAAAATCGTTTACTTTAATTTAGTTGAGACTACTTTAAGATTCTCAAAATAACTGTAAAAGTCGTTTTAAAAGGATGGGTAGGTGGAAACTATTCTTTTCAAATAAATCAGATAACAGAATAAAATACTAGATTTCGTTCTTAACTTTCTAGTAATAAATCAAGTAAGATAATTCCAAATCCCAGAAGAACAATTCAGAAGTAATAAAGAAGGATTTCTTTAAAAAAAATCTAATTCTATATTATTTACTTTCATATAAAAACGATTAATTTTTAATATTTTATTCGAAAAACTATTCGAAATTTAAAAAAGAATTACTTGGAGACAGGGCCGGACTTAAACCCACTGGGGGGCTCTAAGCACTTTTCATTTTTTGGGGCCCCCTTTCCATGAAATAAATAATTTTATATTTGAACAAAAAATAAAAAAATAAATAAACGAAATTGTTTGTCAACAACATTTTTAATAGGTAGTTTTAATACACAACGAGAACTCAAATAAATTTAGATATTATTTTATTTAATTAATAATTAAATTGTAAATTATATATTATATTTTTATATTAATTTTAAATATTAATGAGTGAGTTGCAAATTCATCCAGAATATAGACTCTAAATCAGTGGTGGGCAAATACTTTTAAGCGCGGGCCAAAATGAAATTTTCAAAATGTCTCCCGGGCCGGAGGACGATATTTCGAAAATACCAAACCGGGGCATTTGTAAAAAAAAATTTACCATTTTTTTTAGAGCCATATTGAATGAAATTGAATGAAAGATCGAAATAAGAGCCAAACTTTTCAACGGGCCGACGGGCCGGCTTTTGCCCACCCCTGCTCTAAATGTTTATTCAATTAATATAATTTAAGGATAAATATTATTTTATTCTAAAAGAAATACAAAATTGAATTATAATTGAAATTAATTAAATTAAATTGGAATGAGTGAATTAAGAAAATTAAAACATTTGAATAGGAAGAGATTTTTTGGAATAAATTTGTAGTTTACCTACTGAGTGTTTCAATTATCCCCGTGTTTAGTATTTACACCGTAAAGTCTCCAACTTGTCATCTTTTGGTTGGTTTGGTGTGGAAACCGCCATATTATTTACCTTTGACGCTACACAACTACTTCTCTCACATCTGTCGTCACTCACCAACACTTTTTTCCCATTCTCGTTTACATAAGCTCTTGTGTTTTTCTAAGTGCCAAGATTATCTTCATCTTCTCTATTCCTTACCCTATTTCACCCTCACCTGAATATTTTGATGTATCAAAATGTAAATATAAAATAGATGGCTCCTCTTAAATTTTCTTTTTAAAATTCCAGTCCTTGACCCGATCTGTTGGTTGATAAAGAAAAAGAAAAGAAAATAATAAAAAAAGATGTAAAAACAAAAAAAAAACAACAACATAAAGATCAACTCAATTTTCTTCATTTTTTTTTCTTTATGATTTTTATTAAATCAGAGAATGTAGTTATAATGAGAAGGGATTTGAGAAAAAAACAAAAAGCTAACCTTCTCATTTAATCTTACATTCTGAATTTTCTTATTTATTTATTTTAAGCTTGCTTCTTTCGGATCATAAAGCACAATATATATATATATGAATTAAATTAAAGAAAAAAAAAAGAAGAATCTTCTTAGAATTGTAACTTCAAGAACTTGGGATTAATTTTAATTGAAAAATTTAAATTTTAAGAGAATCCAAATGAGACTTGAATAAAAATCTCCCGAAGGATTTTTTTAAATTAATTAATAATATGTTACTTAAGATTTAATTAATTAAAAAGAGGGAGACATAAAAAACAAGCAAGTCTGAAATGAATTGAGTAAATGAGAGTTTTAAAAAAAAATCCAGGGAAAAAATAAATATTTATTCAATTTATTTTTTTATAATATATATATATATATTTATGTATATAAATTGAAATTAAATTAAATTAAAATAGACTTACATGTTCATTCTTTGACAAATAAACGAATTATGAGAATTGACAAATATGACATAGATGAAATTGGGTACCAAAAAAATATGATTTATCTTTTCAATTATGCAAAGATTTGAATACTAAGTAAATAAAAATATTTTGGTATAATAAAAGAGATTAAAATATTCTATTTTTAAGTCCAGTGAAAACATTTTCATGAATTAGTCATTCTACTCTTATGTGAATAGTTGAATAAATAAATCAAATATTATATTTTTTTTTTTAAGTTACCCGATATTGAACTGTTAAATTTTTCATTAAACTTTGCCAGTTTGACAATTCTATTGCCTTCTCCTAGTGATGTTTTCGTTTGTTTTTGTTTTTGGAATTTTCTCAAAAACTTCTCTCTAATGAATCAATTAAATGAATCAGTTCATTGAGCTCTGTTGAGCCAGAAGGAACGATCTTTATCATTTGAGGGTATTCATGTTCAAACCAATATTATCTTATATAGAAAAATGTATTTTATTTTCAAATGAATAATTGATTTAATTTAAGAAATGTATAAAAAAAAATATTCATTGAAAAAGCATCTTAATCCAGATTATCAACATTTATCAATCTTGAAACTGGAAACTTATCCTGAATGTTAAATATGTGGAAATCCGCGAGGAATAAATATTTTTCCTTCAAGTGAAAAAGCGAGGAAGAAATCCTTTATATAAAAGGAAACAAAAATTAGATTTATAGCCGGATTAAGGAAAGTATTTCCTTTCGCTTCTTCTATTGTTCAAATACAAATATATATTATGTATACATTTCTAAGTAGAAAGATATGATTAACATGGTATTTCTTGACACCTCTCTTCTCTTTTCAATTTAATTAAACTTATTTTCTTGTACAAATATTTGACTAGATCTATTCCTTGATCTGTTTAAATATATTCACTGACTTATTTATTCGTTTATATGCAGGGGATAAATAAATATTCCATTAATAAAGATATTAGTTAAATAAATTAATTAATTTAGTGTTGAGTTTGATGTCTGTCAAAAGTCTTTAAAACATAAATCAATCATTTTCTACTATATACAGAGATAAAATTTTAAAATCAATATTGGATTGACATTTATTATATTTTTTCTTAATATTTTCAATAATTTCGCATTAGGTTGATTTAGTTACTCTAAATTTATGAAAATGAAAGATAATAAAAGATAAATAAATAAAATTAATAATTATTATATCTCATTAAAGGTTGTTTAATGATGTATAAAGATTACTTCCTACCAATCTACTATTTTACACTAGAAAATAACTATAACTGGAGGTTTTAAAGTTATATTTATAAAAAGGTCTTTTACTTGTGCTATTGTACATAAAAAAAATTAAACATACATACTCAAACAAATAACTATAATTTTTTGTTAAATTAAGTTGAAATTTCAAATTGAATTGAATTTTAAATTATATTATTATTATTAATAATAATAAATTATAATATTTTGATTGCTATATTTCAATACTTCAGACTAATCACTTGAGTACAGATAGAAACCGTAACGAGTTAGTATTATAGAATTTGATATTAAATTGAATTAATACTAAACATATTGCAATTAATAGTATTAATTATCAAAAAATAAATTAAGTAAATAAATAACTCATATTTACCAGTAAATAAATTTGCTGTATTTTTAAATCATGTAGGTTTTAATATATATGGATCATGTAAGTTTTGCTGGTTGCCTACTCTCTACTAACTAGGCGTTGTCATCTCCAACGTAGTATTTACATATTATAAATTAATGGCATAGGATGAAAAAAAATATGCTATTTGGATTTTTATTGTATCTGTAATGAGATAAAATAAATAAAGGCAATGTTTAAAGATTTTTTTTTCCTTTGAATTGATTAGAAACGTTTGAAATGTGATAGTCAGTCTAAAAAGTTGGAAATCTAATTTTTTTAAATTTCAATTTATGTCCAGCTTTTTTTTGAGGAAATAAAAACGGCAGAATATAGAAAATATATATCAAGGAATATACTATACACACATATAAGTATATTTTGTATATAATATTCATAAAGAGGTTTAGATATTTACAACCTAAGGGCGTAGTAACGAGATTCCGAAGAGTGTCATAAACTACCTCTGTCCCTAAACAGGGAGTGTTCGTGGTGTTTTAACCCCTGTTTTGATAAAACCTCGGAAACGGTGATTTACTTCCATCATAATCCTTTTGTTTAGTGTATATTTTTTTTTTGTTATCATTTCCATCATAATTAAGTATTACTATTTTACTGGTTTTAATTTGAATACATTTATTGAGTAATTTGAATCTATAAAAACACTACTGCCTAAAAATAATATAGTTGTATATTAGTTTTTAAATTTTATGTTATTCATTCTTACTATTTGTATCCGCTTGATACATCGACTATAGAGGCTTGTAAGACCTAAAAAAATAATAGAAAGCTATTGTTCCTGAAAATTGAAAGTGGGAGGAAATGGAAGGGATGAATCCTTAATATATATTAATTTTGCTCGAAGGCTAAAAAGAGGAATTAATATAATATTGCGATAGTTACCTCTTCTCTTCTATCGCACCTTGAACATTAAGTGGACTGTATTAGAGGTCTATGTTTAATATATTAAGAATTTGGAATTGAAAAAAGCTCGCTAAATAAACACTGTAATTAACTTTTATAATCTTTAATTAAATTAAAATTAGGTTCAATTAAAAACGGATTAATTATATTTAGGGTCACCTAAATATTTTTATATATCAACTTAAATCTAAATTTTCAATCTAAAATTAATATAGTTCAAAGTGTTCATAAGTGCACTTATCTGACCACCGGGAATTGAATTAAATGGGGGTTTACGCTGCCGTTCGCTGCCTGGATGTCTTCTCTGCTGGTTTCGCAATTGATCCAACGATCAATTGGCTTTGGACCCTCCTCGAGTTTCCAACGGGATGAATGGACCAGCACGGATCCAAAGGTAGAGATGATCCCCTCAGGAATCACTGGGTTTGCCCCCTCGGAACAAACTCTGGAGCACAGGACCGGCGGCTGCAATCTGTAGCCTCGTCGACGACCCCAAAGGCACCGCGTTCGAGTTGTAAATTCGAACGGGTCGAATAAGGCGTCGGTGGGCCAAGGGACCCCAGTAAGCAGTGGACGAGCAGATAAAAACAGGCAGCAACGACAGACAAAGGCAATAGCACTCGGGAGACAGGGACAACAGCAAGCGGGGCTTCAGAGAGCTCGGCCTGTCTTTTTATATGTAGATAGTAAGGGAGGGGGGTGGTCAACCTCATGAATTTATGACAATAACAATTAAATATTTAAAACTATAAATTAAATTAACTTAAAAATATTAAACTACATTATATAATTAATTAACACTAATATTTATAAATATTAACTTAATTACTATTTAAATATAGTCAGAGGGCGGGAATTCAAATTTATTTGAATTCAGGTTCCATGCGGAAACACTATTTATATTATTTTAACTTAAATAATATAAATAAAATCAATGTATTAATATCTTTAAATAAATCAAAACAATTGCTATTCTAGTTATAAATGGAAAACTATATATATAGTATGTTGATTAGAGAAGAATGATGAATTAAGACTATAATTTCAACAAATATCTTAGTAGGGTTGATTTATAAATACTCAGTATAAATAAATAAAAATGTGTGGTCCAGATAGTAGAATATTTTTTTTTTAATTTTAGTGATACGATTGTCTTTAAATTCTTTTAACATTGTTTCCCCTCGGACTGGAATGAACCAATCTGATGTATCAAATTGATATGTGAAGAAAGCGACACCTTGATTAATTTATCTATCGGGGGGGGGGGGGGGTAATTCCTTTTTCTCTATAACACTCCTTTTCCCATTCTTCTTTCCAATTGTACCAGAACACTCACTGATGGAGGTTGGAGCGGTTGGCTTCGAATCCACCACCCCTTTTGGTCCCATGCCAGACTTCACTTTACGCCCTCCATTTCCATATTATCGGCTGTTCAGGTATTTCATACACCCACAGCCTACTTAATTTTGGTTTTCCTCCTTGATACGGAATCCAATTGTCCAATTTCATTTTCTTCGTTTCCATTCGATAAAACACAACTATAGCATTCGACTTCATTGGAAGAAGTTTAATTTATCTAAACAATAGATAAGAAAAATAATTATTTCAATTGCAATCATATAAAATCTATGATCAATTAAATGATATAAGATAAACAAAAAGAAGATATAAACCATTTTTAGTTAAATAAAATGTATAATGAATTGAATACACTATGCGCTCTGTTATTGATTTAACTAATGTTAATTATAAATAAACTCATGAAAAGTATATATCTACTACGTTTATATTAATAATTATAAATGTATTTATTAATACAATTAAAAATCATCTAGGATATTTGACTAGATTTCAATGATGGAAAATCAGAATATCCAACTTCAACTCTTTAAGTTATTTGATTTAGTGATTAAATTTATAAGGAAGAAAAAATATATAATAAAAGTATGTAAAATACTTTTTCAATTCCACAATTTTTACATGGGATTTAATTTTTATTTTAAATCCTTTATTATTATATTAAACAAACTTTATAATATTAAAAAAATTCATATTTTAAAATATAATTATTTGAATTATAAAAGTTTTAAAATGAAAAAAACTTGTTACGTTTACAACTTATTTTTTTTTTAATAATTCACAAACCTAAGTTTGGCTTAATTTTAATACGTCTTGAAGGTTTTTTTAGGTTTTATTTGTATTATAAATTTTTCTAGGTGGAAACCATGTATAAAATATGTGAATAATAAAAAAAAATCTGGAGTGTCTCCACTCGACTATCTCGCAAATTTGAATTGGATTAAATAACATATATTAATTTAAATTAAATTAAATTAATTAAATTATAAATTAAAATTAATAAATAATATTTATTAAACCAGCGCATGTTTGGCTCTTTGTTGATGGCACCACGTCACATGTTGGTGCGTGAGATTTGCAGTGTTAAAAAATTAATTCTGGTACTTTCAGCAAATAAATCAAGCTGAAATTCTAGATAAAGCAGTTTTAAACAATTATTAATCATGTGAAAAATTATCAAACATATATCTTTATTTTTCCGGTCACTTTAGAAGAAAAAAAAATCAAAACGTTGTAGGTAATGACCCTCTTCCGGTTGAGCTACATTTCTCAAAAGTTGATAGAAAACTATGAATTTTGAATAATGCCCATGTACCAAATTTCGTCATTCTAGCTCAAACCGTTTTTGCGTAATCTTGGTTACATACATACACACACACATCCACACACACAGACATTTTTCTCAACCTTAGTGAAAATGATTCATGAACCTTCAAAACGTATAAAAACATCAAAATCTCACCATCGAAAATTTTGCCGAGATAGTAAAAAATTATATTTATAAGTATGTATAATTTTTTAATATTAAATTTATTTAAGCTCTATAAAAAAGTTTGAAAACTTAACTTCTTTATAATTCATTATAAATCAAACTTGATATATACATTTAATAATTCGAATGATGGATGTCTTTTAATTTATTTAATTTAATTTAATCATTTAATTCTCTTTGTCTTTTCAAATCTTTCTCTTTATTTTTAAGTTCAATTAATATATTAATATGTATGTTTATTTCTATTTCGAAAATACATCTATTATTATGTAATTATATACCTATATAATATTTTATAAATTTTAGATTCTTTTAAAATATTAAATCTAACTCTCAATATCAAATTAATTGTTTATATAGTATTATAACAAGTAAAATTTTATCTTGATACTAACATTAACCTACTAATTAATGATTAAAAAAATTAAATATCTATTTATAAATAAATTTGAACCATTTTACAACTTTAAAATAATGTTCTATAACTTATTATATATATAATGAAACAACTGAACAATTAAAAAATTAAATTGTAAATTCTCCGATCTTATTTCCTATTCATAATTGCCTATGATTTTTGGGACTTATTTATTTCCGCCCAAGTTATTTTTATCATCCACCTCTGTTTCCTATTTCATAGCATCTTATTCGATATTCAAGACCAGTTTGAGGCATCAATTTAATAGTATCTTCACATATCAAATTGACCACGAACATCGAGGGTGGTGGTCAGGAAGGATGGGGTTTTACAGAGTGCACTGAGGGTGAATGGGCCAATGGAGAGAAATGGGAAAGAGGGGAGGAGGAAAGCAGGCGGATGCATGGAACCTTTCTCAATAAACTTAAAATTCGAGGCAAAAAGTTCGACTCACTTGCGGCTGTCTTAGATCTTTGATAGATTTGTTTAAAAAATATGGAAATTTCTCTCTTGGGTTATAGTTTATATATTCTGAAGTTTCTTTACTCGAAAACAGAGGCCAGTAATATACATAAATTATATGTTGAAATGAAACGGAAATACGGCAATTTCCCCAGGGGAGTTTTCTTTGAATATATATATATGGTACATATATATATATATATATATATATATGAGTTGAGAAAAACATTTACTCTTCTGAACTTCTCTCAATTTAATTCAGAAACAAAAGTCTAATTATGCTATATTCGTTTTTTGAAAATAAAGTTTATTTTCAATAAATATTTTCCATCATACTACTTTTACTTCATTTTAACTTTTCATTCATAAATAAATAATCTATCAAAGAATGAATTATAATTGGAATATAAATAAAGGCCTTTTATATTAATTCAATTTCAAATAATTATAACAAAATAGAAATGAAGTTATTGAATGATAATTAATATATAGTATAACTTCATTTATATATTAAATTATTAAAGCTTTGGTGGTTGTTTTTATTTATAACGGAATTTTGTAAATAAAACCACATATTGATATTTGTTATTGTAAATTTATTAAAAAAAAATACAAAAATATACACAACGTTTAAAAATTACAGGAGAAAAATAATTATTCTTAAACAATTAATTTAAAGATTATAAACAAAGCAAGCCAGTTGTATTTGGCGGGGATTCAAACCGGTGTTGCCAAAAGAAGATTCTCAACAAATAGAAAGTGTTGAGATATAATTATCTAAACAATAAAGTTTCAAAGTCCTAAAAAATAAAAATGTAATTTTGAATTTATAAGCACGTTCCGAGCGCCATCTGGTTGGTGACCTAAATCTTATATTAAGTATCAATCGTCACTCGTCACTGGACACTCGAACAGTGCAGTCGCTTGATAACGATTGCAGAAGTAGCAATCGAAACGTTGTGTATATTTTTGTATTTTTTGAATAAATTTTCAATAACAAATATCAATATGTGGTTTTATTTACAAAATTCTGTTATTCATTTATATATAGAAATTGAAAGAATATTCTTAACCTTGATACATTTCTGTAAATATTCTAAAATTTCAAATTTCATGTTTAAGTCATCATTAAATAACAAAAATTTATAATTTAAAAATAAGAAAAATACTATAATTTCGAGTGCAATAGAAAATGTGTTTGTATAAATTAAACTTTTTATTTTATTTTAAGTTCGAATTCTATATGTTTGAATAATATAGTCATGGTTCTTGAAGGTTGAGGTCGAGGGATCGAACTTTAGCAGATTTATAATTTAATAAATATAAAATAAAAATATATGTTATTGGATAAATTGACTTAAGACCGAGACCAAGAAAAAATGAGATTCTACATTTCAAAATTGGTGTCTTTTCATGTTTAAATGAATATTAAATAAATCTTTTTGAATTCCAAATTTAATTTATATGTTAACTATTTGATATATTAATCGTATTTATTTCTTTTTATTTCAGGTAAGCATCGTATTCTATCTTGCATCTGTATTTGAAAATCTTGACATAAAAGGTAAAGCAAATATTCCACCCTCTCCCCACTCACTCACATTTTCATTACGATTCCTTTATATATTCGATTGGAATAATTTAAAGTTAAAACAACATTGAAGAAGAGAGATTAAAGTTGAAAAAAGTTTCTTTAATATATGAGGCGAGTCTAGAAGTGGTATATCGGTGAGGAGTACGATGGAAATAGGGATGGGGATTAGAATGGTGGAGTGGCGGTGAAGTAAATAGGTTAATCTTCCAGAGTCACTTTATTTTAAAAGTATTTGTCAGAAAGCAACCAACTCTTTCATAAGTTGTAGGAGAGCGAGTTGGATAGCCTGGAAGTTATGAATTTAACATTTTAGATTTTAATGAAAATATCCTTGCATATTAAAATTTTAATTTAAACATTTAATTAAAAATATTCATAAGTAAAACTTTTTTTCGTTCTCTTTATTTTTCGATAAATTATTTAGAAACAAAAAAAATAAACTAATTTTAAATTTTTTTTTTATATAGCTTTGGTAATCTGATTATAAATATGATTGTTTATAAAATTAAATATTCTATTTAAAAAATTTTCATGCAAATAAACATTTTGTCATTGCAGTAGAATTGTTCATTTATTTTTTATTAATAAAAACTATCCCATATGATTTTTATTGAATAAAATAATTTGAAAAAAAAAAAACAATTAGAAGTAGTTTAGAAAGTAATAATTCCAAAATAAATAAACAATATTAAGACAAATTAAACTTTTATAAATAAAATTATTAACATAATTTTCTAGCGCTAATAGTTAGTCAATATCTTACTTATCTTGATTGATAAAAGATTTGAAATAACAAATAAAATGGATTCATTAATAAAATATATTCTAATAGTTTTATAATTATTTCTCATATAATGTTAAAAATAGTAATATTTTAATGTTGTAATGTTGTAATGTGTAAGTAGAATAGTATTGTACATACATTAATGTTAATTTATATTTAAAGCATGCAATTGGCATTCAATTTTATTCTTATCAATATATTATTTTTGTATTTGTATTTGTATTTAATATTACTTATTTATTTATTTATTATTTTTTTTTTTGTAAATTATTTGCTTATGATTTTATATTATTATCCCTATTATTATCCCTAAGTATTATATTTTGAAATTTTTAATTTTCAATTATACATAATTAAATTTGTGTTGATGCAAATTACATTACTAGTACCAATATTACTAAAAAAATATTAATTAATTTTTATAAATGATATTTTTTATTTTTTTATCTAGCTAATAAGTGGATTCTATCAATTTTCAATTGATAAATTATTTTTTATAAAAAAGTTTACTCTAAAATAATTTAGTATGAAAATTTGTAATTTTTATTCTAATGCATTATCAATTTAATAAAAAAAAAAATTATAATATTCATTTTAATTATATATATGAAGTTAAGTAAATTTAATTTAAATATAATTATTTTTTATGAACGTTTTATAAAATAGCTAAAATAGTATCATATTTAACATTAGATAAATTACCTTAAAAAATAATTTCTTTCAAATAAAATTATTATTTGATACTAATGTTTGATTGGGTAGATGTTGAGTTTAGATTGAAAATAACAAAAAAAAAAAAACAATCACACAAACATTGATATAAAAATAAATATATAATAATATATTTTTACTAATTCCTTTCTTTTTTATTCTCAAATTCTAGGGCAATTATATATTATTAAGTATGGTAATCATTTTATAACAATACAATATTACACTAAGATTTGCATATAAAATCGAAATTGATTTATCTAACGAAAATTGATTTCTGTTTCAATTTTTACCCATTAGCATTATAAATTATTCTAATATTAATACCATAGAATGCAAGAAGCTCTTTGAAAGCTTGAAATCAAAGCGGAATATAATTCGATTTCATATTCATTTGAATTGGAATCATGTAAATTTCGATAACGATCTCAGTCTCTCTCTCTCTCTCTCTCACCCTCGCTGAATGTGTGTGGGTGTGGCTGTATCTCATAGTGTCTCTTCCATTTAATTGAATGTGACGTCTCTGAGAGAATCAGCTGAGGCCATCTGTCTGAATCACGGCAGCTTGCAAACTCCCGGTACCCCCACGGGGAATCCCCACTAAACAAGTCCCTAAAGTGGTCTGGAATCCCAATAGACCTTACCCCGTTTGGTCCAAACTAGGAAATATTCATGTAATTTATCAGATTAAAATAGATTTTAACTTTGAAATCAAGTATTAAAAATAGTATCAAAGCGAAAGAAGATTTATATATATCAATTGCTACAAGATCTAAATATATATATATATATATATATATAAAATTAGTTGTAAATAAATAATAAGTATAAATACAAAATATTATCATTTAATTTAAAATTGTAGAAGCCTAGATTATTTAATAATTTAAATAAAGTAAAATTAACTGGAGTGTTTCCACTCGACTATCTCGCAATTTGAATAGGATTAGGAAAGGATATTTAAATTAAATTTAATTTATTATAAATTATAAATAATAAATATTAAACCAGCGCATGTTTGGCTTTTTTTGATGGCACCACGTCACGTGTTGGAGCGTGAGATTTGCAGTGTTAAAAAATTAATTCTGGTAATTTCAGCGAATCAATCAAGCTGAAATTCTATATATAGCAGTTTTATACAATTATTAATCATGTGAAAAATTATCAAACATATATCTAAAATACAAATTTTTTATTAATCAAATATCCTAATACATAAAGCTTCCGATAATATAATGTATCATAATCATTAATAAATAATAAATAAATAAATGCAGGACGCCCCCTGTGAATAAACTTGTACCTACTCAAATCAACCACTAAAGGCGGAATCCATTACCAGTGAATTTTTAATTTTAAAGTTTATGTCTATAAAATTACTATTATTTTTATCGAAAGTATATTATTTTCATAACCAGAAGTATTTTGATATAATAGAATATTATATTTATTTGATGGCGTGATGAAAGAGTAAAACATTACTTATTTAAGTAAATATACGTATATGAATATTTTTCAAATTTTATTTGAAAAGTGGATGTTTAGTTTTATATTTAAAAATCTAAATCTAAATCAAATTACAAAAAATGTCTCAATTTATACGTTTTGTTTTCTTTAAATGAGTGGTGGAGGAATGAAAGGCAACCCTTTTGTATTTTATAACGTTTATTAAAATTAAAGAAAACATTTATGATGGTACGAGGGTAGGTCAATAAGTCCTTGACTTTTTGAATTTCCCGTTTCTTAAATGAAATGGTAATACTGCTGCTGTCGAAATTTGAACCAGTTGGGTCTTTTCGTTTTTGTTTGACATCCATTAATAGCAGACTGAATTGAGAAGAAAATGGGATAAAGTGAATTTCCATGAAAATACATGAATTGGGATATGAATTGCTCCCTCATCCGCCCTATTCTCCGGATTTACCCCCGAGTAACTATTTCTTGTTTTCAAACATGAAGAAATTGCTTGGCGAAAAGAGATTTAACTCCAACGATGAAATTATATCACAAACAAATATTGTTGCTGTCCTCGACAAATCATATTTTTGGAAGGGATAGAAATTTGGAGAAACGTTGGTATAGAGCTCAAAGGAGACTACGTTGAAAAATAAAATAATTTTTTATCCAAAATTAAAAAAAAGTCACAGACTTATTGACCTGCCCCCATACCTAAATATTAATTACTATATATAATATGTAGATAGAGCAATGAGTTTGTTTTAATTTTATTTCAGCTATTTTGTATATTTTATTACAAATTTTCATTTTATTTAATTGAAAACATTAATTTTGTGTTAATATTCATTATTTTTATATTTATACAAAATTTAAATTTATAATTTTTGTATCTATTGCAATTTCAATTAAAATTTTATAATTGTTTTAATGAAATGAATTTAAATACGATAAATTTGAATTTCTATTGAATCAAATATTGTACTTTGTATGTCTGAATAGTGCAAATAATTTTCAGAAAAAAATAAATCTTTTGTCTCGGAGTTAAGTCGTCTCCAAACAAACAATGGATTTATAATGTTTATTGAAGTTGAATTAATTAAAGATGAAAGCTTATTTTTATACGAGGTGATTCAACCCCTGAGTGATTTCTCTAGAGACATCGAAACTTGGCCCACCCTCAAAACCCATTTCAACCCCCCTAATTCAAATTCTTCTTTTTCCATTTTCTTTCTCACCTTCATTACTACTTCTTTCTTTACTTTCTAACCCTCAACTTATGTTCTTTAAATAAGAATCAATTTGAAAAATTATGTTTTTGGCCTCCATATCAGAAAATAAAATTTCAAATTCAAATTTCTTTATCAACGTGATAGCATTAATAGTTTATAAGCTATTTTTGCAGTTTCACTTTTATTATCTTGTTTTAAAGTTTTTAATGAGTGTTTTTTTTAAATAAATTTAAAATAAAAACAATGCAAAGAAGAGGGAAAAAAAGAAAAAAAGTAACACCTATACTATTTAAGTTATTTTCATTAAATTTCCAAAGAGGATTATAAGTTTTCATTCAATTGCAACGAAATAGATCTCTACTATGAAGAACTTTGGAAACATTTAATAAGATTGCATTAATTATTATGAAAATGAAGAAATGATCAATATTGTATTCTTTCCATGTATATTAGAATAAAAACTTGTTATATTTATTTTATTAATTAATATCTTCTAACAATAGTATATATTTTGTGCATTAACATATATTATGATAAAAATACAATTTAATTTGTTTAAAACCATAGAATTTCAATGAGAAAATATATATACTTTTTTTTGAGGATCGTAGTAAATGAAATAAAAGAGAAAGAGATGATCTTCTAGCACCTTTGGTTTTTATAATGCCAGGTGCCAGATTAAATTTAATTGTACCGATCGTGTAAAAATTTTCCTACCTTCCGCCATAAAGTATTTACCAAGACTTCTATTCTATGTTGGTAGCAATAAGGACTATTCTGGAAAGAGATGGTCTTTTTCTCACACTACTATCACTTTCTCTTAATTCACTAAAGAAAAATAAACAATTATCTAACTATAAAATACAATTTCTATTTATTTTTTCATAAAATTCTATTTAGGTACAACATTTTGAATGGTTTGTTAATTTATTTTCAAAGACAATAAAAATAATCCCGTTTTAAGTATTATTAGTTATTTACTAGATAAATACCTATTAAATTTATTAACACTAAAAAAAGAGTTGTTTTGTTTCATAAAACTTCATTGTTTAAGTTGGGCCTGAAGATATTTGTGTTTGAAATGATTTTCACTCTTTGTAATCGCTTCCACGTGTAATGTTTTAGTAAAAAGTTATTTAGTACCTTCAAATAGAGTAGATACGATCCCATTAAATCGCTTGACATGCTCTCTCCCTTTTATTTTTTTTTATTATTTCAAATGTTGTGTTTCTAATTAGTTTCTCCTAGCTCCCTTAATAGGGGGCTGTGTTGAGTTTTATTAATAAATTTACGATCGTCTGGTTTAATTGGTAGGAGAAACAAACAAAGCCCAAATAGTATTTGGTCGGGGTTTTTGAGACATTGGTGGCGGTCGTTTTGTTAGTATAGTACTATATCCAGTGCGTTGTCGAGAAGCAATAAACTGCCGACATCAAGAACAACACTTTCTCTAGTTATTTGCACTCAGTCTATATTCTTTCCTGCTCTCTCATATATGATATTGTTGATATTTTCAATTTTCACACAACATAAAAATGTGCTAATAGTACGATACAAGTAGTAAAGTTTTCTTGTCGTATTTTTTTTTTAATTTTATTATTTGAAAACAATTTGGCTCTAATTATTTTTTAAAGCTCGTTAATGTTGTATTAAATCGAATTAAATGCTTTTTATATGACGTTTGCTTGTCGGAACTAATACGAATTTCGCTAATGAGTTTAGTTTGTTAGAATAATTAAGATAAAATCTCAAAAACATCTACATATTCAATAAATCAGGTCTTTAAGCATTTATAGAGGATGAATGTTTATAAAACAATGGCAATTTACAAGTTTTATTAATAATAATAATCAAGAAAATAGAATCAAAAAATTATCCTGCTATCTGTAGTGCCACAACTATAATATTATAATAAAAGACAATAAGATCTTTTTCTTATCATTGAAATGAAACATGATTAATTCATCAATGTTTCTTGCTCTGATCATTGATGCCAATGAAATTTGGTATTTTTCCTAAGAAATTACGAAAAAAATTATTAAATTAAAAAAACAATTATTCACATGTAATAATAATAATCTGTCAAGAATTAAAAATCGTTCATTTTAGTGAAAACTCAACTACTTTAAATGATAAAAAAAATTGTAGATACTTGGAAAACACATAACCTCAAAATGAAAGTAATATATTTACAAAATAAGAGATTCATTCAAATTGTTCTGTTTCTATTTAATATTATTTTAAAACTATCCTAAACATAAATTATTTCAAAAATTTAATATCTTTTTACCTACTGTCAATGAAAATTAAAAATAAATTTTTTATTATTAATCCAAATTTATTTTTCATCATAAATCATTTCAATTTGAATCCTATTTTATACAAAGTTTGGCAATTTTTTTTTTCTAATAAAACATTTATGTTCTATATGATATTATCTGAATATATTCGAATATTGGTGCTTTTGTGTGTTTGAAGCGAAGCGAGCACCGCTTACTTTCTTATCGAATCTCCATAGAAGTTGTTCTCCTGGTGGTATTTATGACATGTTATGTTAAATCTTTCCAATAAAATGTTATTACCCTCGCTTATTTGAATATCGAATCCCGACAAAGAACTCGAAGCAGCAAGTAAATGAACCAAATGTACACATTCGGGCACAGATTGTATTTACTTTGCTCTTATTTATTATTTATTTATAGAAAATCGAGTAAATATTTGCCGCCCTATTATTTATTGGAAATTTCGAATTTATAAAATGATTTCTGAATTTTAATAAAAATATATCTAAAAAAAAACGTTAAATAAAAAAAAGGTAAAGATAAGAGGGGAAAGACTTGAAAAATGATATATCAAATATCCAATTTTAAAATTAAATTAAAAAATATTATTTAATCAAAAATAATTCTCTTGTTCTTATTTAATTTAATTAATATGAACTTTTAATAATAAAATAAAGAGGTCTAGTACTAACATATAAATGAAAATAATAATTAATAATTAATAATTAAATTATTACACTATTTAATGGAAAATGTGGAAGTTGAGAGAATAGGATTTGGCTGGAGGTAGCTTAGGATAGGCATGTTTGGAGGAATGTAGTTCCTGCGAACTTTCAATTCCGTAGAATCATAGAGATAGAAATCACAATATTTTTTTTTTAAATCATTTGTTTTTTTAACTTTAAATAAATAAATAAATAATTTTGAATTTGGTTTGGTTCTATCTTTTTTTTTTAAATAAATATAATTTATTTGATTTGCGGGTAGCGGGTAGATACCTTCTCACGATCCCGGTGAGAGACAGATCTACCTCAGTGAGTGGCGCCCACTGCCCTACGCGAGCACATGCATTTTCTCTCATTCCTCGACCAAGGGAGTGCATGCCCTACCCAAATCATCCATCCAGACCCAATCCCCTTTATTTCCTCTTCCTTCTTTCCAATCCACGCGTCAGGCTGTAGCGACAGGCCGGCTGGATCATCTTCGCGTCGCATCAACAATTAATGGAGAAATGTTATACGGTTAACGGCTAGGGCGTCCCCTGCAAGCGACGCGCATTGTCAGCACCCGGGCGATGCGAGGAATGGGTTAGGGTTACCCACCTATGGACGAGGTGGGCTAAAGAAGATAGTCCAACATCCACATCTACATCCACATCAACATCAATATCAACATCGACATCATCACCGACACAATCATCGTCACATCGGTCAGCATCAGCATCATTGCCATCAACCTCACTCAAATCGTCCACAGCTACATCAAAGTCGTCAATACCATCATCACCGTCATCGAAGGTTGAGTACCAAAGACCGCGTGGGAGGCCTAAAAACCAGCTGGTCCTGCCGTATAACGGGAGATCTAATGGCATCTGGTCTCTCTACAGACGACGCCAAAAACAGATTTAGTTGGCGCCAATTAACGAGAAGAGCCGACCCCACACCCCGTGGGAAATAAGGCTAAGAAGAAGAAGAAAGAAGATAATTTATTTGATTTAAATGATATTAGTGTCTTTTTCATTGATATATATGCATATTCTAATTTAAGTATATATTATATATTGTAATTATTTTTTTGAGATATGGGTGGAATGGGGTGGAGAATAAATTATTTAAAGAATTAAAGGAATTTAATACGTGGAAAAAAAATCTCGGCTGGGACATCCATGTAATGATTTTATTGATGATGTGGGGGTGAGGGTGGGTGTTTATAGTTAAATAAAAAAGGGAAAAAATTAAATTAATAAGAAAAAATATAGAAATTAAATTTTTAAAGAAAATAATTGTTTGGTTGAATTTAATTTGAATGTATTAATGAGTTGAAAAGAATTTAAAATGTTAATTATTACTTACAAGACTGTACTTGTGATGAAAGGAAACAACTGATCAGAATGTAAACAAAAGGTAGACAGGAAAGGGTAGGTAGGGAGTGGAGGGGGAAGTGTGTAATGGCGATGCGCGTAATTAGGTGCGCACTAACTTTTAATTTTTAAGAGAATTATTTAATTTTTTAATAATTCTTTTTGTTGTCGATACGTTCAAATATATAAGGGAATGATAACTGAACTTTGGAAGGTGAATTCAGCATCCCGAACGTAAAAACTTACAAAAATTGGGGAGGGAAAAATTAAACGTCCTCACTATATATATATTTTAGATAAGAATGAACCTTTAACAAAGACTATAAACAAACTCCCGACACAGACACACGTCACGATTTTCCTCACTCCAACACAATTACAATGTCTTTTATTATATTACAAATTATCAAATTACAAAACCAATTATAATTTAATACAATTTATAATAATTTTTAATTGGTTGTATCTTTATAGAAGATCAAATTGCTAATTATTAAATTAAAATAAAATATTAATTTGTGCAAAAATCAAGAATACCAATAAGAGAGAAAGAGACAGAGACAAAAACAAACTATCTTAAACAAAATGACCTACAAATAGCACATAAAAGGAAATATCATTTCAATATGTACAATATATTATTTAATCATTAAAAAAGAAATTATAATTTCTTATACGCGCTCGATTCATTAAAATATAATATTTTTATTTTTAAAAATGTTTCTTTTTTATAAACTTTTGATTGTGTTCACCTTAATATCATCGACCAGCTAGTTATATACTCGAGGTGAGATTATTAAAAGATTATTAAAAGAAGTACCAAGTACCGTTTCTGGAGGTGTAGGAGAGTGACTTTAGATATTCAGGAAGCGTTTTCAAGCGACACGGGGTTGGAATGCTCGATGAATCCCTGAGAAGCCATCCCCATTCCTGGGTGGAGCCATCCGTTTTAACCACCACCCCTGATTACTAAGTACGTGCAAGTGCCTGTTACATACACCCCTGCGCATATCTTGCTTGTTGTTCTTGTATTAGGTAATAAGAAATTTGACCTCATGGAAAATTGAAATGCGAATACAACTTTCACCCACTCTACCCTCTTGCCCCACTCTCGACCTACCGGTTTATAAATAAACAAACTCAAGATTAAAATGCTCATATTTTATTTACATTCAATGCTCTTTTTTTTCTAACCTTTTTCTATTTATTCGATTTAATATTTAATCGGAGCTCCGATACGATTAAATCGACATCTAAAATATTCTCAACCAAAAGTCAAATCATTTTTATATTTTTAAAGTTAATTGATATATTTGTTTATATTGGTTTATTATTTTTATTATTATTACTAGTATTATTATTACGAGATCCGACGGCGCTCTGAGTAGCTAGACAGGGGGCTCTGCCCCCTGTACCACCGATGTAATACATAGTATTTTGCTGAAAGGTTTTAATTTATTTTAATTCAATCATTATATATTTTTTCTCTCATTTGGATATTCATTTTCACTCAAATTTGTAAATTGCATTATTTTTCAAAATATAAATTTAAATATAAAAAATATTACTTTGTTTTAGAAAATATTAATCAATTACGAATAATATTCAATTTAATTTTACCTTTAATATTATAGCATATTAGAATTTAAATATTATAAACATTCTTTGTATGGAAATTTCTAGAATTATTATTTTTATATTGAAGGTCAACTGAGCCACCAGAGGCGCCACAAGGAGTGTTGTTTATTTGGGTCGGTTGTTTGTCCATAACTTTGGAACGGATAAACTTTTTTGAAATTTTCAACCTTATACATTTTCCTTGGGCCATGATGGTTCTAATGATATCCAAACCATTAAGATACATGAAGCCGTTTAGAAGGAGTTTAGGAATGCGTAGTCGTTTAATTATATAGATTAATTTTTATCTACAGAAGTAAATGAGCTATACTACGCTATAGCTACTAATATAGTATGTACACTATATTATATAAATATTACTTAAACTTCGATTACAGTGTTTCTTATTTAACTTGAAAAAGATTTTTGAATTTTTGTGATTATGTATTTTAATTAGAGAATTAAAAAAATGTCCATACCTTATATTAAGGACAATAATGAATAAATCAATATTTTAATCCACTAATCGAGTCTTATAACTAACCATTTTTGATTTTATGGATAACTCCTTTGAATCCATATATTGTTATAAAAAATGTCTGGTTATTGTATTGTATAAGTTAATTTAATCAACACTTTTGTTGTATTTACAATAACATTACTATTATTTTATCCGTTTTTTTTTATAAACTTTTCGTCGCTCTTTATACTCTGATCAAAATAACGAAAGATTCAAATAGATAACAAAGAAAAAAACTGACTGGATTTTCAGTTTCAAAAAAGGATTCCCTTGGTGAATTATGTATCCGTTTTATTATTAGTTTGGATTTTATAAAACCCGGGTATTTTCAGAGTGAAAGAAATGGCTGCAAAGGGTATTATATCTCGGCAATAGGAAAAAAAACTCACTATGAAAAAGAATTTTTTTTTGTAAATTATTTATTGGTCATACTTTTTAAAGCCAAGCTTGGTGGGTGTGGTGAGGTTAAGTGTACTTTGTCCGATAAAGAAGGGAATGAGGAGGGTAGTTTTGATGGGGTGGGGGAGAGGAAGCGGAGTAGCAGACGCACCTTTTTAGATTTCGCCGATAAAACGTTGAGAATCTAAAATTGCAAACGTCGGGAATTCTCATATTTCAACGCCGCCGAATCGATTGTAAAAGCGAGAAATTGGAAGAGTCGGGGAAAAAGGGGGAGGGGGTAGAAGCTCCAGAGAGAATAGACGCAGGGAGGATTGCATTCCGAAAAAAAAACGAAAACGGAACACAATCACTCACAGCTATAAAAACAGCAATATATTTTTATTGATACCTTCTTTCAAATATTTACTCGGTTTATTGTTCGTTGTGTTTATGCATTTCCTAGATTAAAAATATTAAAAACCAAAACAATTAAAGTTCAATTTACCGGATTATATTTTACATTGCATTGTCCCGCTTCACTCCCACAAAAGATAATGAAATAAATCGAATTACTTTCTATAAATATGAATTCATGGATGAACGAGGTTGTGTGGGAGTGAGAACCGTTTTTATGATGGAATAATAAACGATCCGATATTTAATAATGAAAGAATTTTTTACTTAATCGAAAATAAAAAAAAAAGTTTATTAGATAAATTATAATTAAATCTGACGAATGGATAATTGAACATTTTTATAAAATATTCCGTAAAAAAATAAAAGGTTAATAGACGAGGTATATTTTATCAGTACATTAAAAATTCGTTTATTTACATGACTTTAAACATTTTCATTGCAGAAATGACTATAATTAAATTAGGAATAGTTTCAAAAATGTCCATCAACAGTTTTATTAAAAATTATAATAAAGGCTTTTTCCTAAGGTCATAAAACATATATATGTATAAAGACTAATTTTATTATACTTGCAAAAATTGTATCTTTCTATGTAAATAATTCAGACCTTAAAAATGGCTTTAGGTATGTAGTTTTTTTAGAATCACGGGAGATGAAAAATTGATCTGATTAAATCTCATATTTGAGAGTTATTTTAATTAATCAACAAGTATCAAAAATTTTCAAAAGGTATCAAATTCAAATAATTATAATAATTCGAGTTGCTTAGTAATTCACTTTAAAAAACAGTATCTTTATATAAATTAACTTTCACATCCGATATTTAGGATATTCCTATAAGTGAAAAAAATGTGGTTAACCACTTAGATACCATTGTTCACAAAAGCGTGAAACTATATAATTCTATATATGTTTGTTTTGTCACTAATGATGGGGGAAAATTTAATTCAATCATTTAAAAATTTAATTGTAATCATCTTTATCAGAACAATTAATGAAAATGAAAAAGGTATGAGTTTTATAGTTTACTAGATCAAACGTGCTTTCGTCTTTTATCAAGTATGGACTAGACCATTGACTCTAAATGAGCTCCTGTACTGAAAATGATAGTAGGTCCAAAAAGCAAGTTGTGATAAATCTTCTATTCAGATAGTGACTTCATCCATTTCAAGACTACGTGTTAACCCACCTTTATTTTAATGTCTCCTCATGGATCAAGTTAAGCTTCTATAGTAAAGCTATAGCTAGCATTTTACCATAATGTCAGCTTATAAAGCAGATTAGAAAAAGAAAATTAAAATTAACTGGAAAAGACTTAAATTTTCACACAGATCATATTATTCTCCTTAATGAAACCCTTAAAGGTGATCGATTTTTACTTTTGAATCGAAAATTTTTTGAGAGTAAAGATATTGTAATCCCGATTGACTATCGATTTGCGGTTTTTGACAGAACTCCACGTTTCTAGTCATTCCGATTCCAAAAAAGTGATTGAATTATGTGTGTGTGTTTGTGGGACAAATTTTGTGAACAAAATTCCGGACAAACGGTAAAATTGATGATATACTAATTTTATATATAAAATTCTATTGATGACATGACGACTTAGATACATTCATAAATAAAAAATTAAATAAAATATCAAAAAAGTGTTGGCATATTTCCAAAACTATAACAAATATAGAAAATTTTATATTATTTTATATTTTATTAGATTAAATTATACAAAATTGTAAATATTTCAAACGAAGCCTAGAGCAAAATTCTTTAATATATGGTTTCTTTTATTACTTTTCTCTTGATTTTTTAATGATTTTTATTTGTCAATCGATATTTATGATTATTCATGGGAAATTGATATGCTATTATACCTTTCCAATAGACAAATTCTTTAAAGTGTAAACAATCAAAGTTTGCTCTTTCTCAAACACTTCTAATTTCAAAATTTGTATTATAATATCAATATCATTAGGAAAAATATCTTTAGTGTTTAATGTTATTAACTTTTGCCCCTTGTTGATGATATCAAGCTGTCATTATCAATTGTGTTTCAATATCGAGAAATAAGGAACAAGAGGTAACGATGATTTGATTCAATTGTGCTGACGATTTAAGGGATGTAAAGGGATGTGGGGATAGAGACGAGGGTAGGAAAAAGGGCGCCAATCCAAAATGCCGAGAACAGGTGCCAACCAGGACGCAGGCAACTTTATAGATATGAAATATGGTGGGTAATTTGGTTGAGCCTTGGACGTGTGATTGAGTTCCCGTGAGGGGGCCCCCGTTGTTGGAGGAGTTTTGGGGCTTTTTGGGAATAGGGATGGGTTTTAGGGGGCGCAAGCGCACGCCTCCTGGGTCGATAGTTGCCAAAAGTTGGCCACCCTTTCCATAGAGATTCACTGGCGGTGACGCTGGGGGTTTATAGCCATGAAGGGACCATGTCGAAAACTTTGGCACCCGAGCAAATAGTAGTGGCTGTGAATAGAACTTCGCCTGTCATCTTGTAATTTGTAACGGTCATTCTTTCTTATTGCAAAGAAAAAGATGACAAATTAATATTTTCCTCCCTCTTGTTATTCGTATGTAACAAAATGTTATTTGAACTATTGTAAATCAATCGACCTTTATTCGATAAGAAAATAAAAATTATTTTTCTTCTATTACAGATACAATATGGATCCTCCATTGCAATAAACTCCCTAAGATTATTTCATACAAATATTAAACAAAATGACCCTCAGTTGAGTTTTTTGATGGACTATTACTGAATAGTAATAAAACCTCGCACTTATAATATTGAATAATTTAATTTAAAAAAAATTAAAAGCAATGCAATTAATAAATTTCTCTTTTTTTTGTTTTGTTTGAGTAATTATTAAATAAAACTTCAACGAATAAAAAAAATTAAAAGAGTTGAAAATACTTTTAATCCTTTAAGTATAACATTGAAAAACATAATATTTAAATTTTAATTAAAATTCTTGAGATAATTAAAAATGAAATATAAAAATATTTTATATTATGCTTTAAAACTTTAAAAGATGATCCTATATAATCCGAAATGATCACAACCTCAATATATGAATTGTTGAAAATATTAGATTTCTTAAAGATTTTGACACAATTATTTGGTTGATAGTTTTAAACTCTTAAACAAACCTTTGAAACAAGTTCACACTAGTATAAAACTAGGCATTGGTTGCATATTCTTTTCATATATATATAAATTTGCATTATTTATCATATTGTTTACCCTTTTCTTAAGTACCACTCATAAATTTGATTATTGTGTTGTCCTAAATTCTTTCTGACTCTTGTTACTAAATATTTTATTGCTATCATAGCAAAGATATTATTATTATCCAAATAAGTACGCTAAACTTTGAACAATAAATTTCTTTCAGAGTCATCCTTAAAAAGAATGCTATCTTTCTATCAGCAGATCAATCTTTATAGAGCATCCAACAGAGACAATATATCTTTGAAGGCCTCGACTTGAAACTTCTCAAATAAATGACAGAGTCAAATGAACTTTGTAATATATTTAATGAATCTTGAGTGAATAATGACACATTTTACTTGTATATAAATCATAATGTCTAATAAATGATATACGCTTGTTTTATTAGTAATTCAATTCCACTATATCTGTATATCGTCTTTCTATTTCTATTTACTATGGTGTAATATTTTGGTATTATAATCAATATAACTGTGAAATTTCAATAAATCCAGGTCTTATAATTTAATACAAATATTTATATCTCTAGCTCTCAAAATGTTATTTAAATAAAATATTACTAACTTTTCATTTCTATTGAATCATTAAATAATATGCTGAAAGGAAAATGCACAATTTTAATTAATTAAATCTTATCATAAGTATAATTACCAATTATATTTATTTATTTAAAAAACAGTTTTTTTGTGGGGTCAAGTTTGTCAATTTCTTATAAACCCTCAATTTCCGAGTTATTGAACAAGGACACTCATAAGAGCTCATGTATTTTTGCATAACTTTAATTAATTCTTAAACGGTGTGGTAAAAAAATCTGATTTTTACCGACCGACGATAGTAAGGGAGGTATAATCTTTCGAATAAATATAAAAAAATATAGGGTCAAGTTTAAGTCATTTGGGTCAAAAACTATCTTAAATTTTATTAATTTTTTTTTGGATATGAATATAATCTATTAGGTAATTTTTATTTTAGCTTATTAATTATTATCTCTATCCATACTTCCATTCTCAATTTCTCTCCCTGTTAGAATACTATGTCTTTGTTCAATTTCTAGTCTGTTTATTCTGTAATTGCTTAATAAGTTACAAACAGAGTGGCGGGCAATAAAAATGTAAGCTGGTTCGGTGGTTTTGGAACACACTGCGACTGTGTGCTTGGCAGCCCTGGTTGGACTTAAACTTGGCAACTTATGATTTATGATTTTAATTACGAGCGGTGCCCGAGACGCTTGGAGAGAACCACCAGGACTCTTGATGAATCGCCACTAATGCGACAACGCAGCCAAAAAAACCACGGGCGTAGTATTTCGTAGCCGCCCTTTTTAATTGGCCACCCACTCTATTAAAATGGATTGGCGACACGGATAAATCACCCGCAAAAAAAACATTTTTTTTTTTAATTTTATTTCTTTATTTTTTTCTACTTGAGGTTGAATTGCAAACAGGTTAGGAATAATCTTGAACTTTTTTTCTTGTCAATATGAATTCATTATGACGGGCATTATTCAAAATTCGTATTTTTTATCAACTTTTGAGAAATGTAGCTCTCCCGGAAGTGGGTCATTATCTACCACGTTTTTATTTTTTTTTCTTCTAAACTGACCGTAAAAATAAAGATATATGTTTGATAGTTTTTCCCATGATTAAAAATTATATAAAACTTCTATATATAGAATTTCAGCTTCATTGATTCGCTAAAAGTATCGGAATTAATTTTTTAACACAGCAAATCACGCGCCAGCACGTGACTTGGTGCCATCAACAAAAAGCCAAACACGCACTGGTTTAATAAATATTATTTATTAATTTTAATTTATAATTTATAATTAATTAAATTTAATTTAAATATAATATATTATGTTATTTAATCCAATTCAAATTTCTAGATAGTCGAGTGGAGACACTCCAGATTTTTTTATTTTAAATTCTTAGATGGAAATAAATTTAGAATAATAAAGGAAAGATAGTTTCAGGAAATAAGTTCACCTGTGTCCAGGCACAGAACCGACCGACCGGTTTGAAATAAATTAATTTCCAGCTACAGAAACAATTTCAAATAATTTTAATATATATATTAATGCAATAAACAACAGATAGGCATATAACATAAATATTTTTAATTTTATTTTATTTATAATACTGCTCACAATTTGAAGTGGACCACTCGCAAAAATTCGAATATTTTAATTTTAATTAATAGTTCGACCTTAAAACCTTATTTATTCAATAGTAATAGGTTTTGTGCTAAAAATAAAGATACATTAACGAATATTATATGCAACAATTTATTATTTAATATTAAAGAAAAAATAAATTAAATTTAACGTTTAAAATAAAATTTCATTTTATTGAAATTGGAAGCCATTAGCATTAGTTTTTGTTTAGCCAAAACTCGACCTCCTTTTCATGGGTGTATTGAGCTGCTCCGGTTTTCTGGTATCGTGACCATGCTCTGCCAATTACTGTGTGAGAGCAACCAAGCCTATGGCTAACTTCACGTTGAGAATGACCTAACTCTAAAAGAGCCAAAGCCATCCCTAATTCTTCAGCAGTAAGTCTTCTTAAAGGCATTTTATCAAACTGTCTAGTACTTTGGCTAAACAAAAACTAATGCTAATGGCTTCCAATTTCAATAAAATGAAATTTTATTTTAAATGTTAAATTTTTAATTTATTTTTTCTTTAACATTAAATAATAAATTGTTGCATATAATATTTGTTGATGTATCTTTATTTTTAGCACAAAACCCATTCCTATTGAATAAATAAGGTTTTAAGGTCGAACTATTAATTAAAATTAAAATATTCGAATTTTTGCGAGTGGTCCACTTCAAATTGTGAGCAGTATGAGGAGGCGCTGGCTGTGACTTCATGAAGGGCTGGGTGACGTAATATAATTTTAAATTAAGAAAAAATTAATGAAGATGATTTTTCACAAGGATAAAATCAATACAAAGTGCATGATTCGTTGAGATATGTAAAAAATCTCCTTTTGTGAAATTTGGTGTGAAAATAACCCTTCCCTTCCTATCGGTCGGTAAAAAGAAAATTTAAATATATAAACATTATGTAGGTAAATCATGACTCTTTATTATAATTTTGAGTTAAAATTTAAAATGAGTTCTCGACATTTATAATTAGGCTTCTTATCCAATGATATTTTAATTTTTAGTATATTTTTATGTCTATGTTTAATCCCCCCCCCCCCTTTTGTAATCGGGTCAATCCAATTTGATTTACATGCTGTGGTGTGATTGCAAGTATAACAACAAGTTTGTCAATATTTACCATTTGCTTTCATATCATGGTCAATGCTAATGCGATTTCTAATTATAGATTTACTACCCAAATCCATATCATGAATAATTAAAGAATCCTGATTTTTTTCCCCCAATTAGATATAATGTAAATCAATTAACTAGCAATTCCTAAATAAATGAATTATAAAAACAACAAATTCTCAAAGATTGTTGTATTAATATACAATATTTTCATAAATCTTTAAGTAATTAAATAACTATTAAAATGAGAAGAGAGTACATACATTTTTTTAAAAAAAGATTCAGACAAACAAAACATTTATTAAAAAAAAAACTGCAGTTAAAAATGAATAATAGAGTTGTAATAATAAGATGCCATAAATTTTCTATAAAAATAGAAGGAAAAACATTACAAAATGCCTAGAGGGGGTGAAAAAAAGATAAAAACCACAAAACGCGAAATATAAAACTAACATAGGTTGACTAATAATAAATTTTGTTTTTTTAATGTTATTTCTTTAACTTCCTATTCTTAGTTTTTTATAATACATTTATTTATTATATAAAACAAATAAATGTCTTTATTATCTTTCGAAGACTCACGTTGATAACAAAAATATTAAACAAAAAATGTTCTTATTTAAATTGATAATCTTTATTTATATTATATTAAACATTATTATTACTTATCATTATTTTTACTTTCACTTTCCTATATATATATATATATATAAAGTTTTCAACGGAAATACTCGTTTTTTGTGTCTTGCTCAAATACCAAAAGGTGTACAAAACTGCAATTCGCTATTTAAGTTATATTTGTAGGTATATGTTTGGGAAGTTACAACAGGATTTTTACTCTAATCGGCTAACCGAAAGTAACATTATTCATCTTGTCTGATGATTTTGCACGATTTGCTCGATCTAAGTAAGCTATTATCATCTTGAATATCAGTATGCTTACTTATTTAAATGGCGAATTTTCATACTGACTACTTAGAAACTACATTTTTTTACCGTCCGACGATAGTAAGGGAGGTATTGTTTTCACACCAAATTTCACATGTAGAGATTTTTACATATCTCCACGAATCAAACATTTTCTTAACAGAAAAAAAGTATAAAGCATGATGTCTGTCCGTCCGTCTGTCCGTATAGATGTGTACAGCTTGAACGGCTCAATGGATTTTGATGAAATTTGGTATATTTACTTAATGCAACTTTTGGTGAAAACCGGAAACCGGAAGTGGTAGTATTAGTGATCGACGATAGGAAGGGAAGGGTTATTTTCACACAAAATTTCACATGAGGAGTTTTTTTTACATTTCACCACGAATCATGCACTTTATATTGGTTTTATCCTCGAGAAAAATCATCTTTATTAGTTTTTTCTTAATTTAAAATTATATGTCTGGTCTTACATATATATTATAAATAAAATAAAATTAAAAATATTTATGTTCTATCCATATCTGTTTTTTATTACATTAATAGATATATTAAAATTATTTGAAATTGTTTCTGTACCTGGAAATTAATTTACTTCAAACCGTCGGTCGATTCGGACCTAGCCACAGGTCAACTTATTTTTATTTTAAATAACTAACAAATTCACATTGTAAATATTAATGAAAGATGGATATCTACACATAACTTATGAACAAAAGTGATCGTATATCTATATATTACCAGAAATTGCAATAAAAAAAGTATGCTGGTAAGTATACTGGTGAGTCTGTATTATTTGCACCAGTTGTTTTTATTATTTTAATATTTAGTTATAAATTATTGATAATAAGTAATAGATTATTTTATTTTAATTTAAAATAAAATACCTATATCTTAATCCAAAAAGTGATTTATATGTGCAATATTAGATTTTAATTTTTTATAATTAATAATTAATAATATTATTTAATAATAATAGAATTAAAAATATTTATATTTATTCATAAAGGAGGAATATTATTATTGTATTTAGATGTTTAGTTAGTAATATTTAATTATTATAATGTTTTGTATTCTTTATTTAATATATATTTTAAACATTCTAAATCTATATCTATATTTATATCAAATTATAAATTATTATTAGCAGTATTGGCTTGGGTTGATGTCTTGAAAATAATATTTACATTTGGTTGTCATCATGGAATGCCATACTTGATGCTGAGGGATCATACTTCGCCAAGTTCATTTAGATTTATGTTTAATAATTAAATCAAATAATTGTGGCAGTTTTGGCTAAAATAGGAATGGATTCCAAAAGTCAATAAAATTAAAAAAATATATTTGTTTTTTCTGCTATTATTGCAACCAAGTACTATGATTTATTTACTTGTTTCCTAAAAATGATTAGAATACTAATTTAATCTGTGGTTTTGATTTTATCTATCTATGCAGATCCACCATGAAGGTAGATAATTCATTATGCGATACGTGACAACCATTAATCTCTCCACATTTCTAATCAGGGTTTGAATCGGAGAGCTTGAAATTGAACAAATCTTTCCCAATTATAACTAGCTACTGTTATTTCTATATTAGTTTTTGCTATCCTTTATCTAAACAGTTTGTTTTGACTATAAATATGAAATGCAGGGGACACTATCGTTTTCATTCTTAATTTCTATTAATGATATTATCTTTTAAATCGAAAAATACCTTATATAATTTGTATAATACTTGTAAAATGACAAAATTTATACTTAAGATCTGTAATCACGAAGGATAATAATATTCGAGAAGAATTTAAATCGACGTTGTAATCGAGTAATGCCTGTTATTATGAAGTAAAGCGGCTTATCTCATCAAAACTATTATCAAAGAGGATCAAAATTGAAATATATAAAACTATTATTTTTTTTGTTGATCGATGACTAGGGTGACCATATTTCGAAAACACCCTACCGGGACAAACGGTTTACCTTTTTTTTAGAACTAAATTGAAAAAATTTTGAAAAACAAGTACGAAATGTCCTAAATATTGAAAAAGGCTGACAATAGGCTGTCCCAAAGACATTTTTGGGACAGAGCACCTAAAACGGGACGTTTGGTCACCCTATCGATGACCCTGGGAGACGAGAGTAGGTTTAGAGTATTTGTGAGATTAGTATTGTTGGCAGGATGGCGGAGATGACATAACGAGAAATAATGTCCAGATATAGTTAAGGTTATAAAATCGAGAAGGCTGGGATGGGAAGGAGACGTGGCTGGAATTGGAGAAGCTAGAAATTGGGAGAAACCGATTGGGAAACATCCGGTGGAAGACCAAGGACCAAGGTGGGTGGACAATGAAAGAAGGGACATGGGAGAGATGGGACAGGGTAGGATTTGGCTGTAGCTCAGGATAGGGACGTTTAGAGAAATGTATGTTACGGCCAAGAACTTTCGACTAGCATAGAGCACAGAGATAGATAGATATAACATATACAATAATAATATATAATTAATTTACTGATTAAATTAAAATATATTTTACAAGAAAACAAATAAATGTCTTATCTACTTATACTGATTGAAATAAAATAAAATGGATGAAAACCTTTTACATACAGACTTTCTTCCAAATACTATGTATCACTTCGGGGTACAGGGAGCGGAGTCCCCGTCTAGGTGTGAAGAGCGCCGAAGGCGCTCGGAGCAGCTAGGATAAAATAAAAATCTTGTTAGGTAATTATATTTATCCTTATAAATAATAATTATATTATAATATTTTTATTTAATTTCTTAATAAGTAAACCCTGAGTTAATTAAAATACAAATCATTGAATATATATAGTTTTATTTTTATTTATAATACCTACTGGGAGTAATTAAAAATTTTTTTCTTTCTTACTCACTTGCTTTACAGCCCTACAAGGGCCTGATATCAAGTTGGTTGTCGCCTAAGCGACGTAAAGTATGATCAGTTCAACAGATCTTCACAAACATTAACTTGATTTTCGAGATCCGATTCTTAGTAAGCAAACGATTTGCCAAGCAGTTACTATAAAGCCTAATTAAAGAAATTTAAAATATAATTTAATTTCGTCTTATTTATGGAATTTTATATGTTTTGGGAACATCAGATTCAAGTGACCAGATATATAATTTATAATTTAAATATAAGTTTAAATATATAAGTATATATATATAGGTGTATATATATATATTGTTTGTATACTTAAATAGATTTTATTTTTAATAATTTTTTACGGCAATTTAACTGCCATAATTATAAGTAAAGATGTTTAAAAAGTTGGTGTTTCATTTCAAAAAGATTTTTAACAGTTCATGAATGTTTATTATTTTTGAAAACTCCATCTTCTCTCCTTAAAAGAACGTTTCCCAAGATGTAAAAATGGGAAAATGCGAGCGTATAAGCCTGATGCTAGAGTTGTGGGTAGGGGAAAGTAGGATGAAGAAAAGTCGGTTGGCGGTGAACGTTTACTCCAACTTCGTTCCCACCCCACAGATCTTCAAGGAACGTTTGACTGTTAAAATGGATCCCGTTACATAAACACGCCCGCCACCCACTCTCTCAGTTCGTTTTTAGGAAATGTTTGATATTTATCCAAAGTTTTCATATTAAAGCAAAAGGCAATGTCTCCTACAGGCGACCTCCACCCCCTGACATTTGCCTATTAGATATTCCTTGCGTCGCTTAGCGAAGATAAGACCGCTCCGAATCGTGAGGGTAGCGATGAATCCCAGGTGGGCGTCTTCCTCCTGGTGGCTAACATTTGGTACTTGTACATACTAATGACAAAAGTCGATGTCAAAAACTAGTGCTAATTGTAATTCTTCTTTCAAAACATAGAACAATATCTATTCAAATAAGTAAACTTTCTGAATATAAATTGGTCCCCAATCAGTAAAGTAAAAAAAAAAATCACGATAAAAATATTTAAATGTAATACTGGAGATATTTAATATAATTATCTGATCTATTTAGGTAAGATACCTTTGTCGACATTCAGGAGAGATGCTCTAAATTAATAATAACGTTCGGTTATTAATAGATTTACTACTAATGAAAGGTTGTTCTCTTGATTAATCCATTGGCTTGAAACTTGAAACTGACATGACAAGTTTTTTTTTTTACTATTTTATTTAAATTGATTAAAATTAAATTAGAAATCAATTGAATACTGACAGAATTTCATTAAATATATTTGGAGATTCTTCTAGATAAATTCATTTAAAATATTTTGTGCCTAGAATTTGTATATAATAAAAATTTATATTTATTTGTTGATTATAAATTTATTTTATTCTAAGTAGATTCTTCTTATTGAAATGTTATTACTTCTAATGTCCCTTTCTTTACGTGCTTCCATTATTTCTTCATTTATTCTCCTGAATTAAAAGACATTTATTTCCCATATTTATCTGCTAAATATTAAATATTATAAATATTATTATTTATTATATCTTTTTAGATTGAGAGTATAGTAATACATACATATTTATTTCAATCCCCTTACATATTTCAATTTTTGTTATAATCATAAAAATCAATCAATCAACTTCTATTGTTATGTGTGAATATATGATTACCCAAAATATTCACCCTTTTTCATTTGAGAATTTAAATTTCTTTTATTTTTATCAATATTATATAATAACAATACTATTCTGTAAAATTTATTATAATATATATACATATACTATTTGTTAATTGAAATATATATGTAGCAAACCTACCTCACATTTACATGGTCCGGGGTTCAAGTCTCAGGCCTGACAAAGGAATTTCCCTAGCTGGGGTCTATGGGACGGAGTCAACCCAGCCTCCAGCAACAACATTGGGGAAAAGCTACTTGATAGCGCCTCCGATCAAGAAAATCAAGGTAAAGGTTGAGAGGACCCGTTCTACTGATCATAGGACACCTCATTGATATAACCAGCTTGATAGGTTTTGTCCTTGCGTAGAACGTCAGAGGTTTTTTATTATATACTTATATATATATATATATATATACTTATATGTTTTTTATTTAAAACTATAATTTTCTTTTGTCTGTTTTTTTAATCCTATGAATATTCTTTGAAAATTTAATTCAAAATTCACTTTTATTTCTTTTCTTTTTGAATCGTTTAATGTCTATTTTTGAAAACTTTTTCATCTCCCCGTCCATCTTTTTTTCATTAAACATTAATTAATATTCTAACGTGTTTTCTCGAATTAAAGATCCTTCCTCTTATTTACTTTATTTCGCTTTGACTTCAACGAAAACTCAAATTTAATTCACTCTATAATAGAAACTTAGCAACTATTCTCTCAGTTGCTGGTAATTCTCTCTCGTCTGTCTGTCTTTCTGTATGTTCGCATGAACAATTATTTACTTAGCCTAAACTTTTTCCAGCCCGGAGTGAAATTATCTTGTTAAGCGAGGCCTTCAATTGCTGGCGAACAGTAATTATCACATCTACACATCCAGAGGGAAGCCTTATAATTATGTGATGGGCTGGGCTCTGACACAGTTGGATTCAGAATCGTTTGGCAGACAAGTGAACTCATTTGACCAACTTGTTCTAATCGTTTCCATGTTTCTTTGACGATTCGAAACCCCTTCCCCTTTCTCACACTCCTCTCGACAATCTATTCATCCCCCTTCCCCAATTCCCGGACCATGATCCAATTAAACAGCTCCCGTTCATCTTGGTTTCGTTCTTCCAAGTCTAAGTCTTTGAGGCGGAGCTTCACGTTAAGCCAAAAGGCGTTAACGGCGCGACAGATTCTACTAAATGCAATTATCCCTCATACTTGCCTTCAGAATTCTCTTCTAATCAGTTCAAACCGTCATCTTTAAGATCTGAAACTAATTTATTTTTTACTTGTTCTACTTCAATCATAACAAACGTTTCTAATTCCATTTATTAATGGGACATTTCATTTAGTGAATTCTATTGTTTATTGAAACTAAAAACGACGATTATATTAACGCCATTCTTTTTGTTTATTAATCGCTTTATTGATTAATTATATATTTAATTGACAGACTTTCTGAACTAGAAATATCTTTTGAGTCAGTAGGCTTAAGTCATTGTTTTTATAAAAAAAACTTTTAGTTGACTAATGAATAACTTTAGAGATTGAAAAAATAAAGTATAATAATTATTATTGAGAGAACTTATAATAAGAACTTGCTTTTTTATATACATGATTTTATTCCTCAAACTCTTTGTGCAAAGACAGAGTTCATTAGTAGAATTCTACTTTACTACCACCCCCAACAGAGGGATCATTTGATTTTAATCTATGAATTTATCTAAACATAAAAAAAAACAATTCATATTGAACACCTTATTGAAAATGTTCAGATTTCCTATAATTTATTTGATTATAATTTTAATTATATATAAACGAACTCCATATTTTATTTATTTAAAAAGATTATTTTAAAGTTACGAGATTTTTATTTAAGTTTTAAATATTTTAAAACCAATAATTACTTTATATCAAATACAAATTGAAGTTTTATTATTTATCTGAATGGTTACTTGTGGCAGTTTTATATAATTATATATATATATATTGATTAATAATATGAGATGCCAAAGTTGAAATTTGATTAGAAATATGAAAAAAACCATAACGATCTCGCTATCAAATAGAATAAATAGATAGGAATGAGAAGAGTAGATGCAAGCATTCAATCAAATGGTCATGTAACTCAAATGAAAACGTTTCTAAAACCTGCGCCTCGTCTATTTGTAATGTTCGCGATGGCAAAACGATAAGAGTTTGAATCGAATGTCACGGGTGCGTATCGGAATCACAGGGACGTGGGTGATTGATGGGGTAGCGAGGTCCCTCTGGGAGCTCCACATACTATCATCCAATACCAATTCACATTCCAATCCTTTTGAAGGATTTTTTGCTACCCCACTGTTCGGGAATCTAATGAAGGAATAAAATCGAAACGAAATAACTATTGACACGATCGGCAATTTCATTACAGCCACCAATAATCAGAAATCTTCTCTCAATTATGTTACAACATAATTCACTCATACAGGGTGGTGAAGAGGAAACGCATGTTTTTCGAACCTCTAGTACGCGGCGACGGGAGGGGTATTGGCCTTCAACGAATGATGGAAGACGACCCATAAAATGCCGTTTCAGTCGCATAATGTATGAAATGTTTACAGAAGATCCCGATGCTACAGCCTTCATGAGTGATGAAGCACATTTTCATCTTGACGGTTACGTCAATGTTCAAAACTGTTGGTATTGGGCATCGGGAAACCACAAGAATTACATCAAAGACCTCTGCGCAGTTTAAAGGTAACAGTGTGGTGCTGCATTTCAAAGTTGGGGATTGTTGGACCCTATTTTTTTGAAGAGGAAGAATTGCAGTTACTGTTACATCAGCTCGCTATGTAGAAATGTTAAACAACTTCCTCCGTCTAGAACTTGAAAGGCGTCAAGTGAACATGAGAGACATTTGGTTTCAGCAGGATGGTGCCACAGCTGGAAGTGGTTCGACAAATGTTCCCAGGACATGTGATTTCGAGATTTGGTGATGTTTACTGGCCCTCTCACTCACCCGGCCTGTCGATATGTGACTTCTTTTTGTGGGATATTTGAAATCAAGTCTACATCAACAAGCCTCGCACACTCGATGACCTTAAGAATTCCATTCGTCAGGAAATTGAAGCCGTGCCGAATGAAATGTTGGAGAGAGCCGTATTTAATTTTCAGAAGAGGATCTAAATTTGTATCCAGCAAGAAGGACGTCATCTCAAAGACATTATTTTCCGAACCTAAATATGGTATGTAATTTCAAAAACTGCATTAAAAAACCTATCATTTAATACTTGTTTTTATTATTTTCAACCCATTGTGTCCCAGTAATTCAATATTGAAAAACATGCGTTTCCTCTGCATTCAAAATCTCTGAAGTAAGAAAGTATTATTATTTTAGAAAGAAGATTGCATGCCTTTAATTGGAGTAAATTTACTTACATACTTAAATATATTAACTCTTTATTATTTTATTATATTTATTTATAAGTGTTCAACCAAGATACCACTCGAATTGAGATAAACATATTTTGTTTTTGTTGTTTTTAGCTCTCCAAATTGGCTACCAATAAACAATTTTATTTTACATTTCTTATAAAAATAGGATTTATATAAAACATATGAAAAAAATAACCTTCCTCTATTGAAATAAGATAAAAAAATGTCAATCAAAAATTTTATTGGATCAAATTTTCTTGCTCTATCTTATTTTAGAACTTTTCTTTTTATGTCGCTAGTAAGAAAAAACACCACTCAATTTATTTTCAACATTAAAAAAAGGGTTTAGAGTAAATTCTGTAAATTTCTCATTCTCTTCATTATTCTAATTAATTTCCTCTTAGTTTCTGTGTTTCAATTGATCTGCAATTCTTAATCATTCATTAGTAAGCGGGAATAGATTAGGAGTCTCTTTGACATGCTTATTATCTTGAATTATCCCAACTGAATGCACATTCGAATAATTCCATAATAATTATTGCACAGTGCAATTTCGTCCCCACTCCATGCAACTCGTCCCTTCCGTCGTTTTCTCTCTTTCTCTCTCTCTTACACACGCACACCCACCCACCCACACTCATAACTATTCCCGTAATGCTTAATGGTCCCGAGTAGACAGACAGACATTACCATAACGACTTGAATGGACTGAGGTCTATTATAATTCTTCTGGAAAATAAAATCATCTATATTTCGGTTAAAAGCCCCTCGAACTAATTATCTAAAATTTTCTTTTTTTTACCAACATGACATAATATTTTTATTCTTTACATAACTCCATTATATACTCAAATTTATGGATAATGACCTGGTATCATTTGGTAATCGGAACCTTACGTACTATATGGCCGAAAATGGAAATATTGAAATAATAAATGTATTATGTGCATACATTAAGACTTACTAAAACGACGTCCTACTACTTGGAGATAATATCGCATTAAGTATGGGCATTATTCAGAAAGCATTTCGAGCCAAGTCTATGCCGACGGCTCAATAGGGAGCCAGCGTTTTCGTGTCAATAGCAGAATTACCATCGATCGTCCATTATTGAAATCCCTTCAATAATTCATGGTTGGGGACACTTAGAGGACAGTGGGCAAGTCATTAGCCTGGACGTGAACTCCAAAAGTGAATAGGCTCTTCAAACTATGTATCGATAGGATGATTCAGAAATTACCTGTTTATATGCATGAAATTGATTATTATTATTATTTTTTCAAGTTAATTAGACAAATAAAGTATATGTTTATAACCTTTTACCTAGGATGAAAAATGTATGATGATTATATTTTATGCATAGACATAATAGATTAAAAATTGAAATAAAAAAAATAAACATTCCAATTGTAATTTTGTAAAGAATGGATGATTTAAAAAAAATAAATTTAATTAGTATTTGTGAATAAGAATAATGAATAAAATTTAACGCTTTAATATGTTTATAAGAATTTAAAAGAATTTTTTTAATTTTCTATAAAAAAGAATAAGTAGGTAAATATGTTTAAAAAACTAATACACAGTGATTAAAAAAAAATGAATTTCTGAAGAATAAATAAATAATATTTATATAATTATTAATTTATATAAAATATAGATTATTATAAAATGTAAGAATAATTATTTTGATAACAAAACAATTGATGAATTAAATATATTTTTAATAATTACATAAAATTATACAGGTAATTTTACTAAAAATGTATACTTTTTAAAACACTAAACTACAAAATATAGTTATTTATAAATATAAGTATACATTGTGTATCACTATCAATATCAATATTACAATTTATTAAAATAAATGAAAGAAAAAATATTTTAAAACGTAAAAAAATAATAGTATGTATAAAAAAAGACAAGTGATGTATGGATTTATCATTTACCTATCAATTAATTTATGATTAATTTTGTATTCTATATTATTATATATAATAATGTTTAATACTCCTACACCAAGTAAGTATCTTTCACCCAATAAAAAATTGAGTTGTTTGGTTAGTTATTTAATTCATTTATTGTTCAAAATAAAGATGAATTTTCATCAATTTCATTAAAGATTTTCATTTGAAGAAAAGTTTCGAAATTGAAAAATATTTTAAATTATTGAATAAAGATTAGAGTTTTATACTCTATTTCATTTTTAGCAATGATAAATTCAAATGGTATTTATACGATATATATTAATATACTATCGTATACATGAAATAACTAAAAGTATATTAAATTAAAAGTATCTGCAAAAAAATAATTTTTATTTAAACAAAAAAAAAAATGATTTTTTTTAACATTGGAAATATTAGAAATTATTATTTATTTTACATTTATATTATTATTATTATTTTATTATTATTATTATTTTGTTATTATTATCATTTTAGTTTAGTAGTTGTAGTGTTCAATCATCATTTATTTTAGATTAAAATTAATTTAGAAAATCGTATTGAGATGGGAGAGGAATGTAGGGGTGGGATGGGGCCTGATTTTTGATTCTTAATAAATGTAGAAATGATGATGATCAAGGTGGTAGCGGCTGAATGATCCAGCGTGGTTGAATGTCTCTGCACCTGCCTCCAATTTATACTCGAAAAGATAGAAATATAAATAATTATTTTCACAGGAGGCACCCCTGCCTTCGACCTGTTCGATGCTGAAAGCGGGCAAGACTTGACCCTGTCGCCCCAGACCTTCACCAGCAGTACCGAAGCCTTCATCAACGACAACTCGGACAGTTTGGGCGTACCGGGAGAAACAGACACCGGTCGGTATCTGGCAATATTAACAATTTTGAGACAACTAACCTGGATTGATTCAGTGATTAGACATGCACAACCTGCAACTCTACTAGATCTCCTACAATAATTTATTAACAGCTACCCTTTTAACATCTCTAGTTTACAATCTAACACAATAATAAATAATTAACAACGGAAAATTTAAATTTTAAATCATCCATTAAATTAAAACCGAAAGATATATGTACACGATAATATATTATTCTGATAATATTGATAAAACAAATGAACAAATTTGGTATGATTATCCTAAAAATGTATAATTGAGTGAAACAAAATCCATTCAAGAGATAAAATTTAGTCTGAATATAAAACTTTTACACATATGATGGGAAAATTATATTTATGGTGAGTTTTTATTTTCATTTAATCTAATTTCAATGGGAAAAAATATAATGAAAATATGATACAAAAATTAAATACAATAAATATGTCTATGTATAATAAAAGCATATATTCCTATGGCTTTTCTAGAATAATAATATTTCATCAACCATCCATTCTTCTGTATGATAAATTATAGATCTTAGTAAATAAAAAAAGTTATTTTTTTGTCGATTATCATTATACTAATAATTTTATTTTTGTTCAAAAACATTTTTTTTTTATTAATCTTGTTTAGCGATATGAAAAAAGTATAAATTTAACGAAACTATTCATTATTTATTAAAATACATTTGATAACATAATTCGCGATTGTTCTACCCCTTCCCTTTGTTCCCCAGGATATATAAGTAATAATATTCTCGGAAGAATTTTTGAGAAAATATTTGGGGAACAGTACCGACTTTTATATAAATTTATGTATAATTTTAATATTAAAACAATGAATTCATTAATAAAATTAATTAAAATTTGAATTTAATTTATACTCAAAAAATATAAGAGTTCATCATTTCAAATTGTTCAATTTTAATGCAAAAGTTTCTGTTGGATTACTATTTTAATATAAAATTTTTATAAATGTAAATTAACTGAAGAGTAAGTTAATTTTAAACAAAAAATAAAATCAAAATTTTTAATTGAATGATATCCTCTCGTATTATTGAATTTTATTCTGAAAATATGAATTTACAATAGCATACATCAGGAGTGTCAAACTCGCGGCCCGCGATAACTATTTTTGCGTCCCGCGACCACATTCGACTTTTTTAAAAAATTTTCAATTTGTCTCTTTAAAAAAAAAAGGTAAAATGTTTTTTTGCGGCCCGCCTAAAGTTAAACCTTGTTTGTTTGGCCGATGTGTACCTATGAGTTCTATTTCTCTTACTGTTAATTCTATGTAGTCCATTGTTTGTAAATATAATCTGATTCATATGAAGTGCGTTGTAATTTATAAAGTATTATAAATTTTAAGTTAATTAAAAAAAAATATAGACTATTATATAAGAATGAATCATGAGACGAGGATTTTTAAATGTGCATCAACGAATATGCTACAAAATAAATTCGGGAAAATGTTCGCTCATTTAGTTTTGCTTTTATTTTTAATTATCATTAATTTAGAATTACAAAGAAATATTTATAATGTCGGCTTCGTCTTGTGTCAGGAAAATTATCTTGAGAAAAGTACTTGGCTCAATAAATAGGTCGCCAAAAAACAAAGAATTATTATAGGTGGAAGAGTTAAGGATGCCAAAAAAATTCATCCATTAATTCCTTTTATTTTTGTAATTCATATTTCTTTAGTGAACTTGTTTGGAAAAGTATTTTAGTCAGTTTTCTATGAAAGGGAAATAAATATTCTATTTATAGTATTTTTATGAAATTTTTTTTTCCTCTTTATTTTTCTAAATTCTCATTAATGAACTTTTTAGCTAGTGGGTGTATATTAAATTACTATTCATCTTTTAGTTAAGCGCGAATATAGTTAATACTATCTCTCACTTGGATATATTTAGATAATTTGTACTTAACGCTTGAATACGTGAGTCTCTTTTACAATTTAAATTCCTACTAATTTTAATCTACAATATATTCATTTTTGTTTTTTATAAAAAATATGATAAGTTAAAAGCTTTTTAAAATATATATATATATAATAAAAAAAAATAAAAATAAAAATATCACTTTTTTTCTATTTTAAATAATAAAAAATAAATAAATTTAGATATACATATAAAAAAAACTATAAATATAAAATTGGGAGTTATATCTCAATTTCAGTGTATTTTAATCTGATATCGATAACTACATAGTTTATAAATGAATTATTCTTCAAAAGAACTTAAACAAGGCAATATAAGAACATATGAAAAAATAATCAAAATAAAACATCGATTATTGTATCATCAATATTCTATTCATTTATATTCATTTAAAATTCAGAATCACAAAATGGAAAATAAAATCTTGATTTTGTTTTGCTTTTTGGAACTTGAAATTCGATATATTCATTTAATAAATAGCTATATTTTGCATTCGAGGTTTATGCATAAAATTAAAAGATAAAAGTATAAAATAAACTATTTATTTTTAAAAAACTATTGAGTATTGAGTAATCAATTAGAATACCTATTTGAAAATAGAATTTTAAAAATAAATGTAAAGATTTTATCTGGTATCATCTATAATATATTATGTGATAATTTATTATCGGGATTTAAGATTTAGTTTTTATTAGTTTTTACTTTATTATCTGTTTTGAAAGTTTCTTTTTTTAAACTGGATAACGCAATAATAAATCTACTTTTTTATTTGAAAAAAATTAAGCCTGTGATTAGATAATCAATATTTTCTAAATTTTTTAATCAATTAATAATCAATATATATATAATTTATATAAAAGAATAGTAATGTAATGTGGATATCATATAAATTAGAATTAAAAATTTCAGATGTATTTATTTTTTATTTAAAAAAAATCTAGTACTTGTGTTTGTTTAAGTTCGAGATGTTTGTGGATTTCCCAGTCAGGATGAAAATGAGGATGTTTCGGGGGAAGAGGAGGAATAGGGTGCAATCGTAGTAATGAGCCAGAATCCTTCGCTCCCTGGCATCTTGTTCACAATGTTCGCTTGAGTCCGTTTTAGTGTTTGTTTGTTTGGTTGGTTGTTTGCTATCTTCTTGTTTGCGCTTTCGTGTTACTATTATGAGTACTAAGGGGAAGGCGAATTTATATATAATGAGTCAGTGACCTTATTCTTTATCACAAACATTCCACCGCAATTTCCATTTTTATTTTTTAAATCCATTTTAAAATATTTTATTTATTTTCAAATTCATATTAATAGCTTAGAGCCTAGACCATAGGTTCCCAAACTTTTTTGTTCCTAGACCCCTTGCCATGTTTTGAGGTTTTCGGTAGACCCCTTAAATTGATTTGGTTTTTTTTTATAAAAAAATTTTACCCTTTCTTTTAGAGCCTTATTGAAAAATCAAAAAATGTTTTAAGAGCCATGTCGGAAAAACAATTTTCATTTTTTTAGAACATTTTGAAAAAAAATCAAAAAGTGATTCAAAATCCATGTCGAAAAACAATTTACCTTTTTTTTAGAGCCGGGAAAACACCCCTAGACCCCTATTTTCATTTCATGAACCCCCAAATTTGTTATTCGCTGCCGTAGACCCCTTGGAGGTTGAAATAGACCCCTTTGGGAACCTATGGCATAGGCTAACATTTTATAAATATTTTTTTATAAATAATAATTAATATTTTTTTATAAATATTTTTTTTATTATGTATCTTTGCATTATCATATAACATATATAATATGAATAGAATATGAGCATCATATTATTATGATAAATACATAAAAAAAATTATACATATTGTATTGATAAAGAAGACAACATCTTATTTACCCCATTTTTTTTATAACTTAACACAATTTAATAAACTACTACATTTTGTTTTATAATATTAATAAATTTTTAAGGGATTTTAATTATTATTAGATATATTTATGGTTCTAAAAAATAGTAATGGTGAGTATAAATACAAACAATTTCAATTGGCATATAATAAAAGATTTATTATCGAAAGAATAAATAAATAATAAAAATGAATTTTTCAACAACTTTTTTTTTATGAATTATTAAGTTAATTTTATTTATTTTCTATTTGAAACAGAAAAATTTGAAATTACACTCATAAAAAATTTATGTCGTCTTTATCTATTCGATTCAAATGTTATACTAAACATTTTCAGATAATTTTTAAAGAATGTATAATAATTGAATATTGGATATATATAATAAATCTTTTGAATTTTGGGTTATAAACTTATCTTCAATTTAATTTTATATCCAGACAAATTTGACATATTTCTTGATCTCAGGTCCCTCATTTTGTTTTTCTCATGTGATCTAATTATATTCTTTATTTCGAAGGAAAATTACTCAATTTATAAAGCGATTTTATATTATGTACATATTATATGATATATCATAAAGTAGTTGAGGAGTGGAGAGAAAATACAAAAGATCCAATTGGCTGGTAGTGAATTTGTGTTGACGGCTTATGAAAGTAGTATTGACTCATCATTCAGATAAGAAATCGCTATAATAATATCATCTGAAAAAAGAATATAGAACAAACGAATTGTTGGCCTGTCACTGATGACAGAAAAGTTTTTAGATTTGGCAAACTTGCATCCATTCACCATCACGTCCTCCCCCTCCTACCTCCTTTCACTCTCATTCCAAAAAATAGAAAAAAAAACTGCTGTGTGAGAATCGGTAGAGGGGGATTTAAGATTGTCTAGTAAGAATGAAGAAAACACCAAAGCTTCTTTGCTCATTTTTTTAGACAGATAAAAAAATGACAAAACTTAAAATGTGAAAAGTTTTTACTTTCATTGACATATTCTTTCATACTGTTCATTTAAATAAACCATATATGAATTTTTTTATCATAAAAACTTAATAAACTACAGTTTATCTTAGTTATGTTTGATATTTATGTGTTTTTTTTTTACTTTATTTTTACCTTTATTTAAAATTGGTTTCCTCTATTAAATTATTTTCATTCTGATGGTCAGTGCTACGGTCCATTAGGTTCATTATTTTATTTAATTTTTTACACTTTGAACAAATTTTCAAAAAATCATAATTATTATTCCCCCCCCTCGATTTATTAAAATGATTTTGCAATTATTCTTTAACGAGAGCTTTAAAACTATTTTTAATCAGTTTCAAAGTCAAGTTTTTGTTAAATATCTACTGATAGAGAAGACAAGTTATATACTCTAAATCCCATTTAAAATCGATCTATTTGTTTAGAAGCTCGTTAAATTACAATTAGCAATGTTTTATTAATAGTAATCTGCTCGATAATCTTACCAAAATGTTATGAATACTTAGCACACAGATCCAGATATATTTTCTTAAATACTTAATTAGAAGTAATTAATAAACAATAAACTTAATAACACAATAATTATTTCCCTTCTTTAGTATCTAAAATATTAAAATGTCGAGGATTTAACTAAAAGAAAAGAGTTCTTTTCACGTTCATAAAATTATTATCACTTTTATAAAATCTTCTTATCTGAAATATTGTAAAAGATTTATTAAATTTCTGCGTATGTATTTAATTGAAATATTTATAAAATATATACATATATATATTTATAATGATATTGACTATTTCTTGGCGTTGCTATCTTACAATAATATTATTTGAATATAAACCATATTTGTTTTATATATTAAGGAAAGATTGTAGTTTTTTTTCTATTAAAAGAGGCTTCTTTGAAATTTTAAGACTGATGGCACATACATTCATTTATTTTCAATAATATTCAATATATATATATACGAGGGTGGAATGAAAAGTTTCCGTCCTGACCAAGAAAAACGATGTTTTTTAATTTTTGTTTTGTTTTATTTTTCAAAATTCAAGATAGCTGAGACCTGTACGATGTCAGCTGAACGTGTGCGAAATATTTTGCAAAACCATTTGAATATGGAAAGCTATATGCAATGTGGGTGCCGCATTTCCTAACGTTAGACCAAAAATTGTTTCGAAAAACCATTTCTAACGACAATTTGGCGCTGTAGGCGTAATCCAAACGAATTTTTGCGTCGATTCATAACTGTTGATGAGACTTAAATTAAATTAAATTAATTAAATTAATTAGAACATCGTTATGAGAAATGTATCAGTGTTGATGGAGATTATATTGAAAAATATAGCAAAAAAAAAAAAAATTTAAAAACATCGATTTTCTTGGTCAGGCCGGAAACTTTTCATCCCACCCTAGTATATATATATATATATACTAATAAAGTGTAAACTTATAGTACTTTATTTTTATAAATATTATAATAGACTATATTAAATATCAAGAGTGTAGCTTTGTTGGTTGCAAAATGATGAACTACTAGTCTTAAGTATGAGGGCTCAATCCTCCAAATTCAGAAAAATTAAAAAGAAACAAATCAAATCGAAATATCGAAACTGGTTTAAAATAAGCTTAGATCCCAAGGGTTAAAAAACTTTCTTTATACTTTATACTTTTTTTTGGTATTTCTAAACCCATAAATGTATAATCTTCTTTAGGCTAACAAACAATCTGAAATATTTTATTTAAAAAAAAACTATAAATTATACTAAATAAAAAAAAGATAATTATTAATTTAAAAAATAATAAATCATTACTATTATGAGAGGGAAACAAATATTGGATGAAATACTGTCGAGTTGAGATTAGACGGAGATACCTTGTGGAATACACACACACACAGAGAGAGAGAGAGAGAGCATCCAGCTATTAAATTGCAAATAAAAACAGGCAACATAAATGTCAAATAAAATAAAATGATTGCGGGTTAGTAAATGACCCATTGTCCTGGTGGTTCGAGTGGATTTTAATAATTTGAAATGATGTTCGGGGTTGAATCCAACCTATAATAAATATGACATATATGGATGTTGGTGCAGTTGGGGAGTGGTGTTGTAGCATTTAGAAAGGTAGTAGATTTTCGAATTTGAATCCAATCATTGGTGTCATTACAAAATTGATGATTCATTAGAAACGCGATTACTTCCACTAATCTAATTTAAATTGACTCCCATTTGAATGCCTTGAACGGTTAATCAAGCCCTTTTGGTGACGTCATTAGTAGCGGAAACAGTCAGGGGATGTTTAATTTCCTTTTCTTGAAATGTCCCTCTTTTTAAAGAGATCATATTTTTAAGGGTGGAGACCATTAAAAAAAAAACAAAGTTACTCTGATATTTAATTCAATTATCTAAATGTAGAAAGGAATAAATAAGTCTTACTAAATGAAGTATTCTAAATCAAAAAACTCGATTTAATGAATTAGAAACTCTTAATTTTTACAAAATAAATATATTTATTATTTTTACTTATATAAGAAACAAGTAAATAAATAATGGGATTTCTTTAAATAAAGTTATTATAATAATTGCAGATTATTATTAATGTTATTTCAACAGAAAATTTTCTTTTTTTTCTAGTAAATTTCATCACCTTTTATTTGATTCTGAAAAAAAAACAACCAAATCCAACTAACGTTATTAATAAGTTGTGTTTTGCTATCCCCATTTTCTATAGTAAAGATAAATGACTTGGATAATACAATTCATTATTGTAAATCGTTGAAACGTCAAAGCTCAATAACACACATATTACTCGACAAGTTTAATCTACGAATAAACATGACCATTTTTTCCATTTCACTTATTATGATGAATGATCCTATTTATTTCCATTTCGTACTAACAGATATAAAGAGTCGGTTGGTTTGGATATATTTGGGAGATTTGCCTTTTTGAATAATGAAACAGAGTTGATTAAGAACTTGTTATAATGATACTAAAACTGGTATAATTCTATTTTTAAATAATTATGAAGGAATGACAACCCTCACTAGAATATTAGATTATTTGAAACATTTTGTTGTCTTCTTAATATTAAAAGGATTTTTTTTTATTTTTGCATTTAAAATAAAATCATTTTATTTTTATTTAATAATTGAAGACCTTAGAGCGAAACAATGGTAAGCCACATTTGTAGAAAATTGTTTTATTCTTAATTATATATATCTAAGAAATAATAATTGCTGACTTTTTCCCTTTACTGATATTACATATTGAGCAAATTTGAAATATATGCAGTAAACCCAATGTTTTCTATCTTTTTTCTACACTTTAAACTGCAATATCTCAACATTTTGATTTTGTGGCTTACCACTGTTTCGCTCTAAGGTCTTCAATTATGTTTATTTACATTAATAACATTTATTTTAATTTTTTTCTTTCACTGAATATTTTCTATTATATTTTTTTATAAAAATAACGCTCTTTTGTTTTATAAAATAAAGAATTAGGTAAAGATCTTAAAAAAATTGTTTTATTACCGCATATGTTGTTTATCTACCTTTAAATACTAAAACTGTATTCCTATTTTATTTCATATTAAATTGTGAATTAAAATTAAAAAAAAGTGATGAATAAATGATTTTTATTTGGGTTCAAAAACAAATTATCAAAAATACTAAAATGCTTTGGAACTGTGGCAATATTTTAACAAAAATATAGTCTTGTTAATTATAAAATGTATTTTATAATTGATTAATTATCATTTACATATTTGCGTAAGTAATTATCACCAATATATCTATCGTTAATAAGTTTTAGAATAAATTTAAAATTTAAAAATAAAATAATTAATGTATGAAATTTTAATGAAAATGCATGTTTTTGTTGATATTAAATAAAAGGTTTGTTCTGAAAAGAACAGTTGTGATGAAAAGATGGCGCTCAAATCCGAGCAGCATTGCGTCCAATTGTCAAAACAAACGAAACAAGTCCCTTGCGTAGGTTTTTATAACCTTGCTCAGACCAAGTGAATCCAGTTGAGCCGATCAGAGACGAGAACGCATTTATGTTAAATATTTAATTAGTAGAACTTAGAATTTAGATTAAGATTAATATATTAAGTTAGCTAATATTATAATATATACGTATGTTAATAAATAAACCCTATTGTAATAACGCTTATGTATTGATTAGTATAATAGTAAATGTAAAAGCTATGCTTGGCGGTAAAACCAGCCAATGAGCGACAAGATTGAATATGCCTAGCTACTATTTAAAAACGGACATGTCAATCAGTTATGTTATAACCAAGCCTTGATAATGTTATTACCTGTTATGCTCTGGTTATGTTATACAAGCATTTTATGTTTTTATGAATTTACTGAATTTATGTAATATTTTATTAAATATGATTTGTGCATCCAATTTATTGAATTATTATTTAAGAAGATCTACCTTTAAAGAAGATAAAAGAAGAAAGAAGAGAAAAAATATTTTCTTACATTAATAAAATTTTTTAAAATTTTATTTTTATAACGTTTCATTTAATTTAAAATCTAATTTTGTTTAGTAAGCTGTGTGTTTGGCATCAACTATATTGCATTAAAGAAGGCGCACAGGGGGGAGGCAAGAGTGTTGACTCACATTCTCATTGTCCCGGGTTTAATTCGTGGGCCTGGCAAGGGAATTTCTCTAGCTGGGAGGTCTTTGGGACAGAGTCAACTCAGCCTCCTGAATCAAAATTGGAAAGCTGCTTGACAAAAAGTAGCGCCTCCGTTCAAGAAAATCAATACCTAATTAATATAACCTACTTGATAGGCGCTGTCCTTGCGAAGGATGTATAAAAAGTTAGAAGTTTTTTTAATATTGCATTAAATTATTTTAAATATTATTGTGAGTGTTTTGTGATTATGTATCATCAAAACTCGAACTTTCTTAACTCCTGAAAGTTATGCAACCAGATTGTTTTGTATTATGTTTTGGATGCCTAGATGTAAGTAAATTTATTTCAATTCTCAAATTCTATCATTTCTTCATTTATGCATATGTATTTAAATATATCAGAGTAATTAGTAATTTTTTTCGTATTTTAATAAATCTATTGAATTTATTTTATTTTTTTAAAAATTATCTTTTTGATTTGAAGTTAAATTCAGTTTATTAATTATTGTACAACTTTTCAATCAATTACCTATTAATAATATGGCAATAAATTAAATATTAATATAATTATAATTGAAAATTTTCGAGGGTTGAAATTACAACAAGAAGAGAAATTCCGTATTAACGACGATAAAATGAGTTCCTCTTTTTAATTGTTTAAAAAGTTATATTAGATTTCTCATAATTTAATTTAGTTCAGCTAGTAACATTTATATTTAAATTTCACAAAACCATTCATTTCATTTATTCAATTGAAAGGTTATATATGCTAGTTATTAAATGCTTGTGTCTCTCTACCACATAGAATCAAGTATTAAATTACTCTTTTCATATTCGGATGCTAATAGAAATTCTTTTTCCAAGGATTGCATTGGAAGCATATCTTAAAGACGAAGCTTCTTTATTGGCGATGATGCTAGAACACTAAAATCCACTCCCTTATTTAGGGCAACGAGATTCGTCAATAAAATGCCTGATCCGTTAACGTTCCGTGGCGAATGACGTTCATCCATCAAATGTGGTAATTAAATTGATCTTCTCTTCATTAATGGTAAATACTTTCAAATGGAGAATTGCCAAATCAGATTCTTTTGAAAATTACCGATGACAAAAATGAAGAAATTGCTCGAACCAACAAACATGCTTTTCGCTTATTTTTTGGAGGTCGTGTAACCGGAAAGCGGCCATAACTCTTTCATTACTTTTCAAACCTGTAAATAAAAAAAAAATCTAGTCGAAAATAAATTTTTTATATGTTATACCCTTTACTCTTGATTCCCCCTCTACTACATTTACTATATTCCTTCGTTCTCCACTATCTTTCTTTGATTTTTCTTTAGATTCGAAATTAAAATTCAAAGCAGCACACGTAAGAATCTTGAATTGAAAAAAAATATCGTTATATTTGTTTTGTACAATTCTAGTGAATTTATATTTGGGTCAAAAACCATTCTTTTTTTTTCTTGAAATGTTTAAATGAATTGTTTTTTTAGCGTTATTTTTTTTTATTATTAAAAATTCGAGAACATTTTTCTATCCCTATCTCGAAAGATTTTGAACCCAACAACAACATTCCTCCATCTTACACACAATTTTAATCTTGATATTAGCAGTTCATCGCGTCTTTAGTCTACGTCTAATTTAATATTATTTTAAAACCCCCTTTGGCATCACTGTTTGCAACTTAAATTAAAATTTCAAAAAAAAAAAAATCAGAAATGATTCTAATATATATATATAAAATTAATTTAGAAATAAATAATAAATAATACATGATAAAAAATAATTTGAATTCATATATATCAAAATTATGTATCCTAAAAAAAATAAATAAATAAATTATTTAAAAAATTTTTTTTTAAAAATATTTAATTTGAAATAACATTCATTTTTGATATTCATTATTAATATGAACAAAAAAAAATAATTATATTAAAAGATATATTTATCTACAATAATAATTATTTTATTATAATAACTTATACCACAATTATATTTTTATACGATTTAAAATAAGTTATATAAAACAATTATTTAAAAATAATAAACTATTCACAAATTTATTAATTTTAAGGACATGTAAATCTATATTTTCCAATTCTTTTGTCAACTATCATTTTTATACAATTAATTAACATGTTTACATCTCTTCTGTTAGAACATAAAATAATAAATCTTTTATTGGTACATTTATGATTTGAAATTTATGAAGAAGGAACTATGACTCACGAAATTTCCCAAATTAAATCCTCTTCGTATTATTAAATACAAATACAATTATTAAATTAAGGAATTTATAAAGCAAAATAGTAGTGAAGTTTGACATGCTTGAGGGTCTTTTGTTACTGGAAATAATTCTCTCTCCATTTAATATATTAAATAAATATTTTGTTAGTAATGATGAAAAATAATTAATACTTTGAATTTAAAAATTATCTTTATTTTGTAAATGTTACTAAAAGATAAAGATAACTTTTTCTAAGGCTTCTTGTTTCTAAGCATATTTCAGACATTTAATACTATTTATGAAATAACGCTATATATTAAATTTCCAATTTTGTGAAAGTTTGAACCCTTAGTTGATTAAAAAAATAATTTTGCCGAAAATTAGTAATAATAATTAAAGAAAATAATTAATATTGATGTTTTAAGGACACCACTAATGAATAAAGAAACTTCTGCTTACTTCTAAATTCAATAGAGGATTTAATATAAGTAAAACCTAAAAAAACTAAATAATTCCAATAATACAATATATACTTTAATATATATTTAAATAATTTATTAGATTGTGATCCAAAGGCGGGTTTGGCACGTAAAGCGATTATTTATTAACAATCTTCCTCACTGTTTCTTAAACTGTTTTAATCCTTCGCCAAATGTCATTTGTTATTTTCTAACGATGCTTCATTAAATTTAATTCAAATTTTGACGATGATCCTTTGATCTTTCCTAAAAGCTAATCAAATATAAACTAGCAGATAAGTAAATTATCAAATCGTTGAAGTTAATAGATCACCCAGATGACCCGCAACCTTTCATTATTATTCTATTAATTAATAATAAACGATGATCAAACAATCAGATTTCTTTTTCCAATTATCAAAAAAAAAAATCTGAATTAATTTCATTATAAAATATTATAACAACTTATATAATTGGATTTTTTTGAGTTTTTATTCGCTCCATTATGATGTTAATAGATTTCATATTTTCAGGTGAAATGGTGGTTATAACGTTATGTGTATTTGTTAAATAAACATATATTTTATCACTGTATTATAAAAATAAGTTTATAAAATCAATTCTGGCAGGGTTTTTAATTCTTTCTTCGAATTTTATCTTTTTAATTGAGTTGAAAAGGAACAGTGTCTTTAGTTGATTGAACTATTAAAACATGCACGCTGCTAAATCTGGCGAATACGGTGATGCGGTGAAGTATCTTGGTGCAAAAACTAGTATGGCCGGCCCATAATTTTGGCCTCTTGACGCAAATATCTTCATGTAAACATCAAAAAATATATTATTGCTTGTTTACTATTTGATCTAGCGGAAATAATTCAAAACGTTGAATACCACGATGATCAATGACCTTATTTTTTGATTACATTAATTATATATACATTTTAATCTGAAAAAAATAATATACTGAATTTTTTTTTTATTCTGGAATTTCCTTATATAAAATATATTTTTGTAAATTATATTTCTAGTTTTTGTTTTTTAATGGATCGTAATAAATATAAATAGAATTGCTAGTCCTCGGGTATTCAAGTGGTTTTATGCCGTTACATCCCTCTAGGAAATCCGCCTGTATATATTTATTTATTTGTTGGTCCTTGTGTTTCAGAATAGTAAACGCAAGTGAGTGACGTGGTAAACCGCGCGTTCGTAAATTTTATTGAGACGCCAACATCTCGTAAATAGGGATTTGACATGTGTGTGTTTCCCTCTTTGCTACGAATTACTTTGCATGGGAAACGTGTGGGCCCCCACTTCAGGCCTGTCAACACGTCGATCAAAAACGCGAACACCCAACGAATTGACTCAATTGGGCATCGAAGCACTGCCTCCTGTTTCACATTCACAATAAAGAAATGCCAAATGATGCCCGGACTGTCATTGACGATGATGTTGCCATGGGAAATCAAAACATTCACAAGAGAGAAACAGAATGTCGGATAAAAAACTAATAGAGACCAAATTTATTTTTGTTTGACAGCCAAAATTAATAAGCTTGGTGGATTGATAAAAAAAAAAAATAAGATTTAGGTATTTTTCTGTTTAAATACAAAGAAATATAAAATATGAAAATATTTAAAATGCCTTCCTTATCTTAAAAGTTCGAAAATAATAACAAAAATGAATTAGCGTATGGTTTATTATTTAAATTTATATATAATATTTTACTTTAAACTAAAGTATTAATATATTAGTACCTAAAAATTGGCACCCTAAGATTTGATAGTTGAATTTTAATTGTTAGTAAAAATTTTAATATTAATAATGTAAAAATCAATAAAATGTTATTTGCGATTTACCTTTAGGTATATACTCGTATTATAATATTATTATATTGTATAATACATAATTATTATATTTTATATATTAATATATGTTTATATATTGGGAATTAATACATTTCCAAATGAATACTGGAATTACAATTGATTGAAAAAATTGTATTTAATTATTATGATTATCATTATTGTTATTTTTGTTTATTTATTTATTTTATTATTTTTTTTTTTAATTTTTTTATTATTAAAGCGTGAACTTTTTTAATTATTTTTTTTTTACATCCAATATCTTTATTTACATTTTGAGCTAATTGATATTGTTTTAAATAATTCATAAAATTTATAATTAAAATAAATATAAACAAGATATAAGCCTCTTCAGTTCTATTATAAAAAATACACATATCGAAATTCGTATTAATTAAATTTAATACTCATAATTATTTTATATAATATTGTATTACATTTTTTTTATATTATTTTTTCATTTGAACGCGATAAAAATAAAGAATAAGAAAATGGAATTTAAAATCTCATATAAGATTATAAGAGGAGCAAAATACTGTCTATAAAATAGAAAAACGAATTGGAAACATAGAAGAAAGAATGACTTGATCGAATTTGAAAATTCAATATCCTCGGGTTAAAATTTTTAATTTTGTCATTAAAATATTAATCCCTCTTTCAACATTTTTGATTAGGAAATCTTGAAGCTGATTGTAATCACATTAATACATTATTTCGTAAATTATAATTATTTGTTTGCTTTAATATTTTTTTTTTAATTTTTAAAACATACCGAATATAATAATAATCTATAATCCATATTCAAATTGAAATTTTATACAGTGGCGCAACCAGGATTTGATCCTGCCCCCCCCCCCCCCCCCCCGGGCTCTCTCAAAGACAAATTTTCATTAAGATTTTTTTTTTAAATTAAATATTTAAAAAAGTTTTGTAAATGAAACACTGATTTTATTTACTCGTATTCAGTTTTAGAAAGAAAATATTTTTTTTCCAGCTATAAGTAAATCATTTTAGCTTTCCTCATGGAATGATGGTCGGAAAATTTTGAAAATTTTTGCTCCGAGATTTTTTGAGATCTCCACTTTTCAGACGGTTCTGGATCCAAAACTGGAAAAAAAATTTGAACCGACCGAGATTACGTCTAAACAAAATGAGATATTGTCTTGAAATTTGATATTTAGATGTTTTTTTTTGGGAATGATGGGCGGGGATTGGATTGTTTTTGGACAAGATCGGACCAAAAGTAAGGGTAGTTTAAAGAGGTGTCAAAGCACATTTTATTGATTTTCTCAATAAATACCGATTTTTATGAGAATTATCATACTATCGTATTAAATTTATAGGGAATCGAATTTACTAAAAGTTTCATTATATTCTTTTTTACCTAAACTTAATAATACAGGACTTATTTATAAAAAAAATACTTTAAGATTTCGAAAGCTTTTCGTCCGCCCGTAGTGGCAGGATATTTTGAAAAAAATAACTAACTAACTATCTATCATCTATTCCCTTTGACTCAGTGAAATTAATAGAAAATTAAATCAGAATTTTTAAATTTTTACAAATACAATATTAGATAAAGATTAATTATATATGATTATCTATTTGAATAATACTTATTGACATTGGTGCCATTAATTTACTAATTAAAAGAAATTTAATTAAATAATGCATTATAAAAAAGATAAATGCCGTAGGTTGCCTTTTTATCTCGTCCAATTTGAAAGTCAATTTGCTTCTGAACAATGTCTATATATATATATATATATATATATATATGTATATTTATATTAAATTTTACTATACGTCAATCGGGCATATGATTAAAAAAATTCAATTTAACTAACCAATAGAATTCTTTCATTTTTCTTTAGAAATAAAATAATCTCTATATCATTCCAAGTGTCAAGATTCATTAGGTCGTTTTCAAATGATAATAATTGCCTTTGCCTTTATTAAGTATCATTATTGCTATATTATTTACTAAAATAAAAACGACGAAAGGGGAAAATAATTTATATTCGCGTCACATTTCACCTCTACTCTAAAAATAACTATATATTAAATATAAAAAAATTATATTATTTTCTATATTCCATTAAAAATGGATTGTATTTTATTTTTAGAAAATTAAAATATTATAATTTATTATGAAATGACATGATATAAGAGTTCTACTTCTCTAGAAATATATTTTATTATTTATAACTGCATTTAACATATATAAAAATAAATTCATTCATTAGTGATTAATCATTTTACATTTAAAAGAAATAGAAGAGTAAAAAATCAATCACTTAAATTTTTCTATAATTAAATATAAATAATAATTTAATAATTACGAATTTAACGTCAAATCAGCTTGTTTCACCTCCATCGTTATTTTTTTCCTAAATATCTTTTTTCATCTTATCGTTCACCTGGATTCTTAGTGGAATTATTGATTGACCTGTAAACAAATTTTTCACTAATATTTTTGTGAATATAATTTCTTCTATAATTTTTTTAAATTTCATAAATAAAGAAAATTTTCTTTGAACAGAATCATAAAGTAGAGTACAATAAGCCTGTTTTGAATTACTCATTTGGTTGATAAATCAAATACACATACATTCGTTCTTATCCGTTCAATATATACATATATAATCATATATTTACATTCCTTTCGGAAATTATGCATAGAGAGCATATATTAAAATAATAATGAATATACCAGAATACAAATTGAATATTCATTATTGAAACATCCAAAAAAATAAAGCAAACAAATATATTTCCAAAACGAAAGAGAATATCTCTTAACCAACAGCTGCTGTTTTGTTATCTAATTAATTAACTTTTAAATTATTTTCATCTTATCTTATTATGCTAGCTAAAATTGTATATATGTATTTATCTATATATATTGGTTCTCAAAAACCGCTCTAACGATTTTTTTCAAATTCACACTAGATATAGTATTTATAAAGAAAAATTAAGTTTTATTGATGATATCTCTTGAAACATACAGCTTCATTATTAATTTCTTAATTGAAAATTATATATGGAAAACGTCAAAATTTTTAATACTGCCTGCTAAGACAGTAAAAAAATGACAATTTTTTATCTAAATACATATAGTCCAGCGGTTGGACTGATGTTTTAACGAGTGGATTTCGTCGGTTCGAAACTCGCCGGGTGAATCGTTATTTAAAAATGAAAATAATGATTTTGTTATTTTTTTTTCTTTTTATCTATTGTTTACTTTTTAATAAATTACTATTCTATATTTATTTATTCATTGTTCTTTTATTAATAAAGTTTTAGATAGTTTTATAAGTTTTAATATTTTTTCAATAAAATATTATTCAATATATTTATTAATATTATTTTATTTATTATTATTGAGTACCCGAAGTTCCATTCATTTTAATCAGATTGATGCAATGATGCAACAGTTAATAATTGTAATATTGTAATAAATTTCTATCTTGAAAATTGTTACATATTATTCAGGATATTTTAAAAACTATTTCTTTCTTTAATTAATATTCATTTTTTCTATAAGTCAGATATATTTCCAAATATTAAATAATTTTTGAAGTGAAAACTTCTTTAGCGGCGTTGAGCACTTTTGCGGGATGGGGAAAAAGTATAGAACTCGCGTGATCGTGACCAACACCATGAAACCATCTGCTTTCAAATTTCTTATAACAGAGCGCGAAATTTGAATTGTCATTAGAACTGTTTTATAAATTATCTCTAACATATAAATATATATTTATTATGTAAAGTTCATTTCATATATACATATATAATCAAAATTATACGAAATGAACTTCACATAATAAATATATATTTTATGTTAGAGATAAGAATTATAAAACAGTTCGTATTGCAATATTTTAAACAAAGTTGTGTATTTATATATATATAAATATAAGTTACAAATTTGTTTAAAATATATGTTTAAAATAATATATAAGTTATATATATATACATGCATATGAAATTCATCTTTCTCGTGAAATAGCGCGAATTTCGTCTGTTTTAAAATTTCTTACGCAGAAGTTTTCACTTCTGTCGGCCAGTCCCACGACTGCCAATTTTGCTTTTTTAATTCCGAAAAGCTGCAAAGCACGTTTTTTTGTCTTTAGTTTGTTTTATAACCACTTGGGGCGCTAAACAGTTTTTCAAAAAAACACTATAGAAAAAAAATATATGTACCTATATATTATATATTTATGTATTATTGAGGAGCACAAGTTCATTAATTTTAATCAGATTGATGCAAATGTGTAACATTTAATAATTGTAATAAATAATTAAAGAATTGTGTATCAATATTTTTTAAAGGGTAGAGCGAGAGCTCGGTGTCCCAGGTATTAATATTACCAGCCAAATCCAATAATAATGAATCATTTTTTTTAACTTAAGTACCGAGCCGAGGCTCGGGGTCCCGGTACTATTACATTAAAATAGTAATATGAACATGTTTTTTTTTCATTTGCTAATTGATTATAAAAATATAATTAATTTAATTATATCGAAATAAAAATAAAATATTATATTATTATCATGCAAATTGAATTCACTACTAAAGAGTTTTTCAAAATTTTAAAAATAAATGAATAAATTGTCGAATGTGCTGCCATCTAACGAGGCAATTTTCAATTGTTTTTAAAAAATAATTTTAAACTATATATTTTCTACATTTAATAAAATAATTTTATGATAAATGTCTATATATGAATCATATTTTACTTTTTAAATTTTTTCTATTTTATATCAAGTTAATAGAATATATTTTAAAAGATATCATGAATCAGTCTGATTCGAATTTATTTAAAATTTCAAAAGCATCTAGTACTCTAGAAAATTTCCATATTTATTAGCAATTTATATTAAATTTGAAATCGTTTGAAACAAAACTTTTATATAGAAATGAGATTCTTTTGGGATTCTCTTTGTGTGATGTAATGTGATGGTGTAGTTTAGATGGTGTGGTGTTGGGGTGTGGAATGGATGGTTGGATGTTGGATGTTTATTTAACACTAGCAAGAAGTAATTATTAACCCGAAAGTTGTAACTTCTCTGTCGGACGTGACCCGTTTTACTTTTCCATAAGCAAGTTACAGTAACTGTCACTGAAGTGGTTGGGGGAGTTAATGTATGTGTGCAAGGGTGGGTTGTGGGCTGTTGAGGGTGAATGAAAACTCGGGGTGAGAAAAGTTGATCTGTCATTGGCATTGTGGCATTGTGGCAAAAGAACGCGACGAACGAGGTTTGATTTTATTCTTTATTTCAGCTAAAGAAAGAAAAAAAAAAAACTCGCCACGTACGCGTGCAGCTCTTAAAGGAAGAAGGGAAGGGGAAGTTGTGAAAAGGGGGAAACTGCCGCTGCAAAAGAGAAGAAGAAAATCTTTAATTCAAACGTTGGCATCGGCGACACCTGTCACAGAACGAAGCCGCGATTTATTTTGCCCGCTCCATCGGCTTAAATTAAAATCCTCCATACCAAAAGATACCCCAAGCCCTTCTTCCCTTCGCCTTCACCTTAAACATAGCCAAACCTCATTCATTTAGAATAATTATTCTATTGGGATTATTGGCAACTTTTTCCAATTAATTACTTTATTTTTTTTTCTGATCGTTTTTATTTTCAGTTGGCAAATGAAAAAAAATGCTTTTTTTTCAGGAGCAACGAAATTTCTAAAGAAATAAAACCAACCATATATTTTGAAAAGAAATGAATTATTAATAAAATTAAATATAATATATTTAATTAAAAGCATATTTTTCTATAAAATAAATTACTTCAAACACCGAGTCCCATTATCTATCTACTCAAAATGAAACTAAATGTCCCTTCCAATTAGCCTTCTCGATTTGATAATTTTAATATTTAGATATGATTGCAATTCATGTATTATGCTATCTCAGTCATTTCACTGTAATATCATCGGATAATTTATTTTCATTCTTCAATTTAGCCTCCTTCCTCCTATTGTTTATTTACCAAATTTTAAATTCTTATGTATTATATCATTAATAGTATATTTCTTTGTTTTTATATTATAAAATCAATTTTCGTTTAAGATATAATAATAAATAAAAAAAAAGATAAAATATCCATGACATTACATTTATTTCTTACACTTTGATAACGTTTTTATCAACTTCGCTTCATGTCTGCCTTGTGATGTCTATGTTTACAGACAAAAAATAAGATTTGTCGAGAATATCATCGCGTTGGAGTCAAATCTCTTTCCGCCGGCCAAACAAGAAATAGTCACTCGGGGCTATATCCAGAGAATAGGGCGAATGAGGGAGCAATTCGTATCCCAATTCATGGATTTTCTTGGAAATTCACTTATTTTTATTTATTTCATTTTTTCTCAATTCACGGGGTAGTCTGCTATTAATGGATGTCAAACAAAACTAAAAGACCCAGCTGATTCAAATTCCGACAGGAGTCAGCTGATAGTTGCCTGCTTACAGGAGCAGTGTTGCCATTTGATTTAAGAGAAGAGAAATTCAAAAAGTCGCGGCCTTATTGAACTACCATCGTATCCTAACTGACTCAAGATTCAGTTAAAATTATTATTAAACGAATTCAAAACTGTCGAGATGTTATTATTGGCGAAGAAAAAGTAGAATTGAATTCGCGTATATTCAATCATTAACTCATTATTTATCTGCTCCAGCATTTAAAAATATAATACAATTTACTTTGTCAGGCTTATAGAAAAGTTATTTTATTCTTTTTAGTCCATGAAAAAAACGTTATTTTATAAACTTTTTTTATATTTATATTATTATTTTTGTCCCTCATTTATTACATTATTTTTTTTTAACTAATTTTAAAATAATTAATAAGATTAATAAAAATAATTAAGAATGAGACTTTCCCTCTATATTATATTATATTATTTCTAAATAAATTAATTAATTCTACTTGTTATATATATATTTCTACATTTATTATGTATTATATATATACAATATATATATACATCAATACATATATATTATTTTTTATTTTAATTGTATTTGAAGCATTTATCATTTCCGGAGTGCCAATTTCCTTTTTTAACTCTTATATTAATGATGAAAAGCAACCATCCGCAATTCGTTTGAGTGATATAAAGGGTGTACTTTTTAAGAAAACAACCGAAACATTAATCATACAACGTTATTAAGAGACGCCTAAATAATTTTCGAAAATAATCCGCTTAACGTATTTTTTTTTCTTCCACAACAAAATTGATATGAATAAAACAAGATGGTTGATTTAATTGATTCATGATTCGAATAAAAATAACATGTAAGATTGATTATTTGACAAAATGAGAAAATAAATTTCATCATCAATTTATTCTTTATTAAATATACATTACAGTATATTTGTATATAACTATTTTTAGATTAAAATCATATACACTAAGAATTGTATTACACCTCTACCCCACCTCACGATATAACTTCATCTAAATAATTCTTCTCTCAATATATATTTTTTTTTTGAATAGTTATAATGTCATTATTCAATTTATTTGTTGTAATAATTTTAATTTATATATGTATATATTTCATAATATTAGGTTTTAAAATATGCCAATTTTATAGTTTGGATAAAATAAAATTTTAAATAGAAATATTATCTAACCCTAATAAGCAAACCTGGATATTTTTAATCACAACATTTGAAAAAACAATTTTTTTTTCAATTTGTGATTAAAAATTATATGAAAATCTTCTAACAGTTAAGTTAATTTTTATATAAGATATTTGGATAGTAAACTTTCACAAATAAAATAGAAAAAATTTGAGATAAAAAAAATAATAATGCAATTAATTTTAAAATATGAAATTAAAGAAAATAAAAGTTAAAAATGTAAAATAAAATCCACCTTAGAAATTGTAACACGCTAAAACATAGCTAACAAAGATATGAACAGACGGTAAAACCTCAAATAAGCGTAAAAGCGAGAAAAAGAAAGATGTTATCAGTAGATTGATGAATATTACTTATTATTTTATAATAAATCACATATTAAATTTAAAATTTATATATTAAATATATATATTCCAATTTTATGTGATTTTGGTGAGATATGAGTTGTCCTTAAAGATTAACTAGTTTACTATAATATATGTTTTATTTAGAAAATATTTATTTATTTTTAGTTTTATTAAAAAAAAACACAATCCTATTTAATTAATTAAGTAATAAATCACATTTTCATATTTGAAAATATATAGTTAAGGATTGTCTATTACGGGCGCACCTGTTTGATTTCTTTATGGACATCATATTTCATATAAATTATAATCTCTATTAAAATGCTTTACTAATTCTATTAAATAAGTACTTATATGAAAATTTTATTAAATTATGAACCTAAAAGAAAGATTTATACTCGTATAAATATAGTGGGAGGTGTACAATTTTTTTTTTCTTTAAAAAAATAAAAATCATTAATAACCACGTAATTAATTATATTTTCTTCAATATTTATCACGTTTTTCTTTCTAATGAATCATTCTTTATTACAAATTCTTTTTCTTTTTTTTAAGGGCAATTTCCCTTGACAGATTGATCCATGAGATTTATATATTTTTGTATTTATTTGTGTTAGTGTGTATATGAACGAAAGAAAGGGGGTGGGGGTGGTGTTCACATTTCTGACAAGGCATCTTTATGAGTTTAGGTTATATCTTGATATGGGAATGAGAGAGAGACCCTCGTGCCATTCTGTATCCATTCAAATAAACATATCTCTCCATTATAATGAGAAATAAGGGTTGTTTACATCGTTTATTTCATGAATCTATTTGTTCCAGACATTGAAGAGAGATGTTAAATCACCAATAAAGGGATGATTTTAATTATATATATATATATATATATATATATATTGTGTAGTATCTTTAAATTATATTTTATTTTCTTGGAAATATATGGGTATATAATATTAATTAACTAAAATTTATGATATATACTATTGTTATATTATTATTGCCCATTCAACATGAATAACTACATCATATTTATTTATTTTATTTTTCTTTTGTTCAATAAATTACGGATTCTGATTGTGAATTTTATTCCATTAGATTTTTTAATATATCATAAATCATCTTTTGAAAGCTAATATAAATAACATCAATTATATTTTTACTAAAGCTTAATATCAAATGAAAGTTTTAATATTATATAGGATTTTAAAATTTATAATAATATTAATATTTCTTTGTATTGAATTACCAAAATTTTTGAAGGGATTAAATTAATTTTCTACAATCTTTGATATTTCGTGATAATTAGAATTGATTTATATTATTTGTAATTATTATTTATACTATTATTAAAATTTTGTTTTATTTTTTAATTCTAAAACATAAGCAATCATAGGTGCAACAATGAACTCATCCTTAATTAATGCAACCTTGCATTCCTGTGATAATCCATATACTGACAATGAGCCTTCTTTAATTCTCTTCTAATTCCCTTACGAGGGTGGTCCGAAAAGTTTCCGGCCTGACCAAGAAAAACGATGTTTTTCAATTTTTTTCTTGTTTTATTTTTCAAAATTCAAGATAGCTGAGACCTGTACGATGTCAGCTGAACGTGTGCGAAATATTTTGCAAAACCATTTGAATATGGAAAGCTGTGTGCCGCATTTCTTAACGTTAGACCAAAAATTGCTTCGAAAAACCATTTCTAACCACAATTTGGCGCTGTAGGCGTAATCCAAACGAATTTTTGCGTCGATTCATAACAGTTGATGAGACTTAAATTAAATTAAATCAAATTTAATTAATTAATTAAATTAATTAAATTAATTAGAACACCGTTATGAGAAATGTATCAGTGTTGATGGAGATTATGTTAAAAAATATAGCAAAAAAAAAAAATTGAAAAACATCGTTTTTCTTGGCCAGGTCGGAAACTTTTCAGACCACTCTCGCGCGCGTATATCTTTTATTTTTATAGTTTTTTCTCATCACATATACATATGATGATATAAATACATTTATTTTAACATTTTATATAATATATTTTATTTACGTTAATTTTATAAATTTAAATTATATATCTATATATATGAGTATGTGTGTGTATTGTATATGTTGTAATCCCATCCAATACGAACAAATGTGTTCCAATGATCAAAATTAACAATTAAATAAATACAAGACAATATCTGTTATTATTTACATGCACAGTTACAAATACCCCACTTACTTTTAATACTCTAAGTTGACATTTTTGACTGATCGCTTATCCCTAGTCTAAATATGAAATCAATAAAGAGGAATTAGAAATTATTGAGGATTAAATGGGATTCCATTTTGATGTTATTTTAAAATACAAAATTGATTCGATTAATTGAGTTTCAGAGATAATCCTTCATTAAATGTTTAATTAGAGAGGTTTTGGTCCTTGAAGATTGGTATCAATAATAACAGCTACCCAACAAATGATTGTGTCACCGATAGAATTTCATTTGTAATGGGAGATTATATAATATTATATTCACATGCAAAATTAAATTACATGTTAAAATTATTAAATTAAAAACAATTTGTTTATTTTAAATTATTTCAATTGTTCTCTTAATTTATAGTTTAATTATTTATTTTTTTTTTGTCGTTTAATAATGATTATATAAATATTTATTTATTTATACTTTGAGACATATTTTAAATTTTAAACCACGGGTAGGCAACCCGCGACCCGCGGGCCAACTGCGGCCCGCGTCCACATAAAGTGCGGCTCGCGAACATATTTAAAATTTATATCGTGGCCGGCCCTTATTCAAATGTTTTAATGATATTTATCAAAATATTGAGTTATTTCTAATGACCTTCATTACTAAAGTAAAAAAAATACCAAAAACATAATTTTTTTGTCAATTGAGGTTATTTTATAAAACATTTTCTTCACCGTTTTCTGAAAACATAATTTTCATTTACTTACAAAACCAATGTTAATGGCCCGCTTAAGTTTGGTTGTTTTCAATTTTGGCCCGCATTATAAAAAGGTTACCCATTCCTGTTTTAAACTGTTAATATAAATTATAATTTTCTTAAAAATCTTTACATATTTCACTAAATACTTATTAAAATAAATTATTCAAATTACCAATATTATTCTTGTTCACCAATTTATTAATTTGTTTTCGTTTTAATATTATTTTTATCATTATTATTTATTTTTTTTTTATAAAATAAAATTTTCAAACTAAATAAATAATAATAATAATAATAATAATATACATGGACCAAGTTTTATACGGTCATAAATTAATCGTGGAAATCGTCCGGTGTGAGGATATTTATCATTTCTTCTAAGTTTATTAGGGCGAAAAACTGTCATAAATCAATTTTATTATACTTCGAAAATTCGAAACCCTTAAAATAAAAGTTTTTTTTTCTTTTTCAAAAGGTGATGATATTGATCCAAAGAAACCAAAGAGATAATATTGTTTACCAAAGCATCCATCGATTTCTAAAGATAACAACAAACATAATTCTTCACATATCTGCTTTTGATGATAATAACATCAATATTTTTTTTTCTTATGATTTATATATATATATATATATATGTATGTGTTATATAATAGATACGTTTATATAAAACAAAATATATTTATCTTCTATGAAATTCAAGAAAATTACAAACTGAGTTAGAATAAAATCATTTGTCTTTGTGAAGCGTAAAGTCAAAGTTTGATCTTGATCAAAGGGTTGTTTTGCCTTCAGGACAATTCCTACGACGAAGCAACTTGGGATGGAGCCATATCTCTTATCTGTCACCTTGCAACTCATTTCATCTAATTGCATTACTCGGAGTCATACTTAAATCTTGGCATATAGATTGAAGCATCCAAAGGGAAACTTATCAGGGCCTTTAGAACTTTCACAAGATTAATTGCATAATATAACAGACGAGAAACAAAAAAAAATATATGGTAGAACATTAATTTATATTATATTGTTTACTTTATAATTTGTTTATTTATTTATTTATTTATGAATTGTGTATTCATTGAAGTATTAAACATTTTATGATTACCAATTTTTTTTTTATTCTAGTTAATCTATCAAAGTGTAGGAATGAAAACAAGGAGGATCCAAACAATCATTGATGGAAGGGCCTTGAAACTTAACATCATTTATTTCTGCTGAGGCAGTAAAATATGCAGATTACAATAATATATATATGCTTATGTATAAAAAATAAAATAAAATAAGAGCTCTTTCTAGGTCTTGCATGTTTTCAATTTATCTACAAAGTTCAGCTTCTTCTTCAAACCAACACCTCATCCCCCCCTCCCCATTTCCACCTTCCATTCCATTCCTCTCCCAGCTCCTTATGCACAGCATGATTGAACTGAAAATTTTGTTTGAAACTTTTGTCTAACATCGTACACTCTTGTTTGAATAAAAAAAAGCGTATAATAAATTCAGAATAAACTATTTTGCATGAATTTGCTGGTTGGATTGTTCCCCAAGAGTGAAATACACAAAGAAAAAGAATATTTGGAATATGAAAAACAGACGAAAAGGGATCGTAAAAGTATTTAAAAAGCATTATTGGTTGGTATATTTTCGTTCATTCAAACCGAAATAGGTTATAATTTAGATTCAACATGCTGTCTGTATACACTAGTGGAATTTAGCTCTAATTAAAAAAAAATGTTAAATTTTATATATTTTAGATTGTATTAAATTTTACTTGACATCAGTATCTTTATTTGTCATTGTTATTGTTTTCTTCTTAGATTTACCAACTTTTCTAACGTTATACTACAAATAAATTCAAATTTTGTAATTAGATGAAAAATCCGTCCCTAAAAAGAGTGCCAAAAAATTAAGAAGCATACATTTATCAAAAGCTATAATTTTAACATCAGGACTTTTTTACAAGAACATTTTGTCTATAAAATTTGGTCTCGTATCATAATTTTCTAACCACCATCATCTAATGAGGTATATACGTAATAATATAATAAGTTCTTTTTTATGATGTCCTCTCTATCCACCTGTTCATAATTGACGAAATTAATTAATACTCGGGAATATCGCGATGGATAATTAATATATAATAAGAAATAAATAAACTATTTCTCCTTCCCTTCTACAATTTGCCATTATTAATCTACCTTCTTCATGCATTCATTTATTATTTTAATTTAGAAGATAAAGAAAATTTTAAAAGAATATTAATTTATTATCCTTTATATATTTCATTAATATAAAATCATTATAAAATATGCTCTTAGACAAAAGATTTATTAAAGAATCGTGCTATAGAAAATCGTGATTTCGTTTATAACTTAACAGGGATGTTCTACTTTTTCCTATTCCATTCTATGTATATAATTTGTCATTCAGTCGTATATTATATTTTCCATAAAATGTCTTTTTGCAATTAATAAATAATAATCATAATAATAATTCGAAGAAGCAAAATGGAATAGGCAATTTAGATCAATTTTTCATTTGAATAAATGAAGTCCAATGTTTCATAAAGATTCATTAGGATATGAGAAAGTTTCTCAATGCGGGTATTTTGTCGAACACTTAATTATGCAATGCCTTTGATAAATGAGAGAACTTAATGTTATATATATATATATATATATGAAAAGTAAATGCTTTCTATTAATGGAATATTTATTTGTGTTTCGTGCATAGTTGATGAGTTCATCAAAGAACTCATTCATAAAGTAAAGGGCGGTTTTTCTCCCCAACGGTTATTCAATTGCCTGATTGTACATAGTCTTAGAATAGAGAATACGAGAGAATGCACAATAAAAGAAAGAGAGTGAGATGGGGAAAGATGTGTGTGCGTGTGTGTATGTGTGCGTAGGTGGGATGATGATGGGATTGGAGGGTTAAAAAAACAAGATTTCAACAGAGACGACGACATCGAATTGATTTCAGTCCTGAAATAACTTTTCAATTAAAAAGTTAGATGTAGACCGTTGTGTGGCGTTTTCTTATGTTCCTTTGTTTGAGTTCATGGGAATCGGAATGACGCCATCGAGGAAAATGAACAGACCTTTAAAGAAAGTTAGAACTGTAAATTCCGGACACACAAGGGAGTTAGAAAAAAAAAAAAAAATAAAAAACCATTCAAAACAACTCTGAATGTTGTTATTGTTGTTTTTCCGAAATGTTTTCTGTTTTGTTTCCATTTTAATGAAAATATTGACAGATGATAAATTAAAAGATTTATATATATATATCTTTTTGTTTTACTTATCATGTATTTTAGCTAAGAAAAAGGAAGCTATAGTAATTTTTTTCTTTTTTTTTAAAAAAAAAAAGGATTAAAAAAGGATCACTTAATTTAGTTTTTATTTAATTAATTACTTACTTTCCCGTAGGATGCGATTTGAATAAAATGTTATTTGTATTGAAAGAAAAACAATAAATGATGTATACATATATATATATTTTGATTTTTTTATTTATATACAGCATAGGTTCTTAAACTTATGTACTCCACGGACCCCCACTTGAAAAAATTTTTTTTGACGGACCCCCATCACAACTTTAGGTACTTTACGTCATTTTATTAATTAATTTCTGGCTTACGATCTCATAAGGACAAGGATATATGATGAATATTTCTAACAGTGATTGGTGAATAACGATTTTTTTGCATATTGTAGAACACATTTTATTAGAAATTATAATATTGAAGAAAGAAAATACAAACATTGTCATAGCAACAAATCTCACAAATTATAATGGGTACTTACATTAAATTCATATAAATATTTTATAATTTTTTTCAGAAAATATTAAATAAGAAATATTTTAAAAAATAACTGCATCTATCTCATTAAATATAACTTACATATTTAATGAGATGTATGCAGTTGTTTTCTTGAAACAAGAATCTCAATATCTGGCTTAATATTGGAAACTTTTAATCTAAGATCCGGCTCTACATTTAATTTGTTTCTATATTTAGACTTAATATAAAATAGTACCGAAAAAGCTTGTTCGCATAAATATGTTGTGCAGAATGGAATCAAGTGTTGAAGTGCTTTATTTGCAAGCGCAGGATAATCTGACCTGAGAAGTAACCAAAAGTTGCTCAATTCAGTTTTGTTAAATTTTAGTTTATAAGTTGTATCACATGATAATTCCACGAGAATATCTTGTTCAGGTGCAGATAAATGTTTAGCATTTGTAATTTCCATATTAAATGGATCTCTGATCCAGTTATTGCAAGGATCAGGAGTAGAAAAATACTTCCTGAAGTTGCTTTTCAAAGTAATTAAATGTTCAACAAATAATTGACGCGTTTGATTAAGCAATTTTTCACTGGAGCTTTCTATGAAATCATTGAGAGTTGGAAAAGACTCATATACACCGTTCTGGATGCGTTTCGACCACAAGTCGATTTTTTTAATCATTGCTTCTATTTTATCTTCAACTTTAAATATATTTACAAAAGTACCTTGCAGGCTCAAATTAAGTTCGTTCAATTTTGTAAAAATATCAGTCAAGTAAGCCACCTTAGCTAACCAGATAAAATCATTGAAACATTCGGTCAGTTCAAAATGCGCATCTATTAAAAACAATCGTATTTCATCTCGAAGCTCAAAAAGGCGAATGAGTACTTTCCCGCGGGACAACCAACGTACATCTGTATGTAATAATAAATGTGTATGTTGACTACCCATTTCCTCACACAAAATTTTAAAAACTCTGGAATTAAGTGGACGAGCCTTAATGAAATTGACAATTTTAACTACTTCGTCTAATGTTCTTTTCAAATCTGGTGACATATTTTTGGCTGCTAATGATTCTCTGTGAATGCAGCAATGATTCCAAACAACCTGAGGCGCAACATTTTTAATAAGAGCAATCAATCCAGTTCTTGTACCTGACATTGCACGAGCACCATCAGTGCAAATTCCAACACATTTTGGCCACTCTATTTCATTTTCGGTTATAAAATTATTCAAACTGTTAAATATGTCATTAGCTGTCGTTCGTGAAGGTAGTGAATCACAAAACAATACATCTTCTTGTATTTGATTTTCAAACTCATATCTAATGAAAGCTAACAAATTGGCATTATTAGTGACATCAGTACTTTCATCCAATTGTAATGAGTAATAGTGACTTTTGCGCACTCTCGATATTAATTCTTCTTTTATATTACATGACATGTCTTCAATCCTATTCTTAACCGTATCATTTGATAATGAAATCAAATTTATATCGTTTGCTGCTTTAGTTCCTAACATTATATTTGTAATTACTTTTGTAGCAGGAAGAATTAATTGCTCTGCTATATTATGCGGCTTTCCTGCTTTAGCAATAAGTAGAGCTACTTCATATGATGCCATTACTGCTTTCTTACTCATACCACCAGATCCCGTCTTTACCATCAATTTCTGACTTGAATTAAGTTCTTCTTTTTTCATTTTAAAAAATTCGATAGACTTACTAACATGCTCGCTGTGCTTTGTTTGTAAATGACGTCTGAGATTAGCAGGTTTCATACTTTCATTGGATAAACTTTCCTGACATAGAACGCAGACTGGTCTTTCCACATCATTGTTGCAAATATAAGTAAATCCAAATGATAAATAATCATCCGAATATTTTCTAGTTTTGCGTTTCTTGGTAGAGTTTGCTGTTGATGCCTCATCATCTGATTCTTTCCGTTTCTGTGTTGAACCAGTTTGTAGCCAACGATCCATTTTATGGAGTAATTTATTAACATTGAACTACAATAATATAAATATAATATAAATATAACGAATTATTATTTACTAGCTATGTTTTAATATGATTTTAAATGAATGTTTTAATATCATTTTAAATGAATGTTTTAAATCATTTTAATAAATGTTTTAAATCATTTTAAATAAATGATTTAATATCATTTTAAATGAATATTAATTTATATAATAAATATATTTCGTAATTTGATTCTAAAATATTATTAATTTCGTAATTTGATTCTAAAATATTATTAATTTCGTAATTTGATTCTAAAATATTATTAAAATAAATATTTTTTATTCATAAAACTAACTTATACTTACTCTCAAAAACAGCCTTTCTGGGAAATTGCAAAATGTGTTTAGTGTTTTTATAAAATAATGATCATGCAAATTACACTAAAAATTAAAAAAAATTATTAGCTATAATAAACTATTATTAGCTATAATTTAATTATAATTAATTAAATTAATAAAAATAATTTAAAGATACAACTCGTTGAGAAATGAACTTATAATTAACATTAATAAAAATAATTTAAAGATACAACTCGTTGAGAAATGAACTTATAATTAACATTTGCTTTAAAACTGTTTAAAACCCCAGAGTGGACGCTGACAATTTGGGTTTTTCCGGGTAAGACTGTCCCCTCCCCTGGTTTTCACCAATAACAAAGTGAAAGAAAATTCCCTTATATGCCTCCCCTTCCGAGCCCCTAAGAGGGGTTATTTTAAAGGAACAATCGAAAAATGATTTTAAATGAATGAATGGATGAAAATTCAAATTTTATATATAGTTTTTTATATATGTTTATTTATTCACAAAAAATTAATTGACATAATTATCAATTTAATAAAATAAAATAGTATTATTAATAGTATTAAATTATAGCCGTAATTCTCTAGGAGGATATAGTTAAACAATGAACTTTAAATATTTATATATGTATATATTTTTACGATGATTTTTTTCCGAGGACCGCGGACCCCCAGTAAAGGCTTCGCGGACCCCCAGGGGTCCGCGGACCACAGTTTAAGAACCACTGATATACAGTATTTATCTAAAAATAAAATAAAATAAAAAAAAAATAAACAAATTCTCAACTTTTTCCAATATTCTCGATAATATAAAAAGCTTTTGTGTTGAAAATTGAACTTTTCAATCAAACGTCAGTGTTTTAGAAAATTTTCAATTACAATTATTGGATGTGGGACAATTTATGATTTTACGAAATATTTATTAACTTTTTCTAGGATAAAACATATTCATTTATTTAAATTTAATTTCTTTATTTTACCATATATCTATTTATATTTTTAATAAAGGATATATATCGTATGTATGAATTTAAAATTGAATTATAATCTTTTACGTTACAGACATATCTAAGATCAAATAATACAGATTATACTCTATTTATTTATTTATTGATTTTAATTCTAATAAAAATTAATAAATATCTAATTATCAATTATTTGATTTTAATTTTTTTTCTAGTGGGAAGTTCCGAAGACGTCAAATTGGGTTCAGCAGACTCCAGTAAATTGGCAGTAAAAAAACCCCGACCAAAAGCGTCATCTCCAAACAGACAGGGACCTCAGCAATGTCAGGTTAGTAACATAAATTTACAACATACAATCTAATTAAATACTGTGCCATAGACATGGAATTTTGGCAACCATTCGTGTAATGAATGAAGGGGTCCCCCATTCAGCCAGTCATTATTTCTAAAAGGGAATAATAATGATAATAGAGATAAGTTTTTTTATTAATGCTTTTTCATAATTAATATTATTTGTAAAGTTCTAAAAAAATGTTTTGATTGAAATTTAAAATTTTTAATTTCGAATTTTTTTACTATGTAGTTTTTTCTTTAATTATACACTTTTACTTAACTCACTCTGTCCGGATGTTTGTCCGCGGCATTTTATAATCGATATTTCAACAACTTCCCGTCATTCAATCAACTTGAAATTTTGCATACGCGCTTGCTCCTGCTAATAATATACGAATCAATTGAAAAATCCACTGAATTATTTATCTATTAGTGGTAATTAATTAATTAAACTTTCATGTGCGGAATATGGAATAGTTCACTATTTCAATCATAGATGGCGATAGCAGTTCTAGAAGCGCTTAATACGACTAAAAAGTATAAAATAAATTTAAGTAAAAAGAAATCTTTTTAAAAAATACACTTTACTTAAAATTGCACTAAAAAGTAAAAAATAAAATCACTTTAAAGTGTGTGCGCTCAAATTATAATAACACCGTAAAACATTTGCTTCCATTTGGTGTTATTATAATTTGAGCGCACACACTTTAAAGTGATTTTATTTTTTACTTTTTAGTGCAATTTTAAGTAAAGTGTATTTTTTAAAAAGATTTCTTTTTACTTAAATTTATTTATTATATTTATTCATAAAGTAATATAAAATTTACATGAAATTTCTTCTACAATACATCAACAATCGATTATCCATCAAAACTTTTGAATAATTATAATATTTTTTAAAACTTTTTAGTGATAATTCGATTCTGATGATTATTTATTTGTATTTCAAAAAATATTTTTACCTAAATCCAAGAAAATTTTTTTTTAATATGAATATTTTCTTTTATTAAACAATATCCAGGCTATAATTAAAATTTATTTATTAAATAAAGATATTATATTATTATTCTTTTTCACATTCTTGAAGCATTGATTACCGTGTTACTGCTGACAGCCATCATTTGAAATCTTTTTTGCATTTTCATGTCATAAAAATTCCTTTCTTAAATTCCTTTAGCCCAACGAATGTAATATAATTAAATATAGGTAAAAATTAAAACAAACACAATAACATTATCGAATAGTTTCATCAAAATATCTTTTAATTAATTAAATACATTGCAAAAATATATAAAAATTAGAAGAAAAAACAACATCATTTTAAATTTTAATATATAATAATTATATATCATATATATATATAATGTATATATAATGAATGTTGAATATTTTTAATTTTTTAAAAATATACTTGGGAGAAAAAAATTCAATAAATGATATCTTATTTCTTTTGTTTCGAATGTTCAAATGCCATTTGATAAAAATAAATCCAAAATAATAAGTTCATATTTTCGTCCTCTGTTTTATTTTTCTCCCCTTTCTCGTTTTATTAAAAAAAAAAAAAAATATCTAAATTAAAACAAAACCTGCTCATTAGCAAAATGGTTTTCAAGTATACTTGTGAATAATATAAAGAAAAAAAAAATAATTTTAATTGATTTTCTTGATCAAGTCTAATTAATTTTTTTTTCCGACTGGACGGAGAGAAACATCAAAGCGAACTGTGTATGTCGTATTATAACTAAAAAAAATATCGCCCAACCACCCACTCCTAGTTTATTAGCTTTTTGAATGAAGTCCGACAAAACGGGGCCATGATAAACCAACCTTTCTAAGGGGTGCAGTGCAATGGGTAATATTTTGTCGGGCTGCTTTGAAACGTCGCTTGAGACCAACCATTCTAAAGACAGGCAAACACTCATCTATTGTTCAAAATGTTCGCATGACAAACTTATAAAAAGAACGAAGTGAAAAAAAACCAAAGGAACGACAACCAAAGTACTAGAAGTATTATTTCTTTTAAAGCAAGTTACCTCTTTCATCCATTGGAAATTACACATTTATTTATTGAATTCTGTTATATTTTCTCAAGATAATTAAGATGTACATAGTTGAAAAATAACGAGTCATAACCAGTTTAACTTTTATAAGGGAATTTTGTAAATAAAACCACATATTGATATTTGTTATTGTATATATGTAAATATACGTTGTGTATATTTTTGTATTTTTTGAATAAATTTACAATAACAAATATATTAGTGACCGGTCCGCCGACTCGAGTTCGAGGGTTCAAACCTCGCCGAGTGCATCGATATATAAATCGATATATATATAAATATAAATATAAATATAAATAAAAATAATAAACAAATCTGTGAAGGCTGGTTAAAAATGGAGATATATTCCGAGAAGGTCAAAAAAAACAAAAAAACAAAAACAAATATCAATATGTGGTTTTATTTACAAAATTCCCTTATAAATAAAAACAACCACCAAAGCTTTAATAATCTAATATCAGTTTAACTTTTATTATTAATTTAATTCTGGTAATATTATTCAATAATATAAGTTATTTAAATTGAATTCTAACGTTTCTATTATTGATAGTATTATATATTGCTATAAAATTTATTTTTCTTCTGTATTAGGATTATTTTAAATAAGTCAATCATTTTTACTCTATCTTCTGGAGAATTTGCTCAAAATACTAATCCTTTTTTGTGGTAAATATTTGTATAAGTAAATTTAACAATCAATATACTTTGGCTACAAATATATTTAATTTGACAGAAAAAATTTTCAATTTTATAAGTCTTGTGTTGGGTTTTAGACAGGATTTTGGAGTAAATAAAATAAAATAATTTTAATCAAGGAGGAAAAAAGGTAAGAGTTAAAAAGGGACAAGACTATAATTAATAAATGAAGAATCATTGGTAAGTAATAAAATATTAATAAAATTTTTTAAATATTATTAAAAAAGTAAATTTGAATAAACATTTAAAAATAGAATAATAGAATATTTGAAATTTTATTTTTCATAATCTAATCATTATATTATTTAAGTGAAATTATGGCACAAATACTTATTTATTGATTGTTAAAGTATATACATTTTGAAAAAAGTTTTTTTCAATATATTCTTATGGAAATTTAGATAGTCATTATTTAGGTCATAGTGAATCCTTTAAGATTCGGAAGACAAAGCCAAACTAGAGTAGGATAGTCTAGGGGAAATCAATTTCTTAGCCAAGTCCCAAGATGGCCGATCTGATTTTCGTTGACGCAACCCCGTGATAATTAATTAGTTGTCCTAGCTTTGATCCTGTCTTGGCGTATTTATGTGATTAGCCAGAGCCAAAAGGTCGTCTTATCCTGAATGACGTGATCTTGTCATCGAGTTTGCTCTCCCCCGGGATCTCCCAAGTTTAAATCGGGAGAGGCTGTCACCCTAAGGCGCTTTTCCCAATTCATCTGCGATTCCAAACGTCACCGCGTGCTGATCAAATACAGCTACGAAATTAAAGTCACAGCAGTTTAAATCCACAGGCGTAGAGTAAACACTGATCTCAAGCAGTTTATACAGAGTAACTCTAAATTGATTCAACCCCAAAAGCGATGGCTCCGATCCTTTTCGCTACCATATGCTACTCCTCAGCCCACCAGCTATCAACAGCTTGTTTTACAAAATTATATTTACCATGTTTTTTCTACTCTACTGAAACTTGATGGAATTTCCTTAAACAAATACGAAAAACTTTCAAATTTCAAATTATTATTTTTATTTAATCTCACAAAAAAAAAATTTCAATTTTAAAATTTATAATCCTTCTTCAGTATATTTTCTTACAAATAAATGTCCTTGCTTTATCAATATAGCAATATACTTTCATATTTAAAATTATTATTAAGGGAATTTTTATTAAAAGACCACATTGTTTCTATAAATTATTTATTAAATTAAAATAACTGTACAACGTTTCGACTGCTTATTCTGCAGTCGTTTTCAAGTACCGTACGCTTGCTCCGATTCAAGCGGAATAAGTAGTCGAAACGTTGTACAGTTATTTTAATTTAATAAATAATTTATACAAACAATTCCTTTAATAATTATGAAAATAACTACAAAAGCTTTAATAAATACATTTAAAATTATTTATAATACTCTTATATCAAATATCGTAGTCATTCAAATAATTAATTGATCAAAATTGTATAAATAGAAGGGGAAAGAACTGTATCATTGTAATAATGTGATTTGCTATTGCAATGATGCTTATTTGCCATTCATACGTATTCTCTCCTAATGACAACCTTCATTATAATTTTGCTTACTAATCTAACAACAATCATTAATTTGCTGAATAAGATCATCTATTCCAATATTCCATCGATCTTATTCTATGATTATCCTAATTAAGATTTTTCATATTCTGTTTACCATAACTGTGACATTTTCAAAATGAAATTGATTATTGACAATTGTTCGTTAAAAATACTTTATTTTTTTTATCTAATTCTTGTATTTTTTTATTTTCTTATGCTTCTTTATGAGTTCTATTAAATATATATATATATATAATATTTCATTTGTTTTTATTAAAAAAACATATTAATCTAAAAAATCACGACTTTTGCTTTGTTACCCCCACATAACATTAAAATTGAATGATTTCTTTTCAGCATGGCCGCCTCTACGTGTAAGCACTGGATGCGTCATACATTAATAACTATATTTTTTGTTTATATTTTATTTTTTGTAATCATTTTTCCATTAAATTAATGGTGATGATTTCTTTTTTTAATTGACTAATCATCAGCATAATGAAGAGAATGATTGCCGCAACATTTAATTTTTTTTATACATATATGCATATCAAAACCGCCTGCAGTTCAAATAAAATAAAATTTAAAGAGTTTTTTCTTCATGAGGAAATTTTTGCTCACATAATTTTCCACCAAAAAGGCCCGAAATTTGATCCTTTATTGGTACATCCAAAATAGCGACTGTGAGGTCAGATAGGCGACAACTTTTGTTAGCAATGTTCCTTCCCTACCTCCCTGATATCTGCTCACTTAACCCACATATATTACTAAAAAAAACCTATAATTAGTTTATCATTATGATTGTATTTGAATTAACCTTTGAGATTAAACTTAAACAATAAATAAGTATTTAAAAGAAGAATATTTCTACTTTAAAAACAAAATTTTTGATAATGGTGTATCTACCGAATTGAGAATAAAGCAAACCTAAACAAATTTGAAATACAAAATTATTCTTATTTAAATGTTGTTTTTAGTTTAATTTCTAAAAGATAAATAAAGTAAATTGTTTCAATAAATACTTAGGAAGAAATTTACAATTTCTTAATTTACAATATGGCATATAATTTTTTGGAAATATCATTCAACACCCTCAGGGTTTTCTTCATAAATAGGTATAATTTGAATTAAAATTTGAAACATTTATTATTTTTTTATTTTAATTTCTACAATCCCAAAAAAAGATATATATATATATAATCATTTTCAAAATACATATTTACATTTTATGTATATTGAAAAGAGCTTGCATTTTACTAAAATAAAACTCAATTGACAATTTTCTAAGGAAAATTCAACTCATTTTAATAACATTTTTAAATGGAAATTTAGTCAATTTTGGTAATCTAAATTAGATGCGTTATTTTTACAGCGTAATTTTCTCCCTTTGTTTTTTCTTTCTAAAAGGTTTTTACATCTTATACAAGTCTTTCATCCCCCACCCGCCACCCTTTTCTCCTGCCATTTCCTCTTTCTCGTTGTCTTCTTTGAATATCACTAGATCCTCCCACAGCTTCTCTTTGCTTTTCATGCCGTTCCAATCTCTCATTTCTGTTCGTTTTCTACATAAACACTCCCACAAAGACATCGACCGAGTTTCCCTTCGCTCTTAGCAGAAACTATTCATCGGTTTTAGGATTAAGCAATTCCGACCGACAAATTGCATTCGACTTTAAGATTGGCCGCGATAATGGTTTCCAACTCGGTGACGAAGGTACTTGATGCTTAGATCGTTTAGGTTATTTTATTCCCTCACCAAGATAACAATAACATACTTTTTATCATTAAAAATTTAATAAATTTATTGTTAGGAAAATATCGATTAATTCCAAAACATTTTAACCCTAATTTCGAAAACGCTAAAAGGTTTTTACAAATTAAGAAATTTTGATGTCAATTGATTATCAATTGAAATATAATTATTTAGATGATTAAATAAAATAATATTAAGTTTTATATCCAATACCATATTCTACTAATCCTCCATTAAAATAAAACAATAACAATAGGCAAAGCGAGATACCAAAGTGACTTAGGAAAAATTCTAAAACAATTGTTTATAAATAATTACAAAATTAAAATTAAAATATTTTAATATATATCTAAAATGATTAATTATTATTATAAGAAAAAGTGATTACACTTTTCTCGAATATGAAAAATCAATTATTAAAGATCTTTATCCTCCTAATTCTTAACCTCCCCACTCCATTCTTATAATAATTATAATGATTCATATTTTTTCATATATTAAAATATTTTAATTCATTCATTTTACAATTTCTTTTAAAATTATTTTCATTTTGCTTTTTCCTTTAACCAATTCACTTGTTCATGTTTTATTATAAGCCGTAGGTTAATAAAACCCAACATGTGGAATTTACTTTTTATACTATTTATTTCACTAAGTTTTTCTACTGAAACTGTTTCTCATATTAAACATAAATCCATTTAAACCAAAAACGGCAAATGGATATTTTAATTAAACAATTAATATTATTAAAACAAAAGCTATTTTAATAATTTAATATCACAATTATAACTGTTTCATATTTTTTGTTTTTTTTTTATAGTAGGTGAAATGCTTTTTGCGCACAAGGTCTCGGGCTCCGTGCTAGACGATCTACCGACTAAAACACCAACTCCTATTTTATTTTTCAATCCTATTTCTATAGGAATCGCCTTTCGGCATAGCGTCTATCGTAGATTTAAGGATTATATATTATACACTCCTAGAGAGGGTTATTTTCCCCCGGAGTATTTTCGTTCCCGGGAATCGGGAAATTTAAAGATGCATTTCCCGGGATTCCCGGGAAATTATAAAAAATACTAAATTTGAGGTGGAAATTGTAAAAGTTTTACGAAAAAGTTAAATAAATGCTGTTTTTGCAAAAAAAAAAATAAAATTAATTTAATTTAAAAATAAAAAAAAAATTCAGTAAGATAAAATATATAATCATCAAAATATAACATAAACATAATTATTTTCTTTTAATTGTTTAGAAAATAACATTTTAGAAATGAGAGGCAATCAGGGAAATGTCGCCTAAAACTGAGATCCTGAGATCCTTCATATTAGAGGAGTAACGATTAGTTATTTCTTTTTATTTTTTTTTTTATTTGTGTTTTTTTTTTTTTTCATTATTGTCAATTTATTTATTTTTTTGGGCATTTTTTTTGTATTTTGTTTTTCTTATTTTGGTTTTTCTTTACTGTATATATCTAAAAAGATGGAAAACTGAAACTCTGAGTCTGGGATTAATTAAAGACATTTATCGTTGATTACAGAGTGTTAATTATTATGTAAATATGTAATTATGTTTTGCTTTTTTTTTGTTTTTGTTTGCTTTTTGGATGTTTTTGCTATTTTTTTTTGTCACCACTCAAAAAGGTGGACTGAAATAACATACAGAATGGTAGTATATATATTAATTAAATCATATTTATTCATTTATCAAAAAATATAATAATGTCTACCTTACTCACTCTCAAAGACAGCTTATTTATATTAATTTAAGTTAAGGGGCAAGTGATGGAGTGGGATTAATTTGACGGGTTTAAGGAAAATTCCTCTCTTTCCAAATGGTCAAGTGCAAAAGTGTATTTTATTATTGTTACCTATCCAAGAACTATTTTATATAGAACCATTGGCAATTAAAACGGACCCAAGCTTGTGAAATCGAATTTTAAGTCTAAAAGTTGATTGACAGTTATAACTTATGCCAATTTCTATTACACGTGCAGATTTATAACTATATATATATATACAACAAAAAAGTTAAATACAAAATAATTTGGCAATGGCAACTGCCTTCTGCCAGAATTCACTGTAAAAAAACTCAAAAAATAAAAAAATTATAAAGAAAAATTAAAGTGAGAGAAAGAGAATGAAAAGGAAAAAAAAATAATAACAAAAGACAAATGTATTGTATTTTATATTTATTACGATTATTTCAGTTAATAAATAAAAATTTCGGTATCGGCATCATAATCAGCATGAAAAATAATTTGTTTTTTTTTCCTGGAAACGGAAAATAAAAATTTAAGGATTTTCCCGGGAATTCCCGGGAATAACCCTCTAGCCACAGCTCATTTTTTTTTCTCTACTCTTGAGTTAGCATTACTTAAGATGCAATCTTATTTAGTAGAACTTTATATATATATATATATATATATATCTTTTTGAAATTCATTTTACCCTTCGTCATTTGTATATTCTTTTTTTATTATTTATTTTTTTCTCGCTAATATTTTATATACATATTTAGGTAGATTTATTTGGAATGGGGGTGAAAGGATAACAATTGGGGAAGACACCCTTTGTGACATGTTTTGACATCCCATAAAGAAAAACAAGAGTCCTCCACCCCCATATTTTCACTAGATCCTCTCTTTTTAGTACACCGGCCCTTTTCACCCCTTGAATGTCCTGTTTTTCGTTTCAATTCCAAACCACAAGCCTATAATCTTTTTTGCGGGTTTATGCCCCCACAGGCAAGTCTTTTTTGAATAAATAGCACTGAAATAATAAAAGAACACGATATTTTTATGGATTTCATAATTTTCTTTCCATTAAAATTTTTGTTGAACATAGCAAATCTAATATTGAATAAAACCAAGACCTCGTTATTTTCATAACCTTCTTATGTAATAATAGATACTAATATTTTCATATAAGAATAATGATTATTAACAATTTTTTTAAAAATCATTTTATAAAATCAATATTTTATAATTTATGGATAATTTTTTTTTTTTTTTATTTTCTTATACCTTATATATATTCTCCTCTTCCTCTTTATCTTTTACACTTGTCAGAACACGTATATTATTTTTCATTCATTCGTTCTTTCAACGTTTCATCCCATTGTTTCGTTTCTTACATTTTTCCAAACAATATCTATTTTCGTCTTTTACTCCCTCAAACCATTCCATCATATTTTCCCGTACCATTCATGACCAAGAAGTAGATATTTTATTCCACTCGATTCTTTCTTCTTATATATGAAGTACATAAGATATGTTAAGATTTATTTCCCCATTTTAATTTTACCGTAGCATTATATTATCATCTACATATAAATATTCAGTTAATTATTTTTCTCTAGTTAATTTATATAAAAATATAATTATTTTTTTGGGTGGGGTCTTAAATATTTGATTATGGGATTTTGAATACTATTATATTATTATAATAATATTAATGGGAAAATTGGAAACAATGTTACTTTAAAATAAATAACAATATGTATTTATTTTTGTAGGATCTAGAGGCTTTGTTAATAAAAGATATATTGTATTTTTAAATATAAGAATATTTATTATATATGATAATATATACAGATGAGCATATGGGTGAGTGAGTGTATGCTTGCGTGTTGAGAGCACAGCATTCAAAATATAAAGTGTGTGTATTTGACCTTGATTTGTAGGTCAGCTGCTTGAAGCTAGTGGAGTACTTTAGAGCAGGGTTTCTTAAACTTTTTTATATAGCGACCCCCTTCAAGCTTAGGAAATTTTAAACGACCCCTCCTCCATATAATGAAATATATATTAACCGTAGATGTAGATTAAATATCGCACTATTTTACAATGTAAATAAAATAAGGATTAAAGAATACATACCCATTCATTTCACATATATATAATTTAATAATTTTAAAATTTTATTTATAATGATTCAAAAGTATCAGATCTTTGCGACCCCCTTTCAGTAGTCTCGCGACCCCCCTGGGGGTCGCGACCCACAGTTTAAGAACCCCTGCTTTAGAGTAACGACGCCAGGAGGAGTTATCTTCATATTAATTTATATGAGACTAATTTTGAAAATATACAAGAATTTTATTATTATTATGTTTATCACAATTTCTACCGACCGACGATAGTAAGGGAGGTATTGTTTTCACACCAAATTTCACATGTGGAGATTTTTTTATATACACCACGAATCATGCATTTTCTTAACAGAAAAAAGTATTTTTAGCATGATGTCTGTCCGTCCGTCCGTCCGTCTGTCCGTCCGTCCGTAAAGATGTGTACAGCCTGAACGGCTGAACGGATTTTGATGAAATTTGGTATATTTATTTAATGCATCAGTGGGATGAATTGATCAACTTTTGGTGCAAATCCGGAAACCGGAAGTGGTAGTATTAGCTATCGACGATAGGAAGGGAAGGGTTATTTTCATACCAAATTTCACATGAGGAGATTTTTTACATATCATCACGAATCATTCACTTTGCATTGGTTTTATACTCGAGACAAATCATCTTTATTAATTTTTTCTTAATTAAAATTATATGACGTCATCCAGCCATTCATGACGTCACAGCCTGGTCTTACATATATATTATAAATAAAATAAAATTAAAAATATTTATGTTTTATCCATATCTGTTTTTTATTACATTAATAGATATATTAAAATTATTTGAAATTGTTTCTGTAGCTGGAAATTAATTTATTTCAAACCGTCGGTCGGTTCGGCCCTGGCTACAGGTCAACTTATTTTATATCTTTCTCTATTATTATTATAGCTTGTCAGACCTCCTTCGGTGCTCTACGCACCTAGCATAGGCTCAGCTCCCTTTACCCCCGAAGTATACATTGTATTTTGTTGAAAGCTTGTATGCAAATGGTTTTAATTCATTTTCAATTCAATCAGTATTTTTAAACATTCATATCTTTTTGTGTTCTTGAAATTAATTTGTTGAATTGATTTGATTTGATTCAATATAATTTGAAATCATTTGTTTTTTATTTTTAAACTGTCATGGTGCCGTTGACAAATGAACACATTTAAATTTAATACTTGCAAAAATTTTAGTTTTATTAAAAATTCAAATAAAATAAGTTGACCTGTGGCCAGGCGCAGAACCGATCGACGGTTTGAAGTAAATTAATTTCCATCTACAGTAACAATTTCAAATAATTTTAATATATCTATTAATGTATTAAAAAACAGATAGGCATATAACATAAATATTTTTAATTTTATTTTATTTATAATATATAAGAAAGAGCTGGCTATGACATCACGAAGTGCTGGGTGACGTCATATAATTTTAAATTAATAAAAAAACTAATGAAGATGATATTTCTCGAGGATAAAACCATTACAAAGTTGATCGTGATGATATGTAGAAAATCTCCCCATGTGAAATTTGGTGTGTATACGAAAGGACGGACGGACAGACATCATGCTAAAAATACTTTTTTCTGTTAAATGCATGATTCGTAGAGATATGTAAAAATCTACACATGTGAAATTTGGTATGAAAACAATACCTCCCTTACTATCGTCGGTCGGTAAAAATATTACATGCTTTATTTTAGAAAATATTAATCAATTAGGGGTAATATTTAGTTTAGTTTAATTGAAATTGATTTTACTTTTAATATTATTGAATATTAGAAATGAAAATTAAAATGTAAATATTATAAACATTCTTTGTATGAAAATTTCTAGAATTATTAATTTTATATTCACTGTCGGAAATGAATCAAGTTCTTAACTGGCCCTCCAGAGGCGCCACTTGGAGCTTTTGTTATATATACATGCAGTCATAGAAGGATTTAGGCTATTATATATATATATTCCTGCTAATCACATATATTAAATTTGATTATTAAACAATTCAATTCATTATTAAATCTTTTTATTTTCTATTTGATAAGTAAAAAAAATATGTGACAAATTTAAGAATACTAGCTATTCTGGAAGTTGGAGAACAGAAATGATTGAGCATATGATAGGACCAAGACCGAATGGGCTTATTATTATTATGGTGTTTCAACTCTTAACCCATTCACGTCAAATTATCGTCTTCCTTTTTAATTTAGTAATATTCAATTGATTCTATTTTAGATAATAATAAATATTAATAATAATAATAAATAATATTAATATATATATATATATATTATATCGTATTAAAAATAAATTCTTTTGAAATTTAAATTAATAGGTATATGTAATATTAATTTTGATAATAAAAATACTTAATTATAATAACAATGATTTAATAAATTATTAAAAATTAAAATTTATTTTTACTTTTTATTAAGTATATTTATGTGTTGTTATTGTTTTTTTTATAATTTTAATATTTAAAATTTATTAATTGATTGTAGTCTATATGAACAAAATATTTTTCACCATCTGTTAGTTAAAAGTTCGCAATGATGAAAATGAAAGCATTTTATTACTATTTTTTTTTTATTGGCTTGGCCAGATGTGAACGTGGGCGAGTGTTCATCCCCTCACATAATTTCTCTCTCTTTCTCCCCTTTCTCTCTTTTTCATTCGAGAATAGAATAATTAAATAAAGCAATGATCCCAAAATGCGTTTTGTTGTTTTTGTTGCAGGTGTGCGGGAAGGTGTTTGGCAACGCATCTGCCCTCGCCAAGCACAAACTGACGCATAGCGATGAGCGCAAATACGTCTGCACCATGTGCGGCAAGGCGTTCAAGCGCCAGGACCATCTGTGAGTGAACTCCCATCACCCTTACAATCACTCCCATAACTCGATCATTTTAACTCTCACCATTTTTCAATCATCAACTCTCTCGACGATAAAACACTCTCAATAACAATTCACTAAGATATTTTTCCTTCATTCACCCTAATAAAAATAAAATTTCTCTTCAACATAATCTATAATTAATTGTTTCAACTTTTATTTAAATTAAACATGTTGAGAATAATGGATCCACCTGAGTTGCGGTAATTATCTTTGGACTTTTTTTTAATATTTAATAAATTCTGTACAAAACACTCCACAAACTTTGATTACCAATTTATAATATTAATTATAACATCCTATGAAAGGAGTAGTTTTGTTTGATCTGTACTACGGATCGTTTAACTTTTATTTTTATTTCCTTAATCAGGGACCGCTACTTTATATTTCAAGTAGCTTCCCAATTTTGATCACGTAGATTTTAGTGAACCACATTCCCATTGCAAGAAAAATGTTCCCCTGCCAGACCTGGGACTTGTACCCGGGTCCACAAGTATGAAAGTCAGACGTGTTGCCTTCCAGGTTACAGCTTTAAATTCTTTATATTATTAATTATTTTTATTACTTATATAATTATTAATAAAAAGGCATTTTTTTAAAATTTGTTTTTATTTAATAATATATATAATATATAATATAATATTATATAATGTATTATATTAGAAAATGGCAATGAAACTAAAACAAGAAACATTTATTTGAGGATTTGGATTTAAAATTATATTCAATTTTGTAATCCGAATTAGAAAATCAATCAAATGTTGATTTGAAACTGTATATGAAAATTCATTAAAAATAAATTAATTTTCAAAAAGGATTCAAATAACAATAAAAATAAAGAAATTTATTAAATTTTAATGAATGTACCTATATCTAATTAAAACGAGAAAAGCTTTTCGAGCAGGGATTATTTTTTATAAACAGATATTTCTCATATAGCGATATACGTATATATTAATTGGAAAATATGGTAAATTATACTCGTATTCTCTTTGATAATTGACCTTTATACAAATAATATATTTTTTTCAAATTTAAGTAAATATTAAGAAGTAGTGAACTAATCTTATTATTGGAGCAAAATTGTATATATAAGAATTTTATATTTTAAATGATAAATTATAGATATGTCGTAGGCAAATGGCAATTTTAGGAAAAGAGCATTTACCTAGACAAAAGCCATTTTGTTGGGCAAATTAACTATTATTTTAATTTGACTAGAAAAATAGCTCAGAAAATGTCGGACATTTTTGTTTTGCCGTCAATTTCTAGAAGACCATATTTGGATGACTATTATATATCGACTGAAGACATCTCTTATGTTATTTTTATTTTAATAAAATAATAATAAATTATAAATAATAATAAATAATTATGATAATTATAAAAATAATATTATAATTTATTCTATTTTATCAGAATTTCATGGTTTTTTACCGTTGTGGATTTTTCTTTTTCTTTTAAATGAAAATAAAATTCATCCTTGTTATTCAAAGTGAACCGTTGGCTAAAAAAATTATTTACAATTAACAAGTGAAGTTAATATTTCTTAATATTAATCTGAATTTGGAAAACATAATACCTACTGTTCCTCAAACGTTCAAGTGCCCATTCTTTAATATTAAAGTGGCATTTTTCCCACCAATACTTGTTAATTTATCGATATAATAAAGGGTGTTTTTTTTCGAGGTTTAGAACTTTAAGTTGGCATTACTGTTCAAGTTGACGACCGATTTAACAGCTGTCAAGTGATTTATTCTCAGTTTGATTTGGCAATTCATCATGAATAGACTCACGCCTGAACAACACTTGCAAATAGTGCAATTTTATTTCGAAAATAACGGTTCTGTGCGGAATACGTATCGTGCACTACGTCCATTTTATCGTCGACAAAATCGTCTATCAGAGCAGTTAATTCGATTAACCATGGAACGTTTTCGCACCACGTTTACTCTTATTGATAACTCGCATCCCCAGAGACGCCGTACGGAGCGTACAGAAGAAGCTATTGCTACTGTAGAGCGTAGCATTGAGAAAGACCCGAATGAGTAGACAGCCATGATTACTAACTTTTTCATTCCTGAATTGAACAACCATGATGTCCAGGAGCTGAGGTTCACCAGAGCACCAAAGCCTATCAATTCTCAATATCTTTCCCAGTTATTTTCTATTTTAAAATGTCCTGTAATATCCTAATCTCACTAAATTATATGATATATGATTTAAAAATATTATCAAAATATTGTAAAAAAATTTATTAGTGAGCTTCATATAGATTAAGGATTAATGAGCTTTGTTCAGTGGCTATGAGTTGATTTATGGAACTTTCGGACAACGAATCAAACCTCACCAAGTTCTTCAATTTTAATAGAAATATGATATCGAATCAATAAAAAAAAATAATTAAAGAATGGAAATGATTAAATTGTATTTTCATTAAAAGATGATCAGCATATTCATTGAATGGATATGTTGGGGTTAGAGATACATCATGTGCCCTATAAAATTAATTTTAAATTTTAATATACAAATTGAATTATTGAAGAATTAATTAAATTATCATGATAAGTGATCTTTTGGATAAAGGGAGAGATATTATATATGTATATATATAATTTCTACAGAATAAGTAAAAATAATAACAGAAATCAATTTATACTTGCATAAAATAAGTAAAGAATAGATAGAAATAGATAATTTTAAAATTAAAATCTATTTGTTAATTTAATTCTTTTATTAATAATTGTGTTGTAGTTTTAATAGGGTATTGGTCAAAATTGAATGGCTCCTAAAATTAATTAAGTTAATTAAGATGGTAAGGATAAATATCATTGTTATATATCAATTAAACAAGACGATATATATGCAATACTAATATTTCGTATTCTGAGGGGAGAGGCAGCTGATAGGTTTTAACTTGATATCCTACGATATACTAGTTTTTATCTGGTTATACAACGAATAATATCTGTCCGAGTGACACGATTTATTTAAGTTACTATTTTTCGATATTTATACCTTTTATATGTAATAGGTAATTAATTATTCAATAAAAAGTATTATCGAAATTTTTCCTTTTATATATATAAAACTTATAATATTATTTGCATAACCAGGTCTCTCTCTCTCTCTAAAGTACACAATCTATTTTTATTTTATTTTTTAATTTCTTTTATTATTATAAAAATTAACAAATTCTTTTATTCTGTGCTCCCTCTTTTTATAATACTTGACCCCTTTCTTATTCTCCCTCAAAAAGGATATTTTTTTTTTATTTTGAATTTTTCAATTCATATACTTCCCCCTTTTACTATATTATTTTTCGACTTGATATTTATATTCGATGGTTTCAAGAAATTTAGTTTGCTTATATCTGTAATATATAACAGATGAATTTAGATTCACAACAGTTTGGTCTTAAATGAACACTTTTGGGTATAACTATACTAAGTATTACAATTATGTCTATAATGTGATTTTGATTGGATTTATTTTCTTTTTTTAGAAACGGGCATATGCTTACACACCGGAATAAGAAACCTTATGAATGTAAAGCTGAGGGATGTGGAAAATCGTATTGCGACGCCCGATCACTTCGGCGTCACACCGAAAACCATCACACGGCCTCCAATAGTTCTGCCTCATCAGGCAGTAGTAGTAGTAGTAGTGGCGGATCCAATGAATCCGTTTCTGCAGCCGCTGCATCTTCTGGAAGTAGTACAGGAAATGGTGCTTCATCATCCGGGGAGGATGCCGGAGGTTCGCCTCAATCTTGCATCCAATACGCCCCCGCAGGCAATAGCAGTCCATCTTCTCAGGCTTCGAGTGTCTCGGAGGGTTCTTCAGGAGGGTCTTCCAATGTCACTTCGACACCGCCAAGTTCCATTGTGAAAACCAATTCACCACAATTACAACAATTGCTCGCCAGTGAGCAAAGTAACAACGTTACATCAGTCAAGGTAATTTCTCCTAGAATACTTTTCAATTTTTTTTTTTTTTTTTTTCTTATAATTTAATTACTTTTCATTTTATTATTAATAAAATAATTATTTAAAACACAAGAAACTATCTGGTGTTTTATAAAAATTTAGATAGATTATTTACTAAAAAGTATATATCAAATATTTAAATTAATATATATATTAAATAATAATTTAACTTAGATTCAAAAAATATAAATAAAATCAATTGAATTTCAAGAAAAAGAAATTTAATCAGATTTTTAATTGACCATTTACCAGAGTTTTTATACATCATTCCGTTGCGTATATATAAATAACTAATCGGTTTAGTTTTCTATGAAATTTAACTGCAAATGGCAAAGAAGTGTGTTACAAGCTTGAGGTCGGAAATTAATATAACAAATAAAAAAAGTTGAAAGTTTAATCCTAACAGCCAATAAATACTTTAAATTGTATTTTAAAATATATTTATAATATTTTAATTAGCAAACAATTTCTTTAATTAAATTCGTATGTACAATTCATTTTTTTATTTGTATAATATAAGTATCATTAACTCTTTATCTTAATTAATAAAAACAAATTGTATTATTTAAGAATAAAAGCTTATATATTATTTATGATTGAGAAATTTAAGAAAGAATTGCTCTTTCTGGTTTACCTTATGTTTCATTAAAATCAATTATTTTTCTTATTTTGGAGAATTAAATTCAAAATCACTTAATTATTCATTTGATTTATTAAAAAGGAATTTTTTAAATATAAATTATATATATGATTATATTAGGCTCAGACAAAAAAATATATAGATAAAATTGAATTTCTTTATACAAGTTTTTAAATTTAATGTAAATATTTAAAATATATTTTTTAATTTTTCCTGCTATATTCTTAGCCCCAGTTTGAATTCATAATCATTTCCTTCTCTCTTTTTCTCTCTCTTTATTCTAAATATATTTATATATATTTACTTCAGTGTGCTATTGCTTCTTTATCCTATTACGATGATAATAAATTCAAATTAATTTAAATTTTCATTCTCTGTTAATATTTGATTCATTTATTGTGAAAAAGGGTTGATTTTTTTTATTTTAATTAAATATTCATGTATGAATGCAAATGAATTCATTGAAAATAGATTAAAGAATGCATATTATAATAATTGATATGCATGTGACTAGAATATTTGGTTATATGGTAATTACCATTTATTTTAATAATTATATTACCACAATATAACTAGGATTATTTTGTGGATAAATGAAAGAAATACCGTTTTTAATACTATCCATTATTATTCTCATTCCAATTTTGAAAATAATTTATTAATTTTCAATATGAATAATTTATTGGTTTTTCATTAAATCATTTAATATTTGTGAAAAAAATTCCTAATATCAATTACTATTTTAAATAAATTAAAAAAAAAAATAACTTTTATTAATTTATTAAAAGGTATTAAAAAATATCTATTTATCTAATTTTATTATCCTAGCTAAAATTGTATATTTGTAAATGGGTTCTCAGAAACCGCTTGATCGATTTTTTTGAAATTCACATCATAGATAGTATTTATAAAGAAAAATCGATTTTTATTGATCACATCTCTGGGAAAAAATCATCTTCATTAGTTTTTTTAATTTAAATGTATATATGTGTCGTCACAGCCAGTAAGATATATTTATTCTTAAAATAAAATTAAAAATATTTATCATTTATCCATGTCTGTTTTTTATTGCATTTAAAATAGATACATTTAAATTATTTGAAATTGTTTCACAACGATTCAATTTCGTCATTCAGCGCCTTCGTAAATAATCGGTACAATTTTGAGTCTATATAATCAAAATTTCCCGACAGAAAGACTTAATTTCTGTGGTTATTGAATATATATAGAAAAAATAGAGGTATGTAATTTCATCGAAATCGGATCAGCCAATTTTAACTCGCTAACGTCAAAATTTCCAGACAGACGGTCGTGAAAAATTCTAAAGTCACTGTTGGATTCTAGAGGTCATGAAACGCGAAGATATGTAAAAATTTTAAATTGACAGCAAAGTGCAGAGAAAAACCTTTTTATCTTTATGTACTCGTACATATAAATAAATCAAATTTATGAAAATATATATATTTTATATCAACAGGTCTACTTTTCTGTCTTTCAGTGCATTATTATATACGTTTAAGGTGTATGTTTTATTAATCATTTAAGTTCTTTTAAATTATTGGAACGGTGACTCGGTGAATCAGGTATATTACTAGCCAAAATTTTTTTATTGACCTAGTGGTGGCTCGGTGAACCACGTATTATTATTGAGGACCCCAAGTTCCACTCATTTTAATCAGATTGATGCAATGATGTAACATTTAATTATTGTAATAAATTAATATTGTAAAATTGTAATTAATAATTATATTTTTTTATTAATCTTTTTTTCACTTGATATCAATATCATTGATATTATAAAAACTTATTATAAATATTTTTTAAAATTATTAAAACTTTATAAAATTTTTATATATTAAAATTTGATTTAATCCTAAAAAAATCATATTTTTTTTGATTAATAATAGAATAGAATTCTGATTTATAATAGAAATTATAAATAACAATTAAACAAAAGTTTATACATAAATTTCTTATTTTATTCTTTAGGAAAAATTCAAATTTAACAATTTAATCAGTTCTCATTGAACCTTAGAAGTAAGCGGATGAGCTTATCTATTATTCAGTGTCTATAAATAGTCTAATATATATTTATATATATAATTCTTTCTCATTTCACTTATTCATTAGAATAAATATTTAAAAAAAAAAATATTTTTTTTTCTTTTTCGAATAGTTTTAAAACAATAAGTAGGGGCCTGGGCCCCCCCATCTCAAAATGACATCAAGAAATGTCCCTCATAGTGTATTTTTTTTAGTTGTTAATTCTACGAAATTTAATCATGTACATATTTTTTTTAAAATATTTTTTTGTATATATATTATGAATATCAAATTTTCTTGAAAATAAAAAAAAAATACAACTAATATTTTTATAGAATATATTTATATATATATATATAATTATAATATACATATCATATTATATAATATAATGTTAATAAGAGTATTTTTTTTTCAAATAGTATTCATTTAATTAAATCAATATACAAGATATACAATATATATATTTCTATGTATATGAAATTAAATTTCAGAAAAAATAACAAAATATCCAATGAATGAAATCGATAAAAACAATATTGGAAATTGATTGTCCTCGCAACCTGCTTAAAATCATCCTATAGGTCATATTTCATGAAAATAGCTAAATATATATTCTAAGGGAGAGAATTAGGATAAAATACGATCCAATCAAAAATTGATATCGGATAATGGTTTTTCATTTTTGTCTCTCTCTATATTTCTCTTCAACTCGCTACCCACTACCATGGATATGTCCCCAATGTATATATTGAGTTTGTTGTAGTGGCGAGAGGGGGGAGTGAATTTCAGCTATCTACATTAAAGACAACATATCTATATTTAAAATTTACCTATCATCAAAATATCCTTTCTTTATCACCAGGAATGTAATATTCTCGAAAAATGCATACAATTACTAATAGTTATTATTTTTATCTTGACATATATAAAATTCTATTTTATTGTTGTTTGTTGTTTTTATAGATAAGCAAATGAATTCAATTTAAACAAAAATAAAAAAAAAATTAAAGCTTTATTATTATTTATATAAGCAATGGTGCAGAATTTTTATATGTACATTCATTACAATATTCATACATACACACATATATATATATATATATATATATATATATATATATATATATATATATATATATATACGAAGGTATGTTTATGGATGGCATTAAGTATTATAGAAATATCAGAGAAATTGTCTCCGAATAGAATATTCATTCAATTGTATATAATACAATAATAAAGTAAAATTAATATAGGGTAGTCGAAAGTCTTTTCGTATTTCTAATCAAACTTGAAGTAATTTTTTTTATATTGATAAATACAGCCTTTTTTAAATGGTTCAAAACCGTTTGATGATGAATGTTTAGTTCCTTGGCAATGTCATGGCTGCTTATGTGACGGTCCTTGTCAATCTTTTCCATAATTTCATCGACTTTTTCCACGATAGGTCGACCAGAACGAGGTGCATCTTTCACATCTAAATTTCCAGAACGAAAGCGAGCGAACCATTGTTGTGCTACACCAGGTGTGGCCAAACTTTTAGCTTTTAGGGACTACTTTTTGAATAAAATATAGTCTGCGGTCGACTATGGATATGGGCAAATAATTTTAAAATTTTAGAAGATAATTAAAGAAGTCATTATAACGCCGATTTAAATTGCAAACCTCCACTTTTGGTCAAAAATTACATTTTCACACAATTAGAAAGAGAAAAACACCTTACATTGGCTATGAAACACCGCTATTATGCACCTATTTAATTGAAATCACGTGACAAGCAAAAAATTTATGCGTTTTAAGAAAGTTGTGCAAAATATGCTGAATATGAGTTAGCAGGTTTGCAATCTAAGCCGACGATATGATTTTATTTTATGAATTCTAACAATATTTATTAAAATTTTTAAAAATACAATGTTAAGAAATAAATACGAACAAAACAAATTTTAAGCATACAATTTTTATTTGGATGAAGCCTGGCATTGCATAAGAGCAGCAAGTTTCTCAAAATTTGGCTCATATGAACTTAGAGCAATTCTTAAGCATGACTCTAAATGTAGATCCGTTATTTGCGATCGCTGTTTTGTTTTGATCGCATTCATATAAGAAAATGCGGATTCACATAAATATGTGGGGCCAAAGAAGGAATTGAAACGAGCAACCATTGTCCAAATATTTGGATATTTATCTTTGCTTATTAGTTTCCAAAATCTATTTATTATGTAATAAAAAAATATATTTTATATTTATATTATTTTTGATCAACGAATAAAAAAATTAAAATATATAATATGTTTGTAATAAAGTGGTAAAAAATGGGAAAAAATTATATATTATTAATTATATAGTCAAATACTAAAATATAGAAAGGTTAAATCAATAATATATTTATATATGTTCTTAGATATAGAAAGATATGTTAGTTTTAATTATTATAATAATATTAATAAAAAAAAAAATTGTAAATGGAAGGGCTGTTATTTTTCATTTAAATTTATAACTTCAATTAAAATAAATACTTCATTTTGGAATGGATTTGAGAGGAGGGAGAGGTAGAGGCGAAATTTGAGTAGAGTAGAGTAGTCTAGGACTAAACGGTGTTTTGAGAAAGGGAAGCCTGGATAAAAAGTATATTAATTATCGGGATAAGAAAAATATATAAATATATGGTATATAAAAGATGTAATAACATATATAGGATGATTATGATCTAAAATTTATTTTTAATAAATTTAAAAATAATATCCTGGGTAACGGGTAGATTCTTTTCTATAAATCCAGTAGAAAAGAATTCTATTTCAGGGATTGGCCCCCCTGCCCTCACGTGAGCTCATGATTTCTTCTAAATTCCTCTTCTACCTGGAGGAATCATGTCCTTTACCAGTTGATTCCTTTAAATCCATTCCCTTATTTTCACTCCCCCCCCTCCCCTGATCATTCAAAAAATGAAATTTATTTGAATGAAGGAGAATACCTAGCATAGCTTCATTAAAAAGAAAAAAAATTGAAATCTTGTCTCTTATAGGAGACTCTTTAGAGTCTCCTATATATATTTGAATTACCCCCCTTCGGGGGGTAATTCAAATATATCCAGATCACGTCAATTCTCCGACTAGCAAAACCCGTTATATTCACGAGTGAGACAGGTCTTATGTGCCTCTGAGAGGACCCACCTCTCCTACGCTTCATATTAGTAAAAACTTGGAACTCATATTTATAGAACGCTTTGGAGAATTAGGAAAAACCAATAAAATCAATATTTTTCATTTTATTAAAATTTTTGACTAAATCTTATAAATTGTGATCAAGACAAATGCATTGACCACAATTTTAGCCAGATTCTAAATAAAATTGATTTTTCGTGTCATTAAATGGAAATTTTTAATTAATTTTAATATCGGTTTATTTTTACAGTTGAAAAAAATATTGCCTCATAACAACAGATAAAACCTATATGAATAGATTCATCATGAAACGTAGATTCATTTTCACTACTATTATATAATTTTACGTTGCTTCGTTGATTAAATATTAATTATTGAATTTTGACAGATTGAAAACATTTGCCGCCATGTTGAACCCCCCGCCACCTCTTCACTTTCCCCACCCACCCTCCCTCCTGGCCAGCCTGCCTGCCTGCTTCGAGCGCATCAGTTCGCATTCCCTTTCCATTTGAAGATGTTGACCGTCTTCACCACCGAAATCATCCCTAATCAAGAATTAATTGTAAATTTATTTATTCCTATTAATTTAAATGAAGTTTAATAAATTTTAGAAAAGATTAAAATAAAAATTTAATTTTATAAAATATAGATTTTTAACTTTTTACTGATATATTAATTATATATATTTAATAAATTTCGCCCCCACCTCCAATGCTTTGCTTCTCGGTGACCTTGAAGAGGACAGCATAGCAATCTCTTGCTTACCCCCAAAGGATGAGATTCAACTGCCTTTGACTTTATTTTCAAAATAAATTATATTATTTCCCCTTCGTTAAATGAAATTATATACAATTTAAGTATACTACGTATTATACGACAAATAAATTAATACGAATTATTTTAATAAATCGATTTAACCAACTTTTCCATCCCAATCATTCCTTCTTTTTTGTATTTTAACATTGAAACATTTTTTGATGAAATGTAAAATTAATTTTTAATAAATTTAAAAATAATATCCTGGGTAACGGGTAGATTCTTTTCTATAATCCCAGTAGAAAAGAATTCTATTTCTGGGATTGGCGTTCCTGCCCTCACGTGAGCTCATGATTTTTTCTGCTTTCCCTCTCCCATGGAAAAATCATGTCCTTTACCTTTTTTCCAACTTTGGCTTCGCGGGCTACTTTTAAAGCCTTTGCGGTCGACGTGTTGGCCACCCCTGTGCTACACGAACTGATATAGCATCGTCTCCGTGAACTTCACAAATTCCATTGGCGGCTTGCGTGGCATTCTTCCCTTTTTTATACAAAAATTTCAAAATATAGCGAATTTCTTCATTATTTTCACTCATTTTTGAAAAGCGGTAACTTTTGTTCAGCTTCACCAAATTTAATTTTCTTTAAGGTTAAATGAAGCTTGAAATTTCACCTTTCCAACACTATATGGTATGACACAATGTGATTGGTAGCACTGGAGATATACGATTCCAACGACATCTATGGACAAAATACGAAAAGATTTTCGGCCACCCATTATATCAAAAATTATTATTATATTTATTACTATTTTTAAAAAAAAAATTAAGATTATGCATTTGTATAGTGCACGTCTATTGAAAGAGGTATCAGGGAACAAAATACGCAATTACAAAAAAAAAAAAATAAAAATAAAAATAATTGTAAAATAAAAATATTGTAAAATAGACGAAAATAAATAAGAAAAATCATAACCAAAGTTAATAAAAACTAAATACAATACAAATCAAATTTTATTTCAAAATACTTAGCTTATATATTAAAATTTTGTGCAATAACTAATAACAATATCGTACATATTAAATAAAATAATCTCTTTTATTTCTTTAAAATTAAATAATACATAAAATAAAGAAAAAACTTTAAAAATTTGATAAAAATCTATAATTATATTATTTTTTAATTTTTTCCTATGTGTTTTATTAAAAAATAAAAACAACAATTAAGATTAATCATCTTCTTTTACAAAGCGAATTTTACAGAGATATCTCTGGGATCATCAACTCGCAAAATCTAATCCATCAAAAACAATAAGTAATATAATTTTCTTTAAAAAATGTGCACTATACATTTTAGTAAATGTTTCACTACTATATTCACGATTTATAATACATAGATTTATTATTATAAAATAAGTTTTGGATAAATAAAGAATTAAATTATTCTTTTAACAGAGTTGTTTCGAAAATTCTATATTTTTCTAAATTATTACTAATTAACTACATATTTAATAATTCAAGTTTTGATCATTAAATATTCATATGAATATAACCTAATAAGTTTTTTAATTATTCAAATAAAAATAATATTATTTCAATGATATTTTCAATTCTAAATATTTATATATTTGTAATTATTTGTTTATCTAATTTTGAAAATATTAATTAATTATAATCTATTTGAGAAACATAATGTTTTTTTATATATTATTTTGAATGGTTATCAATCTTTTATTTCTTCTACATATAACAATAAATTAAAAAAAAAAATTTTAACTAATATCTATAGAATTGTATCGAAACAGCCCTTGAGACTGTTACATTTTATCAATTCATTTAGCTTAGCGTTTAGAGCTTAGTTTGCCATCTTTTTTCTTATAAATATTGCTTGATTAGAAATTAGTTGTAATTGTACTTGAATTCCCTTTCTAATGAGAACATCCACATCTTCAGCGGAGATCTGGTGACGTGGCCTGCGGCGGCGGTGGTGGACGCAGCAATAGAGGCCTCCTCTCCAAAAACTCCTCGATTGGCTCTTCTTTGGCACCTTCGAACAATGATGGACTCACCAAACATCAACTCGACCTCATCAAACAGATTATGCGACAAACTCAACAACAACATCTTCAGCATCAACAGGCGGCAGCAATCAAGGTGGCCGTCTCTTCTGCATCCACCACCGCCGCTGCTGCCGCCTCAGGCAGAAATTCTGCCACCCAGGTAGGACATCGACTCAAGGGTGTGCTTCCATCTGTTTGCATGTGTTATGTTCTACAACTTGTCTTAACTAAACTTAAAATATGGTTTGTTAACAATCTGTTGTGTTTCTGATTCTAAAACGCTGTAGGGATTTTATGACACCTTAGGAGTAATAAATTGTAAGTCGTCATTTAAAATTTTTGACTTCGAAATCAATATTACAAGAAATTTGTATTATTTAGTTGAATTATATAATTATTTGAATTGGAAAATATTCACGTTTATTTTTTTGTTTTATTATATTCATTCTTGAGGTTTAAGGTTCCGTTCGCAAACTAAAATTTGTTTAATTGGAAAAATAAAACAGATTATTTTATTAGAGAGAAAATTTGAGATCAGTTAGGATCTGTTTTTTCATATAGTGTAGTTTGAAAATATGTACAATGACGGAAAAATGTAAACGCCAGGGTGTCGTTGTTGGCAGGCAATGGCAATGGCAATACCCTTTCTCAACTGGTTGATTGCCTACCGACAGCGCTTCCATGGCGTTTTCATTTTTCACTATATAGATAATTGTGATGAGACTATATTTTAAACTAAATTATTTTAATTTTTATAGTATATTCCAGGGCTTCTTAAACTTTTTTATATAGCGACCCCCTTCAAGCTTAGGAAATTTTAAACGACCCCCTCCTCCATATAATGAAATATATATTAACCGTAGATGTAGATGTAATATCGCACTATTTTACAATGTAAATAAAATAAGGATTAAAGAATACATACCCATTCATTTCACATATATATAATTTAATAATTTTAAAATTTTATTTATAATGATTCAAAAGTATCAGATCTTTGCGACCCCCTTTCAGTAGTCTCGCGACCCCCCTGGGGGTCGCGACTCACAGTTTAAGAACCCGTGGTATATTCAATAGCAGCTTCTTGTTGTTAATCTTAGTCCGAGAAAGTTATCATTGATTTTGATTTTTAAAGTAAGAGAGGTATAAATCAAAAATTAAATTTAAATTTAAAATATATATACTCCCTTCCTTAGAATTTTCATAGGTGCAATTTATAATAATATTAATTATTAACAAACTTTACAAAGAAAAAAATTGAAAAATATATAATACAATATACATATATGTATATAGAAGAGTTAGGGATTTAGTGACGTCATCCGTCAACTACATTTAATAAAAATTGACAATAAATAAAACAAAATATTAAGTTTATAGAAGTTGTATTTATAGTAGAGCTATATTCTTTCATTATAAAATTTATAAACAAATTAATCTGTTTTTTTATAAATTGACTGTTTATAGATAAAAATTTAAATAGTTTAAATTGTTTATTTGTTATCTACAAATAAATAGATAACAAGTTTTGTATAAACTAAATTACTTTAGAAAATTAAAAAAAATTTTAATCGTATCTATGTAAAATCAAGTTTAAAATTGCTTTTATAAATGAAAATTTTAATTTTTTAAAATCAAAAGTTTTTGTTATTTAACAAAATTAACAAGATAATATTTTGAAAATATAGTTTTAGAAATAATATTAATAAATATAAAAGTTTTACTCTTCACTAATTTTAAATTTACTGTCGATGAATTACAAATGGTGTACTGTTTAAACTTTAAACTAAAATTAAATGTTTCTATTTTTTTTTTTATCTTTAAGGATAGAAGTAAATTTTGATAAATGGTAAGGATTTTAATAGTGAATAATGGATTAGAATAAAAACCGAACAAAGAATAAAATAATAATTATTATTCATATAATATATCGTAAATACTAATATACAATATAAATCATAATTGTTATATTTTTAGAACAAACATCAATAAATTATTAGCATTTTTATATGAATTTCATATAAATCAACTATAATAATTATTAAAATTTTGTATTATATTTTTTAATTATAATATAATATTTCCAAAATTAACTTTTATTATCAAATATTATTGAGTTTTACTTCATTTCTCTTTCCTACTAGATTTGTTATTTATTTATAATTGTTTTAAGTAGAATATTAGTAAATATTTTTATTTTATTTTTTTTTTTTATTTTATGTTTTGTATTGTTTTCATTACTTATTTTCTGGAATAACTAAATAATGAATTATTATTTATTAACAATAATTTTGAAGGGAATATTTGATTGAATGCATGTATATTTGCCTAAATATTTTATGTTTTTTCTACTAATTGAGATCATATTGGACTTTTAGAACCAAAAATTCATAAATTTAACCTGCGATCATTAAATTTATCATTTTCAAATAAATATATAATTTTAAATTTATAATTGAATATAAATATTATAAAATGATGATCCATTAAAAAAAATGTAAATAAATTACAAAGTCTAGATGAATACAGTTTTTTTGAGAGGGGTGGAGGAGAGGGTTATTTTATGTATTTCTTCTTTTATTCTAGATAAAATGGACAAACATTATATATATATATATATATATATATATGAATTAATAAAAACCTCTCGGAAAAAATATTGAGTTTCCTTTGAAATAAAAAAAAGTTAATTATTTATAAAAATATTTTCTCTTTTCAATTTCACAAAATTAACAATAATGCATTTCAAATTTGAAATCCTTTTCTTTTCCCTCCCACTCTCTTTTGAGTACCAAACTTCATTAAAAGCTAAATCTCAAATTTATTTCATTAAATACTGTTCAATTTTGAATAGCCTTTCGTAAATAAAAACTAATTCCATGTCTCTTTTTTTGGAGTTTTTTTATTTATTTATTTATTTATTTTTTTGCCTTTAATCTTTAAGAGTTTTTTCCCTCATGTTTCTAAAGGCTAACTCATGGGAATAAGTTATTAAAGATTTATAACGTCATTATTTAATTCAAAAAAAAAAAAAAAAAAAAAAAAAAGATTGAACAGGCGGATTCTTTTGAAATTTCCTGTTTATTGTATATGGCTACCATAGATACCCCTCTCTCCATTCATTCTTTGTACTTATTTTCGCTCATTTAATCTGTACAACCAGCTGACCGTCACGTTTTACCTTCATCTCACTTGCAACTGGCAGTCACATTTTTAAAACAAGGACCAAAGCGCACCAAGCTTGGTAATTAAAATCTTTCACTTTGATCCCAAATTTGAATATTTTATTACGCTTTTATGATCCTGAATATATATATTTGATTAAATAAAAAAGTTAGTTTGGATTAGAATTTTGATATTTTAACTTCCTCCCCCCCTCTCTTCCTCTCTCACTTTCACTTTAGTACTTTGATTCATTATTCTTCGACCTATCTCTTCATCTCATCAAAACTACCTACGAGGCGACTATTCTGATAAATTAATTCATAGCACGTCTCTTTCCCATAATAACTTTTGTCATATTTTCAAACCAGAGTTTTTTTATTAACACTTCCATTCTATAATCTTTTATCAACTATTTCTGATAAAGTTAGGAACTAATTATCTAATAGTTTGAGGGATTTTTTACAATCATCAAACAAAACAAAAGTTATTTTCAATTAAACTTGACCCTTTATAGATTTTTTTCTAATTATTTCTATAAATTGGATATTCCTATGCCCCCTTGTAGTGAAAATTATTTTCCTATGCCCCCTTGTAGTTATTTTTTTTGAGTCTAAATTCGATGAATTTGATTGGTTTGTTCACTGGCTGCTGTCAATTAATTTAACAAAAACCACCCAGATTCAATTTTCTTTATATATAGATGATAATTTTTTTTAATTAGGATTATGTACTACAATATAATTTGTATTCGGTGTTCTCGTATGGTGCATAAGATACATATTGATGTGCCGAACCTGTATTGGGCTTTATCTATATAATAAAACTGGTTTATTTATTTCGGTTGCTTTTGGAGTCAAATATTTTCTTCATTTTTGATCTCAGAATGCATTCCTCAGGCAATGACAATATATGTAGATGATTTATACAAATCTTTTAAAAATTATATTCTAAAATGATATTAAGGGCAAAGTACTCAAATGTTTATTTTTAAAATGATATTATCAATATTACAATTAAAAATAAACATTTCAATATTTTACCGTAAATATCATTTTATTTCCAAAATTTTAGAATAATATCATTTATATAATTTTTCATTTACTTTTTCATATTACTTCAATGGTAGACAACCCTTTTGAGAATTATAAAATTCAAGATGTACCAAATAAGCCTGTGATGTTTTCTTAAATAATAAATAAAGATTATTTTTAGGGATTTTTTTTTCTGTTCTAAACGTGTAAAGGTTAAGTAAAATTATATGTTCTCGTCGGCTTGGTGAGTATAAATAAGTAACTAAGCTTTCGAAGCGTTGATGCAATAGAAAGGGCTGGAGGAAGAGGAAGTAACAACAGGTGATGGTAGAAAATGGTTTCGATATGGAAAGGGGAGAGGGAACTGTGGGAGATCAAATCGATAGTCACTAAATAAACTTGAGCTAAGCTCCTCAACAGGTGAGGCCTCTTCCGGTTCCGTCAAATTCGCTTGAATACTTCATTTCAATTTGCACGGAAATCTATTCTTTATTGGATGATTTTCATAGAGTGATATATTAACTGTTTTGTTATTTTATTTATTTATTTTTCATTTTTTTCACCTGGATTATTTATTTATTTATTTTTCATTTTTTTCACCTGGATTATTTATTTATTCTAAACCCAAATAAATGCCAATACTATTTATCGTTGATAAAAATTATATTAAAAAATAGAAATAATTTTTTTGTTATTAATTTATCACATTTGTTTATTGTTTAATTGTTCTTTCATAGACTAAGAAGGAAATTAATTATTTAAAATTCTGTTCTTCTATAATTAATATATTTTAGCAGCAAATACATTAAATTAATTATTTAGCATAAGAATAAATTCTTTCTAATGTCATTTTTGATTTATATTAATACTATTATTTATAATCACATAATATATAATCATTTCATCTATTAAAGTACATATATAAGATAGCAACGGTTCCCTCATTGAAATAATATCTATGATAATAATACCTTTGAAATCTTGGAAATTCTATAGTCCCATTTTTTCAAATTTGTATACAAGTGAACACGACCTAGTTTATGGTTATTGAAGGAAGGAGGGGAGGGGGGGGGGTAATGTAATTTTTTAAAATATATTTATAGTTCTATGAAGCTATAGAGAATTAAATGAAGAAATGAAAAAAAAAAATATTCCCGGTTGGGGATCCGGCTTGTAATAATGAATGAATGAATGGTCAGTTGGCTCTAGGGATGGACAGACAAAGCCAGGGTTATTTTTACATTTTTTGGTGATTTTCTAAAAAGTAATTTGTCTAAAGGGGAATGAAGAAGGAAGGCGGAGCTATTTTCCTTCCCTTCGATTCTACCCTTCGTGAGAATCATGTCTAGGTGACCCAGAAGAAAGACCACCGAAGACCAGTTCGGACAAAGGGTTCCCTTCACTCCTCGAGCAGATTAAAACCTGCCACCACCTCAAAGGGAAGGAAATTCAGACTTACCCCCCTCTGATGTTCCACTCTTTTGGCTGATCCTTTTTTCAAACATCGATTCTCTCGAATTCATCATTAAATCCTCCTACAATTTAAGAATCCAAATCGATCGGATTGTTTGTAGTTCATAATCTTATTAATCTAAATGCAATCATAACAAATTTTATTTGATTCCTTATCAAAAAAAAACGAATAATAATAATTAGATATAACAAACAAGAATCATTAATTCAATTTTTCTGACTGGCGACATTTGATTTTGATTGATTCATCATAAAACAATCATTTGATGAATGATTGGTTGCCTATTCAACATTTATATCCAAAAATGTCTATTTTCATTTTTCAAAGTTTAATTAAATGGCTGACATTCATTTCTTATTATCTATTCTAATTCAATTCCAGAGCTAATTTCCGTCTTTCTTTCACTTGGATTGAATTCGTAAGTGGCTGACTCCTAAATAGAGGTCTTTTGTCTTTTAACTTGCGAAAAGGGTTTGGAGTGGAAAATCTCTTTTGATATGTCTTTTGCCCAGAAAGCTACCCACGAGATCTATTTTTTTTTCAATCATGAAGTTTAATTTTGATATGATAATTACATTTTGTAATTTTTGTGTGATATATCAAAATAAAAAAAAGAAAATGTTTAATGAAAATTCATGATTGTTTATTCGTTCTTTCCCCTTCTATTTCCTTTCTAAATGAAAAAAAAAGTTTTTTTATCAATGAATAAACAAAAATCCATGTTTTGATATAATAATCATATATATATGTTACAGTAAACTCTTGGAAAATGTACTCTTTTACCATTGAATGTGTACATTTCCCAAAAAACTAGGTGAAAGTGAACAGAATATAATGTATATATACATTTCCCGGCAAATGTGTACCCTTGCCTTCACGTTTTGGTAAATGTGTACTCTTACCTTCATATTTTAAGAAATGTTGGAATACAAATAAATTAAAAATATTATCCTTCTTAGATAATATTCTGTTACACATTTTTATAAAATAGTGTGTAATGGCGGTAACTTGTTATTGTATGCCGATATTTCTGGTAATACGACCTCTGGTTGTTCAACCTGAGGTACATATTTTATATATAAAAAAAAAAATCTCTGACTTTGTATGTCCTTGAATTAAAATTTAAAATTATACATTTATACATTTTAATCCTATATAAATATTTTATATAAATATAAAGAATTTTAACTAAAAAATTGTTTTGAAAATTTGATCAATGAATATCAAATTGATACATTTTTAGCAAATGAATGACGTTAAAGACATTTACAACCTTTGGAAGAGAAATTTTAACATTTTCAGGTTAATATATTTTTTCAAATGAAATGTTGTATAAATGTTCATTAATGTAATTTGCATTTCATAAGTATTTTATTTATGTGTGCAACACAGTGGCGGATTAAGTTGATTGGGGGCCCCGGGCGGTAAAATTGAAATGGGCCCTCTGTTATTTACAGTTATAATTGAAAGACAAATTTTGTTTATATTATAATTTAGGCTGTTTTATTCTTACATATATAGTACTTATGTAAAAAATACATAATTTTTATTGTGGTCGCCGAGACCCAAAATTGATTATTTTTTTTTAAGTTAGTCGGGGTTCAAACACGACCGAATAAAGATCTGTTGTTCAATAAAGATCTGTATCAAGAATAACTTGTTTTATTTAAACTCCGATTATCCATAAACTCAACAGTTTTTTTAAATTTTTTTTAAGGAAACATTTTTATTTAGGTTTCGGTGGGCCCCTCGGGCTGGTGGGCCCCGGGCGGCCGCCCGGTCCACCCGGCGTTTAATCCGCCTCTGGTGCAGCAATTTTTGGCGGGTCCCAGACCAAAAGAAAACAACTTAATAAATTTTTAAACTTTATATATTTAATGAACAATTGGCATAATACATGTCTTTTGAAGGTTTCAACAAATCGTTTCCTTGTTGTAAGGGTTATTATAATATATATTTAACTTAACATTAATTAAGTGGTCCGCAAAAAGTTTAGAATAATAATAATAATATGATTATATACTAATATACTTGGCGGGCAGCACAAATTTACTCATCTCTGATGTACAGGGCCGGTGATATGGTCCTCAGCTCCCCCATGCAATTCTTATCCTAGCGCCCCCCCCCCTATTATTTTAAAACTTTTTTAACAGTTCTTATCATTTTTTTTTATAGTAGGTGAAATGCTTTTTACGCACAAAGTGTCGGGCTCCGTGCCAGACGATCTACCGACTAAAACACCTACTTCTTCTATTTTATTTTACAATTCGGTTTCCACGGATTCCATCGGTATAACATCTATCCTAGATTTGAGGATTATTTTTTCGTCTTCAACTGCTTTTCTTTCGATTCAATTATTTATTTTGTTAAATGGTTAATAAGTCCCCACTTCTCTATTTGTTATCAATTGGTCGATTAAATTTTCTAAGGAGATCTCAATACCCAAACGATTTTTTAGATCCTCTTTCTTCGATTTCCATCTTTCACAGATAAACAAGGTATGTTCCGCGTTGTCTACTTCGTAGTTACAAGTTGCCGTTTCTGCCCTTCCAACTTTATGCAAGTAGCATTTGAAGCAACAGTGCTTGTGTGAGATAATAATTTATCTCTAGTTTCTTATCATTAAAATCTATCTATATAAAATTTACATTAAATGTTTTAATTACTATTTATTAAATCTAGATTTAGTACACAAAAATTTGATACAATGGTTTTAACATCTAATTCTGCACATATATCATTCTGAATGCTAATTAACGCCAAACTATTTAGCCTATCTTGTGACATATTTGTTCTTAAATAAGTTTTAATCAATTTCATTTTAGAAAAACTACGTTCGCCACTAGCTACACTAACAGGTAAAGTTAACAGTATTCTTAAGGCAATTGAAAAGTTCGGGAAAGCTAAATTATTAGATACAATATAATTAAGAATATCAAAAGGTTTTCGAATATTAAAATCATCCTTTTGAAAAATATCCCGGAAAGCACACAACTCATCAAATTACTCTTTTGCATTAACATCTTTACTGTCGCCGTCCTTTAAAATAATCTCTAAATCGTTACAATATTTTCTTAAAGAGTTATTATTAATTTCCGGTAATTTATTTAAAAAATCGAAATTTTCAAAATATGTCTTTAATTGTTCAAAACGATCGTTTGTCGAACACATTGCAATATCTAAAAGCGTATCAAATACATTGATTTTAAATTTATCTAGTGGAGATCGAGACGATTCATCTGGTTGATCATAATCAAATTGTCGTGTCTTCTTTCGTTGTCGCACTTCAGAACTATTTTTAAATTCTTGTTCTCCATCTACCTCTTCGCTCAGTTCTTTTGCTGCTTTTAGAATATCCTTAAATTTCAGTTCTGATCAGGCTGTCACCACGAAAGGGCGCGCCGCCAGGGTTGCGGGTGTGTGGTGCGAGTTATGACCGCCACATAACTTTTTATAAAAATCAGTATTTATGCCATAACTGCTTTTTTATGGCTAAAACATTATTTTTGTATATTATAGGTATTATCAGCGTAAATTTTTTCTATAAAATAATGACTTTAGTTTCTAATTATATTTCGTGAATTTAACATACAATATTAACTAAAAAAAGAAAATAAAACATTTTATTAATAAAAATCGGGAGTGTCCTCCCCTAGACTTTCCCGCATATAAATAGGTAATTAGGTTATTATTATTATGTTTTAACAACAATAAAAATAAACAAACTAATTAATTTAAAGTAAAATGGTTTAACACTATTATTACTATCTCGCCAGAGATAGTATTGCGATCACGAAAATTTTCGATGTTGAGATTTTGATGTTTTTATACGTTTTGAAGGTTCCTGAATCATTTTCACTAAGGTTGAGAAAAATGTCTGTGTGTGTGTATGTGTGTGTGTATGTGTGTGTGTATGTGTGTGTGTATGTATGTAGGCAAGATTACGCAAAAACGGTTTGAGCTAGAATGATGAAATTTGGTACATGGACATTATTCAAAATTCATAGTTTTCTATCAACTTTTGAGAAATGTAGCTCAACCGGAAGAGGATCATTACCTACAACGTTTTGATTTTTTTTCCTCTAAAGTGACCTTAAAAATAAAAATATATGTTTGATAATTTTTCACATGATTAATAATTGTATAAAACTGCTATATATAGAATTTCAGCTTGATTGAATTGCTGAAAGTACCAGAATTAATTTTTTAATACTGCAAATCTCACGCGCCAACACGTGCCATGGTGCCATCAATAAAAAACCAAACATGCGCTGGTTTAATATTTATTATTTATAATTTAGAATTAATTAAATTTAATTTAAATATAATATATTATGTTATTTAATCTAATTCAAATTGCGAGATAGTCGAGTGGAGACACTCCAGCTTATATATATTTATAATTTACACCTAACGCTACTTGTATAGGTAAAATATCACTTCCGGTAGTCAGATCATGATGAAATTTGGTATCTGAATTTTGTTCATATTTTTAAATCAATATACAAAATAGGATGCAAATATCTCGAAGCAAACTGGTACTTTACTTGAAAGGTAAACGCAACCAGTGTAGGTAAAGTACCACTTCCGGTTAACCGATTTTGACGAAATTTTAAAAGAAATCTACAAACTGTGAATAATATCGGTGTACCAAATTTCGAAGTCCTAGCTTGATTAGTTTTTGAGTAAATTTGCTCACAGACATTACATACATACATACATACATACATACATACATACATACATACACACACACAGACATAATTCGAAAAATGGTATTTTCCGACTCAGGGAGGTCTAAAACGTCAAGATCTATCGAAATCTCTTTTTGACGATTCCAATACTTCTCCGTATTCATAGTTAAGTTAGATTATTTATTATAATTGATTAAGTATTCTATAGATTCTATATTTTAATAAAATTATAGTATATATCAGAATCTCGTGATGGCGCCCCCCTTCGAGGCGGCGCCCGCATGCACCGCATGCCTTGCATGCCCGCTTCCGCCGGCCCTGAATATGTATAAATATATATAAAACATATATACCTATATATAAAAGACATCCAAATCAAATCAATGATTTAAATATTTCTAATTCGATATTGAAAATAATAAAATTATATTATGTATACATGCGAATCTTTAATTATAAATGTTATTATTATTATTAGTATTATTATTTTATCATTTTCGATATAAAAAAAATAAAAGAACTTATTTAATGAATCAAATAATCATTTCAAAAAAAAAAAAATAGTAATTTTTCTTTCAAATTTTTATTTGCTTAAAAAACAAATTGGGGAACTTTTTAATTCTAAAGATTAAGTCCCAAGTCAATATTATCATTATTTATTTAATCTATTTTAAAGTACTAAGATTATAACAAAAGTACATTTTATTTATTCAAGAATTGATAGTATTTTTGATATTTAAAAAAAAAAAAAAAAAAATAAATATTAAATATATATTTATATTTTTTAAGGAATATATATTTTTTTTATTCTTTTATTTAACCAACCTTTCAATTCTTTTAGCTAATAAATAATCATTAACGAAACTTTGTCTCCGCTAGCTGGATTAATATATAAATTATTTGCCGAGTTCAGACTGTTGAATTGTTTTATATAAAATTCATTTTCCTTTTTCTCTAGAGACCTATGAATTATTGCTATGCAAAAAAAAACTTTCTAAATATTTTGTTATTTTTGAAATTGACGTTTATAGAAACAATATATATATATATATATTTCAATGAAGTTGCTTTTCATTTAATTGATTAATAATATTTGGTTTTTAAGTTACTATATGAAGAGAGGAGTAGATAAATAATTCAAGAAGTTGATGAATGGTAAGTATACATACACTACATAAGAAAGTTTGAGCTAGAACAAGCATATTGTGCCGTTTATTATAATATAGTGGTATTAAAGTTACACCCCATCCATTTATTTAAGTTGATTGTAATACTAGAGCCTGGTGGGCGATGAATAGCTTAATTTCCTCTTCAGTTCGTCACCGGTAGTTTATCTTGATGAACTTTTTTTTAATGTCACCCTGTTTTTTTTTTTTACTTTTAAATAAAATTCTTGATTTGAATACCAATGTGCGTATTATTTTTGTTTGTTAATATAATAAATAACGTTACAAAATGGAGGTTTAAAGGAATAAAATATAATGATTAAAAATAAATATTTAAAAGAAAAAAAGAAGAAAAAAATATAATGGGAATATTTTCCTAGAAGATAAAATCTTTAATTTAAATGTAAAAGTAGAAGTTAAAAAGTTTTATCATTAATTTTGTTAAAAACATTTAAAATTAATAAATAAATATAAAAATCAATGATACTATCTTCTTTTGATTAATATTACTATCGTATTTGAATATTGTATGTAATTTTTTTTAATTCTTAATAATTATTATAACTGAGATAGTCCTCATTTACCTCAAACTTGACTAATAAATTTGCAAAATTTATCTCTTTTTCAAGAACATTCTCCTTTAATATCTTTTTATATATATATATATATTTTTGTAGAAAACTTCAACTTCTCTTCTTCATTTAAAACTTTTCCATTTTCCCTGAAGCATTTTTTTTAAGAACTACAGCCAGTAGTCAATGGGGATAATATTAGGACTAGACAAACCAATTCGAAGCAAAGTTTATCCAAGATACGAAATTATTTTAAACGTAACTTTTTACTTTACACATATATCATCATGGGATTTTAATATGAATGTTTGAAGATTAAGAATATTAGATTGAATTTATGAAGATTATTATGTGGCGCTAACCCAACCTGTTTAGTGACCTATATATAGGGTAGTCGAAAAAGTCTTTTCGTATTTCTAATCAAACTTCAAGTAATTTTTTTTATATTGATAATTAAATTAAATGGTTCAAAACCGTTTGATGATGAATGTTTAGTTCCTTGGCAATGTCATGGTTGCATATGTGACGGTCCTTGTCAATCTTTTCCATAATTTCATCGACTTTTTCAACGATAGGTCGACCAGAATGTTGTGCATCTTTCGAAATTTCCAGAACGAAAGCGAGCGAACCATTGTTGTGCTACACGAACTGATATAGCATCGTCTCCGTGAACTTCACAAATTTCATTGGCGGCTTGCGTGGCATTCTTCCCTTTTTTATACAAAAATTTTAAAATATAGCGAATTTCTTCATTATTTTCACTCATTTTTGAAAAGCGGTAACTTTTGTTCAGCTTCACCAAATTTAATTTTCTTTAAGGTTAAATGAAGCTTGAAATTTCACCTTTCCAACACTATATAGTATGACACAATGTGATTGGTAGCACTGGAGATATACGATTCCAACGACATCTATGGACAAAATACGAAAAGACTTTTCCGACCACCCATTATATATATATATATATATATATATATATATATATATAATTATATCTTATCTTCTTATGCTAGCTAAAATTGTTTGTTTGGCCATGGGTTCTCAAAAACCACTCTAACGATTTTTCTGAAATTCACACTAGAGATAGTATTTATAAAGAAAAATTGAGTTTTATTGAACACATCTCAGGAAAAATATATCTTCATTAGTTTTTTTTTTTTAATTTAAATGTAAAAATGTGACGTCACTATGTCATCCATATTGAAATTTGACTCCCGCCTTTTTTTAAAGGATATTGTATTAATATTTTTTTATATTTAAAATATTTTAGAATTTTTTATTTAATTTCGAAATAAAATTAAAAATATATATTTTAATAATATTTTATAATTATAAATTACGATATATATTTATCATTCTTCCAATAAAAAAAATATTCATGTACTTAGAAACATACCTAATAATATAATACATATTTATGTATTATTGAGGACCCCAAGTTCCATTCATTTTAATCAGATTGATACAGTGATACAAAATTTAATAATTGTAATAAATAATTAAAGAATTGTATATTAGCTCGGTGTCCCAAGTATTAATAATACAAGCCAAACCCAATAATAATGAATTATTTTTTTTTAACTTAATTACCGAGCCAAGGCTCGGGGTCCCGGTACTATCCTCTAAATTACTTTTAATTTTATTTTTTTCAAGCCTCCATAATTCCAAAAGAGTTTTTACGTTAAGAATGTATAGGAGAGATATATATAATTTCAACATGTCTGATAGTAGCTTAAATGAGAAATATGACATTCTAAGATCAATAAATATAATAAAAGATAATAATTAATTAATATATAATCATATTTTTATGTAAATTAATTATTTAATTATAATATTTAATACTTTAAATTTGAGTCTTGAATACTAATCTCGACTAATTCAATTATCATATATATCATAACATTAATGTAATTAAATACTCATATTAAATTATAATGATAAGTTAATATCAATGATTAAATCATATTACAGTCCTCTAAGTTTAATCTAATTTAATAATAAAAAAAATATTAATAATATTTTAAATTAACTTAGATTCTGATAATCAATAAAACTAAAATGAAAAAAAAAACTTTTTATCAACAAATAGTACGTAATATATATATATATATCAATATTTTCTCAAATTATTCAAAAAGTGAAATAAAACAAAAAGTAGTAGCAAGAATATAAAAGATAAAATAAAAATGTCGGAATTCTAATTAACTAGGTTTTTTTTTTAGAAGGAACGTTAAATGAATATTCATTTCAAACCATGCCACCCACATTTTTGTAAAAGTCACGATGGAAAAAGTTAATTCTAACATTATAGAGACAGTGATATTCATTATATATATATATATATATATATACTACATGTGTCATTATTTCATATAATTATATAAATGCGAAATAATGACACCTGACACCGCGTATAGCCTTTGTCATGGAAAAAAATATTTAAATAGCGGTTTATCCGGGATGAAACAAGTCAGCCACGGAAGGGTGACTCGAGCATGGGCTGAGGGTTGAAATAAAAGAATTAAAGAAGACTAAATTAAAATGAGCATTGATGTGAACAGGGTCTTTTCCCTATTAACAACTAACTGGTCAGAAATCTGGCCAATTGGATGGCGATAAAAAAAAATAACAAAATCACTTGATAAATAATATGAACGCAATGTCTACGAGTATTGTATCCATTTGATTTATGAATCTGTTTACAAGCACAACCGTCATCTGTTCTATTCTTGCTACGATGGGAAAATAATAAGAATTTCTATTTCCGATTGAGTTTTTCCATGAAACACCCGACTCCAATTCTTTTTCAAACCAGTGAATTTATGGATATTGCAAAAGAATAATACTTCCCTTACTTCTTCCTTCCATTCTTTTTAATATATATATATATATATAATAAAGTTTTATGAAAGGAGATTAGGATACTTATAATAAAATATTAAAGTTTCTCTGGGCTTCTTTCACTTTAATATTTAATCAACGCTCAAGCTACTTTAATACCATCACTTAAGATGTATCCTAAGTAGGAGCTACCTATATAATATAAAATAATAAGAATAGTAAGAATACTAGATATGATGAGTTTTGTTCTAAATTTAAATCATATAATTTATAATATAAGTATGTGTATGTATATATATTCTAAAATTTAACTAAAAATAATTAATAATTTTTTTGAACATAAATAATTCCATAAATAGCTTATTCTTATTAATAATTATTAATTATTTACAAAATTATTAAAGACTAGGTGTTCAATTTTTTTTTTATTATTAATTAATATAATATATATAATATATTAAAGTTTATAAAGTAATATATTTTCTTAAAATAATTTTTGGAATAAATAATTATAATTTAATAAGATGAGATTTCAGGTTGGGTTTTAGGGATAGAAGGTGGTGGTGGGGGAAAAAGAAAAGAAGAAAGTGTGCTATTGTTGGTTCACCTAATAAAACTTAATGTAAATAACAATTTAGTCTTTGTGTTTTTTTTGTTTTGTTTTTTTTTTTTACTATCTCGCCAGAGATAGTATTGCGATCACGAAAATTTCCGATGTTGAGATTTTGATGTTTTTATACGTTTTGAAGGTTCCTGAATCATTTTCACTAAGGTTGAGAAAAATGTCTGTGTGTGTGTTTAGACAAGATTACGCAAAAACGTTTTGAGCTACAGTCATGAAATTTGGTAAATGGACATTATTCAAAATTTGTAGTTTTCTATCAACTTTTGAGAAATGTATCTCAAACGGAAGAGGGCCATTACTTACAACGTTTATATAGAATTTCAGCTTGATTTATTTGCTGAAAGTACCAGAATTAATTTTTTAACACTGCAAATCTCACGCACCAACACGTGATGTGGTGCCATCCACAAAGAGCCAAACACGCTCTGGTTTAATAAATATTATTTATTGATTTTAATTTATATTTTAATTAATTAAATATAATTTAAATATAATATATGTTATTTAATCCAATTCAAATTGCGAGATAGTCGAGTGGAGACACTCCAGCTTATTTCTTTCGTGGTAATTAAATACAATATATATTAGTTAATGATAAATATTCTGCATACATCATGGGAGCTCTAGCTCTGGGAAATGAATAAATTAAACGATTAGCTAATTATTTCTGATGTGTGTATAGTATCAATTTCTATGACTTTCATAATTAGAATATATTAGTATCTCAATGGAAGAGATTAAAAGTAGAATAGAATTGAAAACTTATAAAAAACGAAATAAAAAGTATTATTCATTTTTTTTTTAAGTTTAATAAATTATCATATAATCAAAATAATTTTCTTTTATCATTCCACCATTCATTTTATTGAATTAACATTTCACTTCCCTCCCCTATCTCGATCTATCTATCAATTGCCCATTTGACTTTACTTTTAACTTTACGCTTACTTTTTGATGGTATTTTTAATGAATGAATTTTTAATTATAAGAAAACTAATGAATTATTCATTTAATTCCAAACATAAATATCTTTAAGCCGCTATCAAAACTTTAAGATCCTAATGGATAATCACACCAAGCTAATTTAGTTAATCAGCAAAAATCACAATATTGGAAGATTTCATTTATCGACTTGCTCTTCATTTTCACATTCTATTACTTCTAGAACACCTACGCATATTATTTTACCTCATTTGTTCATTTTTTTTTTATTTGTAATAAAACTCCATTCGGATGTAAGATTAATAATTACAGAGAATTATTCAAACTTACAGATTTTAATAATGTTATATACTCGTTTTTTTAAATTTATTATACTAATTACAAAATTTATATCTTTCTATTTATATTTATTTAATAAATGACAACCTTGAGTGGTTTTGCCCACACCAAAAATTATACAAATATATAAATTTGCTAAGTTTTTAAGAATTCGAGTATAGAGATTGAATAAAATTAATATAATTTAATTCCTAGTCTCTATTTTTAATATTTAGTATTATTGAAAAATTATAATTTTATCTATATAATAAAAATTTTTACAAAATTTTTTGAAAAAAAAAAAAAAAAACATAAATTATTTAAATGTAGAAAAGTTGAAAGAAAAAAAAAAATAACAATCAATGGATCAATTATTTATGGTATTTAACTCGTGTGAACCGGTAGCCCGATTATCATATGACTGGTCAAGACGATAAATAAAAAAACAGTGGAAAAAGTCTCCCTTATTTGAGTGGAGATGCTGTCTGGCGACCGGTCTTCTTCTGGACCGGCCGAAATACAAGACAAATAAATAAAGAGGGAGAGACTGAAAGTGAAGAAGGTAAAAAATGAAACAAGTATCTAGGCAGATGCTTCGTTGGGTAGATAAGATAGATGGCGAGGAGAACTGGATCTTCAGGATGCGAGGGGAGAGGCCCGCGGACAAGATAGACCAGGGCCAGTCTTCAAATTGCGATGGACCGATGGTTGTCCTACCAACAGTACTGTTATTATTATGGGTATCCGCCAAATCATAGCCCTGTGCCAACCACCGCCAGTTACCTTTACCCAACAAATCCACCCACCACCAGTTCGCCAGTGCATTTGCAACATCTTCGTGTTCAACAATTGTCCCAACCAAGGATTATGGGCCACCAACCACCACCAACTTATTCAACACAGCAATATTATCCACCGGCAAGTTCATCAGTGAAACCATCAGACGTCCATTTGCAGTTATTTGCCTATAATTCTCAGGTGGGTTCTTTGCAAGAAATTGACAATTTCAACTCTAAACCTAAATCAGTTGATCAATTAATGATATTCACTCGATTTTTCAAATATATATATATATATAGATTTCATAATAAAAAGAGGAATTTCCATCGAATTTTGATAGAATATTAAAATATTAATATGATAGGAATGTCGTGGATGGGATTTTTTTTTATCATCCGCGAGGAATATTTAATATACCATTTGGATCGATAATTTATAAGTATTTAAATTAAAAAAAAGTACAATTTTGAGAGCTGCAAAATGGAAAGAGTTACGTTTATGATAAAAAAAGTCTCTGGAATGTTATGACTGAATTTGAGATCATATTTGCTATACATCTTCAATGGTCCCTTTATTTTTTTAAGCAAAATTAGACTAACCTTAACCTTTTTTTTATTATTAAATATACTTTTATGGAATAGATATATGGATCAATATGTGGGTGAACACTTTTCATTTAACCTCAAATAACTCCAAAGTTTGGAAATGAATTCCGAATAGAATTAAATACCATTATCCTGCTCCTTCGATAAGAAGTTTACCCTCCGTCGCGGTTTCTTTTGTTGACATCGACCTCTTTTGCCAATTCGGTTTTGTGTTTTTTTAAAGGGAGAAAATTTTTTTTTTTTATTTCCATCATCGCATATATTCACAACATACAAATGATTTTTATATCTATTTATTTTAAACCATATTTTAATTTAAATATAATTTTTTAATTATGTTAAAAGAAAAGAAACTATAAAGTTAGATATTATTCTAGTTTAAAATGAGTGTAATTTAAAAAAAATTTCATAAAAATAAAAAACAAAATTCTTATTAATAAAAAAAGCTGGAGTGTCTCCACTCGACTATTTCGCAAATGTGAATTGGATTAAATAACATATATTAATTTAAATTAAATTTAATTAATTAAAAGATAAATTAAAATCAATAAATAATATTTATTAAACCAGCGCATGTTTGGCTATTTGTTGATGGCACCACGTCACGTGTTGGCGCGTGAGATTTGCAGTGTTAAAAAATTAATTCTGGTACTTTCAGCAAATAAATCAAACTGAAATTCTAGATATAGCAGTTTTATACAATTATTAATCATGTGAAAAATTATCAAACATATATCTTTATTTTTACGGTCACTTTAGAATAAAAAAAATCAAAACGTAGGTAATGATTCTCTTCCGGTTGAGCTACATTTCTCAAAAGTTGATAGAAAACTATGAATTTTGAATAATGCCCATGTACCAAATTTCATCATTCTAGCTCAAACCGTTTTTGCGTAATCTTGGTTACAGAGAGACATTTTGCTCAACCTTGGTGAAAATGATTGAGGAACCTTCAAAACGTATAAAAACATCAAAATCTCAACATCGAAAATTTTCGTGATCGCAATACTATCTCTTACGAGATAGTAAAAATGAAATAAAAACTCATTTCTTTTTAATTGTTAATTTTTTAGAATTTATCTTTTATAGACTTTTAGATTAAACACAAAATATAATAACAAACTTCCATTTATCATTAAAGCATACTAATTATTTTTAATTTTATAATTTTAAAATATATAATGTGATTTTAATTTTATATATAAATGATATTTAATTTATATTTAATTTTAAATCTAAAAGAGTAATAAAAATAGGTATTGAAATTTGTGATAATTAATGATATATTAGTTTTGACAGTTGAGCAGTGACGTCAATTAAGTTTTTTCATTTAAAGATGGAGGTGAACGGGGGGGGGGGGGGTATAAATGGAAGTAATTTGTTTACCCATTGTATTTAATGATTTATCAACGTTTATATTCTTATATAAAGGACTCATTTACAAACTTAATAGTGAAGGTGTATTTCTTTTTTAATGATAAATTTGTAGTGAAGAAAAGAATAATTATTATTTAACAAAAATTGACAAAAATTAATTTGTAAGATTATAAAAAAATATATACCAATAAGTTACATAGATATTATTATATATAGTATAGTATCAAAATAATTTTATTAAAAAAAAATAAAATAAAAATTACTTAAATATATTTAATTCCTAAATTGATTTAATCCTAAATATATCTCCAATGATTTATTTATTTAATTTATGATATGTTTAATTAAAATAATAAAAACATAATAAATATTTTTCTTTCTCTTTATTTAATTAGTTTTGCTTGCAAATGAGATTATTATTAAATTTGTGAACTGTGTGAGTCGTCTTTTTTTAATAATTTTTTATAATGGAATAGCATAATGGTGGGCGAAAATTAAATTAGTTGGAGTGTCTCCGCTCGACTATCTCGCAATTTGAATTGGATTAAATAACATAATATATTATATTTAAATTAAATTTAATTAATTATAAATTAAAATTAATAAATAATTATTTATTTATTAAACCAGCGCATGTTTGGCTCTTTGTTGATGGCACCACGTCACGTGTTTGCGCGTGAGATTGGCAGTGTTATATCTTTATTTTTACGGTCACTTTAGAGGAAAAAAAATCAAAACGTTGTAGGTAATGACACTCTTCTGGTTGAGCTACATTTCTCAAAAGTTGATAGAAAACTACGAATTTTGACTAATGCCCATGTACCAAATTTCTTAATTTTAGCTCAAACCGTTTTTGAGTAATCTTGTCTACATACACACACACACACACACACACACACACACACACACACACACACACACACACACATCTCTGGTAAAAATGGGGTTGCGGCTTTAAAATAACAATTTTAATAAATGAAACATTGAAAGAAAGAAAATGACGATTTTAACATCTTGTTCTAATTTATTTAGTTAATTTGAAATCATCCTAAAAATGTGTATTGCCATTTATTTTGATCAATTGTTGAAATAATTAATTTTTGTCAATGGTTTCTATATTATAGGAATATAATAGTGAATTTGATTGAAATTCCTCATAATAAAGTTCTGAAATTATATATATATATATATATATATAATAAATTACTACAATTCTATTATATTTATGTCATATCTATGATTGACTACACATTTAGAATTGTTTATATATTATTCAATACACACATATTACAATCAAATTCCAATATATATATATATTTATTATTGAGTAATTATTTTAGAAATCATTTTATTATATTTTTATTTTGGTTTATTTTCACTAAGATTAATAATTTCAAATAAATAAAATAATTTTTATAGTGTGTATGAATAGATATAATTTTTTACCTAAAAAAAATAATAAATTATAATATGTAGAGAGGTTTAAATATTTATAGAATGTAGGATTATTTAATTTTTTTTTTTTAATATTATGGTGATATGTTAATTCATATAATAAACTTCGTAGTAATTTATAAAAAAATTTAAATTGTATCTTTGTAATTATCATATACAAAGCAATTTATTACTATCTCGAAAATTTTCGATGTTGAGATTTTGATGTTTTTATACGTTTTGAAGGTTCCTGAATCATTTTCACTAAGGTTGAGAAAAATGTCTATCTGTCTGGTGTGTGTGTATGTATGTAACCAAGATTACGCAAAAACGGTTTGAGCTAGAATGATGAAATTTGGTACATGGACAATTACATTATTCAAAATTCATAGTTTTCTATCAACTTTTGAGAAATGTAGCTCAATTGGAAGAGGTTCATTAACTACAACGTTTTGATATTTTTCTTCTTAAGTGACCGTAAAAATATAGATATATGTTTGATAATCTTTCACATGATTAATAATTGTATAAAACTGCTATATATATAGAATTTTAGCTTGATTTATTTGCTGAAAGTACCAGAATTAATTTTTTAACACTGCAAATCTCACGCGCCATCACGTGACGTGGTGCCATCAACAAAGAGCCAAACATGCACTGGTTTAATAAATATTATTTATTAATTTTAATTTATAATATATAATTAATTAAATTTAATTTAAATATAATATATTATGTTATTTAATCCCATTCAAATTTGCGAGATAGTCGAGTGGAGACACTCCGGATTTTTTTTAATATGATCTAAAATAACGATGATTTCTCTCTCATTCATATTAGAACAATATCGTCTTTAACTTGTTTGACTCGAATTCATATTAAAACAATAATCATTTCATAATTTCATTTTCGTTGCTTAACAGCTTGTTCAAGATGGAATGTTGTGTTGATGTTTTCTTATAGTCTCATTGGTTCAATATACTCTATTCATTAAAGGATTAAGAGAGATGCGGCGAAAAATTGAATTAAATAGGCGGACCCAAGATGAGATTACGAAAGCTAAGTAAGCTAATTACAGCCGTTGTTGTTATCCCAGTTTAATGTCTAACCCGTTATAGAAACACTTACCCCTCTTCTTCCTCTTATCTCGGGTAACTGTGTTGAACTGTCGTTAGTTTGATTACTCTATTAGACACATGCATACAACATCTATATTGAATATGTAGGATATTTTATTTTCATAATAATAAGCTTTTGACTAAATATATAATTTAATGGTTAAGAAATTTTCTAAATAAAAAATCCTGATAAATACCTTGTTAAATAAAAAATTCTAATTATAAATATATATATAATTTATTTTTTTATAATTTAAAACGTTCCCTATATTCATTCATCTTGTCTTATTTAACATAAAATAAATTATTATAGGGAAAAATTTTTGAAAACCAAAATAATATATAAAATCTTATAAAAAAAATCATTTTATATACTGCAATTCTCTAAATATGTGACATTTATTTTTTAAATAAGAAAATAAATAGATTATAAAACAATTATATTTATAAAACAATTCTAAAATAAAAATTAGCTGGAGTGTCTCCACTCGACTATCTCGCAATTTTAATTGGATTAATTAACACATATATTATATTTAAATTAAATTTAATTAATTATAAATTATAAATTAAAATCAATAAATAATATTTATTAAACCACCGCATATTTGGCTCTTTGTTGATGGCACCACATCACGTGTTGGCGCGTGAGATTGCAGTGTTAAAAAATGAATTCTGGTACTTTCAGCGATTCAATCAAGCTGAAATTATATATATAGCAGTTTTATACAATTATTAATCATGTGAAAAATTATCTTTATTTTAACGATCACTTTAGAGGAAAAAAAATCAAAACGTTGTAGATAATGACCCTCTTCCGGTTGAGTTACATTTCTCAAAAGTTGATAGAAAACTATGAATTTTGAATAATGCCCATGTACCAAATTTCATCATTTTAGCTCAAACCGTTTTTGAGTAATCTTGTACATACATCCACATCCACATCCACATCCACACAGACACACACACACAGACATTTTTCTCAACCTTAGTGAAAGTGATTCAGGAACCTTCAAAACATACAAAAACATCAAAATCTCAACATCGAAAATTTTCGTGATCGCAATACTATCTCTGGCGAGATAGTAAAAATCATTTTATATACTGCAATTCTTTAAATTGTATTTGACATTTATTTTTTAAATAAGAAAATAAATTGATTATTTAAAATGGGGAAGAACACATGCATAATTTTACATTGAATGATTTATTGTTGTAATGCTTAATTAAATTTAAAATATTTTGAAAAATGTAAAATCAATTTTAAATAATAGATCCTTTTATATAGTCACAGTTTCGAATTCGAGAAGGTTTCGATAGACCTAGCTCGTGATTCCTTCCAATGGGTAAGGAAATGATTGCAAAAAGTTTAATTAAGAAAAAACTAATTGGAAAAGACAGATTGGCAGATCATGGGCCAAAAATAAGTGAGGATAGGAATTGTATGGTTGATTCTTTTAGGATAGAGACTGATGAAGCTATGTGGTTGCTGCGACCAAAAAAATCTTAGATCAATAGCACCACATATAAATATATTAGTTATTAAAAAAGCAATTAGAAAAATATTTTTTTAAAAATTATTAAATAATATCAAATAAAATAGGGAGCGACACGGTTTCATAAGTAGCTATATATTTATATATATTAATGAAATAATTTAGAATTTTTGCACGAACGGGAGCAGAGAGCTAAATATTTGAGATAGAACAGCGTTTTTCTAACTTTTTGGAACGCGTCCTGATACCAGGTTTTAAAATTTTCGTGGCGTTCTTTATGAAAAAAAAACATTTAAAACAAATATTGTTTTTTAATAAAAATCAAGTTTTATTTGTTTAATTCATTAATTAATACCTGAAAAATAAGTTGTGGCCAGGCACAGAACCGACCGAGTTTTTGAAATAAATTAATTTCCAAACAACCTTATATAATATATAAAGTATAAAAAAAATATTTTTAAAACTCGAATTAAAATGATTAATTAATTAAATTATAATATCTTTGTTTTTATTTTTAGTTTAATTATACTACTATATTTTAAGTGAAAAATTTCCGACAATGAATATAAAATTAATATTTTGTAAACTACCACTTCCGTTTTCCGGATTTACACCAAAAGTTGATGAATTCATGCTACCGATGCATTAAGTAACTATACTAAATTTTATCAAAATCCGTTGAGCCGTTCAAGCTATACACATCGATATGGACACACAATGGACATCATGTTAAAAATACTTTTTTCTGTCAACAAAATGTATGATTCGTGGAGCTAAAAATCTCCACATGTGAAATTTGGTGTGAAAACAATACTTTCCCTTCCTATCGTGGGATCGGTTAAAATAATTCATTATATAAGAAAAATATAAGTAATTAAAAATTTAACCATTATTCTTTAATAAAGTTCGAGATCCAATCAATTTCGTATGTTATTTTTTTAACTAAGACTGTGATCCCAGCTTCACACATAGAATTTGGTGACAAAAGGCATTAAAAATCGAATTTACGCGACACGAAAGGGGTTGCTACCCACACTATAAAGAACCTGGCTATATATATAATATAATATAATTATTTATTTAAATTTTAATTATATAGAATATATGCCAAAATTAAATTGCTGATAATAATTCATAAGTAGTAATAATTAACAATTTATATTTAGATAAAATTGATCTATATCTTTTAGGGTTCAATAATTGCTTGCAAATGGACAATTATACTTTATCCTACTCTGTTGATTCATAATATGTAATTAAATACGCTTATATAAAATTCAATTTGAATAATTAAACTTCCATTTCATATATATATATATATATATAAACTAGAATTTAATTGCACGATAATATTTGCTATAATGCAAATTTATATGTTATTGAATTTTCATTCCGTTTGAATGTTTTAGTGTTTAATTAAATTAAATGCATTAAAGTGAAATGTAACTCTAAGAAGTGAATAAAATGTTTATAGATTTAATAATAAGTGTTATATCTATTTTTAAAAATTAAATATTATTGTATATTATATTATTCTATAATTTAAAAAAAAATATTTTTTATTAAATTATTTTGCAATGAAGATATACATTTTTTACAATTTAATATTTAGTTTCATTTACTAATTAATACAAAAAAAAAAAAATTATAATTCGAGGTTTGAAATAAAATATACTTTTTATTATTCTATAATTCAAAAACATCATTAACACTTTTTTTTGGGACTTGTGACAAAACCTTAAAAATATTGATTAATTTTCATATTTTTTTCTTATTATTTATCTATTTCTGTGTTACTAGTGAACCCGAAAGTTCTTGACTGCAGTAACTATATTCCTCCAATGGTTAATTAATTTTCATGTACAATACATAAAATTAATAAATAAATCTGATAATCATCCCAACAATTTATCATTCAATTTTGATATAACATTTTTTATATATTATATAAGAATTTATTTTATATATTATTAAAAACTTTTCAAAGTACTTCAATATTAAGTTTTTATTTACTTAATTCTATATAAGTATATATAAATTATATAATAATATATATTATGATTTTAATCTTTTTTTAATAATACTTAAAATCGCTAATATTTCTTGTGAAAAGCAATAATGGATTTTCTCGAAAACATTTTCTCCTCAATAGATTTTTATATATGGATAATCAAATCATAAATCTTTGAACCATTTTTTTTTTCTATATTTTCCATTATTGCATAAAATATTATTAAAAAAAAATCACATTTTTTTTTGAAGTGGAAAAAACGACCCCGAACTGGAACATATATTCAACTGAGGAAATAATTTATACGATTTCCACTTCAATATCGGAGTTAGACTGTAAAGGACCTATTGGTCATTGATTGTGACCAAAAAAACACCATTATCCTTTTCAATAATAAATATTAAATTCTATTTTAACTTATTTGCATTCATATTTTATATCTCAAGATATATTTCTATTGATATTAAATTTATAATTGACTAATCTCTTGAGATAGTTGGATTAGTTTATTTTAAAATATTTAAAAGATGTTGGTTGATATCACAATTCGATGTCAAAATTTTATAATGTAAATTAAAAAAAAAACAATGGTTTCATCTCTAATATTTTATTAAATGTATTAATGTATTATTTCCAAGAAAATATTGCTGAAACCGTGTAACCCATCTTTTATTCCTATACATATATTCTATTGTTTTATCAATAATACTAATAATACTAAAATTGAATTAATCAATAATTTAGAATAGATAGAGTATTATCATTTATTTTTGTTTTCAATATATGCATACTAATAAATTATTTTAAATCTAATCTAATCTTATTATACTAGCTAATATTGTTTATTTGTAAATGGGTTCTCAGAAACCGCTCGATCGATTTTTTTGATATTCACACCATAGATAGTATTTATAAAGAAAAATCGAGTTTTATTGATCACATCTCTGGGAAAAATCATCTTCATTAGTTTTTTTAATTTAAATAGATATGACGTCACAAATGACATCATCAATTTCGTCATACAGCTACTCCGTAAATACAATATATTATATACTAGCTGTTCAGTCCGCCTTGGGCGTTCTTCACATCTAGACGGGGCTCTGCCCTCTGTACTCTATATTTGGTTGGAAGTTTATATGTAAAAGGTTTTTATAAATAAATAAATTGTATAAATTTGTTAAAGGGTCTAGCGATAGCCCGGTGTCTCAGGTATATATTTTATATCAACAGCCCTACTTTTCTGTTTGTATGTTATTATTTGAATGGCGAAGTGTCCCAGGTAATAATATTTATAATAGAATATCATTTTTTTAACTGCATATGTACTTATTATTTTTTTTTTATTTATTTATTTATTTTTTTATTGTCATAAATATTTTAAGTAGAATAAAAGTTTATAAACATGCAGTTGTATTTTACCACACAAATTCTAAATCAAATAAAATCTTATTTTTTTCTACCTCTTCCCCTCTACCTTTGTTTTGTGGATAAAAATAAATTAAATCGGCCACAAAATTTAATTTATAATTTAAAAAAAAGAACAATATTTTATATATAATCGAATAATAAAAATTTAAATGATTTGTACATTGATATATAACGGAATTTAATTTAAAATAATTAGATTCTAGTTATAAATAACAAATAAATAATTACTTCATTATTCAATTTAGAGTATTACTCTTAGTTTTGGTAATTTTACTTCTTGTTCACTGATAGTCATATATTCAAGAGTTAATAAGAAAAATAAAATTGATAAATATTTCCATTAAATAACGCCACGCAGCTTGGGTATTAATCCCCTAAACCCACATTCTCGTGGTCCCGGGCCTGGCAAGGGAATTTCTCTAGCTGGGGTCTCAAAAAGATCATGGTAAAGGTTGATAGGACCCATTCTACTGATCATAGGACACCTAATTAATATAATCGATTTGATAGGCGCGGTTCTTGCTTAAGATGTACAAAAATCAGAGTTTTTCTATTAATATTTTCAATAACTTTTCCAAATTGTACCTCTAACAATAAGTATTCAATAATTTCGTGCTCTCTTTACAGTGGTCAATTTATTGATAAAAAGCTGGAGTGTCTCCACTCGACTATCTCGCAAATTTGAATTAAATTAAATTTAATTAATTAAATTAAAAATTAAAATTAATAAATAATATTTATTAAACCAACGCATATTTGGCTCTTTGTTGATGGCACCACGTCAAGTGTTGGCGCGTGAGATTTGCAGTGTTAAAAAATTAATTCTGGTACTTTCAGCGAGTCAATCAAGCTGAAATTCTATATATAGCAGTTTTATACAATTTTTAATCATGTGAAAAATTATCAAACATATATCTATATTTTTACGGTCACTTTAGAGGGAAAAAAATCAAAACGTTGTAGGTAATGACCCTCTTCCGGTTGAGCTATATTTCTTAAAAGTTGATAGAAAACTATGAATTTTATGTACCAAATTTCATCATTCTAGCTTAAACCGTTTTTTCGTAATCTTGGTTACATATATACACACATACACACATACATTTTTCTCAACCTTAGTGAAAATGATTTAGGAACTTTCAAAACGTATAAAAACATCAAAATCTCAACAAGATTATACAGCGAATACATTATTGGTTCTGGAACGATATGAGTTTTTGAGTTATGCTTTGACGAAATGTGTTCTCAAAGAAAAAATAATTCCCTCCCCGAAATTCTAGCCTCCTAATAAAATTGCTCATATAAACGACTCAAAATATTCAAATAATTATTTATTATATTTAATCAACATAACTCTCATTTGATCTATATTTCGACTGGATATTGGATATTTTTTTTATCATTTCTTGCAATTGATCTTCTTGAAAATGGTTTAATTAAAATCGGAATTTATATACACTTACTCAGTGAAAGAGGGTATTTGAATATATTTTTATTATATCCTGAAAATTTGATATCTAATTCTATTATTGAAATTGTATCCTTAATTAATCATACATTTATATTTATGATGTTTTGCACATTTACTTCCTGGTAATCCTTTAAATATACCCAGATATAAATTTAATTAAATTTATATAAATAAAAAAAAAAAAATACAAAATTGTTTCTTCAAAGAGATTAGTAATCGATAATTTTTGATATTTTTTCTTTATTTATGGACTGATACAAACGCAATTATCAAACATTTTTAAAAGGTTATTAAATTTAAGTAATTAAATTTTTCCTTTTTTTTTTTTTTTTTTTTTTTTTTAATGTCAAGTTTTTAAGACCAGCAAAAAAGATTTGTATCGAGTTTCTTTTTGAACAGAAACGTGCCGTTGAAATTGTTCGAGCTTTATGACCTTGCCATGTTCATTGAATTGAGTTTATTCTTGACATTCGTTCTCAAGAGTGTCTTCTGAAAGAGCGATGAAGAAAGTCTGCGAAAGAGGGGTTTTGGGAGAAGAGAGGGGTGATTGTGAAAAGGGGAAAAAAGTTAGGAAGAGAGGGTGGAAGACATGGGCCGTCACATTCAACGAGTCTATCTTCTTGGCTTTTCGTTTCGAGCGTTTTCGATTCGTTTGGATTCTAAATCACGAATTACTTTCTATCTCTTTAATAGTTGTTGGATTTCAAATTAAATTGTTTCTAAAAAAGGTTTCCCCTACCCTCCTTCTTTTTGACTTAATACTTTCAAATGAACCTTTTAGAAACAAAATTACATGAAATTCGATGCATAAGCCCTTTTTCTTTACTCTTCTACTAAAATTGAGGATCTATTTAACTTATCAATACAAAAAAAAGAGTATTATTTATATACTCTAATTTATATTTTATCTATTATAATAAAAGCAAGTGTAATGTGTCTGTCTGACCGAGCCCTCCAGCCAAATCTATCGCACTCAGGGACCTGGAATTTTTTACACGGAAGCACAAAGGGGCTGGCCACCAGACCTCGAAGCCCGATTTTCGATTTTTGAATTAGAAAAATTTTAAAAAAATTATAAAGAATAATTAATGAAAAATAGTTTAGTTACCATACTAGCTCATAGAGGCGCTGGTGGCGATAATTTGGCGGTAATTTAAATTCTGAGCAAATTGCAGATAAAAATCTTTTTATATATCTATTGATATTTACAATATCTCAATTGATCTTATTGGCCTTTTAAACTTTGAAAACATTCACATTACGGCTATAATTTAATACTATTAATTTTTAAGATTATTTTAATTAAGAAAATTTGATCTCATAATTGGATTTTCACGTAAGATTTTAATATATAATATATTTTTTAATATTATTTTTATAGTAGTTTAGTGTTATGCTAATTTTATATTTTATTTTTTAATTAGTATCAGAGAGAATAATATTTGCAAAGAATTTAAATCGAGGTTGCAATCTGGAAATTATTATCAAAGGGGATCAAAATTATTAAATTATTAATTGTATTATATGGGTGGGAGGCATGGTCTATAACCCTGGGAGATGAGAGTAGATTCAGAGTATTTGAGAATAGGATTCTTCCCAGCATTTATGGGCCAAAGAAAGATGAGGACACCGGGGAATGGCGGAGACTGCATAACAAGGAATTGCATGACCTCTATCCATCTCTAGATATAGTTAGGGTTATAAAAGCGAGAAGGCTGGGATCGGCAGGGCACATGCCTAGAATGGGAGAGGAAAAATATATTCGTGGGGAGTTCGATTGGAAAATGTCCGTTTGGAAGACCAATTGTGAACAGGGTGGACAATGTAGGAAGGAACGTGAGAGAGATGGGACAGGGTAGGAGTTAGATGGTTATAGCTCAGAATAGGGACACTCGGGGGGGGTACAGGGGGCGGAGCCCCCGTCTAGGTGTAGAGAGCGCCGAAGGCGCTCGAAGCAGCTAGTACTTTTATAAAAACAAAATTCACTTACAATTATATTTAACAAATTAAAATTTATTTTCAACCACAACTTTGGTTTGTAAACCATTTATTAATACTAATTCCTCTCATTCTTACTATCATTGATAATATAATATGTAAGCTAACTAAAATTATTGAAATATTTTGTAAGCAAAGTTAAAAAAAAAATTAAATTGGAGAAGGTTCTTCACGAATCCTTGCTTTCGTGGGGAATGATTTTTTTTTTATCTTTTAATGTCAGATAATATAACAAATTTAAAGGAATTATAAAAAAAATAAATTTTAAAAGCTTAAAATTTTTCATCTTAATTATATAACAGTATTTATGCTTGAACCACATTTATTTATTTTATTTTTAGCTTTTCAATTTCAAACAGTGTCTACATTTTACTTATCAATCAATGGAATAAATAAGTCTATTGATAAAACTTCTAGTCCTATTTAAATGCAAATATACTATTTAAATGGAAAACACGCTTCAAGTAAATTCGATATAAGTATTTTCTTATCTAAGAGAATAAATAAATTTAAATAAATTTAGAGCTCTATTAGACGTATTGGATTGAAAAAAAATAAGAAGATTGGTCGAAAGCTAAATTTTCGTTCAAGAGAGCCAACTAGAATATTAATTCATTTGATTTAGAAAATTTAACAAAAAAACAAAAAAAAAACATACTTATCTAAAAAACAATTTTTTTAAATGTGTTTTGGATTAATTTGTTATATTATTGAATAGGTACATAGTTTTAGACCGTTTTTATATATAATAATAAAAATATTTATGGAATTGATTTTTTTATGATTTACAAAAATAGTATTAGGTACTAATGAGCAACTTTTTCTTTAAAAAATTCACAGATATTTCTAAACATAACAATATATAACATATATTCAAATTCTTAAATTAGATTATTATACTATTACATATATTATTTGTATTTTGCATTATATACGAGGGGAGGTCAATAAGTCTGTTACTTTTTGAATTTCTCGTCTCAAAAATGAAATCGCAACACTGCTTCTGTCAGCAGGCAACTATCAGCTGACTCCTGTCGAAATTTGAACCAGTTAGGACTTTTAATTTTTTGTTTGACATCCATTAGCGATTTGAGAAGAAAATGTAAAAAAAATGATTTTAGTGTGCTCATGGCATTGGCGTTGTTTAACCACCATATGGACGAGTTATGCGCCGTATCGTAATCGTGGATGAAACCTGGATCCACCACAACACACCAGAGACCAAACAGCAGTCAAAACAGTGGGTTTTCGGGGTGAATAGGCACGACTTATACACCTGCCCTCGTATTAAAATATTTTAATATATTGTTTTATTTTAAAGTTTTTTTTAAAAAAACAATATTTAAAATTATGGCCTGTTTAGTAATGAAATACATATTGATATTGTCAAAACGTGATGTAAAGTATATATATTTTATTCGAAAAATAGAATTTCTTGAAATTCTATATTTTTCAAATCATAAAAATTTAGAAATTTAAAAAAAACGAATTACAAACCAATGTAGATATTTCTCTTATTTCTGTGAACCCATCCAAACTAAATAATTTTAATTGTATTTGTGTTTATATTATACCTCAACGCCCAATTAATTTCAACAATTGTATTATATTATACATACATATATGCAGTTTCATTACAATAAAATAAAATTAGCAATGAATTTTATTACTAATATATATTTCTCCTTTCTCTTTTATAAATAATTTCTTCATTTTCATATGTTGTCATTATATAATATTATTTAATAATTCTAGAAATATATAACTTTTTTTTATTCATTAATTCTTATTTTTTAATAAAAAATGTTTTCTTTTTCATTATCAACATCTATATTCAAATATCGTAATTTAATGGGAAGGCCTTGTTTTAATTTTAATTTCCAAGTTTTTTAAAAATTAGTCTGAATAAACTTTTAAATTAAATACTACTTTATCATGCATTCAAGTTACTAATTTAATTAAAAATTAAAGAGAAAAAAAAGTTTGTTATATACTTTATTCTGATGAAATTATACTAAATTTTTTTTTATTAGGCTGATGCTAGAAAGAAATTAAAGAGAGAAAACAGACGACTGTTGGAAACTATTCTTTTTTTTTATTTGCTTTGTTTTGTCCATTGAATATTTTTTTTTAAACAAAATTAAAATATAAACAGATTTTGGATAAGTGTTTTTTTTTTTATAATTTAATTATTAATGACAAGAAATGCATTTATATTGATCGTTTTTTTTTGTAAATTCAAAAAAAAAAAAAAAAAAAAAAATTAAATTATAATTTGCTAAAGAATTTAAGAAGATTGCTCGTTGTGGTCATCAAGGAAAAATTTTAAAAACTTTTAAAAAATATATTTTTCTTATATATATCTAGTCCAAAGGTCTCCAAAACAATTGATGGTCACATAAAAAACTTATTAATTATAATATAATTTTTTAACGCAATATTTTAAGTATTTTTTAATTATATATATATTAACTATGAGGTGTGATATTTAAAATTATTATTTGATTCATTGTTCATATTCAAAGAATATTATTAAAAAAACAATTATTTATTAAATATTTCTTATTTCTTTTCTTGATTTTGATTTTCAGAATGGTTTAGTGAATGGCGTGAGCAAATCTTCAAGTTTAATTCACAGTGGAAATGGAGTGAATAGTGGCTCAAGCAATAATTCGCATTCACTGAATACAAGTGTGGGAGGTTCTTCCACAGCGACGACAACCACATCATCAGTGGGCACCTCGAGTGATAAAGCAACCACAGGAAACGATCCAAAGCCTGTCGAGTGCAATCTTTGTCATCGGAAGTTCAAAAATATTCCAGCTCTCAATGGACATATGCGTCTTCATGGAGGATATTTCAAAAAGGTATTTATATATATATAAAAAAAAAATTTTATTTATCTATTTAAATATTGATAGGAATAGTATTAACACACAAAGTCTTAACATACAAGATATAGAATTGAAAATGTAGAGAAATTTAAATACTTAGGTTCTGTAATAACGAAAGATAATAATATTCGAGAAGAGTTTAAAGCGAGTTTACAATCGGGAAACGCCTGTTATCATGCAGTAAAGGGGCTTATCGCGTCAAAATTATTATCAAAGGGGATAAAAATTTTAATATATAAAACAACTATTTTACCGGTTGTATTATATGACCTTAGGTGACGAAAGTAGATTTAGAGTATTTGAGAATAGGATTCTGCGAAGCATTTATGGGACAAAGAAAGATGAGGTCACCGGGGAATGGCGAAGATTGCATAACGAGGAATTGCATGACCTCTATGCATCTCTAGATATAGTTAGAATTATAAAATCGAGAAGGCTGTGGTGTGGCTAGAATGGGAGAAGATAGAATGGGGAAAAATATATTGGTAGGGAGACCGAGTGGAAAACGTCCGCTTGGAAGACCAAGGATGCGGTGGGTGGATAATGTAGGTAGGGACGTGAGAGAGATGGGAGAGGATAGGGACTGGAGGGTTGTGGCTCAGAATAGGAATACTTGGAGGGGTGTAATTGCTGCGGCCAAGAACTATCGAGTTCCGTAGAGCCACAGAGATAGATATATAGATATAAATATTGATTATAGAACAAACACGAATAATAAATTATTTTCTCTCTCTCTGTTACTAAATATTTTGTCTTATCACTATTAATTTCAAACCCCCATCTCTTTTCCTACCTCGATTAATTTTTCATCGCTATCTGTAATTGCAATTCCCGAATCTCCTATTATATTTAAGTCGTCTGGGTCACCTAATATTTTACAATTGATTTCCACATCTTACTCTTTCTTTACTACCTTCAAGACAAATTTTAAGATCAAAACTTTTTTATCCGTATCTATTGAGTTATACGTATGTTTTACTAAAGTCTAAAAATAATTAGAAAACAGAAATATTGAATTCGAGGTTTTTTTCTAATGTCTGTCATAATGAAAATATCTTAATTAATGTTGATCGATTTGGCCGGTACCCGCAATGATATCTCCTAATATTTTCTCCTCCTATGGTTCGTAAGTATTGTATATGTTATAATAGAGAAATAGAGTATAATATTTCTTAATCATTTCATTTTGATATTTTATTTTCATTGCTAGATTATTATTGAATATTTTTAATTATAATGAAACTTGAGAAAATGCAAAAATAGAGACTTGAGACAATTTATAAAAATTAACGGTATAAAAGTATTGATTAAAACTAAAGATAAATTAATAGTATATACATTCATTAATAGTATTAATTTAAATTAATTGTTTTATTTGTTTTTTTATTATTAAATTCATTTATTATTTTTTTTAGATCATAGTTAATTTCCTCCCTTAAAAGAAAAGAAGAAATATTCAAATATATAGAAAGAATAAATAAAAATTAAGTTAAATATGATCTAAATATTTTATTAAATTAAGTAAAATGAGAACATTTAGAATAAATTATTTAATTGAAATGATATTTGAATATTAGAATTTAAAATAAAAAGTTAAATATTATATTTGATTGGCAATTGCTAGAGAAATTTATATTCATTGTGTAAAATGCGTCCGCCTGGTCAGTGGGCCTCGCCAGGCTCTTGAATGAACAACACGGAGAATTATATATACTTTAAAAAATTAATTTCTGCGGTTATTGATTAGATATTAATAAAATTTATAGCCTATGTTATTAAAGAGGTATATAAGAATATTGTGATCTAATTTCATAGAAATCGGTTCAGCCAATTTTGAGTCTATAACATATTTTCCGGACAGACAGACAGACATGAAAAATTCTAAAGTCACTTTTGGATTCTAGAGGTCATGAAACGCGAAGATATGCAAAAAATTTTAAATTCTGAGCAATATGCAGAAAAAAACTTTTATATATATATATATATTTAATGACTTTTAATTTTTCAAATTTGATTTTCTCTTTGTTCATATATACATATATTATTTAAAATAAAAACAAAAAAAATATACCTTTATATAATCAACCTACTTTTTTAGAATCGTTTTAAAATTCTCTTTGATTTCAATTATTATACATTTAAGATAGCGAAAGGGGAAAAATGTCTTTCATGGTAAAATCATTGGATGGTTCATTTAACTTTTCTCTCAAATTTGCAATGCCCTAAAATATGCTTAAATTTTGATCTGAATGGACTTGTGTTTAAGTGAAGCGTAAAGAGAGCCGTTTCTTTATTGTTCATAGAAGGGGATGAAGGGATAAAGGACTGGAGGGCTTAGAGGGTGGTTTTCTAGAACAGGTTGTGTGGACGGAATCTAAGCCCATTAGTCCCGGTCAGGCGCATTTGCCGCGGGGTACAAAACATACATGATCTTCATATACAAAGCTTAACGTTTCTCTATATTGAATATAAATGTGATAGACTAAGCTAGAGATGAATAAAGATCTTTGTGAATGCGCCTCCGACGATGTATTTATTTCAATTTAATTAATACAACCGTTCGCGTTTTCATTTGATATAAACATACATCCATGTCTAAATTACTCACAGGCCTATGAGATGATGTTAATCAAAATAAGACGAATCTAATCAGTCAGGATTTACAAAATTGGAGCAAGATAATTGATGGTCAAACAAGAGAAAAGCTAAATATTAATGATTAAATATGTAAATAGATTTCATTTTCATTTTAACAAATATTCTATAAATTAAAAATTAGTCTTAATCAAATTTCTTAAAAAAATCCATTCAATTTTTGTACAACATTTTTGACAAAAAATAAAATAAAAAAGTTCAGAATTATTGTTTTTTTTTAAATTTTCAAAACTCAATTTAATATCTAAAATCAATTTTTGTTATCCAATGTTATTGTAATATTTTGTATTCTTTAAGCTGAATACGTATACAATTATGTATTTATATAATTATCATTAAATTTCATATACGTACACAGGTCTTTTATGTTTAGTTAGTTTCCGGAAAAACATCTTCCTTCAAATTTATAATATCCGAGTTGCTAAAAAATAATAAAAAATATTAAATACACTTTAAATAAATAATTAATTATAAAAATTGTTTAAAAAAAAATTTGAAAAAATATTTTTTCATAAATAAAAATTAATTAATTTTATATAAGTATAAAAAAAAAACAGAAACATTTATTCAATTTATAAAGGAACATTTTTTTTTTTATTATTTATTGTGAAGACTTAAGCAGTTTACTCATTCAGCTCCTTACATTTTCTATATTATTTTTTTTTCTGTTTATTCAAGTTATCTTGATATAACTTTTAGTTTAAACCATCAGCAATAATAAATAAATAAAATAATTTCATAGAAAAAAAGGACTGGAAACTATAAAGTCTAAAAAAAAAATAATAAGATAATATATCTATAATTTTAAAATAAAAATATTTTTACAGGATTCCGAATCGAAAAAATGTGACAAAAAAGAACCAGGCGGCCCGCCATTGCAAACTGCCTCAATGAGTGTGAGAGCACTCATAGAAGAAAAGATAATTCAGAAGCGCACAGCCACATCCTCCTCGTCGAATGCAGGCAACTCTTCTACAACATCGACAGTACAAAACCGACGAGTAGTTACTACCACTAGTTCTACCTCCAATGTTGAGACAAGCTCCTCTTTTGTGGTACCAGCACCTCCTTCAGCATCAGGTACATCCGTTTCCGCGATATCTCCAAGTACGACAACGACAGCAGCTGCAGTTGCCGCTGCAGCCGCTGTAGTTGCAGAAGCTGCTGCTGAAAAATCTATGAGAAGACATTCAGATTCTGAACATTTTGCATCTCCGAGAATGTTAGGTGCTAACTCATCTTCCCAAGATTTAACTCAAGATGCGGTTGTGCTTGCTGATCTTCTTCTTAAAAGATCAAAAAAAGCAGCTGTAAGAATTAATCGATTTCTATTTTTAATAATTATTTATAAATGGAATAACAATATTTATATATATATTTTCGATTTCAGAGCGTGAAGAGAGCTAGTTCTGATCCAGGTCAACCCGCAGCTGCAAATGTCAAACTAGAACCTATAACCGATGATGTCTGTATGGGAAGCAGTGATAGTCCTGATGCAGCAGCAACATCTCCTGCAGCGCAACAACAGGATGTTCACTTGAGCTTTCAAGTAGGACAAGTATGTTACAAATCTTTTTAAAATCTACAATTTTCTATGTGAAAGAATTTAAAAGAATATAGAATTTAAATAAATTAAATTAATCTCTAAGCTTATCATGCATTCATTCAACTTAAAACAAAAGAATATTGGTTTATAATGACTATCAAGTTGAAATGTTAAAAATCAATTTTGATTTTCAGTTTAACATTTTACTCATGAATGCCTATTTGTAACTTCGTTTAATAAACTATGTGAACAATTCAACACAATCTCTATTAATTCCTCCCTTAGAGATTTAATTAAGCAGAAACGATTGGAATGTATTAATTACACACCATTCATGGGCCTTAAAAAAGTTTCTAGAAAATTTAATTCCTTTCAAATGAATGATTCAATTAACTTGTCGACCTGTGAAATTGTTATATTTCCCTTAATCATTTTATATATTTTTTTTTTTATTTTTATTTGAGTTGTTTCATTAAATTTAATATAATTTTAAATAATATTAATTTTTTTTTTGCTTTTGTCTGCAATTGATTTAATTGTAGCATAAGTTGTCTAACTTTCAGGCGGCAGATGGCTTTGCCCTCGGTGTAGCATATCAGCCGGAAGATGGAGGATATTTCAGTCCTTCACTTCAGGATGATGTCTTTCAACAAGTTTCAGTCCCAGAAGCAATGTTACTTCACGGTGTTGATTCCATACAGGTATCTAGAACTTGATTTTTTACATATATGTAATTAAAATTATTATTAACATAATTTACAACTCGTAAATATTTGTACTGTTTGAAATTTCTTTAAATTATAATCTCTAATAAATTCGAATCAAATTGATTTTACAAATAGTTAAATATATAGTTACAGGATATCGAAGCTTTGGAAGAATATCAGAGTGCCGCTGCCGCTGCAGCTGCTGCTCGACAAGGAGAAATACATGCAGTGCTTAATTCTCCATTACCAGTCACCTTGGCCGAATTTGGTGCTTTTGGTGGTCAGGTTAAAGAAGAATCGAATGCTGCAGCAGTTTCTCAACATTCTCCATCTCCAGATTCACCTGGTTTTGCTTATCCCACTCCACCTGCATCTCAGGTAAGTCATTTAAAATTAATAAAATATTATATATGTATTTATCCTATGTTGAAATTTATCAAATTAATTTCTTTTCTTTTCAAGGAGGGGCGAACAGCGCCATTAGCATCTCCTCAAGGAAGTGATGCTTACGCTTCTACAGCAATGCCAGTATCTTCTCCTCTTTCAGCTGCCTTTTATACCAGCACTATGTCAAGTGCAGCAGCTGTAGAGGCAGCCTTGAATGAAGTATTACCCGCAGAACCAATGCGTTCATTAGGGCTCTATCCATCGCCACCTCCACCATCACATTCACCACTTTCTGCGACACCGGTTCCTTCTCCGTTGTCACTTTCATCCGTCCCATCTTCGGTCTCATCGCCGCTGCCTTTGGCGCCGGCTCAGCAAACTCCTGTTGTTAATGTAAATACACCTGCAGCAGCTGCTGCTGCTGCAGCTGCGGCGGCGGCTGCTTCGTTTCCCCTTTCACCACAATCACATGTTACTCTTCAATCACAAATGATGCCAAATTCAGATGACCCATTACTGTCAAGTAGCCCCAAAGATTTCTGTTCAAGAAATAAATTTGATTTTGGTGGAATACATTCTTTTAAATTAATTGGTAAATGATAATTAATATATATTAAATTGTTATATAAATAATAATCGTTAATTATTATTAATTTATTTATAGGTAATGGTGGTATGGTGGATCTTGGCCCGGGTTTAGCAGGCTTTATGGTTGATACCAATGGTGAATTGAAATTTTTTCAAACATCCAATGCCCCTGTAAAAACAACCACCACCCCAGTTTCTACAATGTCAAATCAATATCAAAGTAAATAATTATAATTAATTTTAATATATAAGTAAATTTTTTGTGTGTATTTATTCTAAAGTTAGAGTTTTAATCTAAAAAGTTAATAAATTAAGTAACATATTAAGTAACCTAATTAACTTTTTTAAGGTATAATGCAACCTCGTAAAATTGAGACTCCACCAATAGAATCCTACAAACAACAGCAAAATATACAATTACAGACAAGGGACAAAATATTGAGCTCTTCTGCACCTATGTCAACATCACGAAGCAGACCATCAAGCCGTGGTCAACTTCTAGATAGTCTTCGTGATGGTGATTGTGGTGATGATGATGTGTTTTTAAGTCCCACAAGGTAAAATCACAAAATTTTCACAAACTATTTATATTATGGTTATTATTCCAAATTAATTATATATTAATTTTATATTAATATTATATTAAATTAAGTTAATAGTATTGCATTTTATTTATTGTAGTATTCCAGCAAGTCCAATGCGTCCTGGACGACGCCGATCTCGATTAGAACCTCTTTATCTTGCCCCACATCCGTATCATAGTTACCAATCAAGATTGAGAGCTTCAAAAACCTCTTCTGAAGTGACCCATTATACTCCACCTCCAATGTTAAGTCCGAGCCGTCCTGGACAAGGTTTATATTGGCAGGCAATGGCAAGTTGGCCCAGCTCGACAACACCCAAAGGTAAATTATTCTAAAAAAAAATGAATAAAGAAAACATTTTATTTCTTTAATTACAATATTGTATCATGTTACTTTTTTTGTAGCTGAACCATGTTGCGATGAAGGACGTATCCCAGTATCCTCCTGCGATGATACTTCCGTCTCTTCACCCCCACCTCCCCCAAGTGATGCATCACCTCATGTGAACATTGGACCTGAGTATCAATGTTCAATACCAACATGGCAACCACCCACTAGTCAAGCATCCAAACTCAATCGAGAACCAAGTTATGAACATCTACTTTGGGATCCGGGCATAACTAAAGTTTGTACTGATTCTGAAGGTATATATACACAGTTTAAATAATTTAATTATATAACGTAAATCTCAAACAAATTGTTACTAATTCAAAATTGAAATTTTTTTTTATTTTTAATTTTAGTGGAGATCTATTTGGAGTTTGCCTGTTGTGCGGCTGTACCAGGCGGTGGTCGTAATAAAGAATATGCTCTTCATTTATTACATATGTGTCATGGAAATATTCACGTAATTATTATCAAATTAATACTTTTTAAATAATTTAGTAAATAATATAATTTATAAATTATTAGGAAGCAATGTTAAAGTTGATGCAACCAACACCAGCACTTCCAGTCGGTCATCCACTCTTATCCTATGATTACACTGAAAGTGAACGATGGAGTTCTACGGAAATGGAAGCATTTCATCAAGGATTAGTGCGCCATGGAAAAGACTTTCGTGCAGTATCGCATGAGGTACTATTACCATATTATTTATAAATACATATAAAATGGAATTTATACATTAATAAATAATTTACAATGAATTGTTATTTTTTACATCACATTTTAAATTTAAAAATTATTAGAAAATTTTTATTAATTTATAAAATTGAAAATGTATGATATTTTACAAAAATTAAAAAAGAAAAACAAGTGAATAATTTAAACAAATAATTTTTATTTTATTTATATATTAATTTCAGATTGGAACAAAATCTATAAAACAATGTGTACAGTTTTATTATTTATGGAAAAAAATATGCCACGATGATTATAAACGATTACGACTCATTCGTAAAAGGCATAGTAACGAAGTAGAATATGAAGATTCAAAATATGAAGAAAGTCGAACAGTAACGGTAACAACCAAAAATAATCATTATTTTATTACTATTAAATTTTCTTAAAATTTTCTTTTATTTATTATTATTATATCTTATTATCTTATTATAGGAGAAATTATTGAATTTATATATATATTTATGGGTTCAAAATAAGAACTCAGTTTATAATTTTAAAATGCATTACTTTTAACGATTAGAAAAATTTTCAATAATACAATAAAAACATAAAACTATATTCTTTCATAATATTATTAAGTCGAATATTGTGATTAAGATATTTTATATAAATTCTTCAATTCTATTTATCGATAGGAAATATACAGAATATTTTTTAGTATTTTAATATTTTAACAATTCAATTCTTTTAATTAAATATTTAAATTGTTAATTGACTTCTAAATTGAAAAACGAATAATTGAATTTTATTTATTTTACAGGCAAGTGATGTCGATCTCGTTTCGACAAGTTCAGAAAGTCGATTATTTATTTGCGAATACGCAGACTGCTCGGCTGTAAGTATTAATTTCCTTTTCATTTTATCATCCTTTAACAAAATGCATAGAGTGTTTAACATAATGATTTTTTGGAAATTTTATTCTATCATTAATCAAAATTCAATTTTTTTTTGTCTATTATTTTGAAATATTTTAGATTAAAGAAACTGTTATCTAAGATAATCTATCTGTACACTCTAAAGCGTTTCATGAATTTTTTTTTGATTCACTATTAATAAAATATAAAAGGCATGATGGTAATTTGTTTTCTTTTTTCCTTTGAATTTAATTAAAATATTTTTATTCTATTTAAATAATGAAAGCATATAGTGAATGTTAATGAATTGCATGATTGCATGATATTAGTATGCATTCTAAATTGGTTTGAAAATAAAAATCAATCCCATTTAATTCAAGATTGAGAGAGGAATAAAAAATAATTTATCAAAATATTGATGACTTTTTGAATAAATCTTATGTAATTGTAATTTACAAAAAATAAATCAATCAAACAATGAACAAATGAGGACAAAAAAGGTTCTCAAATTGTTGTTGTTACACAAAAACAAAATGAAATTTATTAATAAAACTGTTTTAATTAAAGTTTAATATAATATATTATTTTGTTTATTATTCATTGCAAATATATAATTTATTTAATTATTTAGAAAATATATTATAAATATTATATTATAAATATATATATTATGGTACTACATTTGAATTTGTTTTGTATAAAATATTTATTTATGGATTTCATTTTAAATATTGATAGTTTTTAAAAAGTAATTTTAAACATTCACTAATCTACTGAGATATAGTCAAAATATGAAGGCTATAATTTGCTTCATCATTTTTTTAAATTATTATTACCATTTAAATAATGTTATTTTTTGATGATAAAATAACTTTTTGATATTGGGTGAATATCTTTTAATATAGAAAATTATAATAATTATATATGATTAATAAATGGCACAGAAGTGAAGTAATAATAGTTAAACAAACGAATTTCCAGGACTATTCTTATCTTTCAATTGTCCATTTGTAAAATTTATCTATCTTGAGTTTGTAGAATGTAGAATTATTTCATTAGAAGAATTTTTAGCTCTTTAGTTAATTATAAAAGTACTTTGGCTGATAGAGATTCGCATGCCATTTGACGCTTTATGATATATTATATTACAATTACAATTCAAAATAAATTTAATAGTAAATTGTAGACTATGATATACTATTTGAAAATTATTATATTCTGTATTAGAAAGATTAATTAAAAACAAGTGAGAATCTTCTACTGAAAAAGTAGAATTATGTAAATATCAATGTTTCCCGTTCCTTAATTACTGTTCAGCAGAAGGTCCTCTCTTTTATTTATTTCATTTTCAATGCTTATAATTCAAAATACATTTTATTTTTGACTAAATTAGGTTTTTATTTTACATTATTTTATTTTAAAATTAAATTTAGTATTGCTTTTAGTAAAATTAAAGTAGAAGTATTATGATTAGAATTAAATTAATTATTGAACAGATTGATTTCTTTTTGGACATTCGCTGCTGCTTTGAAATTGTGACATTTTGCCGAGCTACGATTTGTAGGTAGTGCTTGGAGCTCGCTAGAAACTGGCGCTTCTTTCGGTAGAATACAAAAAGCCTGTCCCCAACGGGAAATTCTCAGGGCTAATCAATGTGTGATTGGCTTTTTTGCCGGGACGCAGAGCTTCAACTCACGGGCAGCCCTCAACGGGCACATTCGCATCCATGGCGGGGGGGCGGCTGGCCGATCACCAACCCCCGACAAAAGGGCGGCCACCGCCACCCCGCCTGCCCTCGCCGATATACTGGAGGAATTTCCATGTAAGATCTGTGGGAAGTAAGTCTACCAAAACAAAAAAAAAAAAAAAATCAAAAAAAAAAAGCAAAAAAAATTCAAACAAATAATAAAATAAATATAAATATGTAATATTCGTCTCTTAAAAAGTCACGAGAAAGGTAATTCCCATCTCTCTCTTTCTCTCTGTATATATATATATATATATATATATATATATATATCTTTCTAAAAACACTCACTATCTTCCTGTTTACTTTTACTTTTCACTTTCCTATTAATCCCTTTCTTGTATGATTTGAATTGGGTGGTTTTATATGCTTGCTTTTTTTCATCTCTCACTTTAATATTATTTTATTTTTCACGTTGATATTCAAAAATGTATTTATTTCCTTAACTAGATATCGTATTAGAAAAAAAAATTATATTATAAAAATTAATTATAATAAAAAATCTTTAAAATTTGCAAAAATTATTATCAAATGAAAAAATGAACCAAAATATTATGATTTTTATTATAATACTCTTATTTATGATTTAAATTCTGTCTACTTTATTTAATTTGTCATTATCTATTATATATCATTTTTTTTCATTTTTTGATCCTAAACACGAATCAATTCATATTTCATTATCTTAATTATTTTCATTGAATTAATAGAGAAATCGTGATGTTTAGCAAATTTTATAGCGAAAACGATACTTTTTTAAATTCGTCTAACAATCTTCTAATTTATAAAAAAAAAAATACCGTATATAAGATTACAGTTTTTAAAGATCATCAAATTCATTTTTCCTCCCATTAATAAAAGTCTGAATGATATGTAATGTGATGAATACATATGATTTTACATATTTAATTTCATTTTTATTTTTAATTTTTTTTAATAATTAATCACTTTCTAATATTTATAAGTTTTCATGTTTTTTTTATTCGCATGAGAGTTTTTCAATTTGTGATATACGTTAATAATAATATTTTTTTCTTTATTTTAAATTAACTCTTGATTATACTTATTCAAGCTTTCTTTAAATCGTCAATCTTTTTCATTCAACTTTTAAATAAAAATTATTTATCAATGAATCTTTCCTTATTTCTCATAGGATGGATCTGGTTAGATTTGAAAATAATAATTGAAATTAGCATCGATATTTTTCTGATTTACAATATTCCAATACAATATTGATTTAAAACAATTTTTAAATTTATATATTATATTCACACAAAAATGTTTTTTATAAAATTATTTGGATTTTTTTAGTAGGTAATACTTTTTTTTGCTAATTATGAATCTGAAAGTTTAATTATTTTATATATTCTATATCTATATATATATATTAAATATTTTAAAAATTTATATTTCTTCATTATCATTTCTTACTCTATCTGTTCTATTTGTCTATTTGTTTATTATTTATTCATTAATATGAGATGGGGTTATCCAATTTAATTTAATTTTATTGTTTTAAGAATTTTTTAAAAAAATGTTCCATAAGATTATCTTATATTCATATATATTAATTATTTTTTAAAAATATAATATATATTTATATATATATATATTTAATATAATAATAGATACATATTAAATAACTTAATGTTACTTAATATAATATTTTTAAATATTTATAAAATTATTATTTAAATGGCAAGGAGGGTAGCCTCGTAGTTAATCTCTTGATCCACTAAACTTTAATTCAAGGGAATAAACCTTGATAGGTTCAATTAGATTTCAGAATAATGATTTAATTTCAAATAAATGCGAAGGATGGTTAAAATGGGCATGGATCCCAAAACCCAATAAGAATAAAAAAAAAAAAATATTAATTAACCCAATCTGTGATTTTACATTTCAAATAAAAATATTCCTATATAATATATAGACTAAATATTAATTACATTCTAGTGTTTTAAGAAAAAATTGCCATAATTTAAGTGTATTCTAGTAAGGCAATAATATATTTAGAAGAAATAATACAAATTTTATGATATTCAAATCATAAATTAATTAATATTAAATAGCATTTGTTTTTATTTTAATTTAATTTTTTATATTCTTAAAGAGGGAGGATTTAGTTTTACTTTTTTTGCTTCCTTAGCCAAACCTAACAATTTCTCAAGGCCAACAAAACCACACAAAAAAAAAAACTTTTTGAAATTATTTATCAAAATTTAAAAATTTTTTTTTTTTATTTATATATTTATTTATCATAATTCTTTGTGTTTTAAAGTGCATTCAATTTCAAAATATAAATATTCAATATAAATTTCTCATATATCAAACATATAATAATACATACTTTTCATTATTATTATTATTATTATTATTATTATTATTTTGCCATTTTCTTTTAAACCGTTACAATATATATATACTTTTTTATTAATTTTTATTTTTTTTTCAAAGAAAATTCATTTGATTCCCTAAACAAAAATTTCTTAATCCATAAAAAAAGAAAAGAAAAATTGAATCAATTCTTAATGGGGGTGGTTCTTTGATTAGTGTTAATCTCCATTTTTTAATAAATGTTCCTAAATATTAAAAGGCATTGTGTATGCGTGTGTGTCTGTGTTCGTGCGTGTGTGTGGTTGTGATTGATGTCCACAGGGTGTTCAACAAAGTGAAGAGCCGCAGTGCGCATATGAAATCTCACAGGCCACCTGATGCCGATGCCAAGAAACCGAAACTGGACCCACACAAACTGGAGGTGGCGGAGCAGACCCTGGCCCGGACCCTAGCCGTCACAAGCTCCATCTCCAGACACCCCTAGGGGCTCCGCCCCACACCCTTAGATCAAGTCAGCATTCAACGAATACAAAACAATAGAGACGTCTATTTTAAATAAGCTTTTCTAATGTAAATTACTTATCATATATTGAAATGACTGAAAGTATGAAAAATTATAATTATTATATTATATACATAAACATAATCCCCTATACAATTAAAGCACTGATCTAATGTACTTTTAATTATATATCTATATCTATCTATCTATAAATAAATAAATAAATAAATAAATAAATAGATAGATAGATATAGACTAGGTATAAATATCTATATAACTGTCTGAAATCTATTTTATCTATCTCTATATCCTTCCATCTATTTATTATACATATATAGATAGATATAGAGATAGAGATAGATATCTTATAAACGAGTGCCAAAGATTATTTATTATAAAATAATGATAAAAAAATAAAAATGTGGAGTGAATGATAATGAAATTTACATGTCGGATCACCTTTCCGGCTCTCATTCCTTCTGTACAGATACCGAGTGCTTCCGTTTGGATGTCGCACAACCCAAGCGCCCCAATTTTTTCCAAATATTTTAAATGCTCAACGATTTCTACCTACCTCTCCTGGAGTATTCATCAACCCTCATCCTTTCTATATCCATCCCATCGATTTCCTGTGATCTGTTAACCCTTTTATTTTTATTTTCCAATTTGTTTCCCCCTCCCTAATTAACATTTCTTCTTCCATTTACTTAACACTGTACAAAATAATTGTGAGTTTTTTTTAAGTTCCTTTCAGTCACTGAAATATAATATTGTAGTTTCTATATATGTCTATATTAGTAAATTATATATATATATATTATATGTTATGTATTGATAAAGTTCATTTCGGCTAATTCATTCTGATTTTATTACTAAAAGCATAAAGAGAAAAGAAGAGAAATCTTTTAGTTTATAAAACTAAAAAATATAAAAAAAAAAAACAATGGCATATCAAAACGAAATTCTTTTATTAAACAAAAGAAAGAAAATTAGATAATAAAAAAAGTGTGTTGGCCGAAAAGAACTATGTTTTCCAGATTTTTCTCAAATTTATATAAATTTCTCTCTCTCTCTCTCTCTCTCTCTCTCTTACACACACATACACAAACACAACTCTCTTTACTCATATATACATATTTATGTATATATAATTATATCTATAATTCTTTTACTAATATAAATAATTATGATTTCATACAAATAATAAAAACCAAAAATATATATATATAAGTTTCAATAAAAAAAGAAAAATGTAAAAAAATAAATGAAATGACAGGCTAATTTGAAATAAGCTAAAAACGATATTTTTGGCACATATAAGGAAAAATATATATATATATATATATATACATATATATATATATATATATATATATAAATAATAGTAATAATAAATATATAACAATTATAAATAATGTAATAATAATAACAGACTAACTTTGTTTGAAAGTACCAGTACAAGTCATAAATATATAATTATTACATCATCATTTCGAATTCATTTTTCTGTTTAACGTGAATGATGATTTTAATTGTTGTTTGTTATATTTTCAATTATGAAATAAACGTAAATAAAAATTTAAAAAATTTATTAAATAAATTTTTCTAATTTTTTTTGTTTTTTTTTTATTTTGTTTAATATAAATAATAATAAAACTTGAATTAAAAAAAAAATCTAGAGGAAAGTGAAAAGAAATAGTAAAAATTATGTATATGATTAATATAAATATTTGCTTGAATTATTTTATATTTAAAATTAAAATCATATATTTAATTGATTAGAACAAAAATTTTAAATTTTTTTTTTAATATAAGTATTAATATAAGCAGTTAAACAAATTTTCATTAAAACAAAAAAAAAAAAAAAAAAAAAATAGCAAGATATTTAAAATTTTTCTAAGAAATATATATTCCGAAATTCATATAATTTTTTATTTTGTTTTTTTATTTGAAAATATTTTAATTTCAAATTTTCAATATAAAGAAAGGAATAATAAAATATGTAAAATTAAAATAGATTTTTTTTTGTTTTTAATTATAAAAAAAAAATAAAAATAAAAATTGTCATATATTAAAGAAAAATTTATATAATTTTTGAATTAAAATTTACGTAATATTTAATTAAAAATAAATAACAAACATTCGTTATATTTATATAATTATACATTTCTTTTCAATTTATTATTTATTTATTAATTGAAATTCTATTTTTATATATCATTAAGTTTTTTTTTTTTGTTCATTAATTTTCAAAGATATTTATTGAACATATAAATTAATATATTCAAAGTTGTTGTTTTTGATTTATAATTATTTAATTTAATTTAATTTTTTTTTTATTTGTTCGTTTCTTTCCGTTTGCAAATTGAAATCAAAGTGCAAAGCAATTGCTGTACTACAAGTGCCTTGTGACTGGGATTACCAGGATCTTAAAAAAACTATCTCAAAGTGAGTCTGTTTATTGAAAGGCGCGCTTTTTCTCTAAGAGAAAGGATTCATTAAAATACAAAGCAATATATAACGAAGATAAAAAAAAAAAATAAAACAAAGAATATTAATTAAACAATTGTGTATAGATATGTATAATTAAGTCACTATGTTTACATCTATATAAATCTATGTTTCTATAATATATACATAATATATGTATATATGTATTTATATCTATGAATGAATGCGTGTATCAGGGTACTGGAAATACTTTCAGAAAAGTATGTATTATGAGTAAAATGGAATAATAAGATATAAAAAAAATTAAAGTCGTATTTAAATCATTTGAAATAAATATATTATATTATTATTATATATGTATATATACATATATATAAATATATATATTTAAATTAATTAAGATAATTAATATATTGAAATCAGTATTATATATCTTAGTCTAAATGGGAAGAAAAATAAATAAATAAATAAATAAATATCTTAATTTATAAGACAACTCGTCAATGAGTCAAATACTAAAGGCAATATTTATTAGAATGCTCAAAAATATATTACAAAAAATAAATAAATAAATAAAATAAAATCGTAAATCATCAAAATATAAATATTTTTTTAAATACTTGGGGATGCCAAAATAAGTATTTTAAAAATATATTAATTAAATTAAAACAAAAAAAAAAAAAAAAGAATTAATATTCAAATGTATTTAAATACTCAAAAAATCGATGATAGAAAGATTAAAAACAAATAAACAAACAAACCAATAAAGTATAAAATACTTTTATTCAAATTATTCTCCACCCTGAACAGAAAAAGCGTAATTATTAAATTGTAATAATTGAAACAAGTGAATAATATATATATATATATATATTGAAAACAAAATAAAAATATTACTTGCTAAGGAAATGTTTTAGTAAATATTATATTATTATTATTATATATAAAAAAAACAAAAAAAAAAAAACAATAAAATTATAATTACGTATATCGATAATAAATATTTATTAAAGATATATGTATAGCTAAGAACAATTCTATTCTTATTATCTAACGACTGTTTCTTTTTTCCACTTTGTCACTTTAATGGAAACACATTGAAATGTTTAATGCTGATTCATTAGAGGGGATGAATGTCACTGTCTATAACGGACTCATCTTTAGCAAAAATAACATTTTTTCAATGGCTTTTCGATTAAAGAGATCATGGAGATATTACCGAATCGATTTTCTGCCAAATATATTTCATTATTATTATATAATAATATAACTATTAATATATGTTGTGATAAGAACGAAAATTATAAATATATATATATTGAAATATTTATATATATTTATATATTCAATTTGATTGAAAAAATAATTAATTAAGATGTAACCCTATTTTTCCATCCTTATCCTCTCTCTCTCTTAATATTTCCTTTAATTCCCGTCCTTAAATGAAATATATTCTACTTTCAATTCTAGTAATATGCCGGTTAAGTAGTGTGAAATATACTATCTGTTTGATGTCTGTTTGTCTGAATGTCCGAATGATGAATACCTCCCACTACTTTTGCTCTTTGATTCATTTCCGGTTATACCTTACATTGTATATACATTACCTATACGTAAAAGAAAATGCGGGTTTTTTTATTATTTAAAATTTATATATTTCATATTATTATTAATATTATTCTCTTTTTTCATCTATTACTTACTACCTATCCGTAGTATTTTATTAGTAAAAATTCTATTTCTATATCTCTTTACATTTTCTTATATATCTAATATATTGTTTAAATAAATAATAATCGTTTAATGCGCAAGCGCACAAATAAAAAAAAGGTCCTAATTTTAATTATAACAAGTTTTATCATATATATATATCTTACAATGAGCTTTGCAAACGAAACGAAATGGCAATAAATAATCAAAATTATATTATATAAATATTTAATGAATGAAAAATGAAAGAAAAATTTCAACTTTTTACTCATTTCTTTATTTTCCTTATAAAGAATCACTATCATACCCATTATATAATCTCCTTAAATACATATAATTAATTATATATATACTTACATATATATATATATATATAATAAAGTAATATTATTAATTAGTTCTCTTAATGTAAATGGATTTGAAAATTCATTTTATTAAAATTAGAGACCATTTGTTAAAACAGTGACATACATCTACTACAATTGTATAATTTTCAAAAATCTATTTATATAAGCATATATATGTATATATATATATATATATATACATATATATAATTATATCAACTTATGATTGTTAGAACATTGATAGTTATGTTCCTTGTCAGTTGACTTAAATCTAGTATTTATTGTTATGTACCAGGTGCTAAAGTCATTTCATTGTTATATACAATAAATTATCATTGTTGTGTCAAAATCTTAAATACATCTTAAGTTTAAAAAGAAATATGTTTAAAATGTGATTTGAAAACTCAATACAATCAAGTAACATTGCTGTGGTCTTTCAACAAAAAAAAAAAAAAAAAAAAAAAAACAAACCAAAAAAAAAAATAAATAGGTAAATAAATAAATTAAAAAAAAAAATGAAAAAAATAAAAATACATAAAAAATTATAATTGAAAATTTTAATTGAATATAATGTTTTTCTGTTCTTTTGATCTTCTCTATTTGATAAGTAGATTTTAAACAATCAATAATAATTCTCTCTTATTCATGTGCCTGGATTTGTTTATTTGTGCCAAAAACAAAGAAAAAAATTTAAAAAAAAAAATTGCAGAGTGTATCTAGTATTGAAATGATCTCATTAATCTCGAAAATAGAAAAAAAAAACAAAAACATGAACGGAGTTGCGTGTATTCTACATTCAATCTTTATTATGTTCATCTCCCATAATTTTTGTCTTTTGTCGAGAAACTCAATCAAAATAAGAGCGACTAGCATTCAATCCAGCGAATGACTAAAATTATGAAATACATTAATTTTGACAATGTCAATCAAGGCAGTTTCAAAAAATTTCCCAAATTTTCACCCCTTCCCTTTTTGTTCTTCTGTTCTTCCACAAACCAAAAATTAACTTTCTTCATTCTTTGATTATTCTAGTTGCATGAAATCATCCATATTTCTGTCACCCTATTAGTGCAACTAGACAAATTCACTTAACTATTTTAAATAGCACTCTTTTTGGAAAAAAATTTCTATGTACTAGATATTAAAAAAAATAAAAATAAAATTCTGCCTATGAACTATCTTTACATGCAAATTTTTATAGAATATAAAAATAAAATAATATAAATATATATTTATATATAAAATAAAAATTGAAAAATTATAAAAGAATCGATAGATTACATACATTTAATAGGTTTTATATATAAATATATATAAATTATATTGTGCTATACTCCAAATGCAATGATTTGACTATTTAGCAACGTGTTCATAATTCGGCCTAAATTGAAAATATTTCATTTGAGTCAACAATACTATTGTAAAGTTGTTTTGTTGATTATTCATTTTTAAGCTGCTTATTGCATGTAAATTTAGTTGATTCTTTATAAATATTTATTTTATTAAGAGAGAGTTTTAGGAACTGAAGGGATCATTTAAAAACGGTTGTTGGGTTTGTTCTCACCTTTCTAACAAATTCAATGAAAACCATATTTATATATATGTTTATATATAAATACACAAATCAAGGGGGTAGGGAAATAAAAAAAAAAGTACAAAAAATCACATAATCACGCTAAAATCGAGCTAAGTGCTCTAAAAGAGTTACCCAATCGTTTCATTTTTTTTTTAAATGAATTTTACAAACATAAACATCCATTTTAAGATCACAATATATTTCTATTTTATAATCGTGCGTTATGGATTATTTATATTACATTATAAAAATTTAAATATAAATATATACATTTTAAAAAAATTTTTTTTTTTTTTTTTAATAAAATTTGAGTATAAATAATGATTAATTACTAGAAAGTATAATAATCATCATCGGAATTTACATAACAAATTTGAAAAACATAATATAAATTATATCTCATTTTATATTAATATTTCATTCCAAAATTTTCTTTATGATTAATAAATAAATAATTATATAATCGATTTGATTATTCTATTTAGATTTTATTTTACTTTTTCAAATTCACTAAATTAATTACTATATTAATTCTATTTTTTTTTTTTGTCAGAAATCGATGATTTTCTCAACAGAACATTAGGTTTTCAAAGTAATTTACACATGAAATAATTAAGAGAGAATTCTTAAAAAAAAAAAATTATTTATATTATTTTAAATTTATTTTTAACTTTTTCATAATAAAATTATTAACCTTTTATTAAAATATTAAGTATTGATCACCAATTTATTTCAAATAAATCATTTATTGAAATTATCCAACTGCCTATATATATTTATTTATATATATAAAAATGTGTATAAAAATAAATTAATAACACTTTAATTAATTATTAAATTAATATAAAAATAAACTAATTTTTTTCTAATATGACCGAGGTTTGATTTAAAACAAAAAATAATCAATCATAAATGATTTAATATTTCTAAAACATTTTTTTTGAAATCACCAATTTTTAATCAATTTATTTTGAAAATGGAAAATTGATGTAAATAATTATTTTAAAGTTTATTTATTTAATAAAAAATGAAAGTAGAAATGAAATATTTACAATGATTTTTAAAAGAAATCACCATCATTTCTATTTTTTCTATTCCAAGTTTTTACTAGAAAATAAATATATTTCGATTTAATCTGTAATTTTAGTCGTCTGCAGTTTGATCTTAAAATGGCTTCTTTCTTTATACCTTCGGTTTTTTTTTTTGGGCTTAATCGTGAATAGTAAATTTTTTTCAATTTTTTTTCTTTTTGTTTTTGATTAATGTGAATATGAAAAATATTATTATTTCCTCTATAGAAAGAAATAGTTTAATAATAATTATGAAACTTATAAAGAAAAGAAAACTTTATTTTTTTAAATGTTGCAATTTCACATTCCAGAGAACATCATTTGAAAAAATCAATCTTTGATAATTTTAATAAAAGCGTGGCTTATAGCATAAAGTATACATGCAGACATTCATAAAGAAGGTAGAAAGTTAAGGGACAAACTATGGCCTAAATGACTTACAGACTTCCCTTTTTTCATATGCTGGTCTTCTCAAATTTTTTCCCTTTATATATTATTTTATATATATATATATAATTATTTATTTTGTTTCTAAATATAATTAAATATATAAAAAATTTTAAACTTTTAATTTGAATCAATAAATAAATAAATGTAAAAAAAAAATAAATAAATAAATTTATCAATTTATATATGAATCTTATAATAATAACAATAATATATATCATTATATAAATCGTTATTTCATTGAGCTAATGATATTTGCGAAAACACAATTCAAAATTGTTTAATTAATATCGAATGGATTTTGAAGTTCAAATGTGTGGTACGGCCTAAAATGATAAAAAAAAAACTACGTACTTGAAAAAGCAATAAATACTTTTTAGTTAATTAAATAAAAAAAATATCCTTTGAGTTGTGTTATAAATATTTTAGCTCATTTTTTTATTATACATTAATTGTTTATTAAAAATATCTTATATACCTACCTATCTCTTCATATCTTATTATATATATTAATATATAATATAATAAGATGTAATATAAATTCATTTTTCATATATAAAATATAAAGTAAAAGAATGGTATAAAAATTTATTAAAAAAAAAACAAATACCAAACAAAACAAAAAAAAAAAAAAATAGATACAAATTATTAAATTATTGTTGTTATTTACTATTTAAGTTAACTGATCAAAATTGAAAATGTACCCAAAAAATAAATAAATAAATAAATATAAAAATAAGCTAATTCCCTTAAAATATATCCAAAAATATGATAAAATAATAATAAAGAATCTATTTTCATTTTTATAGAAAATGTTATTTTCGAAATATTTTTTGACAAAGCAGAGAAATGATAGTAAAAGAACATTTTATACAAGAAAAGACATAGAAGAATATCATAATAAAATAAATAAGTTTATATATGTATATATATTTATATTTATGTATATTCATATACATATATATACCTATATATATATGTATTAGAATAAAACTACATTTTATGTTTGTTTTTCAAAAGATTGTCCACATGGAAATTATAGAACAATCACTGGCCTAGAGGTTGTGATTGAAAATGCTCGGCTGGTAAAATAATATAAATATAAAAAAAAAAAATATTAAAATTAATTAATAAGTAAAAAAAGAAAAATGGTATTTATATATTTTCTAACCAACTTTGCAATTTCATCAACGAATTTGTTTGGCCGAGAGGATTTAATTCATCTTATATTTCTTTTTTAAATCTCTCTCTCTCTCTCATATATATATATATATATATATATATATTATTTTTCTCACTGATTTAAAAAAATTATGCCCGCTTTATCATGGAAAAAAAATGTGATAAGGACTTAATAAAACGCCCTTACACGAAATATAAAAAAAATGCCAGCAAGATTGTACCTTATTCCTGCAGAATTCAACAAAGTGCTATAGAGATAGTACAAGACAGATTATTCAGATGTATATTATCATAATTTGTATAAAAATATATACAAAAACAAACAAAAAAAAAAAAAATAAAAAAAAAAAAAATAAAAATAAACAAACATACAAATAAAAAAAAAAAAACTTTTGTGGTAATTTCTCATTAAATGTATTTTTATCTTTGAAATTTTTTATTAATCCCTTTAGTATTTAGTATAAATGTGCATATTAGTTTAGCTCTTTTAATACGATGATTGGAGTTGTACTTTTCATTAATTTATGTGATTATCTTATACAGATGTTATTGACATTTTTAAACATATGTGGTATTTTTTGTACATAAAAAATATAACAATGTATCCATGTATAGCAATGGACTGAAATTCTCCATTGATACTAATTTTAACTCTATCTTATATTAATAAGTGGTCAGTTGAAAATATAGTTAAAAAAAATATTTGAATTTTTTTATTTTGGATCTATCCACACCTTTAATGGAAGAAATCATTAATATTTGTTGTTTTTTTTTACAGCTATAAAAATTAATAATTTATTTATAGATATATTATTTTTAACATATTTAAATGTTTCATTATTAACACAAGAGTGGTTAGAAAAGTAATAGGTGTAATAATTGTAAGTATGTTGGTACGATTAGAAGGCAAAAAATTGAATTGGCGTAATTTCATATTGAATCATGTTTTTCTGTAACAAAGTGTTATAATAATTTGTTTTCTATTTGACATGGTATAAAAATTTTAGATTCATATACATTTAATTGACCTTATATTAAAATAACTTATTTTAAAATTTTAAATATATTCTCGAACGAGTTTCAATCTGAGATTGAATGAATTTCTTTTCTGTTATTTTCTTTTTCGTAGAATATATTATTTTTATCAAAAAATTATATAATTATTGATCTAATTTATTATTATTTACTTCAAAAGAATATTTTTTTTTTATACTTTTTCATCTTTTTGGTTTACACGAGATGAACTAAGGAAATGTATTTAGGCAATAAAAGATAATTACTTAAACATCTTATCTTATCTTATCTTATTATACTAGCAAAAATTGTATATATATATGTGTATATTGTTGGATTAATTTATCAGTTAACCGCTCGAAGATTTTTTTGAAATTCACTCCATAGATAATATTTATAAATACAAATCGATCTGTATTGGTTTCAGCCTGGAGAAAAATAATCTTCATTAGTTTCTTCTTAATTTAAATTTATATATGGATGACGTCACAAATGGCATCCATATTGAAATTTGTCTCTTGACAATTTTTTTTTTAATTGATATTGTATTAATATAATTTTTATATTGTAAGAATAATATTGGGCGACGAATAATAAAATAAAATAGATATGGATTAAATATAAAATTATATTTAATTATTTACAATATATACAAATACATAAGCGATAAAGAGAAGCATAAAAAACAAAAAATCACATAAGGACTTATCATAAAGAGCGTATGCAATCTTAATCATAACATATATATATATTTGCGACTGTTTTACAGCATGTTTGGCCGTTTATCGCATCCTAATTGCCATTCCCTCCTATTCCGCCACGAATCGGCATCAAGACACCTTCTCTTTATTGCCGATTGAATGCCTTCTTTCCAGCGTATTCGTGGCCTTCCTCTTTTTTTCTTTCTAGATGGAGTCCATTCGAAGGTCTGCCTGGGAATTCTCTCCTCATTCATTCGTCTCATATGACCATACCAGGATAGTTGCTTTTTTTCGATCTTTTCTACTATCGTCTCTTGTACTCCTATCCTCTGTCTAATTATTTCGTTTCTTACATGGTCGAATAGTGTCACTCCACAGCATCGTCTCCAATAGCTGTTTTCCACTGCCATCAATCGGTTTTTCATTGCCTTGTTTAATGTCCAAACTTCTGCTCCATATGTTACACAGCTTTCCACCAATGATTTAAACATATGGAGTTTTGTTTTATTCTGAATGTTTTTACTCCAAAGCAGTGAATTTATTTGTGCAGTAATAGCTCGTCCTTTTCCTATTTTATTTAAAATATCTTTTTCATCACCAGCGTCATTAGTTAATATGTTCCCAAGATATTTGTATTGGTTAGTTGTTTTTATTAATACTCCGTCTAATTTTATATCTTCTCCTTTTGACCCTACCGCCATGTGTTGTGTTTTTTCTGTGTTTATTTCTAGTCCCCATCTGTCATATTCTTTATTAAGTTTCCTTAGCATATAAGAAGCATCATCAAAGTCCTCCGCAAGAATAACCTGATCGTCCGCAAATAATAAAGTATAAATATGTCTATCACCAATCTGCACACCCATACTTTTACATTTCCTTGTTCACTTTTCTAGAGCTGAATTTAAATATATTTTAAATAATGTCGGAGATAGGCAACATCCCTGTCTCAGACCTTTTGTTACCAAAAATGGATCTGTCAATCACGACCCCGTCTTAACTTGGCTTATATTGTTTTTATAGATTCCCTTTATTGCATTAATATAATTGGTATCGATTTTGTTTTCTTTCATTGCCTCCCAGAGTTTTTGTATTGGGACGGTATCGTAGGCCTTTTTTAAATCTATGAATATTAGGTGTAATTGACCTTAATCATAACATAACATCTAAATTGATCTAAATATATAACGAGAGAGCTTCAACTCGAAAGTTCGAGAAGGTATCCCATCATTCCGTGCGCTTTCTCCCGCACGAATTCAAATGATATATTTTTAAATTTTTATATATTAACAAAAAAAGCTTACAACTTCGGCCAATCTGACTTTTGATCGTCCTCGATCAATTCATCATATCCATTATAGAATCACATTTTGATTACATAAATTATACTTAAGAATTAACATCATTGAGTTTAAACAAAAGTAACAATATTCATTTACATATAACTAAATCATAAGTCAATCTGAGTTGAATACTTTCTCGCCAAGGTTTTTTTTTTTTTTTTAAATTTACCTAATTGATCAGCAATTAATGGTAAAGGAAACCGATCCTTTTTACATTGTTTATTAAGTTCGCGATAATCAACGCATAATCTGATTTCACCTGATTTTTTTTTTACCAAAACAATTGGCGATGAATAAGCAGAATTACTTACTTTAATTGTTCCCTTGGCGTTTAAGTCGTCAATCTCGGCTTGCAGCTGTCTTAATTTATAGTAAGATACTCTCCTAGGTCTGAAATTAAAACATTTATGATTAGTTATAGGCTTAATGTCAACCTCTTGTTTATGCTGAGGTTCAGCAGGTTTTTCGAAATTTAAATAAGTATTTAAAACATTTTCTAATTCATTATTATTGTTTATATTTAACTGAGGAGACGTTTTCACTTCCTCACTATCTATCATCATAAGTGAATTAATTTCTTCATCTAATTTAGAATGTTTCACTGGAATGTTCACGTCGACAAAATCAGCAGGTACTACATTAATTTCTTCATCTAATTTAGAATGTTTCACTGGAATGTTCACGTCGACGAAATCAGCAGGTACTACTTGAACTGGTGTTTCAATTACCAAAGTTGAAGATGACGATGCTGGCTGGTCGGGCTTTTTGTTATTTGGACAAGCAGAAACCTTATGTCCAAATTCTTCTATAAGATGTTCTTTAAGTTGGTTAAATGTCTTAATGCCTTTGGTCGCTTGGATAAAGAGTTTTGCTAGCCCTGACAAGGACTTTTTGCCATAAATTAGTCTTTCCAAGTCGCACCAGCCCATAAGTTGCGATATTTCTTCAAAATCACTTATCCACGTTTTGATTTGGTAAGAATAATCTCCAGAAAAGGGTTGAATAGAATCTTGAAGGTCGCTAAAGCTCATGGCCACTTTGGGTATTGATGATGAGTGAATTGAATGATCTTCTTCAACTTCTTCATCAGTGGTATAATCCTCTTCTAACCTTTGCTCCATAAGGTTGTTTAAATCAGATAAACATGAGCAAAGTCTCTTGGACAATTCAGTCTTAATATTTAGCATAGTTGAATTTTGCATGAAATATATAAATCAAATAGATTTTTTGTGAAGAAAAAGCTCAATTACTCGGGAAATATAAATGAAATCTTAATATAATTAAATATTTCTTATTTAAATTCAAAAATTGAACAAATTGATATAAAAAATATTAATAATATCTTAATATTTAGCACAGTTGAATTTTGCAAGATATATAAAAATCAAATAGATTTTTTGTAAAGAAAAAGCTCAATTTCTCAGGAAATATAAAAGATATCTTAAGAAAATTAAATATTTCTTATTTAAAATCAAAAATTGAACAAATTGATATAAAAAATATTAAAAATATCTTAATATTTAGCATAGTTGAATTTTGCATGAAATATATAAATCAAATAGATTTTTTGTAAAGAAAAAGTCAAGTACTCAGGAAATATAAAAGATATCTTAAGAAAATTAAATATTTCTTATTTAAAATCAAAAATTGAACAAATTGATATAAAAAATATTAATTTTATCTTAATATTTAGTATAGTTGAATTTTGCATGAAATATATAAATCAAATAGATATTTTGTAATGAAAAAGCAAAATTACTCGGGAAATATAAAAGATATCTTAAGAAAATTAAATATTTCTCATTTAAAATCAAAAATTGAAAAATTGATATAAAAAATATTAATAATATCTTAATATTTAGCACAGTTGAATTTTGCAAGATATATATAAATCAAATAGATTTTTTGTAATGAAAAAGCAAAATTACTCGGGAAATATAAAAGATATCTTAAGAAAATTAAATATTTCTCATTTAAAATCAAAAATTGAACAAATTGATATAAAAAATATTAATAATATCTTAATATTTAGCACAGTTGAATTTTGCAAGATATATATAAATCAAATAGATTTTTTGTAATGAAAATGCAAAATTAGTGGGGATATATAAATGAAATCTTAATATAATTAAATATTTCTTATTTAAAATCAAAAATTGAGCAAATTGATATAAAAAATATTAAAAATATCTTAATATTTAGCATAGTTGAATTTTGCATGAAATATATAAATCAAATAGATTTTTTGTAAAGAAAAAGTCAAGTACTCAGGAAATATAAAAGATATCTTAAGAAAATTAAATATTTCTTATTTAAAATCAAAAATTGAACAAATTGATATAAAAAATATTAATTTTATCTTAATATTTAGTATAGTTGAATTTTGCATGAAATATATAAATCAAATAGATATTTTGTAATGAAAAAGCAAAATTACTCGGGAAATATAAAAGATATCTTAAGAAAATTAAATATTTCTCATTTAAAATCAAAAATTGAACAAATTGATATAAAAAATATTAATAATATCTTAATATTTAGCACAGTTGAATTTTGCAAGATATATATAAATCAAATAGATTTTTTGTAATGAAAATGCAAAATTACTGGGGAAATATAAATGAAATCTTAATATAATTAAATATTTCTTATTTAAAATCAAAAATTGAACAAATTGATATAAAAAATATTAAAAATATCTTAATATTTAGCATAGTTGAATTTTGCATGAAATATATAAATCAAATAGATTTTTTGTAAAGAAAAAGTCAAGTACTCAGGAAATATAAAAGATATCTTAAGAAAATTAAATATTTCTTATTTAAAATCAAAAATTGAACAAATTGATATAAAAAATATTAATTTTATCTTAATATTTAGTATAGTTGAATTTTGCATGAAATATATAAATCAAATAGATATTTTGTAATGAAAAAGCAAAATTACTCGGGAAATATAAAAGATATCTTAAGAAAATTAAATATTTCTCATTTAAAATCAAAAATTGAACAAATTGATATAAAAAATATTAATAATATCTTAATATTTAGCACAGTTGAATTTTGCAAGATATATATAAATCAAATAGATTTTTTGTAATGAAAATGCAAAATTACTGGGGATATATAAATGAAATCTTAATATAATTAAATATTTCTTATTTAAAATCAAAAATTGAACAAATTGATATAAAAAATATTAATAATATCTTAATATTTAGCACAGTTGAATTTTGCAAGATATATATAAATCAAATAGATTTTTTGTAATGAAAATGCAAAATTACTGGGGATATATAAATGATATCTTAATATAATTAAATATTTCTTATTTAAAATCAAAAATTGAACAAATTGATATAAAAAATATTAATAATATCTTAATATTTAGCACAGTTGAATTTTGCAAGATATATATAAATCAAATAGATTTTTTGTAATGAAAATGCAAAATTACTGGGGAAATATAAATGAAATCTTAATATAATTAAATATTTCTTATTTAAAATCAAAAATTGAACAAATTGATATAAAAAATATTAAAAATATCTTAATATTTAGCATAGTTGAATTTTGCATGAAATATATAAATCAAATAGATTTTTTGTAAAGAAAAAGTCAAGTACTCAGGAAATATAAAAGATATCTTAAGAAAATTAAATATTTCTTATTTAAAATCAAAAATTGAACAAATTGATATAAAAAATATTAATTTTATCTTAATATTTAGTATAGTTGAATTTTGCATGAAATATATAAATCAAATAGATATTTTGTAATGAAAAAGCAAAATTACTCGGGAAATATAAAAGATATCTTAAGAAAATTAAATATTTCTCATTTAAAATCAAAAATTGAACAAATTGATATAAAAAATATTAATAATATCTTAATATTTAGCACAGTTGAATTTTGCAAGATATATATAAATCAAATAGATTTTTTGTAATGAAAATGCAAAATTACTGGGGAAATATAAATGAAATCTTAATATAATTAAATATTTCTTATTTAAAATCAAAAATTGAACAAATTGATATAAAAAACATTAATAATATCTTAATATTTAGCACAGTTGAATTTTGCAAGAAATATATAAATCAAATAGATTTTTTGTAAAGAAAAAGCTCAATTACTCGGGAAATATAAAAGATATCTTAAGAAAATTAAATATTTCTTATTTAAAATCAAAAATTGTACAAATTGATTTAAAAAATATTAATAATATCTTAATATTTAGTATAGTTGAATTTTGCATGAAATATATAAATCAAATAGATATTTTGTAATGAAAAAGCAAAATTACTCGGGAAATATAAAAGATGTCTTAAGAAAATTAAATATTTCTTATTTAAAATCAAAAATTGAACAAATTGATATAACAAATATTAAAAATATATTAATATTTAGCATAGTTGAATTTTGCATGAAATATAGAAAGCAAATACCTTTTTTGTAAAGAAAAAGCTCAATTACTCAGGAAATATAAAAGATATCTTAAGAAAATTAAAATTAAAAGTAGCTTTTTGAGTGAATTAATATGAGAAATCCTGGTTTTTCCTACGAAATCAATGAAAAAAAATGTGATATCGATAAAATATGAATTAATTCGTGATTAGGACGAGAAATGGAAGAGAATGATATATAATAAATAAATTTTACATTTTTATTTAAAAAAGTAGCTTTTTGCGTGAAAAAATATTACAAATTGAGGTTTTTTCGATGAAATTAATGAAAAAAATTATGATATCGATAAAATATGAATTAATTCGTGATTAGAACCAGAAATGGAAGAGACTGATATATAATAAATAAATTTTATATTTTTATTTAAAAAAGTAGCTTTTAGCCTGAAAAAATATTACAAATTGAGGTTTTTTCGATGAAATTAATGAAAAAAATTATGATATCGATAAAATATGAATTAATTCGTGATTAGAACCAAAAATGGAAGAGAATGATATATAATAAATAAATTTTACATTTTTATTTAAAAAAGTAGCTTTTTGAGTGAAAAAATATTACAAATTAAGGTTTTTTCGATGAAATTAATGAAAAAAATTATCATATCAATGAAATATGAATTAATTCTTGATTAGGACAAGAAATGGAAGAGAATGATATAAAATAAATAAAATTTACATTTCTATTTAAAAAAGTATATTTTTGCGTGAAAAAATATTACAAATTGAGGTTGTTTCGATGAAATTAATGAAAAAAATTATGATATCGATAAAATATGAATTAATTCGTGATTAGAACCAGAAATGGAAGAGAATGATATATAATAAATAAATTTTACATTTTTATTTAAAAAAGTAGCTTTTAGCCTGAAAAAATATTACAAATTGAGGTTTTTTCGATGAAATTAATGAAAAAAATTATGATATCGATAAAATATGAATTAATTCGTGATTAGAACCAGAAATGGAAGAGACTGATATATAATAAATAAATTTTATATTTTTATTTAAAAAAGTAGCTTTTAGCCTAAAAAAATATTACAAATTGAGGTTTTTTCGATGAAATTAATGAAAAAAATTATGATATCGATAAAATATGAATTAATTCGTGATTAGAACCAGAAATGGAAGAGACTGATATATAATAAATAAATTTTACATTTTTATTTAAAAAAGTAGCTTTTAGCCTGAAAAAATATTACAAATTGAGGTTTTTTCGATGAAATTAATGAAAAAAATTATGATATCGATAAAATATGAATTAATTCGTGATTAGAACCAGAAATGGAAGAGAATGATATATAATAAATAAATTTTACATTTTTATTTAAAAAAGTAGCTATTTGAGTGAAAAAATATTACAAATTAAGGTTTTTTCGATGAAATTAATGAAAAAAATTATGATATCGATAAAATATGAATTAATTCGTGATTAGAACCAGAAATGGAAGAGAATGATATATAATAAATAAATTTTACATTTTTATTTAAAAAAGTAGCTATTTGAGTGAAAAAATATTACAAATTAAGGTTTTTTCGATGAAATTAATGAAAAAAATTATGAATTCAATGAAATATGAATTAATTCTTGATTAGGACCAGAAATGGGGGAGAATGATATATAATAAATAAATTTTACATTTCTATTTAAAAAAGTATATTTTTGCGTGAAAAAATATTACAAATTTAGGTTTTTTCGCTGAAATTAATGAAAAAAATTATCATATCAATGAAATATGAATTAATTCTTGATTAGGACCAGAAATGGAAGAGAATGATGTATAATAAATAAATTTTACATTTTTATTTAAAAAAGTAGCTTTTTGAGTGAATTAATATGAGAAATCCTGGTTTTTTCTACGAAATCAATGAAAAAAATTATGATATCGATAAAATATGAATTAATTCGTGATTAGGACCAGAAATGGAAGAGAATGATATATAATAAATAAATTTTACATTTTTATTTAAAAACGTAGCTTTTTGCGTGAAAAAATATTACAAATTGAGGTTTTTTCGATGAAATTAATGAAAAAAATTATGATATCGATAAAATATGAATTAATTCGTGATTAGAACCAGAAATGGAAGAGACTGATATATAATAAATAAATTTTATATTTTTATTTAAAAAAGTAGCTTTTTGAGTGAATTAATATGAGAAATCCTGGTTTTTTCTATGAAATCAATGAAAAAAATTATAATATCGATAAAATATGAATTAATTCGTGATTAGAACCAGAAATGGAAGAGAATGATATATAATAAATAAATTTTACATTTTTATTTAAAAAAGTAGCTTTTTCCGTGAAAAAATATTACAAATTAAGGTTTTTTCGATGAAATTAATGAAAAAAATTATGATATCGATAAAATATGAATTAATTCGTGATTAGAACCAGAAATGGAAGAGAATAATATATAATAAATAAATTTTACATTTTTATTTAAAAAAGTAGCTATTTGAGTGAAAAAATATTACAAATTAAGGTTTTTTCGATGAAATTAATGAAAAAAATTATGATATCAATGAAATATGAATTAATTCTTGATTCGGACCAGAAATGGAAGAGAATGATATATAATAAATAAATTTTACATTTCTATTTAAAAAAGTATATTTTTGCGTGAAAAAATATTACAAATTGAGGTTTTTTCGATGAAATTAATGAAAAAAATTATGATATCGATAAAATATGAATTAATTCGTGATTAGAACCAGAAATGGAAGAGACTGATATATAATAAATAAATTTTATATTTTTATTTAAAAAAGTAGCTTTTTGCGTGAAAAAATATTACAAATTGAGGTTTTTTCGCTGAAATTAATGAAAAAAATTATCATATCAATGAAATATGAATTAATTCTTGATTAGGACCAGAAATGGAAGAGAATGATGTATAATAAATAAATTTTACATTTTTATTTAAAAAAGTAGCTTTTTGCGTGAAAAAATATTACAAATTGAGGTTTTTTCGATGAAATTAATGAAAAAAATTATGATATCGATAAAATATGAATTAATTCGTGATTAGGACGAGAAATGGAAGAGAATGATATATAATAAATAAATTTTACATTTTTATTTAAAAAAGTAGCTTTTTGCGTGAAAAAATATTACAAATTGAGGTTTTTTCGATGAAATTAATGAAAAAAATTATGATATCGATAAAATATGAATTAATTCGTGATTAGAACCAGAAATGGAAGAGACTGATATATAATAAATAAATTTTATATTTTTATTTAAAAAAGTAGCTATTTGAGTGAAAAAATATTACAAATTAAGGTTTTTTCGCTGAAATTAATGAAAAAAATTATCATATCAATGAAATATGAATTAATTCTTGATTAGGACCAGAAATAGAAGAGAATGATATATAATAAATAAATTTTACATTTTTATTTAAAAAAGTAGCTTTTTGCGTGAAAAAATATTACAAATTGAGGTTTTTTCGATGAAATTAATGAAAAAATTATGATATCGATAAAATATGAATTAATTCTTGATTACGACCAGAAATGGAAGAGAATGATATATAATATATAAATTTTACATTTTTATTTAAAAAAGTAGCTTTTTGAGTGAAAAAATATTACAAATTAAGGTTTTTTCGATGAAATTAATGAAAAAAATTATGATATCGATAAAATATGAATTAATTCGTGATTAGAACCAGAAATGGAAGAGAATAATATATAATAAATAAATTTTACATTTTTATTTAAAAAAGTAGCTATTTGAGTGAAAAAATATTACAAATTAAGGTTTTTTCGATGAAATTAATGAAAAAAATTATGATATCAATGAAATATGAATTAATTCTTGATTCGGACCAGAAATGGAAGAGAATGATATATAATAAATAAATTTTACATTTCTATTTAAAAAAGTATATTTTTGCGTGAAAAAATATTACAAATTGAGGTTTTTTCGATGAAATTAATGAAAAAAATTATGATATCGATAAAATATGAATTAATTCGTGATTAGAACCAGAAATGGAAGAGAATGATATATAATAAATAAATTTTACATTTTTATTTAAAAAAGTAGCTATTTGAGTGAAAAAATATTACAAATTAAGGTTTTTTCGATGAAATTAATGAAAAAAATTATGAAATCAATGAAATATGAATTAATTCTTGATTAGGACCAGAAATTGAAGAGAATGATATATAATAAATAAATTTTACATTTTTATTTAAAAAAGTAGCTATTTGAGTGAAAAAATATTACAAATTAAGGTTTTTTCGCTGAAATTAATGAAAAAAATTATCATATCAATGAAATATGAATTAATTCTTGATTAGGACCAGAAATGGAAGAGAATGATGTATAATAAATAAATTTTACATTTTTATTTAAAAAAGTAGCTATTTGAGTGAAAAAATATTACAAATTAAGGTTTTTTCGCTGAAATTAATGAAAAAAATTATCATATCAATGAAATATGAATTAATTCTTGATTAGGACCAGAAATGGAAGAGAATGATATATAATAAATAAATTTTACATTTTTATTTAAAAAAGTAGCTTTTTGAGTGAATTAATATGAAAAATCCTGGTTTTTCCTACGAAATCAATGAAAAAAAATGTGATATCGATAAAATATGAATTAATTCGTGATTAGGACGAGAAATGGAAGAGAATGATATATAATAAATAAATTTTACATTTTTATTTAAAAAAGTAGCTTTTTGCGTGAAAAAATATTACAAATTGAGGTTTTTTCGATGAAATTAATGAAAAAAATTATGATATCGATAAAATATGAATTAATTCGTGATTAGAACCAGAAATGGAAGAGACTGATATATAATAAATAAATTTTATATTTTTATTTAAAAAAGTAGCTTTTTGCCTGAAAAAATATTACAAATTGAGGTTTTTTCGATGAAATTAATGAAAAAAATTATGATATCGATAAAATATGAATTAATTCGTGATTAGAACCAAAAATGGAAGAGAATGATATATAATAAATAAATTTTACATTTTTATTTAAAAAAGTAGCTTTTTGAGTGAAAGAATATTACAAATTAAGGTTTTTTCGATGAAATTAATGAAAAAAATTATCATATCAATGAAATATGAATTAATTCTTGATTAGGACAAGAAATGGAAGAGAATGATATAAAATAAATAAAATTTACATTTCTATTTAAAAAAGTATATTTTTGCGTGAAAAAATATTACAAATTGAGGTTTTTTCGATGAAATTAATGAAAAAAATTATGAAATCAATGAAATATGAATTAATTCTTGATTAGGACCAGAAATTGAAGAGAATGATATATAATAAATAAATTTTACATTTTTATTTAAAAAAGTAGCTATTTGAGTGAAAAAATATTACAAATTAAGGTTTTTTCGCTGAAATTAATGAAAAAAATTATCATATCAATGAAATATGAATTAATTCTTGATTAGGACCAGAAATGGAAGAGAATGATGTATAATAAATAAATTTTACATTTTTATTTAAAAAAGTAGCTATTTGAGTGAAAAAATATTACAAATTTAGGTTTTTTCGATGAAATTAATGAAAAAAATTATCATATCAATGAAATATGAATTAATTCTTGATTAGGACCAGAAATGGAAGAGAATGATGTATAATAAATAAATTTTACATTTTTATTTAAAAAAGTAGCTTTTTGAGTGAATTAATATGAGAAATCCTGGTTTTTTCTACGAAATCAATGAAAAAAATTATGATATCGATAAAATATGAATTAATTCGTGATTAGGACCAGAAATGGAAGAGAATGATATATAATAAATAAATTTTACATTTTTATGTAAAAAAGTAGCTTTTTGAGTGAATTAATATGAGAAATCCTGGTTTTTCCTACGAAATCAATGAAAAAAAATGTGATATCGATAAAATATGAATTAATTCGTGATTAGGACGAGAAATGGAAGAGAATGATATATAATAAATAAATTTTACATTTTTATTTAAAAAAGTAGCTTTTTGCGTGAAAAAATATTACAAATTGAGGTTTTTTCGATGAAATTAATGAAAAAAATTATGATATCGATAAAATATGAATTAATTCGTGATTAGAACCAGAAATGGAAGAGACTGATATATAATAAATAAATTTTATATTTTTATTTAAAAAAGTAGCTTTTAGCCTGAAAAAATATTACAAATTGAGGTTTTTTCGATGAAATTAATGAAAAAAATTATGATATCGATAAAATATGAATTAATTCGTGATTAGAACCAAAAATGGAAGAGAATGATATATAATAAATAAATTTTACATTTTTATTTAAAAAAGTAGCTTTTTGAGTGAAAAAATATTACAAATTGAGGTTTTTTCGATGAAATTAATGAAAAAAATTATGATATCGATAAAATATGAATTAATTCGTGATTAGAACCAGAAATGGAAGAGACTGATATATAATAAATAAAATTTACATTTCTATTTAAAAAAGTATATTTTTGCGTGAAAAAATATTACAAATTGAGGTTTTTTCGATGAAATTAATGAAAAAAATTATGAAATCAATGAAATATGAATTAATTCTTGATTAGGACCAGAAATTGAAGAGAATGATATATAATAAATAAATTTTACATTTTTATTTAAAAAAGTAGCTATTTGAGTGAAAAAATATTACAAATTAAGGTTTTTTCGCTGAAATTAATGAAAAAAATTATCATATCAATGAAATATGAATTAATTCTTGATTAGGACCAGAAATGGAAGAGAATGATGTATAATAAATAAATTTTACATTTTTATTTAAAAAAGTAGCTATTTGAGTGAAAAAATATTACAAATTTAGGTTTTTTCGATGAAATTAATGAAAAAAATTATCATATCAATGAAATATGAATTAATTCTTGATTAGGACCAGAAATGGAAGAGAATGATGTATAATAAATAAATTTTACATTTTTATTTAAAAAAGTAGCTTTTTGAGTGAATTAATATGAGAAATCCTGGTTTTTTCTACGAAATCAATGAAAAAAATTATGATATCGATAAAATATGAATTAATTCGTGATTAGGACCAGAAATGGAAGAGAATGATATATAATAAATAAATTTTACATTTTTATGTAAAAAAGTAGCTTTTTGAGTGAATTAATATGAGAAATCCTGGTTTTTCCTACGAAATCAATGAAAAAAAATGTGATATCGATAAAATATGAATTAATTCGTGATTAGGACGAGAAATGGAAGAGAATGATATATAATAAATAAATTTTACATTTTTATTTAAAAAAGTAGCTTTTTGCGTGAAAAAATATTACAAATTGAGGTTTTTTCGATGAAATTAATGAAAAAAATTATGATATCGATAAAATATGAATTAATTCGTGATTAGAACCAGAAATGGAAGAGACTGATATATAATAAATAAATTTTATATTTTTATTTAAAAAAGTAGCTTTTAGCCTGAAAAAATATTACAAATTGAGGTTTTTTCGATGAAATTAATGAAAAAAATTATGATATCGATAAAATATGAATTAATTCGTGATTAGAACCAAAAATGGAAGAGAATGATATATAATAAATAAATTTTACATTTTTATTTAAAAAAGTAGCTTTTTGAGTGAAAAAATATTACAAATTGAGGTTTTTTCGATGAAATTAATGAAAAAAATTATGATATCGATAAAATATGAATTAATTCGTGATTAGAACCAGAAATGGAAGAGACTGATATATAATAAATAAAATTTACATTTCTATTTAAAAAAGTATATTTTTGCGTGAAAAAATATTACAAATTGAGGTTTTTTCGATGAAATTAATGAAAAAAATTATGATATCGATAAAATATGAATTAATTCGTGATTAGAACCAGAAATGGAAGAGAATGATATATAATAAATAAATTTTACATTTTTATTTAAAAAAGTAGCTATTTGAGTGAAAAAATATTACAAATTAAGGTTTTTTCGCTGAAATTAATGAAAAAAATTATCATATCAATGAAATATGAATTAATTCTTGATTAGGACCAGAAAAGGAAGAGAATGATGTATAATAAATAAATTTTACATTTTTATTTAAAAAAGTAGCTATTTGAGTGAAAAAATATTACAAATTAAGGTTTTTTCGCTGAAATTAATGAAAAAAATTATCATATCAATGAAATATGAATTAATTCTTGATTAGGACCATAAATGGAAGAGAATGATGTATAATAAATAAATTTTACATTTTTATTTAAAAAAGTAGCTTTTTGAGTGAATTAATATGAGAAATCCTGGTTTTTTCTACGAAATCAATGAAAAAAATTATGATATCGATAAAATATGAATTAATTCGTGATTAGGACCAGAAATGGAAGAGAATGATATATAATAAATAAATTTTACATTTTTATTTAAAAAAGTAGCTATTTGAGTGAAAAATATTACAAATTAAGGTTTTTTCGATGAAATTAATGAAAAAAATTATGAAATCAATGAAATATGAATTAATTCTTGATTAGGACCAGAAATGGAAGAGAATGATATATAATAAATAAATTTTACATTTCTATTTAAAAAAGTATATTTTTGCGTGAAAAAATATTACAAATTGAGGTTTTTTCGATGAAATTAATGAAAAAAATTATGATATCGATAAAATATGAATTAATTCGTGATTAGAACCAGAAATGGAAGAGAATGATATATAATAAATAAATTTTACATTTTTATTTAAAAAAGTAGCTATTTGAGTGAAAAAATATTACAAATTAAGGTTTTTTCGCTGAAATTAATGAAAAAAATTATCATATCAATGAAATATGAATTAATTCGTGATTAGAACCAGAAATGGAAGAGAATGATATATAATAAATAAATTTTACATTTTTATTTAAAAAAGTAGCTTTTTGAGTGAAAAAATATTACAAATTAAGGTTTTTTCGATGAAATTAATGAAAAAAATTATCATATCAATGAAATATGAATTAATTCTTGATTAGGACAAGAAATGGAAGAGAATGATATAAAATAAATAAATTTTATATTTTTATTTAAAAAAGTAGCTTTTTGCGTGAAAAAATATTACAAATTGAGGTTTTTTCGATGAAATTAATGAAAAAAATTATGATATCGATAAAATATGAATTAATTCGTGATTAGAACCAGAAATGGAAGAGAATGATATATAATAAATAAATTTTACATTTTTATTTAAAAAAGTAGCTATTTGAGTGAAAAAATATTACAAATTAAGGTTTTTTCGATGAAATTAATGAAAAAAATTATGAAATCAATGAAATATGAATTAATTCTTGATTAGGACCAGAAATGGGGGAGAATGATATATAATAAATAAATTTTACATTTCTATTTAAAAAAGTATATTTTTGCGTGAAAAAATATTACAAATTGAGGTTTTTTCGATGAAATTAATGAAAAAAATTATGATATCGATAAAATATGAATTAATTCGTGATTAGAACCAGAAATGGAAGAGAATGATATATAATAAATAAATTTTACATTTTTATTTAAAAAAGTAGCTATTTGAGTGAAAAAATATTACAAATTAAGGTTTTTTCGCTGAAATTAATGAAAAAAATTATCATATCAATGAAATATGAATTAATTCTTGATTAGGACCAGAAAAGGAAGAGAATGATGTATAATAAATAAATTTTACATTTTTATTTAAAAAAGTAGCTATTTGAGTGAAAAAATATTACAAATTAAGGTTTTTTCGCTGAAATTAATGAAAAAAATTATCATATCAATGAAATATGAATTAATTCTTGATTAGGACCATAAATGGAAGAGAATGATGTATAATAAATAAATTTTACATTTTTATTTAAAAAAGTAGCTTTTTGAGTGAATTAATATGAGAAATCCTGGTTTTTTCTACGAAATCAATGAAAAAAATTATGATATCGATAAAATATGAATTAATTCGTGATTAGGACCAGAAATGGAAGAGAATGATATATAATAAATAAATTTTACATTTTTATTTAAAAAAGTAGCTATTTGAGTGAAAAATATTACAAATTAAGGTTTTTTCGATGAAATTAATGAAAAAAATTATGAAATCAATGAAATATGAATTAATTCTTGATTAGGACCAGAAATGGAAGAGAATGATATATAATAAATAAATTTTACATTTCTATTTAAAAAAGTATATTTTTGCGTGAAAAAATATTACAAATTGAGGTTTTTTCGATGAAATTAATGAAAAAAATTATGATATCGATAAAATATGAATTAATTCGTGATTAGAACCAGAAATGGAAGAGAATGATATATAATAAATAAATTTTACATTTTTATTTAAAAAAGTAGCTTTTTGAGTGAATTAATATGAGAAATCCTGGTTTTTCCTACGAAATCAATGAAAAAAAATGTGATATCGATAAAATATGAATTAATTCGTGATTAGGACGAGAAATGGAAGAGAATGATATATAATAAATAAATTTTACATTTTTATTTAAAAAAGTAGCTTTTTGCGTGAAAAAATGTTACAAATTGAGGTTTTTTCGATGAAATTAATGAAAAAAATTATGATATCGATAAAATATGAATTAATTCGTGATTAGAACCAGAAATGGAAGAGACTGATATATAATAAATAAATTTTATATTTTTATTTAAAAAAGTAGCTTTTAGCCTGAAAAAATATTACAAATTGAGGTTTTTTCGATGAAATTAATGAAAAAAATTATTTATATCGATAAAATATGAATTAATTCGTGATTAGAACCAAAAATGGAAGAGAATGATATATAATAAATAAATTTTACATTTTTATTTAAAAAAGTAGCTTTTTGAGTGAAAAAATATTACAAATTAAGGTTTTTTCGATGAAATTAATGAAAAAAATTATCATATCAATGAAATATGAATTAATTCTTGATTAGGACAAGAAATGGAAGAGAATGATATAAAATAAATAAAATTTACATTTCTATTTAAAAAAGTATATTTTTGCGTGAAAAAATATTACAAATTGAGGTTTTTTCGATGAAATTAATGAAAAAAATTATGATATCGATAAAATATGAATTAATTCGTGATTAGAACCAGAAATGGAAGAGACTGATATATAATAAATAAATTTTATATTTTTATTTAAAAAAGTAGCTTTTAGCCTGAAAAAATATTACAAATTGAGGTTTTTTCGATGAAATTAATGAAAAAAATTATGATATCGATAAAATATGAATTAATTCGTGATTAGAACCAGAAATATAGGAGAGACTGATATATAATAAATAAATTTTATATTTTTATTTAAAAAAGTAGCTTTTAGCCTGAAAAAATATTACAAATTGAGGTTTTTTCAATGAAATTAATGAAAAAAATTATGATATCGATAAAATATGAATTAATTCGTGATTAGAACCAGAAATGGAAGAGACTGATATATAATAAATAAATTTTACATTTTTATTTAAAAAAGTAGCTTTTAGCCTGAAAAAATATTACAAATTGAGGTTTTTTCGATGAAATTAATGAAAAAAATTATGATATCGATAAAATATGAATTAATTCGTGATTAGAACCAGAAATGGAAGAGAATGATATATAATAAATAAATTTTACATTTTTATTTAAAAAAGTAGCTATTTGAGTGAAAAAATATTACAAATTAAGGTTTTTTCGCTGAAATTAATGAAAAAAATTATCATATCAATGAAATATGAATTAATTCTTGATTAGGACCAGAAATGGAAGAGAATGATGTATAATAAATAAATTTTACATTTTTATTTAAAAAAGTAGCTTTTTGAGTGAATTAATATGAGAAATCCTGGTTTTTCCTACGAAATCAATGAAAAAAAATGTGATATCGATAAAATATGAATTAATTCGTGATTAGAACCAGAAATGGAAGAGACTGATATATAATAAATAAATTTTATATTTTTATTTAAAAAAGTAGCTTTTAGCCTGAAAAAATATTACAAATTGAGGTTTTTTCGATGAAATTAATGAAAAAAATTATGATATCGATAAAATATGAATTAATTCGTGATTAGAACCAGAAATATAGGAGAGACTGATATATAATAAATAAATTTTATATTTTTATTTAAAAAAGTAGCTTTTTGCGTGAAAAAATATTACAAATTGAGGTTTTTTCGATGAAATTAATGAAAAAAATTATGATATCGATAAAATATGAATTAATTCGTGATTAGAACCAGAAATGGAAGAGAATGATATATAATAAATAAATTTTACATTTTTATTTAAAAAAGTAGCTATTTGAGTGAAAAAATATTACAAATTAAGGTTTTTTCGATGAAATTAATGAAAAAAATTATGAAATCAATGAAATATGAATTAATTCTTGATTAGGACCAGAAATGGGGGAGAATGATATATAATAAATAAATTTTACATTTCTATTTAAAAAAGTATATTTTTGCGTGAAAAAATATTACAAATTTAGGTTTTTTCGATGAAATTAATGAAAAAAATTATGATATCGATAAAATATGAATTAATTCGTGATTAGAACCAGAAATGGAAGAGACTGATATATAATAAATAAATTTTATATTTTTATTTAAAAAAGTAGCTTTTTGCGTGAAAAAATATTACAAATTGAGGTTTTTTCGATGAAATTAATGAAAAAAATTATGATATCGATAAAATATGAATTAATTCGTGATTAGAACCAAAAATGGAAGAGAATGATATATAATAAATAAATTTTACATTTTTATTTAAAAAAGTAGCTTTTTGAGTGAAAAAATATTACAAATTAAGGTTTTTTCGATGAAATTAATGAAAAAAATTATCATATCAATGAAATATGAATTAATTCTTGATTAGGACAAGAAATGGAAGAGAATGATATAAAATAAATAAAATTTACATTTCTATTTAAAAAAGTATATTTTTGCGTGAAAAAATATTACAAATTGAGGTTTTTTCGATGAAATTAATGAAAAAAATTATGATATCGATAAAATATGAATTAATTCGTGATTAGAACCAGAAATGGAAGAGACTGATATATAATAAATAAATTTTATATTTTTATTTAAAAAAGTAGCTTTTAGCCTGAAAAAATATTACAAATTGAGGTTTTTTCGATGAAATTAATGAAAAAAATTATGATATCGATAAAATATGAATTAATTCGTGATTAGAACCAGAAATATAGGAGAGACTGATATATAATAAATAAATTTTATATTTTTATTTAAAAAAGTAGCTTTTAGCCTGAAAAAATATTACAAATTGAGGTTTTTTCAATGAAATTAATGAAAAAAATTATGATATCGATAAAATATGAATTAATTCGTGATTAGAACCAGAAATGGAAGAGACTGATATATAATAAATAAATTTTACATTTTTATTTAAAAAAGTAGCTTTTAGCCTGAAAAAATATTACAAATTGAGGTTTTTTCGATGAAATTAATGAAAAAAATTATGATATCGATAAAATATGAATTAATTCGTGATTAGAACCAGAAATGGAAGAGAATGATATATAATAAATAAATTTTACATTTTTATTTAAAAAAGTAGCTATTTGAGTGAAAAAATATTACAAATTAAGGTTTTTTCGCTGAAATTAATGAAAAAAATTATCATATCAATGAAATATGAATTAATTCTTGATTAGGACCAGAAATGGAAGAGAATGATGTATAATAAATAAATTTTACATTTTTATTTAAAAAAGTAGCTTTTTGAGTGAATTAATATGAGAAATCCTGGTTTTTCCTACGAAATCAATGAAAAAAAATGTGATATCGATAAAATATGAATTAATTCGTGATTAGAACCAGAAATGGAAGAGACTGATATATAATAAATAAATTTTATATTTTTATTTAAAAAAGTAGCTTTTAGCCTGAAAAAATATTACAAATTGAGGTTTTTTCGATGAAATTAATGAAAAAAATTATGATATCGATAAAATATGAATTAATTCGTGATTAGAACCAGAAATATAGGAGAGACTGATATATAATAAATAAATTTTATATTTTTATTTAAAAAAGTAGCTTTTTGCGTGAAAAAATATTACAAATTGAGGTTTTTTCGATGAAATTAATGAAAAAAATTATGATATCGATAAAATATGAATTAATTCGTGATTAGAACCAGAAATGGAAGAGAATGATATATAATAAATAAATTTTACATTTTTATTTAAAAAAGTAGCTTTTTGAGTGAATTAATATGAGAAATCCTGGTTTTTTCTACGAAATCAATGAAAAAAATTATGATATCGATAAAATATGAATTAATTCGTGATTATGACCAGAAATGGAAGAGAATGATATATAATAAATAAATTTTACATTTTTATTTAAAAAAGTTACTATTTGAGTGAAAAAATATTACAAATTAAGGTTTTTTCGCTGAAATTAATGAAAAAAATTATCATATCAATGAAATATGAATTAATTCTTGATTAGGACCAGAAATGGAAGAGAATGATGTATAATAAATAAATTTTACATTTTTATTTAAAAAAGTAGCTTTTTGAGTGAATTAATATGAGAAATCCTGGTTTTTTCTACGAAATCAATGAAAAAAATTATGATATCGATAAAATATGAATTAATTCGTGATTAGGACCAGAAATGGAAGAGAATGATATATAATAAATAAATTTTACATTTTTATTTAAAAAAGTAGCTTTTTGAGTGAATTAATATGAGAAATCCTGGTTTTTCCTATGAAATCAATGAAAAAAAATGTGATATCGATAAAATATGAATTAATTCGTGATTAGGACGAGAAATGGAAGAGAATGATATATAATAAATAAATTTTACATTTTTATTTAAAAAAGTAGATTTTTGCGTGAAAAAATATTACAAATTGAGGTTTTTTCGATGAAATTAATGAAAAAAATTATGATATCGATAAAATATGAATTAATTCGTGATTAGAACCAGAAATGGAAGAGACTGATATATAATAAATAAATTTTATATTTTTATTTAAAAAAGTAGCTTTTTGCGTGAAAAAATATTACAAATTGAGGTTTTTTCGATGAAATTAATGAAAAAAATTATGATATCGATAAAATATGAATTAATTCGTGATTAGAACCAGAAATGGAAGAGAATGATATATAATAAATAAATTTTACATTTTTATTTAAAAAAGTAGCTATTTGAGTGAAAAAATATTACAAATTAAGGTTTTTTCGATGAAATTAATGAAAAAAATTATGAAATCAATGAAATATGAATTAATTCTTGATTAGGACCAGAAATGGGGGAGAATGATATATAATAAATAAATTTTACATTTCTATTTAAAAAAGTATATTTTTGCGTGAAAAAATATTACAAATTGAGGTTTTTTCGATGAAATTAATGAAAAAAATTATGATATCGATAAAATATGAATTAATTAGTGATTAGAACCAGAAATGGAAGAGAATGATATATAATAAATAAATTTTACATTTTTATTTAAAAAAGTAGCTATTTGAGTGAAAAAATATTACAAATTAAGGTTTTTTCGCTGAAATTAATGAAAAAAATTATCATATCAATGAAATATGAATTAATTCTTGATTAGGACCAGAAATGGAAGAGAATGATGTATAATAAATAAATTTTACATTTTTATTTAAAAAAGTAGCTTTTTGAGTGAATTAATATGAGAAATCCTGGTTTTTTCTACGAAATCAATGAAAAAAATTATGATATCGATAAAATATGAATTAATTCGTGATTAGGACCAGAAATGGAAGAGAATGATATATAATAAATAAATTTTACATTTTTATTTAAAAAAGTAGCTTTTTGAGTGAATTAATATGAGAAATCCTGGTTTTTCCTACGAAATCAATGAAAAAAAATGTGATATCGATAAAATATGAATTAATTCGTGATTAGAACCAGAAATGGAAGAGACTGATATATAATAAATAAATTTTATATTTTTATTTAAAAAAGTAGCTTTTAGCCTGAAAAAATATTACAAATTGAGGTTTTTTCGATGAAATTAATGAAAAAAATTATGATATCGATAAAATATGAATTAATTCGTGATTAGAACCAGAAATATAGGAGAGACTGATATATAATAAATAAATTTTATATTTTTATTTAAAAAAGTAGCTTTTTGCGTGAAAAAATATTACAAATTGAGGTTTTTTCGATGAAATTAATGAAAAAAATTATGATATCGATAAAATATGAATTAATTCGTGATTAGAACCAGAAATGGAAGAGAATGATATATAATAAATAAATTTTACATTTTTATTTAAAAAAGTAGCTATTTGAGTGAAAAAATATTACAAATTAAGGTTTTTTCGATGAAATTAATGAAAAAAATTATGAAATCAATGAAATATGAATTAATTCTTGATTAGGACCAGTAATGGGGGAGAATGATATATAATAAATAAATTTTACATTTCTATTTAAAAAAGTATATTTTTGCGTGAAAAAATATTACAAATTGAGGTTTTTTCGATGAAATTAATGAAAAAAATTATGATATCGATAAAATATGAATTAATTCTTGATTAGGACCAGAAATGGAAGAGAATGATGTATAATAAATAAATTTTACATTTTTATTTAAAAAAGTAGCTTTTTGAGTGAATTAATATGAGAAATCCTGGTTTTTTCTACGAAATCAATGAAAAAAATTATGATATCGATAAAATATGAATTAATTCGTGATTAGAACCAGAAATGGAAGAGAATGATATATAATAAATAAATTTTACATTTTTATTTAAAAAAGTAGCTATTTGAGTGAAAAAATATTACAAATTAAGGTTTTTTCGCTGAAATTAATGAAAAAAATTATCATATCAATGAAATATGAATTAATTCTTGATTAGGACCATAAATGGAAGAGAATGATGTATAATAAATAAATTTTACATTTTTATTTAAAAAAGTAGCTTTTTGAGTGAATTAATATGAGAAATCCTGGTTTTTTCTACGAAATCAATGAAAAAAATTATGATATCGATAAAATATGAATTAATTCGTGATTATGACCAGAAATGGAAGAGAATGATATATAATAAATAAATTTTACATTTTTATTTAAAAAAGTAGCTATTTGAGTGAAAAAATATTACAAATTAAGGTTTTTTCGATGAAATTAATGAAAAAAATTATGAAATCAATGAAATATGAATTAATTCTTGATTAGGACCAGAAATGGAAGAGAATGATATATAATAAATAAATTTTACATTTCTATTTAAAAAAGTATATTTTTGAGTGAAAAAATATTACAAATTGAGGTTTTTTCGATGAAATTAATGAAAAAAATTATGATATCGATAAAATATGAATTAATTCGTGATTAGAACCAGAAATGGAAGAGAATGATATATAATAAATAAATTTTACATTTTTATTTAAAAAAGTAGCTATTTGAGTGAAAAAATATTACAAATTAAGGTTTTTTCGCTGAAATTAATGAAAAAAATTATCATATCAATGAAATAAGAATTAATTCGTGATTAGAACCAGAAATGGAAGAGAATGATATATAATAAATAAATTTTACATTTTTATTTAAAAAAGTAGCTTTTTGAGTGAAAAAATATTACAAATTAAGGTTTTTTCGATGAAATTAATGAAAAAAATTATCATATCAATGAAATATGAATTAATTCTTGATTAGGACAAGAAATGGAAGAGAATGATGTAAAATAAATAAATTTTATATTTTTATTTAAAAAAGTAGCTTTTTGCGTGAAAAAATATTACAAATTGAGGTTTTTTCGATGAAATTAATGAAAAAAATTATGATATCGATAAAATATGAATTAATTCGTGATTAGAACCAGAAATGGAAGAGAATGATATATAATAAATAAATTTTACATTTTTATTTAAAAAAGTAGCTATTTGAGTGAAAAAATATTACAAATTAAGGTTTTTTCGATGAAATTAATGAAAAAAATTATGAAATCAATGAAATATGAATTAATTCTTGATTAGGACCAGAAATGGGGGAGAATGATATATAATAAATAAATTTTACATTTCTATTTAAAAAAGTATATTTTTGCGTGAAAAAATATTACAAATTGAGGTTTTTTCGATGAAATTAATGAAAAAAATTATGATATCGATAAAATATGAATTAATTCGTGATTAGAACCAGAAATGGAAGAGAATGATATATAATAAATAAATTTTACATTTTTATTTAAAAAAGTAGCTATTTGAGTGAAAAAATATTACAAATTAAGGTTTTTTCGCTGAAATTAATGAAAAAAATTATCATATCAATGAAATATGAATTAATTCTTGATTAGGACCAGAAAAGGAAGAGAATGATGTATAATAAATAAATTTTACATTTTTATTTAAAAAAGTAGCTATTTGAGTGAAAAAATATTACAAATTAAGGTTTTTTCGCTGAAATTAATGAAAAAAATTATCATATCAATGAAATATGAATTAATTCTTGATTAGGACCATAAATGGAAGAGAATGATGTATAATAAATAAATTTTACATTTTTATTTAAAAAAGTAGCTTTTTGAGTGAATTAATATGAGAAATCCTGGTTTTTTCTACGAAATCAATGAAAAAAATTATGATATCGATAAAATATGAATTAATTCGTGATTAGGACCAGAAATGGAAGAGAATGATATATAATAAATAAATTTTACATTTTTATTTAAAAAAGTAGCTTTTTGCGTGAAAAAATATTACAAATTGAGGTTTTTTCGATGAAATTAATGAAAAAAATTATGATATCGATAAAATATGAATTAATTCGTGATTAGAACCAGAAATGGAAGAGAATGATATATAATAAATAAATTTTACATTTCTATTTAAAAAAGTATATTTTTGCGTGAAAAAATATTACAAATTGAGGTTTTTTCGATGAAATTAATGAAAAAAATTATGATATCGATAAAATATGAATTAATTCGTGATTAGAACCAGAAATGGAAGAGAATGATATATAATAAATAAATTTTACATTTTTATTTAAAAAAGTAGCTTTTTGAGTGAATTAATATGAGAAATCCTGGTTTTTCCTACGAAATCAATGAAAAAAAATGTGATATCGATAAAATATGAATTAATTCGTGATTAGGACGAGAAATGGAAGAGAATGATATATAATAAATAAATTTTACATTTTTATTTAAAAAAGTAGCTTTTTGCGTGAAAAAATATTACAAATTGAGGTTTTTTCGATGAAATTAATGAAAAAAATTATGATATCGATAAAATATGAATTAATTCGTGATTAGAACCAGAAATGGAAGAGACTGATATATAATAAATAAATTTTATATTTTTATTTAAAAAAGTAGCTTTTAGCCTGAAAAAATATTACAAATTGAGGTTTTTTCGATGAAATTAATGAAAAAAATTATTTATATCGATAAAATATGAATTAATTCTTGATTAGGACAAGAAATGGAAGAGAATGATATAAAATAAATAAAATTTACATTTCTATTTAAAAAAGTATATTTTTGCGTGAAAAAATATTACAAATTGAGGTTTTTTCGATGAAATTAATGAAAAAAATTATGATATCGATAAAATATGAATTAATTCGTGATTAGAACCAGAAATGGAAGAGACTGATATATAATAAATAAATTTTATATTTTTATTTAAAAAAGTAGCTTTTAGCCTGAAAAAATATTACAAATTGAGGTTTTTTCGATGAAATTAATGAAAAAAATTATGATATCGATAAAATATGAATTAATTCGTGATTAGAACCAGAAATATAGGAGAGACTGATATATAATAAATAAATTTTATATTTTTATTTAAAAAAGTAGCTTTTAGCCTGAAAAAATATTACAAATTGAGGTTTTTTCAATGAAATTAATGAAAAAAATTATGATATCGATAAAATATGAATTAATTCGTGATTAGAACCAGAAATGGAAGAGACTGATATATAATAAATAAATTTTACATTTTTATTTAAAAAAGTAGCTTTTAGCCTGAAAAAATATTACAAATTGAGGTTTTTTCGATGAAATTAATGAAAAAAATTATGATATCGATAAAATATGAATTAATTCGTGATTAGAACCAGAAATGGAAGAGAATGATATATAATAAATAAATTTTACATTTTTATTTAAAAAAGTAGCTATTTGAGTGAAAAAATATTACAAATTAAGGTTTTTTCGCTGAAATTAATGAAAAAAATTATCATATCAATGAAATATGAATTAATTCTTGATTAGGACCAGAAATGGAAGAGAATGATGTATAATAAATAAATTTTACATTTTTATTTAAAAAAGTAGCTTTTTGAGTGAATTAATATGAGAAATCCTGGTTTTTCCTACGAAATCAATGAAAAAAAATGTGATATCGATAAAATATGAATTAATTCGTGATTAGAACCAGAAATGGAAGAGACTGATATATAATAAATAAATTTTATATTTTTATTTAAAAAAGTAGCTTTTAGCCTGAAAAAATATTACAAATTGAGGTTTTTTCGATGAAATTAATGAAAAAAATTATGATATCGATAAAATATGAATTAATTCGTGATTAGAACCAGAAATATAGGAGAGACTGATATATAATAAATAAATTTTATATTTTTATTTGAAAAAGTAGCTTTTTGCGTGAAAAAATATTACAAATTGAGGTTTTTTCGATGAAATTAATGAAAAAAATTATGATATCGATAAAATATGAATTAATTCGTGATTAGAACCAGAAATGGAAGAGAATGATATATAATAAATAAATTTTACATTTTTATTTAAAAAAGTAGCTATTTGAGTGAAAAAATATTACAAATTAAGGTTTTTTCGATGAAATTAATGAAAAAAATTATGAAATCAATGAAATATGAATTAATTCTTGATTAGGACCAGTAATGGGGGAGAATGATATATAATAAATAAATTTTACATTTCTATTTAAAAAAGTATATTTTTGCGTGAAAAAATATTACAAATTGAGGTTTTTTCGATGAAATTAATGAAAAAAATTATGATATCGATAAAATATGAATTAATTCTTGATTAGGACCAGAAATGGAAGAGAATGATGTATAATAAATAAATTTTACATTTTTATTTAAAAAAGTAGCTTTTTGAGTGAATTAATATGAGAAATCCTGGTTTTTTCTACGAAATCAATGAAAAAAATTATGATATCGATAAAATATGAATTAATTCGTTATTAGGACCAGAAATGGAAGAGAATGATATATAATAAATAAATTTTACATTTTTATTTAAAAAAGTAGCTTTTTGAGTGAATTAATATGAGAAATCCTGGTTTTTCCTACGAAATCAATGAAAAAAAATGTGATATCGATAAAATATGAATTAATTCGTGATTAGGACGAGAAATGGAAGAGAATGATATATAATAAATAAATTTTACATTTTTATTTAAAAAAGTAGCTTTTTGCGTGAAAAAATATTACAAATTGAGGTTTTTTCGATGAAATTAATGAAAAAAATTATGATATCGATAAAATATGAATTAATTCGTGATTAGAACCAGAAATGGAAGAGACTGATATATAATAAATAAATTTTATATTTTTATTTAAAAAAGTAGCTTTTAGCCTGAAAAAATATTACAAATTGAGGTTTTTTCGATGAAATTAATGAAAAAAATTATTTATATCGATAAAATATGAATTAATTCGTGATTAGAACCAAAAATGGAAGAGAATGATATATAATAAATAAATTTTACATTTTTATTTAAAAAAGTAGCTTTTTGAGTGAAAAAATATTACAAATTAAGGTTTTTTCGATGAAATTAATGAAAAAAATTATCATATCAATGAAATATGAATTAATTCTTGATTAGGACAAGAAATGGAAGAGAATGATATAAAATAAATAAAATTTACATTTCTATTTAAAAAAGTATATTTTTGCGTGAAAAAATATTACAAATTGAGGTTTTTTCGATGAAATTAATGAAAAAAATTATGATATCGATAAAATATGAATTAATTCGTGATTAGAACCAGAAATGGAAGAGACTGATATATAATAAATAAATTTTATATTTTTATTTAAAAAAGTAGCTTTTAGCCTGAAAAAATATTACAAATTGAGGTTTTTTCGATGAAATTAATGAAAAAAATTATGATATCGATAAAATATGAATTAATTCGTGATTAGAACCAGAAATGGAAGAGACTGATATATAATAAATAAATTTTACATTTTTATTTAAAAAAGTAGCTTTTAGCCTGAAAAAATATTACAAATTGAGGTTTTTTCGATGAAATTAATGAAAAAAATTATGATATCGATAAAATATGAATTAATTCGTGATTAGAACCAGAAATGGAAGAGAATGATATATAATAAATAAATTTTACATTTTTATTTAAAAAAGTAGCTATTTGAGTGAAAAAATATTACAAATTAAGCTTTTTTCGCTGAAATTAATGAAAAAAATTATCATATCAATGAAATATGAATTAATTCTTGATTAGGACCAGAAATGGAAGAGAATGATGTATAATAAATAAATTTTACATTTTTATTTAAAAAAGTAGCTTTTTGAGTGAATTAATATGAGAAATCCTGGTTTTTCCTACGAAATCAATGAAAAAAAATGTGATATCGATAAAATATGAATTAATTCGTGATTAGAACCAGAAATGGAAGAGACTGATATATAATAAATAAATTTTACATTTTTATTTAAAAAAGTAGCTTTTTGCTTGAAAAAATATTACAAATTGAGGTTTTTTCGATGAAATTAATGAAAAAAATTATTAATATCGATAAAATATGAATTAATTCGTGATTAGAACCAAAAATGGAAGAGAATGATATATAATAAATAAATTTTACATTTTTATTTAAAAAAGTAGCTTTTTGAGTGAAAAAATATTACTAATTAAGGTTCTTTCGATGAAATTAATGAAAAAAATTATCATATCAACGAAATATGAATTAATTCTTGATTAGGACAAGAAATGGAAGAGAATGATATAAAATAAATAAAATTTACATTTCTATTTAAAAAAGTATATTTTTGCGTGAAAAAATATTACAAATTGAGGTTTTTTCGATGAAATTAATGAAAAAAATTATGATATCGATAAAATATGAATTAATTCGTGATTAGAACCAGAAATGGAAGAGACTGATATATAATAAATAAATTTTATATTTTTATTTAAAAAAGTAGCTTTTAGCCTGAAAAAATATTACAAATTGAGGTTTTTTCGATGAAATTAATGAAAAAAATTATGATATCGATAAAATATGAATTAATTCGTGATTAGAACCAGAAATATAGGAGAGACTGATATATAATAAATAAATTTTATATTTTTATTTAAAAAAGTAGCTTTTAGCCTGAAAAAATATTACAAATTGAGGTTTTTTCGATGAAATTAATGAAAAAAATTATGATATCGATAAAATATGAATTAATTCGTGATTAGAACCAGAAATGGAAGAGACTGATATATAATAAATAAATTTTACATTTTTATTTAAAAAAGTAGCTTTTAGCCTGAAAAAATATTACAAATTGAGGTTTTTTCGATGAAATTAATGAAAAAAATTATGATATCGATAAAATATGAATTAATTCGTGATTAGAACCAGAAATGGAAGAGAATGATATATAATAAATAAATTTTACATTTTTATTTAAAAAAGTAGCTATTTGAGTGAAAAAATATTACAAATTAAGGTTTTTTCGCTGAAATTAATGAAAAAAATTATCATATCAATGAAATATGAATTAATTCTTGATTAGGACCAGAAATGGAAGAGAATGATGTATAATAAATAAATTTTACATTTTTATTTAAAAAAGTAGCTTTTTGAGTGAATTAATATGAGAAATCCTGGTTTTTCCTACGAAATCAATGAAAAAAAATGTGATATCGATAAAATATGAATTAATTCGTGATTAGAACCAGAAATGGAAGAGACTGATATATAATAAATAAATTTTACATTTTTATTTAAAAAAGTAGCTTTTTGCTTGAAAAAATATTACAAATTGAGGTTTTTTCGATGAAATTAATGAAAAAAATTATGATATCGATAAAATATGAATCAATTCGTGATTAGAACCAGAAATGGAAGAGACTGATATATAATAAATAAATTTTATATTTTTATTTAAAAAAGTAGCTTTTTGCGTGAAAAAATATTACAAATTTAGGTTTTTTCGATGAAATTAATGAAAAAAATTATGATATCGATAAAATATGAATTAATTCGTGATTAGAACCAGAAATGGAAGAGAATGATATATAATAAATAAATTTTACATTTTTATTTAAAAAAGTAGCTATTTGAGTGAAAAAATATTACAAATTAAGGTTTTTTCACTGAAATTAATGAAAAAAATTATCATATCAATGAAATATGAATTAATTCTTGATTAGGACCAGAAATGGAAGAGAATGATGTATAATAAATAAATTTTACATTTTTATTTAAAAAAGTTCCTATTTGAGTGAAAAAATATTACAAATTAAGGTTTTTTCGCTGAAATTAATGAAAAAAATTATCATATCAATGAAATATGAATTAATTCTTGATTAGGACCAGAAATGGAAGAGAATGATGTATAATAAATAAATTTTACATTTTTATTTAAAAAAGTAGCTTTTTGAGTGAATTAATATGAGAAATCCTGGTTTTTTCTACGAAATCAATGAAAAAAATTATGATATCGATAAAATATGAATTAATTCGTGATTAGGACCAGAAATGGAAGAGAATGATATATAATAAATAAATTTTACATTTTTATTTAAAAAAGTAGCTTTTTGAGTGAATTAATATGAGAAATCCTGGTTTTTCCTATGAAATCAATGAAAAAAAATGTGATATCGATAAAATATGAATTAATTCGTGATTAGGACGAGAAATGGAAGAGAATGATATATAATAAATAAATTTTATATTTTTATTTAAAAAAGTAGCTTTTTGCGTGAAAAAATATTACAAATTGAGGTTTTTTCGATGAAATTAATGAAAAAAATTATGATATCGATAAAATATGAATTAATTCGTGATTAGAACCAGAAATGGAAGAGAATGATATATAATAAATAAATTTTACATTTTTATTTAAAAAAGTAGCTATTTGAGTGAAAAAATATTACAAATTAAGGTTTTTTCGATGAAATTAATGAAAAAAATTATGAAATCAATGAAATATGAATTAATTCTTGATTAGGACCAGAAATGGGGGAGAATGATATATAATAAATAAATTTTACATTTCTATTTAAAAAAGTATATTTTTGCGTGAAAAAATATTACAAATTGAGGTTTTTTCGATGAAATTAATGAAAAAAATTATGATATCGATAAAATATGAATTAATTCGTGATTAGAACCAGAAATGGAAGAGAATGATATATAATAAATAAATTTTACATTTTTATTTAAAAAAGTAGCTATTTGAGTGAAAAAATATTACAAATTAAGGTTTTTTCGCTGAAATTAATGAAAAAAATTATCATATCAATGAAATATGAATTAATTCTTGATTAGGACCAGAAATGGAAGAGAATGATGTATAATAAATAAATTTTACATTTTTATTTAAAAAAGTAGCTTGTTGAGTGAAAAAATATTACAAATTAAGGTTTTTTCGCTGAAATTAATGAAAAAAATTATCATATCAATGAAATATGAATTAATTCTTGATTAGGACCAGAAATGGAAGAGAATGATGTATAATAAATAAATTTTACATTTTTATTTAAAAAAGTAGCTTTTTGAGTGAATTAATATGAGAAATCCTGGATTTTTCTACGAAATCAATGAAAAAAATTATGATATCGATAAAATATGAATTAATTCGTGATTAGGACCAGAAATGGAAGAGAATGATATATAATAAATAAATTTTACATTTTTATTTAAAAAAGTAGCTATTTGAGTGAAAAAATATTACAAATTAAGGTTTTTTCGCTGAAATTAATGAAAAAAATTATCATATCAATGAAATATGAATTAATTCTTGATTAGGACCAGAAATGGAAGAGAATGATGTATAATAAATAAATTTTACATTTTTATTTAAAAAAGTAGCTTTTTGAGTGAATTAATATGAGAAATCCTGGTTTTTCCTACGAAATCAATGAAAAAAAATGTGATATCGATAAAATATGAATTAATTCGTGATTAGGACGAGAAATGGAAGAGAA